>LR738710.1:329411983-329443978 GCA_902687465.1 Secale cereale
CCCCGCACCCTCCCCCGCTCCACCGGCATTATTGTTTGATGATATTTTTAAAAAAATTATTACTGTCTTATAAAAAATATTACTGTTATGATTTAAACAAGTTTGAACATATTTAAACACAAATAAGTATCAAATATCATTTTAAATGCATAAAAAAAATTGTGGAGCCTGGGAATCGAACCCAGGACCTCCTGGTGTGAGAACAGGCTGCTGACCAGTCGAGCTAGTATAGGGAACTTGATTTGGATCGGGTCAGGTGGAAGATAACCTGTTGGCTCGAGCAGAAAACAAAAAAAATACTAATGGCGCACTAGGGTGAGGTGCGCCATTAGTATGGCTGTACTTATGGAGCACCGAGGGGTGGTGCGCCATTAGTATTGTGCCGCCCCTACCATCCATATCTCCTCCCCGGCCGGCCCAACCCTATCCCCTTCCCCTCTCTCTCCCGACGACGCCGCTGCATCTCTCTCCCTCGCCCTCGCCCCCGCCGCCTCGACGCCGCCCCGACGCCGCCTCGATGCCGCTGCCCCGCCGCCTCGACCTCGTCTCCACTCCAAGGCCACTCCCCGCCTCCCCACTCCGGCCACCACATCATCGTGGTCAGGTAACCCTCCTCCCTCTGCCTCTCTTCTCCTCTCTTCCTCCTCTCCTCCCTCCCGGTCATGCCCTCTTCTTCTCTCTTTTGCTAGGTTTAGGTCAAATCCCTCTCAAATTTAGGTCAAATTAGGTTCAAAAAATTGTGGGAGTAGTGCCTGGCAAATATGAATAATTAGTACTCCATGTGCATTGGAGTACTTGGTACCTGCAAGATTTTTTCCTCTCTAATGCTGAAGTGAAACAAATATGGCCCTAATGTTGTGCTAAGTGAAGGACATGTTCTTGCAATGATCATTGTTGATTGCTTACTTTGAAGTGCCTGCACTATGTTAGTGAGTCTTGTTTACTGCTGCCATGGGTTGCCATCATTGGTTTGTGCAATGGTAGTGCTGAACCATCTGATTTCATATATGACTTTTCTTATTTAATCAGCAGACAGTTATATGGATTGTAAACTTGGCAAGTTTTAGAAACAAGAATTTAGTGAGAACCAGGAGTGTGCACTAGTACTTTTGTCAGTTTTGAAAATTCGGTTTATTCGGTTACTGAAAATTCAGTTAATTCAGTTAGGCACACAAATTTCAGAACTTTTGCTAGGTTTAGTTCAAATCCCTCTCGAATTTACGTCAAATTAGGTTCAAACTTGCTTGCTGGAGGTTAACTAGGTCAAATTAATTAACTGCTAGGGATTAATTAGGTTAACTAGGTCAAATCCCTCTCTAATTAATTAACTAGGTTAACTAGGTCAAATTAGCAGTTAATTTAGTCTGAATCTGAACTTGTGTTGCTGCTGCATCTGATCTTAGTGCTAATTAATTAACTGCTAGCATTTTATAATCTCCCGTAGGCCACACCACATCTCAGTCAGTATACTCTCTACTGATAGAGCCCAAGTTAGATGATATAGTTGCCATGAATTATATCATGTTGAACGGGCAAAGGAAAATCTCATAGCAGATGCATCAAAATGTCCAAGTTTATACCTCTTGCAAAACAGGTAGAGAGAATATGTTGTGCAGCAAGAGAATGGTAAACTTGGTATATGTGGTTTATCTTTGTGAAGCTCAATTGCTAATGGTCTCGAAGGTTAGTTGGTCTTCCCTGAGTAAATAAGAAAAGCATGTAGGGCCTGAAATACGGTGAAATAGGAGAGGATGCAGAGCACTGTCTTTGTTTGGTGTTTTTGACAGGTTTATCTAGCAGGTCTGCAAATAGTAATTCTCCCATAGAGTAGGACTAGAGGAGTATCTATCTATCTATCTGAATCTGAAATCAAACATCCATGCAGTTGAGATATACCTCTCCATCAGTTGGGACTTTTGAAGCAATTGGGTGGAGCATTTTATTACAGCAAGTGTGTGTCTCTCTTATATATTTTGAGATATACCTCTCTAAAAGTCTGGAGGTGGTGCCTGGCCTGGCATGCTAGTTGCTTAGATTAATTGATGTTAGAGTTAGTAGTTAATTGCTTAGCTTAATTGCTGTTAGAGTTGAGTTACAGCTGATGCATGATGGAGTTTTCAAATTAAGTTAAGTGTATATACACTAGCAGCTACCCTATATATGCGTGTGTCTTTTTGGGTCGGTAAATAATAAGTCCACGCATACAACTTTATTTTTGGAAGGGAATGCAAATCTGGCTCATTTTATTACAGCAAGTGTCTGTCTCTCTTATATATTTTGTTGTCTCACTTATATTTCATAAATAATAAGGCCACACATACATTTATTTTTTGTTTGTTGAAGGGAATGCAAATCTGGCTCATTTCATTGAGATAATACATCAGGTGTTTCTCTTATATATGTGTTGTTATTAAGAGTGGGTAATTAACCTAACTATTCATTTTTCCTTAGGTTGATATAAAAATGTCCAGTGGGCACATATAAATTCTTTTTACCTACTATCTTGTATATATATTTGAAAATAATTGCTGCTAGCTGTTAATTTTACCTGAAGAGAAAAACTACTGGTACTAGCTAGAATTTGGCACTGAAAAGCAAAAGCTACAATTAGCTGCTGGTATTAGACATGCTTGACATTATATATCAGTTTGTTTGGTTCTTGTTTTGGTAGTAGTAGTTTGCTTTGCTTATCCATGAGTATCAGTCAATTGGTGAACCTGGAGCAGCTTTTTGCTAGGTTTTGTCTCCGACCATCGTGTCGTGATGATTTTGCAGGTACCCCGAGAGGCCCTTGAGTTTGCTGGAATGTCGATTAACTTCCGTTCCGGCAAATTCGGGTACTCCATATGTCCTATTTTCAGCAAAGGTCATGCCGAAATTTTCCATGAATTTTAGCATGACTTTGCTAAAAATAGGACATATGGGGTACTTGTGACTAATGCATGGGCCGGGGTATCTTAGTAGTTAATTAAGTAGGATCAAGTGCACCTTTATTCTAGCTGCATTAAACCATAGGCGTCAATAGAGCCAAGTGATTAGGCCCAACTTAGAATTCTCATTCCCAGCTTAGCTTTTAGGATGCCTCGGTGTCGACAAACCATAAATTATAAAACCTTGGCTTTTAGGCTGCCTCGGTGTCGATAAAAAATGAAATGATGAAAGCTTAGGCTTTTGGGGTGCCTCGGCGTCGAAAAACCCTCAATTATAAAAGCTTAGCTTTTAGGATGCCTCGGTGTCGACAAACCCTAAATGATGAGACCATGATCTTGTTCCTTGACAATAACCAACTTTTTGACCAAACTTTGTTCCTATTTAGAGAGAAACATGGCCAACAACGATGAGGCCGGGGGTTCGGGCGGCTAGGCATTCTGGGAGCTGTTCCAGGAGATGGAGGAACAACCTCACTTGTATGAGGACGCTGCCTTCCCCACCGATCCTGAGACCACTGATGGTACCGCCGAGGATGACCCCACTGATGCCACCATTGATGGTGCCGCCGAGGATTCCACCACTGATGATGGCGGCGCACGCACAGATGGCAGCCAACCGAAGAGGCAACGGAAGGACCGGCGCCCGACCGTGCTCCGCACCCTCAAGGAGGAAGTTACTGAAGTGGACTCCGACGGGAATTCAACGGCGCTCGAACGAATAGTCAAGGGGTACTCGCTTCAGCTCGGGTGCATTCTCCGGAGCACCGTCTCGATCAACACCGAGAACCTGAGGCATCCTGACCAAGCGAATTTGCGCAACCTCCTCTTCACAAAGGTCCACGAACGATACAAGTTCCCCGTTGAATTTGAAAACACAAGCCTCAAAGGGAATAAAGTGAACAATGCTGCCCTCACGAAGATGAGCAAGGCCCTGTCTACTTGGAAAAGCAATGTGAAGAGAATGATCGAGAAAGGTGAGAGTTATGAGAAGATCAAGGAGAAAAATCCTTCGATCACCGAAGATGACTACAACGACTTCAAGATCAATTGCTCGAGCACCGCACACTCTGAATCAAGTCAGTGGGGGAAAGAAATGCGGGAGCTGAACTTAGGGGAACACACACTCGGTCCCGGCGATTACAGAGTGGCGGAGCCTATATGGGACAAGGAGGAGGCGGACCGTGCCGAGCAAGGCCTACCGCCCCTCTTCGATAAATACGGTGACAAGCAGACCAAGAACTTTGTCAGGGCCCGGTACAAGAAGGACCCGAAAACAAAGGAGCTTACCACGGATCCGAAGACCAGGGCGCTTGAGCTTGTTCTGGTAAGGAATACACCCCCGCGTAATTAGCTCCATATGGTTGCATTCTAATTAATGAAGCCAAATTTCTAAATGGTTCACATTCCTTCCGCAGGCGACTGAAAGTAGTAGCGCGGGGTCGACTAAGAGCAACCCTTGGGACACGACTCTAAATAGGGCGTTGAATGTAAAGAAGAACAAGGATAAGCTCAGTAAGCCGACGTCGGCTGGTCGTGTGGCCGGCAAAGGCTTGTCCACAAAATGGTCGTCATACTATAACGCTGGTGGGCGAAAGGAGAAAAAGACCAGCTCGGAAAGCCAGGCGCGCGAGGTTCAAGAACTCAAGGCACAGGTGGCGCGGATTCCGGAGATTGTCCAAGAGCAAGTGTAACAACAGCTCGGAGCGACGATCACCGCCATTGTGCCTACCTTGATCGAGGGGTTGAGTGCGTGGATTGCGGGCGGCCAACAGGGGCCGCCCCCGATTCCTAGCTTCACGGCCAGCAACTCGCAGAACGCGATGGCGGGGCCATTGGTGTCTCCGGCGGAGGCGGCATTGGTGTCTCCGACGCCGCCACGGGAGCTTAATGCACATGGGTGTACGCCGGCCGGCACCTCTGCAGCAAGCGGCCCCTCCGTCAACTGCACGCCCGCCGTTGGCGGTGCCTCGACATTAGCCGAGCTTGACGCCATCATCACGATAACTAATTAAGCCACTCTCGGCCGAGGACTTCATCTCCTTGCCTTTCACTGGGCATCCCTGACGCCCTACATGTTTTCGCAGGGCGCCGCCGATGTTCCGTGCACTCTCCTGCACTTCGTGAACAATGAGTTGGTCGATGTTGCCAAGGGCAAAATCGTTCAACCGGGCAACCCCTTGTTCCACGGTACCCAGATGCCACCCAACTTGTTTAGGGTTCAACTGGTTCGGGTGCTGCCAGGCTGCGACCAGGTGTTACCTCCGATTCTACTCGTCGGGGCTGACGATGATGACGTGATGACCCTCAGCGCCTGCCTGAGCTGGCCCTTGGTTTGGCCGAAGAGCCAGATTCGTTTGGGGGCGGGGGACACCACCCCAAAGACAACACCGCCAGTCATGCCGGCGCCAAGTCGGCCCCATGGCAATACCGCCGCAACGGTGCCGGACATCCCTATGACACTGGATCCAAACATGCATATGGCACAGGATCAGAACGACGACGACGACTATACATTTGGCAACGTCGATCAGTACATTGCCGATCATGGGTACGGTGGCGACTTCATGGGGCCTCCTTCTCAAGAACCCAACCCAACAAAAGACGTGCGCGATCTAGCTGGTACCGCGGAGAAGCCAAGTTGCAACAGGCGTCATCTGCCGTTCAGCTCTCAGGAGACACCTCCAGCTGCCGACTTCACCGAGCCTCAGATAGGCGAGGTGCGAAATATTATCAGCCCCAACACACTCAAGAAGGCGGTCTGTGAGCAGAACTCGGTCCCATTACAGGAGAAGAAGAAGGCATGCAAAAGAAAGACTAACAAGGGTGCGAGCCAGCCGGCACCGAGTACGATCCGTGCTCAGGACGGGCCACCTTCACCTGAGGATGTAATGAGGAGGGTGCATGTGGCGGGTAGGCCGATGCTACCGATAAATATGCTCGATGCTGCAACCGGTGCTATGCGGAGTCTGCATGACAGTGTTCTGTCTTTGGAGAAGCGGCGTCTCAGAGAGAAGGATGTGGCATACCCGGTTTTCGCGGCCAAGGTGCCAGAGGGCAAGGGCTTTGTGGATAACTCCATCGGGGGTACGATCGTCCTGCGGTTTGATGACATCCACGCTATGTTGAACCTTCATCCGCTGCACTACACCTTCGTTCGGCTATTTTCGCTAAGTATGGAGATGCGGATCATTCGCGACAAGACCCCGGACATCGTGATAGTCGACCCCTTCTACATGCGTGCCAAGATCTTGGGCAGCGCTGGGGACCGGCAAGTCGCGAGTTCTTACCTCGAAGGCGTCATTCTGGCGAACCAAGATAAGGATAACTTCCTCGTGCCTTACTTTCCCGAGTAAGTCCTCCCCCTCAACCGCCCCGTAACATATGAATTCTTAGATTTCGATCGTTTTTCTTTTAACATTCCGTGTTTTCTGCAGTGACACACATTGCACGCTCATCCTCCTAAGCCCCAAATATCCCATGGCCACGTATTTCGACCCGGACCGTCAGTCGAACATAGACTACACAAATGTCAAGAAGGTTCTTGATGATGTTCTCCCCGGCTACGCCAAATTTGGAGGCACCTTCACCAGGCCTATTCGTAAGTACGGCAAGCACGTGTTCTCCCACAATACGACGTTCTGCTGCATCAAGCAGCCGCCTGGCGGTCAGAAGGGTGCCTACTACTCCATCCATCACATGCGGGCGATCATACGGGACCATCATCAACTTCTGCTACCGAGTAAACTCAAAGATTGGGCCGCGAGCGTGTCGGCAATCCAGGACGCGGACATTAGACAAGAATTCTTTCGCATCCAGTCGGAGTTTGCGGAAATCATCCATCAAGATGTCCTTCGTACCTCGGGGCAGTTCTTCCTCATAAATCAACCATCCAATAGTGACATTGACACAATGCTACAAATGCAGGCTGACAACGCCCGTGATTTCATGACTCCCATGATAGACAGCGGCTTCATCCACGCTCCGGTCCTTTGAGTCGAGTCGAAAGCAGTGATGCTGTGTCTAGTTCTGAAACATCGATTGGCT
This sequence comes from Secale cereale, assembly GCA_902687465.1. Classification (NCBI taxonomy): domain Eukaryota; kingdom Viridiplantae; phylum Streptophyta; class Magnoliopsida; order Poales; family Poaceae; genus Secale; species Secale cereale. Next base: position 329,418,958 of record LR738710.1, read on the forward strand.
CATGTTGTAATTAAACTTTAATGAACTTGTAGTATGTCTCTTTGGTTTCGAGAGTCATTCAACTTAGATGTAATCGATGCTATTAATGTCTTGCTTTTCTCTTTCAATCGTTCTGTTGCATACTTATATATTGCTTATGTATTGTCTGTGAATTGGTACTAACCTTTCGTTTGGCTAGTGCATAGCGATGCCGTCGTATGTCATGTACAAGGGTAAGGTTCCCGGAGTCTACGACGACTCGGAGGAGTGTCGAAGACAGGTTCACCGATTCAGCGGTAACAGTTACAAAGGGTACACCACTAGGGCCGAGGCTGAATCTAGATACGCCCGCTATCTAGCGGGAGAGGGGAGGGAGCGTTGGAGGAACCGGATGAAGACGAGTTTAATCGTGATGATGCTCATCGTGATGACCGCAGCTCTCTTCTATGTGATGGTAGTTTAGATGATCGATATCGACTTGTAATGTGAAGACAAACTCGCTACTCGCGGTCTCGAGACTTGTAATATGATGTTCTATCTTTGTTCGGTCTTTTCAATTCGGAGACTAATATGATGAATTGTACTCAGAGACTAATATGATGAATTGTATTCAGAGACTAACCTTCTATTGTATTCGATGAACCTGTTGTTGATGTGTGCTGTCTATATTCTCTCCAATTATACATTCTGTAACCTGTGCAAAAAACAGAAAATTAAAAAAAACCTAATATTCATACTAATGGCGCATCACATCACAGTGCGCCATTAGTATGCCAAAGGATACTAATGGCGCATCACTAGACAGTGCACCATTACTATGCCGAAGTTACTAATGGCGCATCCTGTTGTGGTGCGCCATTAGTATGCCAAAGCACCTGGGTATACCTGACCCCCTGGGAGGCATACTAATGGCGCACTGTTGTGTACACTAATGGTGTATCTGTGGTACGCCATTAGTATACCAGATACTAATGGCGCACCAGAGGTGCGCCATTAGTAAAATATACTAATGGCGTGGCACTAATGGCGCACCACTAATGGGCCATTAATGGCCAAATTAGGTGCGCCATTAGTAGGCCTTTTCCTAGTAGTGCAAGGCCGTCCTCCTCCGCGCCTTTCCTGATGATAACGATGTCGACGACCACCCGGTGAAGGAGGTGACATCCCCTGCTGGGGTCATCACGATGTCTAAGCTCACCCCCTCGATTCCTGATGCCTTCCTTTCTATTGCTAGGCCAACGCCATTGCTGAAGAAGAAGAAGGAGGAGGCGACCGCATCAGAGGCTCAATGGTCCATCTTGACTTCACCTTCTCCTGCCCAGGTGTCCTCGCGAGGTCCATCAGAGGATGGGATGGCCTCCTTGGTCAAGCCGGCCCAAAAGGTGCTCGCCTCCATCTTTCCTGCGGGTGTCTCCAGGGCCCAGGAGGTCTTGAGCACGCCGCAGCCTCCTACTCCGGTCGTGCCACTAGCTCGCGGCCCTCCCTCTTCGTCCGGTGCCCTGAAGGATGCTTTTTCCGCACTTACGCAGCTTCAGGATGACCTCCAGGGCACTAACCATCGTCTGGTGGCAGGGCGCTTGGATCTGGTCTCGGGCTGGCTAAACTCCAACGCGTCTGTCAGGGACACGCTGAGCCGAGTCGTGGTGCCTTCCGATGAGGACAAGCAGGCCACCGACAAGGCCGCAGCCGCCCGCGAGGCAGTGCTGAAGGATGTGCAGGTCGCCAAGGAGCATTTCCAGTCGATGGAGAACGAGATGCAGACCATGCGCAACAAGTGTGCGGCGGAGGAGGAGAAGATGAAGGCCCGAGAAGATGACGTGGCCAGCCACGCTGCCGAGTTGGAGTAGTTGGCGAAGGCGCTGGCTGCAGAGAGCAGCCGCCTGGAGGAGCTAAGGCAGGCAGCGGAAGCAGAGAAGGCCCAGCTGGAGGCCAAGGCGAAGGTTCTGGCTGAGGACCGCACAGCCTTCAAGTCCCTGGAGGAAAGGTCCCGCCAAGCGCTGAGGGCACTCTACGAGAAGGGCTTGGAGAAGCCACTGGTGACGGATGATGAAGGCCCCGCCCAGCTGCTTCCCTATCTTGTTATGGAACTCGAGGGTGTCGTCAATGAGATCGGCCCCATGGTGGAAGGTGAAGCCAGTGCACTGTCCTCCGCAGCACTGATGCATGTCTTCAGCCACCTACATCCTTGCGATCCCGCCGCTGACCTTGGTGCACTGCTCGAGCCTGTGGACGAAGAGTGCTGCGAGGCTGCCGATGAAGATGTCATGGGCAGGGTGGAGGCCTTGCTGCAGAAGTTCCTCGCCATCGACCCTTCATCTCCAGCCGACTGCGCCGCTATCCCTGCAGCCGAGGCTAGCTCCGTAGGGCTTGGCGGTGCTGCCGATGGAGAAGCGCCTCCTGGCTGCGGTGCCCGAGGCTGAAGGAGGGGCCTGCTGGTGAATGACAGTGCTCCTTCCTATCTTTGTTTTCCTGCGACATGTGACGTGCTTCATGGAGGCGTTAAAACTTCTATTTGATGCTTGAAGGACAATTTGGCCTGTAATAATTGCTAGTTATATGTGGTTCCCTTCCTATTTGCCTTGTTGTTCTACGTTGGTAGAGCCCGGCCCCGCGCGTACCTCAGCCGCCACTGGCTTGTCCGGATTACCAGGACAAGACCAGGGAGTGAGGGGCTACGTGGCCAGTTAGGCTCCTCAATCGCGATGCTCAGGAGTCCTCCTTGACGTGCAAACGGTCTCTAGGAAGGAAGAGCAAAGCGGGACTTTAGCGTTTTGCGTCGGCAGGGCCCGGCCCCGCGCGTACCTCAGCCGCCGCTAGCTTGTCCGGATCACCAGGACAAGACCAAGGAGTGAGGGGCTACGGGACCAGTTAGGCCCTTGGTTCACGATGCCCAAGGGTCCCCCTTGACGTACGGACAACCCTTAGGAGAGTAATGCGAGAGCTGGCCTTGGCGTTCTGTGTCGGCAGGGCCTGGCTCCGCGAATACCTCAGCCGCCGCTCGCTTGTCTGGATAACTAGAACAAGACCAGGGAGTGAGGGGCTATGTGGCCAGTTAGTCCCTTGGGTCACGATGCCCAAGGGTCCCCCTTGACGTACGAACATACCGCATTCCTGTCCTCGCTGGGTTTTCGCTTGGGAGGGTTGCGACGACCAGGTCTAGGGGACCTGGTGGTGCGTACTCTAGGCGTGACCTAAGCGTAGCCCCCATGCCCAGCCCCCTCGCGCTACCCACCCGAGGGGAGTGCAGCGCGGTGGGGCTGGCCAACGAGCCGGGTGGCTCCCTGAGGTTAAAGGAGCCGTGAGGCCACCCCTAGTTGTTTATCACCAGCGCGGAGAATGGTGCTACCATTCTTGCACGGGCATAGTCACTCCTCAACCGTGTTCACTACTAGCGCGGAGCATGGTGCTTCCACTGGAATGTGGGAGGGGACTCCCTACTGCAGAGAGACACCGGGGCGTGTACAGCCCCGCCCTGACATGTGGCCTGCACAGTAGGGCTAGACGAAGTGTATCTCGGTACCCGTGAGCCAGCGGGGGACTCACGGGGCCCTACCTCAAGGCGGGTTGCGCCTGATCTTGAGTGAGAGCGCTTGAGGTGATCCTGCAAGATGGTTAGGCGACCTGCACCGAGTGAATCCCTCGAGGTTGCCACATGAGAAGGCCAGACACCGAGGACCCCAGGAGGTGACGTGAATGGTGCTGGCCTGCCAGACAGAGCTCAGTCGTTGGGTTTATCGACGCTGCAGGGACGGACCCTAGCACAGATGCCGTGCCTAGTCTTCTCATACGGATACCCTGAGGGCAGACAACCAGCATGCGGCTCCCGTAGTCACGAGGCACCATGTTGCGCGCCCTCACCTGCCTGTTCGCACCCAGCTTGTTGGGACCCCGATCCTAAGTCACACAGGTCTAGCCTGTAACACATCATATCACTTTGCGGCCTCACGCACGGTATCCCCACGGGTGCCACCTTACCTGGCCCGGGACCGTTTGCGCATTTTGGCACACGTATATGATAGTGTCGCTAGCATCCATATGACAGAGAACCCGGGCCGACATGACCAGTTATAAACCAAAAGTGGCACTAAATTACAAGGACAGTCATACATGACCCAGCAACGAACGTGTCGGTCATCAATGTATGAACCCAAGTCGTAGCAAGCTACAAGGACTTAAAGGAGCAACGCGTGACATTTCCCCTAAGGGACAGACACAGGAACGAAGAAGGACACATGCCGGCCAGCCTAAGTGTTCCGGAGCAGTAGCAAGCTACCAAGGCTCAGTGGAAGCAGTAGGAGACATTTCCCTGTAAGATAGTTTACCAAAGGTAAACAACTAGGTGTCGGATCCCACACATAGCAATACACATTACACGTACGCATAACATGCAAGTATGTGTTGTACAACATGGCATCACAACATAACTCAACAACTCATATAGGTAAAGGCCCAGAAGAGCCATCATAGCATTTATTACAATCAGAGGTCACATGACCCAACATACAGAGCATACAGGCAACAGAAGCATAAGATGTCTGAGTACAGACAACTACAAATGAAAAAGACTAAGAAGCCTGACTATCTACAAGACCCTCCTAAGGGAACAAGATCGTAGCTGAGGTAACAAGCTAAACGTCGAAGTCTACGCGGAACCACTAGCGAGACTGAGGTCTCTCTGCAAAAACATAAATTAAGCAAACGTGAGTACAAAGGTACTCAGCAAGACTTACATCAGAACTAACTGCATATGCATCAGTATCAACAAAGGGGTGGTGGAGTTTGACTGCAGCAAGCCAGCTTTGACTCGTGGCTATCCTGAACTACGACTGCAAGTAACTCTTTTGTGGTGGCGCACACGAGTCCACATATTCACCAATCAATACACCACTATGGATCCGCTCCCGTCTCCCTACGAGAAGGCCATCCATAGCACTCACACTTGTCTTGAGTATTTTAGAGTATCCACTTTCGATTGTCTATGTACCACGTAAGCATCCAAGAAGTCCATATCCGCGGACCCGGCTATTCGAATAGATCATGTTAACCCTGCAGGGGTGTACTTCTTCACACACGCTCTCGCCACTTACCGCCATGTACACGTCGTGTATCTCGGCAACCTTCAAGCGGAAGCCTGGCGAGGGTGTCGGCCACGACCTGACTAACCACACAAGTCTCTCGTCCAGGTTTATCGCCTATTCGTGTTCCATCCGTGGGGAGATCCGGCCGGGGTGTCGCTCACGGCCCCAAAAGATGTGCGCAGGGTTCCCAAGCCCACCTCGTCGGATGGATCTACGCTTGGTACACCGTGCCACGGTGCCTAGTCTGACCCAAGCCCACATGTACCGTGTGCCACTTGGTAGACTACTAACACTACATACAAACACCAGAAACTAGTTGCAACTCCTGGACAGAGATCGAGTTGATTAATAAGTCGAGAGGGGTCGAGTTACCGGAACCCAATGTGTGGTAGTAACTATGTCATTGGACAACTTACACAGAAATCAGTTCTTAAGGACGGCTCCAGTGAGACAACCCACCATGTACTCCTACATGGCCTCTCACCGCTACCTTTACCAAAACGTGTTCACACACTTAGCTCACACACAGTAGGACATGTTCACCACATTCCAATTCATCCCCTATGAATCAGACCTGACTCAACTCTAAGCAATAGCAGGCATAACCAGAAAGCATGAATGAGTAGGCACAACATGGCTCAAACAACTCCTACTCATGCTAGTGGGTTTCAACTATTTACTGTGGCAATGACAGGTCATGCAGAGGAAAGGGGTTCAACTACCGCGGCAAAAGCAGTTCAATCGTTGTTGTCCTAATGCAATAAAAGAGAGCAGAAGCGAGAGAGTGGGATTGTATCGGGATGCTCAATGGGGGTTTGCTTGCCTTGCACTTCTGAAGATATCAATGAGTCTTCATCGGTGTCATCGATCACATCATCGGAACGTCGTCTACTGAGAGGGAACAAAACCGACAAACAGAGAAAGAACACAATCAATGCAATGCACAATATGATGCATGACTGTGACATGGCAATATGCTGTTGGTTGAGCTAATGCAACTAGCAACAAGTTAAATGAAGTTGGTTTGAACCAAGGGTTCAAATTCAAACTCCATATGTGATTATTCAAATGCCATTTATGCAAATTGCCCTAAACAACAACCATAAGTTGTTCTAACATGCACGAAAATGCCATAAACAGATTCCTTGGATTTTTCTGATCAATTTTCATATATAAATTATTTTCATCTGAGCTACGGTTGATTTTATATGATTTTTAGAAGTTTTGGCTATTTTCTGAAATAAATAAATCATTTAGATTTATATAAATTCCAGAAAAGCATTTATGACATCAGCACTGTGTCATTCTGACGTCACCTAGTCAACAGGGTCGGTCAGGGTCAAACCTGACCAGTGGGCTCCACTGGTCAGTGACTGGGGGTGGTTAGTGTCAATGACATGTGGGCCCAGTCAACGCTCCCGTCAGCACGGTCAAAACTGATGCGTGGGGCCACTTTGGTTAATTAAAGCTAAACAGAAACTAAACTGTGCTTAATTAAGTGCGTAGGGCCCAGGTGTCAGTGGCTAGGTGGTTAGTTAGTGGGGTGATTAGTGGGGTAATTAACCCCTAAGTAAGTGCCACGTTGGCGGTGGGCGCCGGCGACCACAGAGCACGGCGGTGGCTCGCCGGAGTTGGTCGGGGAGGCGCTGCAGGCTACGGTTTGAGCCACGGTTGGTCTCTACCCGTAGCTGGCGCTCTTCCGCATCCAATGGGACCGGAGTCAGCGGCTGGGGTGGCCGGAAGCAAGTGCGGCGTCGAGGTTTGGCGGCGCCGGAATTCGGATGTCGACGAAATCAACGCCGCAGAGCACGGCAGGAGCAACGGTTGGTTGCTACGGCCCCATGGTGACGCGCTGAGTGCGATGATGCACTCGGACGCGGGTGGCAGCAGCGGTGGCCGCGGCTGCGCCATGGCCGGCGGCAGCGAGCTCACGGCCATGGTTGTGATCGAGGCTAGCGGCTGCAAACGAGAGAGGGAGAAGAGGGGTTCGACGCGGGGGCTCACAACGGTTCGGAAGAAGCAGGCGGCAAGCTCGGGGAGGCACCGGAGGCGGCAAATCGATGACGAAGTCCGGCGAGCAGATGCGGCGGTGACGAGCTCGAGGCGACATCAGAGGGCGTCCGGGATCGTGTACCTCGTCTTGGAGATGAAACGGGGCCCAGCGGAGCGCCTGGACATGCTTGGGCAGCTACACGACGACGGTGGCCACAAGGAAGCACTACGACGGCGACGGCTGACCCTCGGGTGGCTGCGGGAACGCGAGGGGAAGGAGGGAAAATGACCAGAGAGAGAGGGGATTGGACGAGGGGGTTCGAGGGCGTCTCCAGGCGCGTGGACAGGGAGGGGGGATGAGCCTCCAGCGCGAAGCAGGAGGTGGCCACGGCCACGCGCCGCTGCTGGCACGCAGCTGCTTTGGGGCGAGGGGAGGAAGACGACGGAGGGGTGCTGCGGTGGTGGGCTGGGCCGGCCACTTGGGCCGCCAGGTGGCTGCACAGGTAAAGGCCAGGTAAGCCTAACTCTGTTTTATTTTCTGTGTTGTTTTCTTTTGTTTATTCATTTGCCACTGATTCAAATTTAAAGTAAATCAAGGCAGGGCAAAACCTTCTGAAAATTTGTATGTTGCCATTCTGGACTTTTTTCCAAAGGCACATAAATAATTTCAGGGTCTTTTGAAATATATTCTATACAAATGAATATTATTCAAAAGTCAAATACTTATTGATTTAAATCCAAATGCCCAAAATATATATCCCTGAGACTCCAAAAATATTGGTTTGAATTTTAACTCTTTCCAATATATTTATAGCTTAACAGGAACATTTTCTTGGGTTTATTTGAAGATTTTTAAATGTTGATCATTTTTAGAAAAGATCTTTGAGGCTTTCCACTTTCCCCACTTCAAATTTAAATGGAAATTAAACATGATGCATGGGTGCCACTCCCTAATGCAACTAGTTACAAAGCAGAATTCTAGGGCTGTGACAACTCACCCCCACTAAAACAAGAATCTCGTCCCGAGATTCAAGCGTAGGGTAAGAAATCAGAGGGGACACAAACTAGCACAATCTTCACGATCCAAATTTCCTTCTCGGAGATATTGATTTATTGCATTATATTGATCTTGTCATCCTTGCTTGAGATCTTCATCCAACCAGATGATAACGGAGACATACTCTGTAGAAATCGATCTTCCTGAAGATCGAGGAACTCAAGATCAACTCATGAAGTGAGACATTGAAGTATCTCTTGAACTAAGACACGAAACACACATCCAGGGGGATGGAGTGAACAAATGATGAAGGTTCACTTGGTAGGCAATAATTCCACACCTAAGAGGATGGTGATCGATGTCACCAAACGGGGCACCTTAGCGAAGGTGACTCGTAGAGTTATTCCTTTAAGTGGCAAAAAGATTTACTTTTGATATAGAGATCATTGAAATTCCCTATACCAGCCTGAGGCAAAACACAATCAATAGTTTGACAGAGTTCGAAGGAACGTCATACGCCATCTATAATAGATGATGGGGACTACCTTGTTGAAGACAACACATCGGATGATTTTGGTTATCATCGGGAATGGATGGGATCCATGGTGAAATGGCACATTGGCGGTGCAAGCTGGGAACAAAATGCAAATGCTGGGAATGATTCTGGTAACTGGGGTGAATCCCAACAGTAGAGAGTAATTATACTCTTGAGGGGTTATAGCATAACCAAGAACACTGGATGCAATCCCGGTTATTGCCGGTGGTAACACCTAGTGCTTGTGCGTGCTCTCAAGAACTTGAGCATTCCCATATTCATCAAGGTTTTACCAATATCCGTGTCAAGGATCCTGGCAACACCACATACTACCATGATGTATAACGATGGAGGATGCAGATGCAAAGGAGGATAACACTTTCTCAGATTTCACCTTAGCGGAGCCAAGGGGCAAAATCTGGATGATCGACCGAGAGACATTTAGTACTCCGCTTCTAATGTTCTCCTTGATGTGCTAGCACAACCCATTTATTATAATGGTTTGGTACCTAGAACGTCAAATGAAAGGTCGGACTTCAGGAGCACAAGAATCCATAAGGAACAACTAGGGAGTAAGTCCTACGAAGTCCTTATGGGGAGGTGGCCAACTTCTTCAAACAAGATACTACAACAATAGGTCTTCCGGTTGGGTGTGTTGGCCACGACATCCACTTTACCGGTTATCGAGAGACCAATATTATAGTTCTTGGGAAATGCACCAACCATCATATCTGCCTGAGATTCAGTTCTGATTGGTGTCAGGATATTCCAGACTCATCGGGTCTAGAAGGAATGAATGTTTGCAACACAAATCGACGAGACGGCGTTGCGAGATTCTCGGGAAATGGTCTGCGGTAGTAAGCTCCAAAACATGAGCTGGTTTTGCTACAAACATGTGAACACGTTGTCCAAGACAAGCATGACCACGTAGTAGTCTTATGATAAAACACTACCGAGTTCAGGTGGGGAACCATCAACAAGGATAGCGAAGTCCTAACATAAGTCATGATTCTTAAGAAGGAACTTCTTCTCCTTGAACAAATCTATCAGTGGCTTGGTGTGCTAGGAATACGTATGGGGTGGAGGTAATTAATCTACCAAACCATAGAATACTTTGTACATATGCATGACTGATTTAGGATGATTCAAGGGGAAGCAAAACAAGTCTTCTCGAATTCACGGCGGCAACTTCCATCAGATGCACGTGAATTAGAGGAAGTCACTTCTTTCACCAAAACATATACCTCATGAACGGAACATGGAGGCATTGCTTACAAAGTTTCCAACACTAGCTTAATGTCCAACAAAATCATGGAGAGGATAAGGACGTTGTCGATGGGCTCAACAATAACTCATCCAGATTTCCATATAGGTGGAATTCCACAATTAAGTGAACACGGTGATAGCATTGGTCAGACCAAAATATGTAATGGTATATGCTCAAGGGAACAACCATGAGTAAGACAATATTACGAATATCGTTGGTTCTGATTTGACTTGATGATAGCCCACACTCAAATCAAAATCTAGATAAGACAATAGATCCACAAATGATCACGGGGATCAATAGAAGAAGATATCATCTATCTTCAATACACATACAAGATATCCCTTTGGAGTGAGCTATGTGGATTAAGCTTTTATCTTCCAACTCTCCAAGTTGTTGCTTAGCTTAACCAACTAGTTCAGGGGCATCCAACACAGATTCTTGGAGAAAGGGTGGTTTAGAGAGAAACCAGCTTGATCACGAACTCAACATAGCGGTCAGGTGACAACCTGGTAATACTTCCGAGAAGATATTCGGAAAATCATGAACCACCAATATGTTACTAAGCTCGCAAACAATCTTGCTTTTCAGGGCAAGATGACATGATCACAAGAGTGAGGGATTTATGCAATCCTAACTCATTGGTCAAAAAGTGCACCAGAAAATGGACTAGGTAGCACGATCAATCTTAGAATGGTGATTTAGTAACCAACACACTAAGAATGAAATTGTTGTCCTTTAACCACCAAGCAACGAGATTGCTAGGGGTATTGATTTCACACATCATGATTCACTTGTCAGCATTCCAGTTACAATAACACGGAAACCGAGGGATGAACAATGATGGCAAGAAATATTACTACATCAAGAATTCATAAGAGATAGTGCAATTCTCACGACATTCTTGACATAAAGATGGTAATACTCCAGGATAGAACAGTTTAGAAACTGCATTAGCATTCTTCAACTGTGAAATACAACTTCGTTGGCCAAATCCTGGATATGGATAAGGTACTGGAGTTTGTTTCTCCTAGTCATTCCGGAATACAATGGCTTGACGGACCTCAAGAGTAAAAGGCACCGATGAACACAAGTGCACGACTACTCCTGACTATGAACTGATAGATGAAGGTCGGAAAATAACTGAAGGGAGACAACTCGAGGAACATATAACTTTCTGAGTTGTGGATGCATAGATTAGCGTCTCGAACTAGTTCAACATATTTCTTTCGGATAACCCATGCAGAAAGGGTAGGACTGGCAGAGTCACAATGTGGAATAGAGAACTCGTCAAAAACACTCTGGTTGTGATCTTTTGGTTCGGGAGAACTTCTTCCAAGGAGGGTTCATGGTATTTGGAAGAATGATATACCACGGACCTCGAGGACTATCACAAGGTTACTAATATCCTAAAGGAACGAGCAAATACTATCAACATGAAGTAAGTAGAGTGAATCTTGGGTTCAAGAACCCATAAATTGAATACCTACCAACTAAATAGCATCACGGGATGCTTTCGGGATTGACGGCCAGAATTATCACACTGGGAATATAAAGCATTGCTAGATTACTGGGTGATCTTCTAAGACACCTAGGGTCATAGTAATGAGTCCAACATATGTGTCGAGGTAACAGAGTACCTCAACATAACGACTAGTGTGGTTAATCTAGCCCAAAGGAGCATTAAGAACATGTAGGAATGATTTGCAAATGCATCAGATTGTTTAGAGACCTGGGATGACTCGGACAGCATAACGGCAGTGAATGCTCGAAAATACTTTTGAGACTCATGCACAAAGATAGCATAACCACTTAACATTATCATGTCAAGGTTCTGAGACCAACAGTTGAGCAACAGAAGTAGTAGAAACTAAACTGAGGGTTGAATCCACAATAACGAGATCCTGATAAATAGAATGAGAATCCTAGTTTCTTAATCCCCGTAGAAGAAGAAGGTGACTCAGATCAGAAGGTCATAAGGTAAAGGAGTAAAAAGAGCCTTACGTTCCCTTCCACAATCAATTCCCTTATATAACTAAAGAGTTTCTAGACACGACTTCGACTAGTTTGGCTTACTAATCCTACAGGCAGCCAGGCTCTGATACCAAAGCTGTCGGGACCCCGATCCTAAGTCACACAGGTCTAGCCTGTAACACATCATATCACTTTGCGGCCTCACGCACGGTATCCCCACGGGTGCCACCTTACCTGGCCCGGGACCGTTTGCGCATTTTGGCACACGTATATGATAGTGTCGCTAGCATCCATATGACAGAGAACCCGGGCCGACATGACCAGTTATAAACCAAAAGTGGCACTAAATTACAAGGACAGGCATACATGACCCAGCAACGAACGTGTCGGTCATCAACGTATGAACCCAAGTCGTAGCAAGCTACAAGGACTTAAAGGAGCAACGCGTGACATTTCCCCTAAGGGACAGACACAGGAACGAAGAAGGACACATGCCGGCCAGCCTAAGTGTTCCGGAGCAGTAGCAAGCTACCAAGGCTCAGTGGAAGCACTAGGAGACATTTCCCTGTAAGATAGGCTACCAAAGGTAAACAACTAGGTGTCTGATCCCACACATAGCAATACACATTACACGTACGCATAACATGCAAGTATGTGTTGTACAACATGGCATCACAACATAACTCAACAACTCATATAGATAAAGGCCCAGAAGAGCCATCATAGTATTTATTACAATCAGAGGTCACATGACCCAACATACAGAGCATACAGGCAACGGAAGCATAACATGTCTGAGTACAAACAACTACAAATGAAAAAGACTAAGAAGCCTGACTATCTACAAGACCCTCCTAAGGGCACAAGATCGTAGCTGAGGTAACAAGCTAAACGTCGAAGTCCACACGGAACCACTAGCGAGACTGAGGTCTCTCTGCAAAAACATAAATTAAGCAAACGTGAGTACAAAGGTACTCAGTAAGACTTACATCAGAACTAACTACATATGCATCAGTATCAACAAAGGGGTGGTGGTGTTTGACTGCAGCAAGCCAGCTTTGACTCGTGGCTATCCTGAACTACGACTGCAAGTAACTCTTTTGTGGTGGCGCACACGAGTCCACATATTCACCAATCAATACACCACTATGGATCCGCTCCCGTCTCCCTACGAGAAGGCCATCCATAGCACTCACACTTGTCTTGAGTATTTTAGGGTATCCACTTTCGATTGTCTATGTACCACGTAAGCATCCAAGAAGTCCATATCCGCGGACCCGGCAATTCGAATAGATCATGTTAACCCTGCAGGGGTGTACTTCTTCACACACGCTCTCGCCACTTACCGCCATGTACACGTCGTGTATCTCGGCAACCTTCAAGCGGAAGCCTGGCGAGGGTGTCGGCCACGACATGACTAACCACACAAGTCTCTCGTCCAGGTTTATCTCCTATTCGGGTTCCATCCGTGGGGAGATCCGGCCGGGGTGTCGCTCACGGCCCCAAAAGATGTGCGCAGGGTTCCCAAGCCCACCTCGTCGGATGGATCTACGCTTGGTACACCGTGCCACGGTGCCTAGTCTGACCCAAGCCCACATGTACCGTGTGCCACTTGGTAGACTACTAACACTACCTACAAACACCAGAAACTAGTTGCAACTCCTGGACAGAGATCGAGTTGATTAATAAGTCGAGAGGGGTCGAGTTACCGGAACCCAATGTGTGGTAGTAACTATGTCATTGGACAACTTACACAAAACTCAGTTCTTAAGGACGGCTCCAGTGAGACAACCCACCATGTACTCCTACATGGCCTCTCACCGCTACCTTTACCAAAACGTGTTCACACACTTAGCTCACACACAGTAGGACATGTTCACCACATTCCAATTCATCCCCGATGAATCAGACCTGACTCAACTCTAAGCAATAGCAGGCATAACTAGAAAGCATGAATGAGTAGGCACAACATGGCTCAAACAACTCCTACTCATGCTAGTGGGTTTCAACTATTTACTGTGGCAATGACAGGTCATGCAGAGGAAAGGGGTTCAACTACCGCGGCAAAAGCAGTTCAATCGTTGTTGTCCTAATGCAATAAAAGAGAGCAGAAGCGAGAGAGTGGGATTGTATCGGGATGCTCAATAGGGGTTTGCTTGCCTGGCACTTCTGAAGATATCAATGAGTCTTCATCGGTGTCATCGATCACATCATCGGAACGTCGTCTACTGAGAGGGAACAAAACCGACAAACAGAGAAAGAACACAATCAATGCAATGCACAATATGATGCATGACTGTGACATGGCAATATGCTGTTGGTTGAGCTAATGCAACTAGCAACAAGTTAAATGAAGTTGGTTTGAACCAAGGGTTCAAATTCAAACTCCATATGTGATTATTCAAATGCCATTTATGCAAATTGCCCTAAACAGCAACCATAAGTTGTTCTAACATGCACGAAAATGCCATAAACAGATTCCTTGGATTTTTCTGATCAATTTTCATATATAAATTATTTTCATCTGAGCTACGGTTGATTTTATATGATTTTTAGAAGTTTTGGCTATTTCTGAAATAAATAAATCATTTAGATTTATATAAATTCCAGAAAAGCATTTATGACATCAGCACTCTGTCATTCTGACGTCACCTAGTCAACAGGGTCGGTCAGGGTCAAACCTGACCAGTGGGCTCCACTGGTCAGTGACTGGGGGTGGTTAGTGTCAATGACATGTGGGCCTAGTCAACGCTCACGTCAGCACGGTCAAAACTGACGCGTGGGGCCACTTTGGTTAATTCAAGCTAAATAGAAACTAAACTGTGCTTAATTAAGTGCGTAGGGCCCAGGTGTCAGTGGCTAGGTGGTTAGTTAGTGGGGTGATTAGTGGGGTAATTAACCCCTAAGTAAGTGCCACGTCGGCGGTGGGCGCCGGCGACCACAGAGCACGGCGGTGGCTCGCCGGAGTTGGTCGGGGAGGCGCTGCAGGCTACGGTTTGAGCCACGGTTGGTCTCTATGCGTAGCTGGCGCTCTTCCGCATCCAATGGGACCGGAGTCAGCGGCTGGGGTGGCCGGAAGCAAGTGCGGCGTCGAGGTTTGGCGGCGCCGGAGTTCGGACATCGACGAAATCAACGCCGCAGAGCACGGCAGGAGCAACGGTTGGTTGCTACGGCCCCATGGTGACGCGCTGAGTGCGATGATGCACTCGGACGCGGGTGGCAGCAGCGGTGGCCGCGGCTGCGCCATGGCCGGTGGCAGCGAGCTCACGGCCATGGTTGTGATCGAGGCTAGCGGCTGCAAACGAGAGAGGGAGAAGACGGGTTCGACGCGGGGGCTCACAACGGTTCGGAAGAAGCAGGTGGCAAGCTCGGGGAGGCACCGGAGGCGGCAAATCGATGACGAAGTCCGGCGAGCAGATGCGGTGGTGACGAGCTCGAAGGCGACATCAGAGGGCGTCCGGGATCGTGTACCTCGTCTTGGAGATGAAACGGAGCCCAGCGGAGCGCCTGGACATGCTTGGGCAGCTACACGACAACGGTGGCCACAAGGAAGCACTACGACGGCGATGGCTGACCCTCGGGTGGCTGCGGGAATGCGAGGGGGAGGAGGGAGAATGACCAGAGAGAGAGGGGAGAGGACGAGGGGGTTCGAGGGCGTCTCCAGGCGCGTGGACAGGGAGGGGGGATGAGCCTCCAGCGCGAAGCAGGAGGTGGCCACGGCCACGCGCTGCTGCTGGCACGCACCTGCTTTGGGGCGAGGGGAGGAAGACGACGGAGGGGTGCTGCGGTGGTGGGCTGGGCTGGCCACTTGGGCCGCCAGGTGGCTGCACAGGTAAAGGCCAGGTAAGCCTAACTCTGTTTTATTTTCTGTGTTGTTTTCTTTTGTTTATTCATTTGCCACTGATTCAAATTTAAAGTAAATCAAGGCAGGGCAAAACCTTCTGAAAATTTGTATGTTGCCATTTTGGACTTTTTTCCAAAGGCACATAAATAATTTCAGGGTCTTTTGAAATATATTCTATATAAATGAATATTATTCAAAAGTCAAATACTTATTGATTTAAATCCAAATGCCCAAAATATATATCCCTGAGACTCCAAAAATATTGGTTTGAATTTTAACTCTTTCCAATATTTTTATAGCTTAACAGGAACATTTTCTTGGGTTTATTTGAAGCAATTTTTAAATGTTGATCATTTTTAGAAAAGATCTTTGAGGCTTTCCACTTTCCCCACTTCAAATTTAAATGGAAATTAAACATGATGCATGGGTGCCACTCCCTAATGCAACTAGTTACAAAGCATAATTCTAGGGCTGTGACACAGCTCATGCGAGGGCGAGGCACCAAGGACCATGGGAGGTGACGTACACGGGGCTGGCCCGCGAGCCAGAGCTCGGCCGCTTGGATTTGGTGAGGCTGTAGGGACGGACCCGAGCACAGACGCCGTGTATGTCCTTAGTCATGAGGCAGGCGCAAGCAGGTTAGTAAGGGTGTACAACGTTCATGGCATCGAGGTGCCAGTCAGGCAGGTAAATAATTTTAAGCTGCTGGTGGGGGAGGTGACGCTAGTTCAGGTAAGACACCAGAACAATACATGCCACCGGGACGGACCCAGGCGGCCTGGGGATGATGCGTCCCAAGGGGGCGCCCCCAACAAATAAGCTAAAGATGAGAAAGGATACATGCCTTGGGGTCAGGCCCGTGCAACCTGGGAATAATGCAGCCCGACGGCGCTCCCAGCTGAACAAAACTGGAAAATGTCACCTGTCACAGTTGCTGAAGTAGTGCTGATGTAGCTGAAGTCGCTTGATGCAGTAGTCGTTCCTTACGTGTCGTCTGGCTCCAGGGCCTCGCAAGGCTCCGGAGGTTCCCAGAGCTCGCAAAGAACCGAGGCCACCTCCGCCAGGATCTCCGGATGCCTGGCTTCACGAGTCACCAGGACCTCCCGCATATGGTGGAGGGTTGCTTGGTTCAGCAGGCCGAAGGGCATGCGAACTTAGCTATGAGGTGGGCCCTCGCACCGGACCACCTGAGAGGGCTAGTAGAGCTCCTGAGGCGCCATCCTGTTGACTACTGGGACGTTGATGCAGACATGCAGCCCATTGCCCGAGCCTAGGGTGATAGCTGCACGTTGATGTGCCGGGCGGCGCTCGCACCGCATTGCTCTTGGCACCTGCAAGTCTTCGATGGTTCTGGCTGATGAACTCCTGAGCGCTTGGTGCCTCTCGCCTTGAGGCCTCCGGAGGGAAACGTGTGGCAAAGCACGCCTCAACATGGTGCCCGAGCGCCTCCCTCGAGACATTGGCTAGGCCAGAGGCCCTCCAGAGGAGAGCCCCCGAGCCCAGCCTAAGGGGAGCGCCGGGCACGCCTTCCTATGAGAGGGAGGGAGGCGCCCCATCCCCGGGCGTAGGTCCTGAGGTGTGGCCGCCTAGCGCCGCATCTTCATGAGGCTCCAGGGCGAGCAACATCTTCTTCTTCTTGGGGACGGCCCCAGGGGATTAGATGGTGCCATCATTGTGTGGATCCGCAGCCGCCGCTGTCTGGTAAGCACGCTCGAGTGAGCACACCGCGTTCTTCTCTTCGCAGGCGACGATGATGATGCTGCTGCTTCCTGGCATCTTGAGGACATTGTAGCCATGGTGAGTCAATGCCATGAACTTGGCCAGGGCTGTGTATACGAGGATAGCATTGTATGGGAGATGAATGTGGGCGATGTCGAAGTCGATGACCTCAGTGTGGTAGTTGTCATGCTTGCCGAAGGTGACAGGCAGGTGGATTTGCACTATAGGGGTGGTGGAGCCGTCGGTCACTCCGGAGAAAGACTTGGTAGGAAGTAGTTGATCGTACGGTACTTGGAGGAAGTCGAACGTCTCGACGGACATGACATTGAGGCCTGCGCCGCCATCGATGAGGGTCTTCGTAACTTGAATGTTGCTGATGACGGGCTAATAAAGCATCGGGAGGGCGCCGGCCGTCGCCGCGCACTTGAGCTTGTCTGCTGAACTGAAGGTGATGGGGCACTTGGACCACCTGAGTGGGCGCGTGGCTTCAAGCTTGGGGAGAGCCGCGTTCACTTCTTAGGCGAACTGCTTGAAGAGGCGCTGAGAGGCCGGGGCTTGCGCTCCGCCCAAAATGTAGGCGATGGCGCGAGGCTCCTGGAAGCCCCCAGCCCCCTCGCCCTGGTCGTCTTTCCTTCTTGGCGACGATAAAGGAGGGAGGACGGCCTTGCGTTGGGGACGGTCCTCGCGAGGCTTATCCCTCCAGGCACCCTCATGAGGCGGGTCCCTCCAGGCATCCTCACGAGGCTGATCACGCCAACGGTCCTCTCGAGGCTGATCACGCCACTCCTGGCAGGGGCCGCGGTCGTCCTAGCGTCCCCCAGTCCGACTTCCTCCGCGGCCGTAGCCACGGTTGCTGCGCTCGGGGCGTTGACTGACGCGCCCTTCGCGGACGGCCTTGAGCTCTTGGCAGTCATGGGTGTAATGGCGGTGCATGTTGTGGACGGCTATTCTTGGATGACTCTGGTAGTCACGACCACGTTTCATCTCTGGCTCAGCCGCGAGCACTGCCACTCCCTTACACTTCACGTCCTTGCTCTTGGCCTTCTTGTCTTCAAGGTCAGCAACGGGGAGCTTGACAAGTGAGAGGCGCCCCTCCTCAGCTCTGGCGCACTTGGTCGCGAGGTTGAACAGTTCCAGGGTCGTGCACAGATCTTCGTGGATGGCGAGCTCCTCCTTCATCTTGATGTCACGGATGCCATCCGAGAACGCTGAAACGATGGCCTCATCCGTGACCTTGGGGAGCTTGATGCGGAAACTGTTGGAGCACTGGATGAACTTTTGCAGGGTTTTCCCTGGTTGGTGCTTGATGCACCACAGGTCACCTGCGGCCGGGGGTCGGTCGCGGGTGCCCTGGAAGTTGGCAATGAACCGCTCGGTCATCTCTCCCCAGGTGGAGCTCGATCCCGCGGGCAGGTTCAGGAGCCACAAACGTGCGCCGTCCTTGAGATCCATGGGAAACTAGTTCACCATGATCTTCTTGTTGCCGCTGGATGCCTCGATGCTCAGCTCGTAGAGCTGCAGGAATTCAGCAGGGTCGGGGGTGCCATCGTAGCGTGGAGGCAGGTCGGGCTTGAACTTCCCAGGCCAGTTGACGTTGCGCAGCTCAGGGGTGAGGGCCTTGCAGCCTGCTATCGACACCGGAGCTTGTCATGAAGGCGGAGCTTGGTCTTGGTCCTCGCGCGCCACCATGGTGGGGGGCGCACGGTCTCGACGCAGCGGTGGAGGGAGTGCTGGTGCTACTCCTCGGGGCCGCTGGATCTCTTGGCAGCTTCCTTCTTCATGCACTGGTGCCGCGCGCGGGAGGTCGCGCTGCAGGGCCACGTGCCTTGGGTCATGGATGACGCCTTGAGGTGGTGGTGGCAGAGGCGCTTCATGAGCCACGTCGTCCACATGGCGAGGCGGGTGAGGCAGCGAGAGGGACGGTGCAGGGGAGCCCTGAACGGTGCTGACGAGCTCGGTGATGCGGTCGAGCCATTCTTCGTAGAAGTCGTCGATGGGGCGGTAGCGCAGAAGCTCATGTGCCATGAGCAACGCAGCCTACGCGTACGCGGGTCCGCGACGAGTGTGAGACAACGAGCCCGCCGGGGTTAGTGACGTGGTCGCGGTGCGTCTGTATCGCCACACGGAGGGGTGCAGAGATGAGGCATGCAGCTCGTGCCACACCGGGTCGGTGGCGCCGTTGGCAACAGGTGATGGAGAACGGCAAGGACGTCCACTAGCGGGAGCTGTCTGAGCAACACGGGCGGCTAGGGCGGCCCGTCGGTCAGCATGGGCTCGGCGAGCATCAGCCATGGGACCGGCGGGATGACGGAGCGTGGATCGACAGGAGGGAAGCTTCGGCACACCCCCCCTACCTGGCGCGCCAAATGTCGGATCTTGGGTTCCGGAAAAACCCTTGAGGCACGAACACTGGAGTGTGCACGAAGATCTCTCCTTCCGCCCTAGTTTGCTCACGCACCGATTCCTAGGCCTGGCTCGTCGAACTCGAAGAACAAGGGACACAAGGGTTTATACTGGTTCGGGCCACTGTTGTGGTGTAATACCCTAATCCAGTGTTGTGTGGTGGATTGCCTTGAAGGCTGGGGAAGATCTAGTACATGGGAAGAACAGCCTTTTGAGGAGAGGTGTTCTTGTGCTTGGAAAGAGCGAGGGTGATATTGATGATCCGATCCCTTGTCCTCGGTTTTGGGTTAGCTCCCGATCAGATGCCCCATATGGTGGTGGCTAGTCCTATTTATAGAGGCCCGGGTCCTCTTCCCATATATTGAGCGGGAAGGGATCCCACAACGGCCAAGTTTGAAGGGGAACAACTAGTATAATCCATCCTGACAAAAGGTGGTCTTCGCCTGCCAAAAGCTCTGGTTGTGATGCCGCCGTGGGCTCCTCCGCTCTGTCGTCTTGCTGGTCTTGGTCTTGTTGCACCGATATGGAAACCTTTGCCTAATGCCTCGGGACTCCTCTCCTGCGCCTGCCCCTTTAGCACCAAAGAGGAAACTTGCATCCTACACCCGCTGGCGCAAGCCTGGCCATGGTCGTCATGGATCACATCACGAGGACCTCGTGAGGTGCCCCTAGCCATGATATCTCCACTCCCCGGGAGCCAGCCTAGTGAGGCCGCCCTAGGGGAGGTCTTGCCTCGTCCGCCTCGCGAGGATCGGCCTCTCCCGAGGGTCTTGAGCGGTTGCGGATGAGGTTGGGCCGTACCAGGCCACTGGGTGAGCCATGCCCTGGGCCGCAGGCAGGCAAGTCTGGGTACCCCCGTTCCCAGAACGCCGATAGGCTGGGCAAGTCCGGGTGCAGATGATGCTAACCGAGGTACATAACCCCGACAATGGTTACCCCTTGGCTATAAAAGGTGTTCCGAGGCAACCTAGAGAGGGGGTCGGACCCTCACACACATATACGCGCGTAGTTGCTCTCCCCGAGGCCATCCTGCCGGGCTTGAGCATTGTGTGATCCTCGTGTTCGTCCACCCAATCCACAAAAAAAGCAAGAGTTGGGTTTTATGCCTAATGGCATCCCGAACCTGGGTAAAAATCAACCGTGTCATTGCTGTCGCGGTGTCCAATGGCCTCCACTCTTTGTGCAACGTGACCTACCCCACGCGGAACCACAAAGGCTATCATGGCCCCATACGTGATCGTGTCCACCCACGACATCTTTGGTGCACCAAGTAGAGGGGATCGCTTGCGCAAAATCGAGGTTGTGAACAACACGTCAACCATCATCATTGTCCTCTTCATCGTCTATTTCTCCATTCATGGCGCCCAAGAAGAAATCCGGCACGACAACACATCCCTCCACTTCAAAGGCCCACTCACACGCAGCCGAGGACGCCGTAGGCACCACGACTACATTGAGTGAGGCAGGTGCCGCGGGTGACATGACCGGTGTAGGTGGTGCCGTCGTCGTATCCCCTTCAGCCGAAGAGGCAGCAGAAAGCGTCTCAGGCGAGCAACATTAACAACAATGCGACGAGCATAACCCACATGCAGCGTGTGGGGGGAATGTTCTATGCCACCCTCCCCGCCGCGCTAGCGGCCGCAACCGCAACGACGACGACCATTCAGGCATGAGTAGTGACCCACCAGCTGCACCTGTCATGGGCGTGGTCGCTGGGAGCGTGCCTGCCCCAGAGCAAGGCGAACAAGACGGAGTGCCGAACGGGGTTGTCAGTCCCCAAACGCGACCCACTCATCCCCAAGGTTCCTTGGTCACCGGTTCGCGATGGCAAGGACGCGGCGACGCCCCTACTGGTGTTACCAGGAGTTGGGTGACGTCGCGATCTGCCTCATCATCTATGCCGAGAACATCTACGGAAGCCATGGCGCGGGCCCAACTCCTAGTGAGATTTCCACCGGCGGTTGATCAAATGGATGAATGGAGGGTCACCATCCAGAGTTTGATCGGCTTCGCTTAAGCTGGAAGATGTCAACAGGCAGGGCCATTGCAACACCCGTGAACAACAACAACCCGGGATGCTGGCTGTGCTGAGGGGGGCATGTATACAGTGCATTCCCCTCCACGGAAGTAAACCTAGAGGCAACAACAACAATAGCAACATGTCTGTGAGCCCAACGAAGCATCGATGGCTTCGTCTGACCCAGGAACCCACAGAGATCAGCGATAGGTCTTGGAAGATCGATGAATGGAAGATGTGCGCTTTACCATAGAACGGCACCAGGAGATCTACCATCAATCTAACAGACGCAATGGCCCACACGTCGACGAACCCGCGCCCAGTGCTGGCGGGTACCTGCCTTACGAGGTTGGGTGCCTTGCCTTCACTCATGAGTTGTGGTAGGTCCGCTGGCCATCTGCATGAGTTTTCAAGCCAGATATGCAAGAAGAAAATGATGGAAATTTAAACCCGGCATAGTTCTTGAGCATCTACACGATTGCCATTCAAGACGCCGGGGGCAGGGACGAGAAGGTGTTCGCCAACTATTTTCCTTTGGCACTCAAAGCCAAATGTGTGTTCATGGCAGATGCACCTGCCACAGAACTCCATTTCATCATGGGCCGACTTGTGCAATGAATTTGATGGCGCCTTCATGGGTCGCCATCAAGAGCCTGGGCAGCCCAGTGACTTGCAAGTTATTCCATAGAAGGAAGGGGAGAGCTTGTAGAAATACATGCAGAGGTTAAGTGGAGTGCACCGTGACATTCCAGAGATACATCCAACAGCTGCGATTGCAGCATTCCATTCGAACATGCGCAACAGAAGGATATGGTCCAAGATGAACGTCTGGCTACCCAAGATCGTCAATGAGTTATACACCTTGGCGGATAAGTGTACTCGCGCTACAGAAGGGAGGCATCTTCCCGGAGAGGAGGCTGAGGTCAAGGTCGATTTAGAAGATGATGATTGTGCCGCTAACTCGAATGGAATGAGCCGGAAGCGCGGCAAGAAGCGCAATGAGAAAGCAGTATTGGCCGTTAAGAGCTATGGCGATCCTGGTGCCGGCAAAAAAACCAAGGCTGAAGCCCCCGGCATGGGAGCTGCCTGGTGTGCTGATTGCCGGGATGCCATCGCAGGAGAGAAAGCCAGACAATTCTACGACCCGTATTGAAAGATCCACAGACCAAAGGCCATCATCTACAAGAGTGTCATCAAGTTGAGTAGCTTGTCAAGAAGCAGAAAGCTGAATATGAGAAGCGTGACAGAGAGAGAGAGAGAGAGAGAGAGAGAGAGAGAGAGAGAGGCCAAGAGGGTGTCGGCACGAAAGGCCATGGCGGTAGACAAGGTCACTGCGGCAAGGTCCCACAGCCGAAGGAGAAACCGGCTAGGGGGTGTGAGAAGAAATAAGAAGACGACGAGAGTGATGAAGGGCATGGAGAAGAAACCAGCAAGCAAGAATTCCAGAAAGCAAACGATGCCATGTGTGTTGATGGGGGTGCATCTTTCTAATCCTCCCACTACCAGCCCACGCAGTGGGCGCATGATGTCAATGCCATGGAACCAGCCGCGGACTCCTGGAAGCCACTCACGTGGTCCATCACGCCTATCATCTTTGACGAAGAGGATCCCCCTGACCGCACTAACGCGGTAGGGTGTTTGTCGTTGTTGTCCGCAACCTCAAGGTCACAAAGATGTTAGTTGACGGTTGAGCTGGGCTGAATTTGATCTCTCCCAAGGTGGTCAGCAAGCTATAGATCTCTGATGAAGAACTACAAGCCACGGGTACATTCCAAGGAATCAACCCTGGCAGGAGCCGACCCAAGGGGAAGATCACGTTGCCATTGACATTTGGTGGGAATTGAACTACCGGACTGAGAAGGTTGTTTTTGACATTTCGAGCTTCCTTTGCGGTACAATGGGATTCTTGGTCGACAAGCTCTGGCAAAGTTCATGGTGGCATCCAACTATGCCTACAACGCCTTGAAGATGCCGGTGATAATGCGAATCATACACATTCCTTCAGACAAGAATGATGCCATCATTTGAGTTGATAAGATGTATCGGCATGTGGTAGCGGCTGAGGCCGCTGAGGCCCAAGCTCCCGCTGAGGAAACAAAGAAAGGGAAGAAAGCTAGTAGTGATGCTGACAAGAATCCCAAGGTTGCACCTGTTGAGTACCCGCCAAAGAGTTCCACTTGGAAGAAGCCCAAGGTTGCTTCACCTGTTGTGAAGAAGGTCCTGGCGAGGCAGGATGACGCTGACGGTACGTTCACTATTAGCACCACCCTCGGAGGCAAATAGGAAAGTGCACTCGTTGCCTTCCTATGGGAGAATGTCGATGTGTTTGCTTGGCAACCATCTGACATCCCCGGTGTTCCCAGGGAGGTTCTCGAGCACCACCACTACAGGAAACAGGCACGACAAAGGCATGCCTGGCAAACGTCAAAGTCCTTTGTCATCAGCCAGCAGACGGAAACACATCCGGTAGCCCAAACTCTAGCGAAGGGCTTCTTTGCCGTATCCTTTTGCAAAGTGGTCGGCAAAGAATTTTGTTGTCAGCCATACAGGGAAAGCAGACGGCAAAGAGCATGGATGGCAGAGGGGTGAGGTTAGGTCCGTTAGGGGTTAACGGCGTGCTTTGCAGTCTACTGGCAGACGACAAAGATGCAAAGGCCTTTGCCGTCTGCCAGCAGACGGCAATGTGGTCATCCCAGGTGCCCCCAGGTAGCTATAACGTGGCTTGCTATGCCGTGTGCTGGCAGACGGCAAAGATGCAATGGTCTTTGTCATCTGCCAACAGATGGCAAAGTGACCAAATATGCCAGCCGCAGTGTCCCTAGGTTGCACTGGCAGACGGCAAAGTGCCTGTATTGCCCCTGTATATATATAGGGTCTATTCTAATAACACCCCGTAAGACCTTATTCTACTAACATCTAAGCTTATTCTGCTAACACCTACAGCCTGCACCGGTAACTACAAACTAACCACACAGAAGAACCGCCAGAACTACACAGCAGAAAAACAAAAGACCACGCGACCTTATCCTATCGTCCTCCTCGAACCTTCCTTCTTCTCTGTCTCTCTCCCGTGCTCCTCAAACCACGCCGCAACACCTCCTCCCACCCACCGCGACGCCACGGCACCTCCTCCCTCCCGCGACGCCGCAACACCTCCTCCCTCCCGCGTCCCCGCAACACCTCCTCCCTCCCGCACCGCCGCACCACCTCCTCCGC
>LR738710.1:329444032-329496194 GCA_902687465.1 Secale cereale
CGATGCCGGACTACCTCCTCCACCACGCGCGTCGCACCACATCTCCCTGAGTCCGGATCTATGTGGTGGTGCCCCTTCCTCGCCGATGGATTCGGGCCGCTCAGACCGGTTCCACATGACCTCCCTCCCCAAGCCCATCGCGCCGCTCGGGCCTGGCTCCTTGCAGCACCCCTCTTGGAAACCGGCCGGTGGGATCCCTAGCTCCACGCACCACTGCAACTTCCCTAACGCCGCCTGACACCTTTGACAGAGCCCCCGCCCCCAACCCATGTTGTTGGGTCTGTGACCCCAGCCACGGATCCATGGATACCGCGCCATGTCAGCGTGCAGTTCGTTTGCGTCAGACCAGTTGTGCGTTTGGGTGGGCATTGCAGTGCTCGGCTCCTTCCGCGACGGGTTGTAGGGCATCCTCCCCCGACGGCGCCGCCACCCTCTACCCCGACCCCCTCTCTAGTTCTCCTCCTCCCCCAAAGTGCAGGAGAAGAACCCCCAACGGTCCCAGATGAGTCCCTCTTCCTATTCGACTTCATCCACCATCGAGCAGTGCCTGGGATAGCCTGATTTCAGTTCATTTTGATTTTTTAAGCTTGCTAAGTTTTGTTTAGCAGTTCGCCATGAGATCCATGGTGCTGGCCACGCTGTGCCTTCTCCTGCCGCTCCATCTGAGGTCGGGAAGGGCTCTCCCGCGCTGGGAACCAACGTGTGGTGTGACACCGGCGATTATGCGTGTGGTGGTTCTCTAATTCCCCTACAAACGAAGTTGTGGTGCGAGTTCAGGCATAAATTTGATGCTTTTTCAGATTTGGCTTGGTCGTAACAGTGTAGTTCCCCTGGGTCTGTAGTCCACCGGCGAGACACAGATGGGTTACTGCAACGCAGTTCGTTTTGGTTGCTGGCGATGACAACCCCACTGCAGTATAGTGTGCTCATGATGGTTTTGTGTGTATGTGTGTATTTTGCGTGGTAGCCGGTGCAAAATAGCATGAAAATGAAGTGCACTGTTGTTGTATCTAAGTTTCAGTTCCCCCTCAAAATACATTGGACATGCAAAAAATCTATGTCGAGAGGTTCACTTTTTTCCACGGAGAGGATCAGTTTTATTGTGTGGAGAGGTTCTCTTCACTATACTATGCACTTTTTTTTGTTTTTTTAGAGGTTTGCTCCACTTTACTATGCATTTCTTTTTGTTTTATCGAATAACAAAAAGAACTGCGTGCAATCCTTTGTGATGACATTGCAGTGTGCTTTCCAGTCGGATGCAACACACTAACATTGACAAATATGGTCCACTTAAACCTATGAAACAAGTTATAAAAAGACAAAGAAAAATCATACGTACACTTAGACTTGTGTCTCGGTTCATTTTTTGCTTGATGTGGTTCACATACATCCGATGTGAAGCGCACTGCACTTCCTCGTCTAAGAAAATTTTGATCCGACAAAATAAATTATGAAGTTCACTTGACTATCTAATGCAGTGCGATTTTCAGTCTAAAGCAGTGCGGTTTTCTGTACATACGACGATTTTGGTGTCGCGAAAAACAGAGTGTCCGTTTTTCGGTAAAATCAAAACTGCTCTTAAACCGTAAGGATTTATAGAGAGTGTTCTACATGAATAAGTTGCGTCTTGACAATATCTTTCCAACGGAGTATATATTGAATCATTTCGACCAACGGTTTGTTAAAATTTCACCAAAAACTGTTGCTTCCTCTCGTAGTCAGTCGCACGATTTTCAAAATTAATTAAAAACCGTAAGGAATATCAAAATCATTTCAACATATGAAATTTGCGCCCCGTCCATAGCTTTTCAATGGTATATTACACGCCTTGTTTCGACAAACGGTTAGAAAACTGGAGTGAAAACAGTACCGAAATTTGAAAAAAATCGAAAATCAGAATTCCGCGATTTTGTAAATTTGAAACTGCTTTTAAACCGTAACGAATTGGACAACAAAGTAGATATGAAAAAGATGCGCCTAGAAGATATCTTTCTAACAGTGTATCATATGTTTTATTCCAACGAGCGGTTTAGAAAAAAACAGGAAAAAAAATGCTCGCTGCCATTATTCGTGGGTCGCACCGTTTTTTAAACTGCTCTTAAACCGTGAGGAATCTTGAAAAGTGTTCAACATGGAGAAGTAGCGCATAATCCATAGCTTTTCAACGGTATATTACACGCATTGTTCCGACAAATTGTTAAAAACTAGAGCAAAAAAGGTACTGAAAAAAACAACGCGTACAGTTTTTTCAACATGAAGTTCACTGGTCACTATGTTGCAGTACCTCTGCTACTGAGAATGCAGTGCCCTCGCGTTATGCATGCAGTGCGGAAGTGTTATCAGAATAGTTATTCTGCTAATATTAGCAGAATATATATATATATATATATATATATATATATATATATATATATATAATGGGTGGGTCTATTCTCATAACACCCTTTAAGACCTTATTCTCATAACACCTAACCTTATTCTCATAACACCCCCCCACACCCCTCCCCACCCAGCCTTCTAGCGCGGCGGCGCCCGCACAACACGGCTCCCTCCCCACCCCTCCTCCCTCCCTCCCCCACCATCTCCACCCTATCCCCACCTTCTTCCCGAAGGCGCACCCCACTCCGCCTAACCCCCAATCCACCCATCGTCGGCCAACTCCCGCCCACTGAAATCAGCGCCCTGAGCCGGCCAGCCTCCCCCCGACCTCCTCCTCCCACCCTGTGCGCCGGTGGGGTCGCGATCGGGCGCTCTAGTGGACTTCGGACATGGCGTGCCCTGATCAGAGTCGCCGGAGATCTCGATCCACATCGACTGCGACCTGAAAAGAGTCGTCCGAGCAACCTCCCTACCCCGACCCAGGCTGTGCATTTCAACTCGCCGCCGCAACCTCCCCCCAACGGATCTAGCTTGCCCCAGTCAACCCACCACCACCAGATCCATCCCGGCCCTTCTCAGCCTTCACCACCATCCCCCACCACTGCCCCGCTTTGGATCCGCCGAGCTGTCAACAGAATAGAGCAGAGCACTGTCGCGCCTCTTCCTCCGCGCACGGCCATAGTGCCTCTTTCCACCACGTAGGAGCCACCACACCGCTGCCTCCATGGATCAGAGGTCCAGCCTCCCCCGTCCTCCATGCGGCGACTTCCTTTCCCGAGCTCATCGCGCGTGCACCACTACCGGATCAGGCCAGCCACCCGCGCTATGCACCACGACTGCTACCGCCTAGCCGTCCCCTAAGCCGCGCTGCCCCGCGCTCGACTACCCCCCTGTAGTCCACCTTGAGCTCCATTGCAGCCCGCCCTCCCCGGCCAAGAAGTTCTCCCAAGCACACCGACACCCCCTGCTTCTTCTCCTCTTCTAATGAACAGACAAACACCTTAGCGTTTGGGGTTGTTATCACATCTCACTTTTTTGATTTTCGGAGGAAAAATCTATGCACTGCAGTTTGCTATTCCTGCTATTGCGGTTTCAACTTGCTAATTTTTTGCATGAGACGAATGAAAAATCCATCGTCATAGTAGTTCGAAAAATATTGTGCATTGTCGCATGGTTCCAGAAGCAAGGTGTTGCAGTGCGGTTATATTTTGGATGGATTTATGTGAATGCAGTCCACTAGGAGACGCATCCGTGCTCAGTTGCTCACACCACCTGCGGTTATGTTCTGGAGTGGTTCGCGGTTCTTGCAGCTCGGGTCGGGCCGCCCGCAACATGTGCGTGCAGTGCGGCTCGTGGGTGTGATCAGTGCGGCGTGTGGGTGTGTGCAGTGTACAGAAAAGTTCTTGGTTCACTTATTCAGTTTTTGATGTGGTTCACTTTGTAAAACAGAGATAAAAACAAACCCATCAAAACTGTTTTCTTTTCATTACACTTCATCCCATCTGTAGTACGGATGTGTTTATTAAAAATGTTTGAAGAAGACAAAAATAGTATCCCTTTGTGTGTACCAGCTCATTACCCCTATGTATGAAGTGCAATTTTGTTTCGTCTGTTTCAGAAACCAGTCGATTACATCAAAAGCATGACATTGCGGTGCACTACGAAGGACTCTTCAATACACTCCATTTAGAACAAGCTACATTTAAAAAACAAACAAATGCAGTGCACTTTGGTCTAAAAAAAGTCCATTGCAAAGGACTCTTTGAAGCTCACTTTGTTCTCTCACGAAGTTGGCCATAAAAAAACCTTTGTGGTTCACTTGGTGATCCAAAAACAAAAACACATCGGAAAGCAGCTCACTTCTCAACACTTCTCAACACGCGTAAAAAATTAATTAGTACGAAAAAAGACAACAGCAAATCAAGAGGTTCACTTTTGGTAGTGTTCCGCTTCACTTTCGGGAGTGTTGCGGTCCACTTTCCTTCGAAAAAAAAGTTGGAAAAAAGACAACAAAACTCCTCTGAGAAAAATCTACGTCCAACAAAATAAATCATGAGGTTCGATTGACTGTCTGATGCAGTGCGTTTTTCAGTTCGAAGCAGTGTGTTTTTCTGTCCGATGTAGTGCACGCGTCCATTTGGGTGTCGCGAAAAACAGAGTTTCCGCGTTTTTGTAATTTCAAAACTGCTCTTAAACCGTAATGAATTAGAGGGGGTGTTCTACATGAAAAAGTAGCTACTCGACGATATCTTTCCAACGGTGTATCATTTGGATCATTTCGACCAACGCTTTGTAAAAATTTCACGAAAAATGGCTACTGCCCTTTGTAGTCAGCCGCACGATTTTCAAAATTAACTAAAAACCGTAAAGAATCTCAAAAATATTTCAAGATATGAAAGTTGCGCCTCGTTCGTAGCTTTCCAACGGTATATTACGCGCCTTGTTTCGACAAACGGTTAGAAAACTGGAGCGAAAACAGTACCGAAAATTTGAAAAATTCAAAAAACACGATTCCGCGATTTAGTAAATTCAAAACTGCTCTTAAACCGTAGCGAATTAGAAAAAATAATAGATATGAAAAAGATGCGCGCCGACGATATCTTTCCAACGGTGTATCATATGTTTCATTCCGACGAGCGGTTTCGAAAAAAAAACGCAAAAAAACGCTTGCTGCCATTCGTTGTGAGCCGCACGATTTTCGAAACTGCTCTTAAAATATGATGAATTTTGAAAAGTGTTCAACATGGCGAATTTGTGGTTACTCCATAGCTTTTCAACGGTATATTACACGCATAATTCCGATAAACGGTTAAAAAACTAGAGCAAAAAATGTACCAAAAAACAACACGTACAATTTTTTCAAACATGAAGTTCTGTTGCAGTATCTGTGCAGTGCGCATAGCTTTCCAATGCAGTAACACAAAGCAGTTCGGAAGTGTTATGAGAATATTATTTTCATAATGTTATGAAAAAATAGACCGGCTGTACCTTTCTGTATATATATATATATATATATATATATATATATATATATATATATATATATATATATATATATATATATATATATATATATATATATATATATATATATATATATATATATATATATATATATATATATATATATATATATAGGGTGGGTCTATTCTCATAACACCCCTTAAGACCTTATTCTCCTAACAAAAGGCCTTATTCTCATAACAACCAACTCGTCCGCTCCCCGCCTCCTAGCGCCCGACGCCGGCGTCCTCCCCCACCCCTCCCCGCCTCCTAGCGCGGAGCGCCCAGGCGGCCGGCGGCCAGCGTCCTCGCCAATCCCTCCCCCGCCTTCTAGCGCAGGAGCGCACGCTGGCCGGCGGGCAGCGTCCTCCCCCACCCCTCCCCGCATCCTAGCGCGGGGGCGCACGGCGGACGGCGGCAGGCGTCCTCTCCCCACCCCTCCCCCGCCTCCTAGCGCCGAGCGCACGGCGGCCGGCGGCCGGGGTCCTGCACCTCACCTCCACCCTCCTCCCCCCGCCTCGTAGCGGGAGCGGAGCGCCCGCCAAAGCGGCCGGCGATGCAGTCCGTCGGGGGCGAAATTTCCGCGGCGGCGTTTAGGAAGCGACGCCGCACCTCACCTTCGCCGCAACAACACCTGGAGGATCCGGCCTTGAAGCATCCAGCCTCAGCCATGCATGACAGGGGGAAGCGAACTGCAACGTTGACTACTACATCACATTCGTCATGGATGCGAACTGCAATGGTGCACGTCCAACCTTCTCCCGCAACAATGGCCAAGGTGGAAAAAGCGCATGATTTCCTGCAGCGGAGGTGGACTGCACGACAACAGCAGCAAGAGCTGCATCTACAGAAGGAGGGAACTGCATATAAGGTAAGAAAATCAACATACCAACCCCCCCATCCAGTTTGCAGTGACGTTTTTATACACATGCAGTCCCCCATCTTGCGTCGACTGCAGTAACATGTGTCTCCAAAAGTAGAAAATCAGAAAAGGATAGTTCGAAAAATAAAGGGATTTTTGCATTCGTGCCCCTAGTTGGGTCACACTCGACAGATTTGCCCCTAGTTTTTCAACAATTGTGGTTTTGCCCAGCTCACTTCACTCGCCTTGTGTTTTTGCCCTTCTGGGGCGGTTCCGACCAATGAGCAGTCGCCACGTGGCGAACCGTGATTGGTCGCAACTGCCCTGGAAGGGCAAAAACACAAGGCGAGTGAAGTGAGCTGGGCAAAACCACAATTATTGAAAAACTAGGGGCAAATCTGTCAAGTGTGACCCAACTAGGGGCACCAATACAATTATTCCAAAAATAAAAGACGATGTATGGATGAAAATTGCAGTCCACATTGACTAAAAAAGTAGAGCGCTGTTCCTAGAGCTGAAGTGAATTGTTTCTTCACGTTAACTAACAGTGCCCCTGCTGTAGAATGACACATTGAAAGTGCAAATTCTTACCGTTTGCAAAAATATAATGATATATAGAACGAAAGATGCAGTTCATTTCATTGTTGACATGCATAAAAAAAAGATTTGGCTTAATAACCTGCAGGAATTCGCTATGCCTCAAAAACAGAAGATGCCTCGAATCATTTACGACCCTGAGCCCCTGAACTGCATTGGAAGAGAAGAGTGGGAGATGCCTCGATGGATAACACCTGAATTACCTAGGGGTTTCTTTAACACGACAAACAGAATTGCCTACTCCATGGAGGAAGATGAAGAGGATAAAGATGAAAACAGCGAACCAAACATCGTTCGAGATGGAGAAGGCAGTGAGACAAAAAAACCGCAGGATGACGAAGAGGACGACGACGATCTGGTCTTCATGGGTGAACACGCGCAGAAACATGATGAGGAAGAGGATGATGACGAGGAGCAAATCATAACAGTTATGCAGCCAAGGCACACGCGTGTCTTTGAAACATTTGGTCAGCAGATCAGAACGGATGATATAGCACCTCCAGAAGCCGATGTTGAAACCCAGCAAGTTCGGCAGATCCATGTGCAAACGATTCGTCTACAAAGGGACGGTGGAATTCCACCAAGGGCGCCTACTGCCCAACAAAAGAATCGGAAGCATAATCAAGGAGGGCCGCAGGCAACCAAGAAAGTAAAGTTCTCCACACTCCTGCCTCCTCGCGATCCTCAATTACACAGGTCTGTTGTCACCCCTCCATGCCCAATAAACATCGGTGAGCTACAAACACTGTTAGAAGAAAAACAGTACACGCACGTAAGCATCCTTGCTTGACTACTGCAGTTCAGTTATTACGCATAGTTTCAGCTTGTGCATTCTCATTAACAAAAAAAAAAGAAACATTCCGTGTTGTATGTGTGCAGGATGAGAACATGCTCCGAGAACTTGTGCCCGTGAAAGGTATGCAGTTCACATCAGAAGATGCGGCGTGGGAATTCTACAACACGTATGCGAGGCATGCAGGCTTCGGCACACGCAAAAACGGCGGATACAGAACAAACAGATACATCGTGTGCTCGAAGGAAGGCAGGAGCAAACAAACTGTCACTGATTATGGCAGAAAGCGGGAAAAAACATCAAAGAGGACTGGCTGCAAGGCCGGGATGAGATTGAAAAAAATAAAGGATGTGTTTGTGATAGCAGAGATTGAGCTCAATCACAACCACAGGATGATTGACAGCCCGGCTATGCTTCTGCACATGCACTCGCATAAGACGGATGACCCGTTGCTCGATAAACTAGTGAAGGACATGCAGAGCGACAACCTCACCCACACGCAGATGATGTCAACCCTGTCGAGGATGTCAGGAGGACTGCACTTTATGGGGCGCACCAGCCGTGACTGGGTGAACAGGTACGTTCACTAAAAACAAAAAACGATATCTCGTCTATTTCATGCAGTCCGCTTTATGCATTTTCTGTAAGTCCATAATGCTGAAAGTATATTGTTAATTCGAACTGCAGGAAGCATCAATTCGTGAGGGAGGAAACAGAGGACGATGTGAAGAAACTCCTGGCTTTCTTTGAGAAGATGCAGCAAATAAACCCGGAGTTCTTCTATGACTACGACAAAGATGTCGATAACCGTGTGCGCAACATATTCTGGGCGAACGCCAGCTGCAGGGGATCGTACGAAGATTTTGGAGATTGTGTCACATTTGACACGACATACAAGACCAACAAGTTCCACATGCCTCTGGGCGTCTTCGTTGGAGTCAACCACCACCTCCAAAGTACAATATTCGCTGTGGCTCTCATCAGAGACGAAACAATACCGACTTTCGAGTGGGTGTTCCGGACGTTCTTGCGTTGCATGAACAACAAGCGGCCAATCTGCATACTCATAGGTATGCTGAAAAAAAAGAGTGAACTTAAATAATAATGCAGTTCACTGCCAAGTTTTGTAGTACATTTCTTACATCCAATGAAAAAAAAAGAAAAAAAGCAGAAAAAGGATATGCAGTTCTCTCAATAACTCGATGCTTGTTTTTTTTCAAAAACATGCAGATCAATGCCCCTCCGTGGATGCCGCGATAAAAAGTATGCTCGTAGGCACGCTGCACAAGTTATGCCGTTGGCATATACTGAAAAAATACAAGGATCACCTGTCCTTGCTGTACAAAGCCTATGAGAAATTCAAGGATGAGCTGACCTCCGTTCTCAACCACCCACTGATGCCATCAGAGTTTGAACGCGCTTGGCGTGAGCTCATGGAAAAGTATAACCTGCAAAATGATGAGATTATGAAGGCGCTGTGGGCAGACAGAAAAGAATGGATATCGGCTTACTACAAGGAGGTGTTCTGTGCACGGATGACGTCGACACAGAGAAGTGAAAGCATGAACCGGATCTTGAAGAGGAACTTTGTCAAGGAAAGACACGACCTGCACATCTTTGCGTCCCAGGTGGACAGGTGCATCCAAACAAGGAAGGGCGTCGAGCACGCGGAGACCATAGCTAACGAGGTATATAAAACAGAACAAATTTTTCAGAGATGGATCAGCAATTAATAAAAACAAAAATACTCGCTTTCTTGATTTTTGCTGCAAAAAAGACAACCACTTAACTGGTTTTCTTTGTTTCACAGACGGAGATAAAGACTACTACTCAGTTTGGATTCGAGGTTCAGCTCTCCAAGATTTACACCAGGGCGGTCTTTGCTGACTTCAAGAAAACGCACTACCGCAGCACAGCCTTCAGATCAGAGCAGTCCACTGACAACCCCACGAAATATTTGGTGCGCCACTACAACCGGTCTGATGATTTTGATTGGGCAAGACACGAGTTCCAGGTGGTTGCTGATGTGACGAACGGTATCTACGAATGCGAATGTAAGCTGTGGACACACACAGGTAAGTGATGCAGGAAAACAAAAAAAAATAAGCACGCGTAAAACAAAATGAAGTTCACTTATTGCTCGTAGCAAAAAAAAAAATAGATTAAAAACAAAAAAATATATAGTGAGCTTCACTATAGCAGCAGACACAGGACCTATTTATAATGCAGTTCACAAAACCAAAAAAAATAAAAAATGTTTCCTATTTATGTGAAGTTTGCTGGCACGAGTAACCCAAAAAAATTTCTTTTGCTGCAGGCCTGTTCTGCGTGCACATCATTTGCATGTTGGATCAGCTGCGGGTGGACAAGATACCTGAACAGTACATATTGAAGAGATACACACGGAATGCACGCCAAAATCCAACTTTTGACCGCAGAGACTATGAGCAAACTGCTCCGGATGGGAGTTCGATGTTCTGCCGTAGGAGACTACTTGCAGAAACTGCCATGGACCTGGCGAACAGAGGTGTCAAGTCGGATAGAGGGTACAACAGAGCTTTAGCTGGGATGAGAAAACTCATACAAGAAGTGAACGTAATAAATGAAGAAGAAGAAGAGGCAGAAAAGATAATGGATGCGCGGTGTGAAGTACAAGGAAAGGAGCAGGAACATGCTGCTGATGGTGCAGTTCATAATATGGATGACACAATTCTTCCCCCACCTGTTTCAAACACAAAAGGGAGAAAGAAAGAGAGCAAGTCAGCCAATAAAAAAGCTGCATCAAATGAAAAAAGCCCTGGAAAAAATAGCAGGCCTGAGCCGGAACTGGACAGCAAAGGAAGACCACTGGGGTAAGGATGTGTAAATCATGCAATAAGATTGCGGGACACAACTCAAGAACATGTGAGGAGAGGCTGAAACAAATCCAGGCTGAAAATGCCACCACAAATCACCAAGCTGACCAACAAGATGATACGCCAAAGAGAAGACTATGTAGCGTCTGCAACAAGAGAGAGAAGCATAACGCGAGAACTTGTCCAAATAGAACAGAGGAGAAAGATGAAGAAGAGGACGAAGAAGATGACGAGGAAGATGCTGACAGAGAAGAGAGTGAGGAAGCGAGCAAAGCTGATGAAACCGAGGAGGAAGATGATGAAGAAGAAGAAGAAGACGAGGAAGAAGAAGAAGCAGACGAAGAAATCGAAGAACCATCATCAAAAACGAAGGGGAGAGACAGAACGCATAATCCAGCGCGTAGGCAAGCGTCGCGGTCGCACGGTCCCGTTACGAGGGGTAACGCGAACAACAAGAGCAAGACAGAAGCAGCAACAAACGTTGAAACAAATGCAGTGCACAATCTGCGAAGAAGAACCAGGAAAAGGGCGTAGATCAAAACACATATGCAGTTTTTGCATTTTAAAAAAACATATTAACTTCATCATTTATATATATCGTTATCGTGTAATAATATGCAGTTCTCTTCTATATGAAAAAAGAAAATAAGATGAGAATTCCACTCTCATAATGCGGTTCTCTTCTGTATGAAAAAACCCGACATCGGAATGTCATTTTAAGAAATGCAGTTCTCTTCCTCGTATAGAATCTGACCATGAACGTGAATCAGTACAGAAAAGCAGATAGAAAAGAAAAAAATGTAGAGTCAGGCTAGGATAAAACTAATACACTGCAGTGCGTGCGTGGTGCGTTTAAAAGCTTCAGTGCAGTTACCTTCGAGTACACAGTGCAGTGCGCTTAGTGCAAAAAAAATGTAAACAAAAACGATTCCGCTTCTGAAGCGATGCAGTTCGCTTACGGGAAACGATTACGCTTCTGAAGCGACGCAGTTCGCTTACGGCGGACGATTCGGTTCGCCTGCCCTAAAATAAATGCGCCCACTATCGCCCGAAGCGCCCGCGCCCCGCCCGTCCTCTATCCCGACGGTTGCACGCCGCACGAACGCCAGGATCGTCACGAACCCACGGTCGCCTACACGGTTTGGAGAAGAGATCGTGTCCTCGGCAGAAGTTGCTGCCGCTCCCATTTAAATCCCGCGCTCCATCGAACAGGCCGTCCGCACAAAAACACACGACGCTGCGCCTTCCTCCTCCTCTTCGCCGTCTTTGCAGCAATGGGCTTCAGCAGGACCTACGACGCCGTGCATGCGCACGGGAACACGAAGCTGAAGGTGGTCTACACCACCGATGTCGCCGCCATGGCGACGTACGTCGAAGAGTTCAAGACACTTCTCCAGCGGCGCCGCCAGAAGATCGTCGGCATCGACGTGGAGTACACACCCGACCACCGCAGGGCGGCCGTGGTTCAACTATCCATCGGCAAGTACCAGCCAGTGCTTGTTTTCCAGGTATGTGGTACAATGGGCAAGAGATGCGTCCCCTTCGACAGGTTCCTCGACGACCCAGGGTAAGAAATTCTCTATGCCGAGTACGCGTTGCAGTTCTATATGCCAGTGTATGCAGTTCCGAAAAGGTATAACTTGCGGTTCACTTTCCTTAGGTTCGAGTTTGCTGGCTTCGCCATCGAGCAGGACAAGCAGAAGCTCGCAGCCAGCGACCTCCACGTCGCCAACTTCGTCGACATCCAGACGAACTGGAGGGTGCCTGATGGAACGAAGCCACTGGACTCGCTGGGCGATGTAGCTGCTGCCATCATCGACGACGAGTACGCGGACATGAAGACGAAGATGACAGACCACGACCACAGCCTGTGGACTTCCATTCTCAGCACCAAGCACGTCGAGTATGCTGCCAAGGACGCCTACGCTGCGTTCGAGATATGGAACAGAATCAGCACCATGAAGAAAGGCCTCGCACGCGCTGAAACAGAGAAGACAAGGAAGCGCCCGAGGTCCTCCAGGAGGGGGTGGGGCAAGGGCGGATCAACTTCCACCTCCAACTCCAACGAGTGGAACTGGTGAATCAGGACAGATGCTGAAA
This sequence comes from Secale cereale, assembly GCA_902687465.1. Taxonomy (NCBI): domain Eukaryota; kingdom Viridiplantae; phylum Streptophyta; class Magnoliopsida; order Poales; family Poaceae; genus Secale; species Secale cereale. The sequence goes on from LR738710.1 coordinate 329,456,622, forward strand.
CCCAACGATTCCTGTCGCAAGTGCTCGATTTAGTTTCCTCTGCGTATGTAGATTAGTTTGCTTTCGTTCTAGTTTGCTTTGGAACAATGTTTGCTTGTGTTGCGTTAGTTTGCTTGATGATGTACTATGATAATTATGACCCCAGAACCGTAGTTTATATCTATCAAATATATGCAGTTCTCCGTAGTATGTTTTCAGTATGTATATTGCTTTAAAACCACTGCTGCATCTAGGATGCACATAAAAAAACAAAAAACTATCAGAGCAGTTCACATAGACAATTCTTTCACAAAACTGCTCCCTGTTACGAAGGTTGATGCAGTGCTCTTTTATTAAAAAAACTCTAGTTCCCTCTGTGGGTTAAAACAAAAGAAAACTGCTGCTGCTGATAGGATGCACATGAAAGACTATATGTAAAAAAGCAGTTCACTTATACTCAGAATTCTCATAAAGAAAAAACACTAGAAGCCACGCAAAAAAATGTCAGATTATTACAACAAAAATGTCTCATGCTGCTGCTGCTCAAGCGAGACTGATCTAAAGCAAATTTAACTTGATTTCCAAACACTTTGCATGCCTAAAAAACATAGCCATCACAACATCCCCTGCCTGAAGACCAGCTTCCTCCACAAATTCCCTCCAGCCATCTTTGAGAACCAAACAATCATCAGATCCAACAGAATACATAACATCAACATCATGATATCCATTCTTGCTGACCAACACCAAATTAACACAGCTTTCCGTTACCCTCACTAGACCAGAAGGGAATTTCTGCAAAGAAAAACAACAAGAACAGAAAAAAATATAAGAACAACTAAGAAAAAGATTGCAATCTTTCATACAGAAATATTGATGTCAACACGTAATAATATTGACTAGACAAACATTGCTGTTGCTCCTACAGTGTTCATAAAAAACTACTACGGGAAAAGCAGTTCGCTTATACTTGGTAGCAAAAAAAATTTCTTCAGAAAACTAATACTCCTACAAAAATTAAGGTAGCGTTAACTACAAACAACACATGAAAAAGAATATCCGAGAAATACATACCCATGAAACACTGACATCATCGTCAGTCAACTGAAGGACGAATGGAGCCCGAAATCCAATACCTGAAGAATATAGAATAGAACAGAGAGCGCTGTGCCGCTGCTTCTGGTTCAGAACCAAACCTTCAGAAAAAACGCATGTCTCCAGCATCGGCTCCACCCTTTTGAGGCAGTCGCACGCGCAATCCATTGCCAGGCGAAAAACAGATCTGGTTGGGAGAAAAAACAGATCGAGCAGGAGTGGCGCCGCCACGGATAAGATGAGATGGGAGCCGCCAGGGATAAGGTGGGAGGGGAGCCAATTGACCCACCAGTATATATATATGTAAAACAAACAACACAAAAAAAACGACGAATAAAGCAGTGCGGTTACATAACAAAATGCATTCCGCATTGCATATTGCTGCAGTCCACCCGCTTGACAAAAGCAAAAAAAAAAAACTAATCAAACTAGTACCCCCACGCAACCGTGGCTGTAATGCAGTTCATACAGGCTCGCATTGCATATTAATGCAGTTCGCCGCACTACAAAAAATTCAACACGCCTTTGCATATTACTACAGTCCACCGCTCTTGACCGCGATTCACAAACGAAACACACAGCATGCGATGCAGTTCTAACAACTATACAATGCAAAAAAACTCAAAGAACATCTTTTGATAAACGACCAGAGCCAGTCGCGCCGCAAAAAACCGTGGACAGAAAACTTAAAATTCTTCCAAAATAACAACTTAATCCGCTCCAATTTATACGGATAGATCAAAAGCAGCCCGTAAATGCCGAAAACAACAGAACATTACATACAAAACGCAGCAATTTTGATCCGCACTGGGGAGAACAGAGAAACAGAGAAAGGCGGACGAACGGACGTAGATCCGCCAAAATCCAATGATTTCCGTCGTTTTCTCGCAGAATTCAGTGCTTGACCGCAAATTAAATCAGCGCAAGCGCGAATAAACCAGCACAAATCAGTGAAACTATCCAGAAACGATGGTAGATGAACGTTTCCTGCTGCACCTCTATGTGGTGCACAGCAGAAGACGGAAGCAGTGCGCATAGTTCTCCAATGCATTTTTGCAATGCAGTTCGGAGGTGTTATGAGAATATTATTCTCATAATGTTATGAGAATAGACCGGCTGTATATATATATATATATATATATATATATATATATATATATATATATATATATATATATATATATATATATATATATATATATATATATGACTCATTTTCTGTACTCCTGAAGTATGTACTCTCATCCTCAATATACCTCATATACACATTAATTATACCTCTTTATCATTTTCAATATACTTCATAAAATATTCTAAGATACCGCAATATGAGTTTTGTTGAAAAAATATCATTTGCGACGTACTTTTTGTAATATACCTTTTTCACGTACAAACACATCAGTATATACGTAAACATTTAAAAATATGTAGACTCGCATTAATTTTTTCATGAAACTCATTTTTGGGTATCTAATAATTACTAATGAAGTATATTAAAAATAATAAAGAGGTATAAAAGATTCATCTATGTGGTATATGAGGAGCGGGAGTACGTACACCAGGAGTACACAACCATTTTCCTATATACACATTTTAAAATACTTTCAACAAACATACATATCACTGCCATATGGATATGATCATCCGACACATATAACATACCAAATCAAAAGTCCATATGGATATGATCAACCAACACATATACATACCAAATCAAAATTCCATATCCAACACATACACATATATATGATATCGCACAAGTGTAGGGATCGCAACAATTTTCGAGGGTAAAGTATTCAACACAAATTTATTGATTCGACACAAGGGGAGCCAAAGAATACTCTTAAGTATTAGCAGCTGAGTTGTCAATTCAATCACACCTGGAAACTAAGTATCTGCAGCAAGGTAGTTTAGTAGCAAAGTAATATGGAGATAGTGGTAACAACAATAAAAGTAACAGTAGTGTTTTTGTAGTTTTTGTAATAGTAGCAGCGGAAAAGTAAATAAGCAACAAGCAATATGTGAAAATCTCGTAGCCATTGGATCGGTGATGGGGAATTATGTCGGATGCAATTAATCGGGTAAAAGTTATAACCTAGGGTGACATAGAACTAGCTCTGGTTCATCAATGTAATGTATTCCTATATTCCGAATATAGTCATATGTGCTTATGTAAAAGAACTTGCATGACATCTTTTGTTCTACCCTCCCGTGGCAGCGGGGTCCTATTGGAAACTATGGGATATTAAGGTGTCCTTTTTATAGAGTACCGGACCAAAGCATTAACATATAGTGAATACATAAACTCCTCAAACTACGGTCATCACCGGGAGTGGTCCCGATTATTGTCACTTCGGTGTTGCCGGATCATAACACATCTTAGGTGACTATAGACTTGCAAGATAGGATCAAGAACACACATATATTCATGAAAACATAATAGGTTCAGATCTGAAATCATGGCACTCGGGCCCTAGTGACAAGCATTAAGCATAGCAAAGTCACAGCAACATTAATCTCAGAACATAGTGGATACTAGGGATCAAACCCTAACAAAACTAACTCGATTACACGATAAATCTCATCCAACCTATCACCGTCCAGCAAGCCTACAATGGAATTACTCACGCACGGCGGTGAGCATCATGAAATTGGTGATGGAGGAAGGTTGATGATGACGATGGCGACGATCTCCACTCACCGGAGCCCCGAACGGACTCCAGATCAGCCCTCCCGAGAAAGATTAGGGCTTGGCGGCAGCTCCGTATCGTAAAACACGATAATTATTTCTCTCTGATTTTTTCCTCCCTGAAAAGTGAATATATGAAATCCGGGGGTACGTCGGTGGAGCGTCAGGGGGGCCACGAGGCAGAGGGGCGCGCCCCCCACCCTTGTGGACATGGTGTGGGCCCCCTGGCGTAGATGTTTCCGCAGATATTTTATATATATTCCAAAATAATTCTCCGTAGATTTTCAGGTCATTCCAAGTACTTTTTATTTCTACACAAAAACAACACCATGGCAATTCTGCTGAAAACAGCATCAGTCCGGGTTAGTTCCATTCAAATCATGCAAGTTAGAGTCCAAAACAAGGGCAAACGTGTTTGGAAAAGTGATACGTTGGAGACGTATCAACTCCCCCAAGCTTAAAACCCTTGCTTGTCCTCAAGCAATTCAGTTAATAAACCGAAAGTGATAAAGAAAAACTTTGACAAACTCTGTTTGCTCTTGTTGTTGTAAATATGTAAGCCAGCATTCAGGTTTCAGCAAAGATCATGAACTAACCACATTCACAATAACTTTCAGGTCTCATGTCTACTCACATCTATGGCATAATCAACTAACGAGCAATAATAATAAACCTCGGATGACAACACTTTCTCAAAACAATCACGATATGATATAACAAGATGCTATCTCGCTAGCCTTTTCTCAGACCGTAAAACAAAAATGCAGAGCACCTTTAAAGATCAAGGACTGACTAGACATTGTAATTCATGGTAAAAGAGATCCAGTCATGATCATACTCAATGCAAATTAATAGTAATACATGCAAATGATAGAGGTGCTCTCCAACTGGTGCTCTTTTATAAGAGGATGATGACTCAGCATAAAAGTAAATAGATAGTCCCTTCGCAGAGGGAACCAGGGATTTGTAGAGGTGCCAGAGCTCGATTTTTAAATAGAGATGGATGACATATTGAGCGGTATACTTTCATTGTCAACATAACAAACAAGAATCTCGATATCTTCCATGCTACACACATTATAGGCGGTTCCCAAATAGAATGGTAAAGTTTATACTCCCCAACCACCGACAAGCACACTCCACGACTAACTCGAAACAACGGGTATCGTCCAAACCAACAACAGCCCTAGGGGAGTTTTGTTTAATTATTAGGATTTTCAACATGGGACTGTGCATCCCGGTTACCAGCCATTTTCTTGTGAATGATGAGCGGAGTCCACTCATTGTTAGAATAACCCACCTAGCATGGAAGATATAGACAATTCTAGTTGATAAATGAGTTGTTCGAGCATACAAAACAGAATTTCATTTGAAGGTTTAGAGTTTGGCACATACAAATTTACTTGAAACGGCAGGTAAATACCGCATATAGTAAGGTATGGTGGACTCATCTGGAATAACTTTGGGGTTTATGGAAGTGGATGCACAAGTAGTATTCCCACTTAGTACAGGTGAAGGCTAGAAGGAGACTGGGAAGCCACCAGCTAGAGAGCGACAACAGTCATGAACATGCATGAAAATTAATCAACAATGAATGCAAGCATGAGTAGGATATAAATCACCATGAACATAAATATCATGGAGGCTATGTTGATTTGTTTCAACTACATGCATGAACATGTGCCAAGTCAGACCACATGAATCGTTCAAAGGAGGATACCACCCCATCATACCACATCACAACCATTTTAATATCATGTTGGCACGCAAGATAGACCATTATAAACTCTCAGCTAATTAAGCATGGCATAAGCAGCAATGATCTCTAATTGTCATTGCAAGCATGTTTCATTCATAACAAGCTGAATGAGGAACGATGAACTATCATATTTACAAAAACAAGAGAGGTCGAGTTCATACCAGCTTTTCTCATCTCAATTAGTTCATCATATATCATCCTTATTGCCTTTCACTCGCACGACCGGACGGTGTGGATAATAATAATAGTGCACGTGCATTGGACTAAGCTGGAATCTGCGAGCATTTAATACAAGAGAGAAGACAAGGTAATATGGCTCAAGGTTAAATCAACAATAAAGCATATGAGAGCCGCTAAGCATTTTAATCATGGTCTTCTACTCTTGATCCCCAAAGAAAAGAAAAGAAACTATTTACACGAGAAAGCTCCCAACAAGCAAAAGAAGAAAGAGAAATCTTTTGGGGTTTTCTTTTAATTACTACTACTACAGGCAAGGAAAGTAAACTAGCTAAAGGCTACAACTAATATTATTTGTTTTTCTTAAGGTTTTTCTAACACACAAGAAAAAGACTAAGAAAAAGAAATGAAACTAAACATGGATGGTACAATGAAAGAGTGTGAGCACCGACAACTAGAATAAGCGTGTGAACATGAATGTAATGTCGGTGAGAAACATGTACTCCCCCAAGCTTAGGCTTTTTAGCCTAAGTTGGTCTATGGACAGTATTGGCCTGACGGATATCCAAAGTCTTAGTTGGGGTTGTACTGGGATGCAGCAGCTACTGCCTGCTGAGCTGTAGCTCGAAGGCGGGCTACTTCCATCATATTATGATACTCATTTGCCTCCTCCCTGGTTATAGTATATCTCCCTTTTGCGTGAAAGTCAAACAAAGTAGGGGCAGGAAGAGTAATAGGGACGGCATGACGCTTGTTAAAGATTAGTCGATATTTGAGGGATTGTTCATCCCTCTATATAAACCGGTGACTAGTCATGGCATTGTAATCCAAATGAGCAAGAGGTAAAGGTTCATCATTTTCATGTACATGCACACCAAGACGGCGGGCTATGCGAGTGGCATAAATCCCACCAAATAAATCTCCATGCAAACCATTATGATGTAGCCTACGTGCAACAATGGCTCCCAGGTTATATTGTCTATCACCTAATACAGCACTCTTGAGAACACTAAGATCCGGGACACACATGTGGCAAGCCTCATCTTTACCGTTTATGCATCTACCAATAAAGAGAGCAAAGTAATGAATAGCAGGAAAATGAATGCTCCCTATGGTAGCCTGTGTGATTTCTCTAGATTCCCCCACAGTGATACTAGCAAGGAAATCTCTAAATTCTGATTTGCGAGGATCACCCATACTGCCCCACTACGGGAGCTTACAAGCATCATTAAAATCTTGTAAGTCCATGGTGTAAGATTTATCATAAAGGTCAAACAGGACAGTGTGAGAATTACGTGAAGATGAAAATTTAAACCTTCTCACAAAGGTATCAGTTAAGCCACGGTATTGAGAGGCACTTATCTTGTATGAAGCCCTCGAGGTCAGCGTTCCGCACATATGCGTAAAATTCCTCCTTGATGCCAACATGAATCATAAATTCGTCTAACGACCATTCAAAAGGCCGCACATCAGCTTCCCTCGGTAGTTCATCGCCCGGCTCACGAAACGCGAGCCTCGGTTCTTGCTTCCTTGAAGAACCACCTTGGAAGATTTTCTATGCATTTTTCTGATATTTTCTGAAATTTTTAGTAACTCAAAATAAAAGTTAACCAAACTCAACAAGATTGATATCAATAACTCCTACAAGTGCCTAGAGACTATATCATGCATTAGAACTACTTGGGACAAGGAAATTTGACATGCAAGCTCAAGAACAAGGTTACCACAACAGCAAAAATTTGCAATAAATAAAGCACTCGAACAAAAACTAATTGGATCAATGGAGGAGTCACATACCAAGGAACAATCTCCGCAAATAGTTTGGTGAATGGTGCTTTGAGCAAGGAGATCGAAAATGACACCAAGATGAGCTAGAACTCGTTCTTGAGCTGGTTGGTGATTTTTTTGTGAGGAAGAAGAAGAGTATGGGTGCAGGAATAAGTGGTGGGGGGTCACGTGGGGCCCACAAGGCAGGGGGCGCGCCCTGTGAGGGTGTGCGCGCCCTGGACCCTCATGGCCAGGTGCTGGCTCCCCTCGTGGTGTTTTCTGTGCCAAATATTCTCAAATATTCCATAAAAAAATCATATTTAATTTTCAGGGCATTTGGAGAACATTTATTTTTGTGGTATTTTTTATTGCACGGATAAGTCTGGAAACACACAGAAAATACTATTTTCCGTTATTTATTCTAATTAATAAAAAATAAAAAGGGGATACAGAAGGTTGTGCTATCTAGATTCACCTATCTCATGCTCATCAAAAGGAGTCCATTAACAAGGTTGATCAGGTCTTGTTAACAAACTCATTCCGAATAACATGAAACCGGAGAATTTTCGGATAACACTAGGTTACCTCAGTGGGGATATGTATGTCCCAAACAATAAGAATGTCATAAGTCCTCTTGACAGTAGGAAGAGGAAATTCAAAACCTCCAATAGTAATAGTTGAAAATTTTCCAATATAATTGATACTGTGGACCTGAGGTTGTTTCCTCAGTAAGTGTACCGTATGCTCATTACCATTGACATGAAAAGTGACATTGCCTTTGTTGCAATCAATAACAGCCCATGCAGTATTCAAAAAGGGTCTACCAGGGATAATAGGCATACTATCGTCCTCGGGAATATCAAGTATAACAAAGTCCGTTAGAATAGTAACATTTGCAACCACCACAGGCACATCCTCACAAATACCGATAGGTATAGCAGTTGATTTATCAGCCATTTGCAAAGATATTTCAGTAGGTGTAAACTTACTCAAGTCAAGTCTACGATATAAGGAGAGAGGCATAACACTAACACCGGCTCCAAGATCACATAAAGCAGTTTTAACATAGTTTCTTTTAATGGAGCAAGGTATAGTACGTACTCCTGGATCTCCTAGTTTCTTAGGTATTCCACCTTTAAAAGTGTAATTGGCAAGCATGGTGGAAATTTCTACTTTAGTTATCTTTCTTTTATTGGTAAAAATATCATTCATATACTTAGCATAAGGATTTGTTTTAAGCACATCAGTGAAACGCGTACGCAAAAAGATAGGTCTAATCATTTCAGCAAAGCGCTCAAAATCACCATCATCCTTTTTCTTGGGTGGTTTAGGTGGAAAAGGCATGGGTTTCTGAACCCATGGTTCTCTTTCCCTACCGTGTTTCCTAGCAACAAAGTCTCTCTTATCATAACGTTGATTCTTTGATTGTGGGTTATCAAGATCAACAGTAGGTTCAATCTCTACATCATTATCATTGCTAGGTCGAGCATCATCATGAACATCATCATTGATATTATCACTAGGTTCATGTTCATTACCAGATTGTGTCTCAGCATCACAAACAGATATATCATTGGGATTCTCACGTGTGTCAGCTACAGGTTCACTAGACGCATGCAAAGTCCTATCATTTTTCTTTTTCTTTCTTAGAAGAACTAGGTGCATCTAAATTAGCTCTCTGGGAATCTTGCTCAATTCTCTTAGGGTGGCCCTCAGGATACAAGGATTCCTAAGTCATTTTGCCACCTCTAGTAGCAACTCTAACAACATAGTCATTATTCTTACTATTTAATTCATTGAGCAGATCATTCTGAGCCTTAAGTACTTGTTCTACCTGAATGGTAACCATAGAAGCATGTATACTAATAAGTTTCAATTCTCCTTTAACTCTAGACAGATAATCACTCAAGCGTTCAATCATATAAGCATTACGTTGCAATTGTCTACCAACATAGGCATTGAAGTTTTCTTGTTTCACAATAAAATTGTCAGACTCATCTAAGCATTGGCTAGCAGATTTATAACGAGGAATATCACCTTCATCAAATCAATAAAGAGAATTTACCTTTACTACCTGTGTCGGGTTATCAAGACCATGTATTTCTTCAATAGGTGGTAAATTCTTAACATCTTCGGCTTTAATACCTTTTTTTTCATAGATTTCTTCGCCTCTTGCATATCTTCAGGACTGAGAAATAGAACACCTCTCTTCTTCGGAGTTGGCTTAGGGGCTGGTTCAGGAAGTTTCCAATTATTTTCATTGTCTAGCATATTATTCAATAGTAATTCAGCATGATCAACTGTTCTTTCCCTGAAAACACAACCAGCACAACTATCCATGTGGTCTCTGGAAGCATCGGTTAGTCCATTATAAAAGACATCAAGTATATCATTCCTCTCAAGAGGATGGTCAGGCAAAGCATTAAGTAATTGGAGAAGCCTCCCCCAAGCTTGTGAGAGACTCTCATCTTCAATTTGCACAAAGTTATAAATTTCCCATAAGGTAGCTTATTTCTTATGAGCGAGAAAATGTTTAGCAGAGAAGTAATACATCATATCCTGGGGACTACGCACACAACCAGGATAAGGAGAGAATTAAACCATGTCTTAGCATCACCCTTTAACGAGAATGGAAATAACTTAAGGATATAGTAATAACAAATCTTTTCATCGTTGGTAAATAGGGTGGCAAGATCATTCAACTTAGTAAGATGTGCCACAACAGTTTCAGATTCATAGCCATGGAAAGGATCAGATTCAACCATGGTAATTAACTCAGGATCAACAGAGAAATCATAATCCTTATCAGTAACAAAGATGGGTGAAGTAACAAAAGCAGGGTCATGTCTCATTCTAGCATTCAAGGACTTTTCTTTCAGCTTAGCTAATAATTTCTTAAGATCATTTCTATCATTGCAAGCAAGAAAGTCTCTAGCGGTTTCTTCATCCATAACATAACCCTCAGGAACAACACGCAATTCATATCTAGGGGGAGAAGCTTCATCATCACTTTCATAAATATTATCAGTTTCAATATTTGCATTCTCCCTAACTCTAGCAATTTGTTCATCTAGAAATTCACCTAGTGGCACAGTATTATCAAGCATTGAAGTAGTTTCATCATACATAGCAGAAGTGGCATCATCAAGAACATACGACATATCAGATTCAATAGCAGGAGTAGATGTCGTAAATTTACCCATAACAGATGGTGAATCAAGTGCAGAGCTAGATGGCAGTTCCTTATCCCCCTCGTAGTTGAGGGTAAGATCTTGGTTTTTGATTCCTTGAAGTTATTCATAATGATCAACAGATATAAATCCCAAGTGACTTAAAGAATGGAGCTATGCTCCCCAGCAACAGCGCCAGAAAATAGTCTTGATAACCCACAAGTGTAGGGGATCGCAACAGTTTTCGAGGGTAAAGTATTCAACCCAGATTTATTGATTCAACACAAGGGGAGCCAAACAATACTCTTAAGTATTAGCAGCTGAGTTGTCAATTCAGCCACACCTGGAAACTTAGTATCTGCAGCAAGGTACTTTAGTAGCAAAGTAATATGGAGATAGTGGTAACATCAATAAAAGTAACGGTAGTGTTTTTGTAGTTTTTTTAATTGTAGCAGCATAAAAGTAAATAAGCAACAAGCAATATGTGAAAAGCTCGTAGGCATTGGAACGGTGATGGGGAATTATGTCGGATGCAATTCATCATGTAAAAGTAATAACCTAGGGTGACACATATCTAGCTCCAGTTCATCAATGTAATGTAGGCATGTACCGTATATAGTCATATGTGCTTATGGAAAAGAACTTGCATGACATCTTTTGTCCTACCCTCCCGTGGCAGCGGGGTCCTATTGGAAACTAAGGGATATTAAGGCCTCCTTTTAATAGAGTACCGGACCAAAGCATTAACACATAGTGAATACATGAACTCCTCAAACTACGGTCATCACCGGGAGTGGTCCCGATTATTGTCACTTCCGGGTTGCCAGATCATAACACATAGTAGGTGAATATAGACTTGCAAGGTAGGATCAAGAACACACATATATTCATGAAAACATAATAGGTTCAGATCTGAAATCATGGCACTCAGGCCCTAGTGACAAGCATTAAGCATAGCGAAGTCATAGCAACATCAATCTCAGAACATAGTGGATACTAGGGATCAAACCCTAACAAAACTAACTCAATTACATGATAAATCTCATCCAACCCATCACCGTCCAACAAGCCTATGATGGAATTACTCACGCACGGCGGTGAACATCATGAAATTGGTGATGGAGGAAGGTTGATGATGACGATGGCGACGATCTCCACTCTCCGGAGCCCCGAACGGACTCCAGATCAACCCTCTTAAGAGAGATTAGGGCTTGGCGGCGGCTCCGTATCATAAAACGTGATAATTCTTTCTCTCTGATTTTTCCTCCCCGAAAGTGAATATATGGAGTTCGGGGGTACGTCCGTGGAGCATCAGGGGGCCCACGAGGCAGGGGGCGCGCCCAGGGGGAGGGGGCGCGCCCCTCACCCTCGTGGACAGGGTGTGGGCCCCCTGACGTAGATCTTTCCGCAGGTATTTTTTATATACTCCAAATTAATTCTCCGTGGATTTTCAGGTCATTGCGAGAACTTTATATTTCTGCACAAAAACAACACCATGGCAATTCTGCTGAAAACAACGTCAGTTCGGGTTAGTTCCATTCAAATCATGCAAATTATAGTCCAAAGCAAGGGCAAAAGTGTTTGGAAAAGTGGATACGTTGGAGATGTATCAATATATAGCCGACATATCCAACAGGAAGCATACAATTGTTCATCCTACAAAATCAAAACAAAAAGGAAGGACAAGGAGAAGAGTAGACTCGATCAACGCAAGCTTCCGTGATCCAAAGAAAGTCTGCAAATCAGGAAAGAAGAAAGTTAGAAGAAGAAGAAGAAGAAGAAACAGAAGAAGAAGAAGAAGAAGAAACAGAAGAAGAATTTTCTTCTTTTTCTTTTTCTACTCTTCTTTATCTTATTCTTCTTCTAACTAAGGTAACCTAGGTAATTATACCATTTTTAGGTAACTAAGCATATTAAGTCATTTTGGAGGAAAATTGCTAAGTGTAGGTTATTTTAGAGCCAACCTAGGTAAATAGATCATTTTAGAGCTAAGTAAGGTTATTATGTCATTTTGGAGGAAAATAAGCTAAGTATATGTCATTTTGGAGGTAGCCAAGATTATTATGCCATTTTTAACCTAAGTATGCTAAGTATGTCATAAGTGAACTAAATAAGCTAACTATAGGTCATTTTTGAGCTAACATAGGTAGTTATGCCATTTTTGAGCTAACTAAGCATATTTATTCATTTTGGAGGAGAAAATGGTAAGTGTAGGTCATTTTAGAGATGTCCTAGTTAACATCTGTCATTTTGGAGCTAGGTATGGTTATTATGTCATTTTGGAGGAAAATAAAACCATTGGTGTTTTGTTGTCATTTCCATACATTCTGCTATAGCGCAACAACCCTTCTTATGACCGCAAGACACCAATGGTGGTCAGAAAAAGGGTTCTTGTGGAGTAGCAGAATGTATGGAATCGACCAGAAGACACCAATGGCTTTCGAGTTCTTCACCATCATTGTCACACCCTACATTTTGTAACATGGCTTTTGCATTAATAAAGCATGAAAATTTGGACCAACAAAAACTTTTTGCATCATTTGGCTTTTATTTGGAGTTGAATTTTTCTCTCTCTGATTTAAGTGCTCTTTAAAAGTCAACATAACATCACCTTCTATACTTCATCTCCTTGCCCCAAACTTCTGCCCAATAATCATACCATGTGTATAGAACAGTATAGTATATTCTTACAAAAATATTTTTGGCCAAATAGTATTTTCTAAAATTAGTTTTCCAAAAACCCTTGAATTGAGATTTGCACTACAAGTACATGATTTATGGTGAGAAAAATCTTTGAAAAGGTATGTTTGTATCCTATTAGGTATAGGACTCCCATAAACCACAAAATTATAATTTTAAAAGTTATTTTCCTATTTTATTTAAAGGCTTTTTCTTTAGGCCACAAATGGTCTTTAATAGGTGAAAATTATTTAAATGTATCAAAAATATTTGTGAAAATTCAGGGAGACTCATAGGACATATATTGTCCATATATAAGAGTTTCAACACGTGGTCGTGTTTAGATTATTGGGCAAATGCCTCAAAAACCCTTTCTGGATATTTCAAGCTGTTGAAATATTTACAAAGGATATATTCTCAGAAAATTCCAGGAAAATTCTAGCAAGTCACATACTCATAATATGATGGCCATGCAAAATTTCAGCTCAATCCAAATTGTTTTGGTTCACAAAAGTGCCCCAAAACCATTTCTGTTCAGATTCAAATTTGAACAACTTTACATTACCAACTTGTTCCAAATGCCCCCAAACTTTGTGGACATGTTCACAACCCCAAATGATGGCAATACACCAAGTGGTGCATCATGGGGAATGGATTTGCATGACTAGATCTTGCTAAATGATATTCTATTGATTTCTAGGGTTTCCAAAAGTTGCATTGGCAACTTTGCCCAAATGAGCTCTAATTTGGTGGAAGGGCCTAATTATATGTGCCATTTCATCCTGTGGTGTCTCATGCCAAATGAAACCAATTTGCTTACCCAATCAAACTACAAACACCTTCTGGCCAATTACCAAAACAACAACTTTAGCTTCTTCCACTAATCCAAATAGGCTCAAGTTTTTACCACAGCACCACCAAGACCTCTTCTACCTCCAGTAACAATGGCTGCACCTCAGCTCAATGATTGAGGGATGAAACCACCTCTTTTACCTCTCTGCACAACTCCTTGCACTCTTCTCTCTTAACCCCCTCTCATTCTAGAAGTCCTCCAGAGCATCCAATGCCATTTCCCTGTTTTTTACAGCCTCCCTTAGCTTCCAGACACTAGTGGCCATGATTACAGGGCATAAACAATGCCAGTGCCAGCCACACGCGCGCTCTGGAGAATGCTACAGTGCGCTCTGGCACTGTAGCCGCTCCTGGCCAAGCGCCTCCGGCCTCCTCGGCCCTCCCCCTCACGCCAGCCGAGGCGCCTCGACGTCCACGACACGCCACGGCTGGCTCCCCCTCCTCTTTCTCCCTCCTCTCGCCCCAGCTCGCATGCGCGGCGACCGCCCGAGCGCACCAGTGAGCGTGCTCACATGCGCAGCTCCTTCGACGCCCTCTGCTCTCTCTCTTCTTTCCCCACCGCGCTAGGCTAAGCCCACGAGGACCGCAGACACGCCCCGACGAGCCCCGTGACCTGTGTCGACCACAACGAGCTTGCCGGCGCACACCTCCTCAGTGGACCGCCGCCCGCCCTCTCCTCTCCACCACTCGCCTCTGGACACACCCAAACACCCCCTGCACTCCCAGCTCTCTCCCAGAAGCTCTCGAGCTCGAGCTCCGCCGCGGCGGCTTGTCGTCGTCCGCTCAGTACGAGCCGTCCCCACTGCTCCTGATCCCTGATCTATAACCACCGCACTCCACTGGCCCTTTCCCCTCTCCTTTCCCTCTCTATTGCAGTCGGAAACAGCCGGAACGACCACCGCCCGACGCCCCTTCGCCGTGCATCCTCATCGTCGGCAAACCCGACAGCTCCGGCGACCACCTCCACCACCAACCGAACGGCGACTCCGTGTTGAGTCCAGACCTGCCCTCCGCTCGCCTCGCCGTGCCCTGCATCACCGCCGCTGAGCTCGCCGGCCGTCTGGACGCGGGTTAGGGATGACAGGCGGGCCCCGCCTATCAGCCTCCCTTCCCTCTCGCCTCCCTTCCCTCCCACTGGCAGGTGGGCCCCGCCCGTCAGGTTTAAACCTGGCGCGCGCGCGCCACTCGGCTCGCCCGGGCCGAAACCCCTCTGGGCCTATGCACTGAGGCCGTTCTGGCCCAGTTGCACTGTGGTCTTTTTCTTTTTCTTTTTTGTGGATTTTTCAAATAAATCCACAGTATATAATAATTATCCAAATTAATTTATTCCAACTCCTAAAATCTTGTATTATTACAACCTATTTAATGTTGTAACTTTCACACATAATCATGAACCTTTTCTGTACTGTTCAAATTAAATTCAAATTTGAACAATGAAGCCTCTATTCAAAAATCCATTCACCATATTCTGTCACCCCAAATCCAAAACTAAGAATTTTTACCTTCTTAGTTTTTCTCCTAGTATTTTATAATTATAGGATGACATTTTTCTGAGCACTTTGACTTTTCTGTTTTTATTATTGTCTTATTTCTCCGTTATTTTCTCACGACGATTAGATACCGTATTTGACGAAGTTGCTGAAGAAGAAGAAGGAGAAGGATTTAAATACTTCGAAGACCAAGCCAATCCAGGCAAGCATCCCTTTGACCATGACACCCCTCTTGTTCATCGGACCCCTTTTTCCCGAATTGCATGATGATGAAACATGACGGTGGTGAACTTGTTGTGAGCCACCACATGATGCACACTCTACTCATGGAATTACCTTGTTCATGAAATCAATTAGTTGTAGATGCATGATGTTGCATGTGTGCCATGAACTCTTCATGGTTACAACCTTTCAAAAAACCCATCGGGTGCCCCCAATGCCCTTGGGTGATGCTGAACTAAGGTCACCACTTGAGAAAGAAGTGGTGTACCAAAGAGAGCTTTTGGCTTGTGTGTAAAATGATGGATTAGATTTATGTGTGATTACCTTCCCAACCAAACATGCGCAACCACTCTACCCCTTTATGGGATGGGGAGTTATCGATTACCTAGGCTAATACTAGCATGGTGCCCGCACTACTACTGACGAGGGTGACACGAGGTCACTCTTGGGACGGGGTCGTGCTTTCATAGGCGACCATGACTATATTTACAGGGCACCGGACACACTGTTGTTTCCACGTGCTAGTGGTATGTGATGAATATGGGAGCGAGGCTCCACAAATTTTAAGATAAAAAATGTTGGGCACATGGGTTGCTACCAATCGAGTGGACTCTATGTTAGTGTCGTCTAGGGAAATGTAATGATCGGGTGCTTCCACCAAGTACTTGATGTACTGCGGGATCGTGGATGACATGAAAGCTTCCCAGATCTTGTGGGTAAAGATTGCAACCTCTGCAGAGTGTCAAACTATTCGAATAGCCGTGTTCACGGTCATGGACAGTTGGAAGGTGCTACTTAAACTATGTCCAGAAATTTTACAATCTTGGTGTATGTGTGTTTAGAGAACTATTTGAGTCAAGGTGGTGACTTGACGGGGTGAATGAGCTAGTAATGATTCGAACTTTATTTATGTTGATATCTGTAACCTGTCCTCATGGTTTCCCAAGTTCATTGATGCATGTCTCACAAGATGGTAGGACATCTTATCTAGCTTGACGCTAGGTTGCTTATTTGTTGTACAACTTGCATTGTTACCTTGAACCAAATCTTTGGTTGCTTGCGAGTACATTCAAAGTACTCATTGGCTTGCCACTGGTTATTTAATTGGCTAGGCACGGAGGAGTAGGAATTCGAAGAAGAGTTCTTTGGAGATGAACATGCGATTAGTCAGAATGCCTGTACGGTTAAGGCAGATGCCATGGGTTCTACTTATCTACAAAGACTTCCGCTATTAGAGTTTATTTGCTGTTCAGCCCTTGAGGCTTTATATATGTAAGACTTGACCATAACGGTCATAATTTGTGTAAGACAGTGTGTACGAATGTAAGACTCTTGTTATTCAGCTTCCGTGTGTTCAGTTGCATTGATCTCTGGGATCACTGTACACGAGCATTCGGTGATCTCGACTCACAAGTCGGGGTCCCCACAATCATCCCCACAATATCATTCTAGTTGCCCAACGTCTCACTACATATTGTTTCGTCTTTGATTTTTTTTCTAAGCTGGTATTTTATGTCATGAGTCAGTTTGGGTGTTTCAAGTTTCAACAATTGGCTTTTAATCTAGTTTGTCAACTTTATTACGTGCATGCAACCTACACTCTAATAGGTAAAGATAGGTCCAAATCCCACCCGAGTATGTGTAGATTGAGTACATTCTCCATGCTATAGCCCATTCCAAGACAAAATTTTGGCAGTACCTCCTCGCTGTTCTCCAAATACACATCTCGGCCAAAAGCCGAGAGAATGTGCATCCGGAGAACAACAGGGAGGCGTTGCCGAAATTTTGTCTCGGAATGGGGTAGAGCATGGAGAACATACCCAATATACACATACTCGGACTGTCCATGGAAATCACTGGACAATTCGAATGAGCTACGGTGATAAGTATGCAACTGAATGCATATTTATCGATGCAACCCTTTCGGACGGGAGACGCATACTAGTTACACGACAGTAGTTACCTAGCTAGTGTTATCGGCACAAAGGCTGAAACAAAGAAAATAATTAAGGGGGGAGGAGGAGATGTCATAAGTGCTCACCCATGACGGTAGGGGTGAAGCTGGTCGAACACCAGACCCTCGCAAGCAACAACAAAACAACTGCTCATTTAAATACACCCGATCAACACAAATATGATGGTTTTTTATAACAAAATCAAAAAATATATGACCTAACTCCACAATTCACAAATATATGACCCCGTCGGTCTCTGGAAGGCTGAAGAGCACCTTTCCGGTCAACAGGAGGCCGGAGAGGTGTCTTGGTCGGGGTGTCGGGTGTGTCGTGTCTGGGTGTGGTGGTGTCGGTGTGTCGTGGTCTCGGGGTGTCATGGTGTCCTGTCGGGATGTTGGGGTATCATGTCAGGGTCAAGGTGTCGGGGTGTCGTGTCGGGGTCGGGGTGTCAGGGTTAGGGGGTCGGGGTGTCGAGGTCGGGATGGCAAATCCTTGACCCCTCGACCCCTCGGCGACCCTCGATCCTTGACCCCTCGACCATCGACCGCTTTTCCCCTTTTCCCCAAGACACCTCGACACCTCAATCCTCGACCTCTCGACTCTCGAGTCCTTTTCCCCTCGATCCTAGACCCCTCGAACCCTCGGTGATCCTCGACCGCTCGACGACCCTCGACCATCAACCCCTCGGCGACCCTCGACCATCGACACCTCGGCGACCCTCTACCCTCGGCGACCCTCTTTTTCTACTTTTCCTACTTATTTTTTTCATCATTTTTCTTCTAGTTCTTTTTTTCATCTTCATCTTTCTTCTTCTTCTTCTTCTTCTTCTTCTTCTTCTTCTTCTCCTTCATCTTATTCTTCTCCTTATTCCTCTTCTTCTACTTATTGTTCTTTTTTTCAACTTTCATCCTCTTCTTCTTCTTCTTCCTTTTTTACTTTTTCCTCTTCTTTTACTTATTCTTCTTTTTTTCAACTTTCTTCTAATACTAATAATCTAAATCTAAACCTAGAACTAACCTAAACCAACCAATAACCTAAATCTATAAATAACCTAAACCTAAACAGCAAAGAACATGAGAAAAAGAACTAACCTTGGCTCCTGCGGTGGTGGAGGAGGGTATATGGAGGATGGTCACAGGGAGGGTGGAGGGGCCACCGCAGGAAGGGTGCTCGCGACGTGACATGGCTCCTGCAGCGGGGCAGGTGCAGGGGCCGTCACAGGGCCGCTGTGGCCTAGCTCCGATGATGGGGTGGGGCGGGGCTGGGCGGGGTGGGCTCTGCGGACTAGCTCCGGGGGAGGGGCCGATGAAGGGGCCGGCGACGAGCCTGGCTCCAGGGGCGGGGCTGGTGTCACGGGAAACCACGATCACCTATGGGACCTGGAGGCGCCTTGCTGGTTCGGCAGGGGGACGTCGCGTTGCACAAAGAGCAGACAAAGCGTGGGGCAGCATTGAAGAGATCACTTGGGAAGTTTTACTCAGGTTCGAGGCCGTCGTGGTGGCGTAAGACCGTACTCCTGCTTTGGTGGATTGATGGTGGAAATGAGGTGGTGG
Source organism: Secale cereale (assembly GCA_902687465.1). Lineage (NCBI taxonomy): Eukaryota > Viridiplantae > Streptophyta > Magnoliopsida > Poales > Poaceae > Secale > Secale cereale. The sequence goes on from LR738710.1 coordinate 329,476,009, forward strand.
AGCGTAGTACACTTTGCCCGGCAAGGGTTGCCTTAGGGCGGTAGCAACTACGCGCATATGGGGGTGTGAGTTATCCAATCTTCTAACCTCGTCTACGGTTTCCATGGGCCTCCTTTTATAGATCAAGGGGTTACCACAATGGCAAAGTAGTCATTATGCACGGATAAGATAGCAACGGTGCTATCATACCTAACTCTGCAGGCTAACAGGGCGCATTAAATGCACCGCTCATTGTCACATCACTGGTTGCCCGGCAAGGCTTGTCGGGCCATCTTGCCAGCTCCGCGCCTGCTCGCTTGACACATCGCAGGATGGATGTCATCTGTGGGTTTTTCTGTAGGGAGGGACTGCCATGTGGCAATGGCTACCACTTATTCACTCCGCGGCTTGACACCGCACTGATCGATGTCATGAGTCCTAGAGGAGTGGTTGGTGAGGTGGTTTAGCCTCCATGAGTCGTGGCAGGCTCCGCCGGGACGCCTTAGTTGTCTTCTTCTCGGGGTGGCCTCTCCTCTTGCCGGGCCCGCCTGCCCGGCAAGGGAGGCCTTTCTCTTGGCGATATCTTGCTTCTCTGGCTTGGTCTTGGTTCTCTTGATCTGCTTGTTGGTCCTTTGAAATTCTTTGTTTCTTGTACTATGACTTGGGTTGGTGTTTCAATCTTATTCCCATGCCTATGCATAGTCAGGGCAACAGACCTAGGGTTTGTTGCACCGGCAGAAGACCTCGGGCCTGTCCCGAACGCGCTGCTGAGCGTCATCGGGGTTGGGCCTAATAAGTGCACATGCGAGGTTGCTGAAGAGGTTTGTCTCTTGAGGTCCTCTTTGCTTCTTCATTAGTCTTGATTCCAGGCCAGTTTCTGGTTTCTCCATGTGTCGTTTAAAGCCAATAGCGGTGGTGCCACTCCAGCAATGGCCCGTGAATGACTTTAACGCACGGGGTAGAAACTGTCACTTCACTCTTCCCACCACACTCTTATCCTTGGCCACGTATGTTGCATGCATCGCGCGGGGTAGGTAATGGAGGTGCGTGGCATGGGAGAGCATCAGGGTCAGGCCCCGTCATCTTGAATTGGCAAAGGAGGACAGTGGCCGCCCGTTGAGGGAGCGGCTCTCCTCCTTGGCCTGCCTATAAAAGGAGGCTGGAGGAGGACAGAGTCACCCATCCCCGCATTCCTCCTCTTTTGTCTTATCCTTCAGCTGGTTATGTTCGGAAAGAGAGCTTGGGGTTGTTCCCCGGGCTCCATCTTGAAATTTCTCCTAGATTGGACAGGGGGACTCATGCGGCGCGGCGACAACGCAGGGGGGTGGCAACTCCGATGTGTTCACTACCGGGCCGCCCGTGGCCCTAACTTCAGTGGGAGAGGACACGAACGACACCACGTCGAGGCTTGAGATGGGCTAGGCACGTGGTAGTCAGTCGCTCCCTATTCTTCTTCCCTTCACGGTGCTGGAGAAGAGTTATGAAAGAGATTCATTGCTAGCAGAGACAAATCTGACTCCTCCCAGGCGTTGTCTTCTTGCCGTGCGGGAGGGATTCCTGTTCCATATACGCCCCCAGGGCATGAAGTGTCTTCTGATGCCAGGGCTCTTGGGGATGACCATGCTGTCTTTGGGAAGACCCAGAGAGCATTGTCTCCGGCGTGATGGCCGCACCGAGGTCTTCGGGTGGTAGTGATGCAGACAACAGCGGCAACCTACGATGCTTCAAGAACGGGGATGACCGTTCCGAGAAGTCATGTTTTCCAGTGACTCCATGCCTCCCATCTGGTCCTCCAACTGCGCCACCATCCATGTCTGCCCTCCGGTTTCTTCCTCCTCGCTGGGGAGTGGCGCCGTCCTGATCCTAGGGAGGCCTCGAATCCAAGTTGTGCCCGCCTCCGGCCTCTTTGATCTGTCCTGTAGGGGATGGACAGGGACAAAGGCATCATGGGGCACATATCTTTTTTCAACCTTAAATCTGCCGACACTTGCCACATTTTCATTCAAATAATGTAATCATTCGAGTCCATGCTTCTGTTCTGTAATGCTTGTGCTTGTATCAGCATGTTAATGAAAAAGATGAACCTTGCCGTGAACCCGTGTATGTGTATGCCCATGCAGAGGCAAGATACCTCTTTAATATAAATAAACAATTTTTCCTGGCAACCTATCCTGCCGGCACCCTTTCTGTCTGCTGGAGAATCACATCTGCCGGGGAATAGACAAAGGGGCCAGCCCCCCGCCAATGTCTTTTCACCAAGGGCCACTACAACCATCCCGTCCGAAGAAATGTTCGAGTCTGGGATGGGAGCATGAGGTAGAACTTATCTGTTTGGCTTACCGGGGATCACAATGCCGGGCAATCTTCTCAACTCCTTATCGAAGCCAAGTTCATGAAAGGAACCTGCAGCTTCATGCAGATGAGAATGAATGCATGATGCAATCCTATCTGTATGCATATGTGATACATCTCCAACATATCTATAATTTTTTATTGTTCCATGCTATTATTTATGATGTTTTGGATGTTTAATGGGCTTTGTTATACACTTTTATATTATTTTTGGGACTAACCTACTAACCCAAAGGCCCTGTCCAGATTGCTGTTTTTTGCCTGTTTCGGGGTTTGACAGAAAAGGAATATCAAACGGAGTCCAAACGGAATGAAACCTTCGGGAAAGATATTTTTGGAGAAAATCACGCACGGGAGACTTGAGAACCACGGAATAGGGCTGAGGTGGCGTCCACGAGGGTGGGGGCGCACCCCCCCTACAGGGCGCGCCCCTGCCTCGTGGGCACCCCTTCTGGCCCCTGGTGCCCTCCTTCCTCCTATATATACCTACATACCCCCAAACTATCAGAACAACTAAAAAAAACCTAGTTCCACCGTCGTAACCTTCTGTTCCCGTGAGATCCCATCTTGGGGCCTGTTTTGGAGCTCCGCTGGAGGGGGGATCTTCCAAGGAGTGTTTCTACATCATCATCATCGACTCACCATGAGTATGAGTAGTTTACCATAGACCTTCGGGTCCATATATAGTATCTAGATGGCTTCTTCTCTCTCTTTGGATCTCAATACAAAGTTCTCCTTGGTATTCGAGGAGATCTATTCGATGTAATCTCTTTTTGCGGTGTGTTTGTCGAGATCCGATGAATTGTGGGTTTATGATCAAGATTATCTATGAGAAATATTTGGTTCTTCTCTGAACTCTTTATGTATGATTATAATATCCTTGCAAGTCTCTTCGAATTATTGGTTTGGTTTGGCCTACTAGATCTATAGTTCTTGTAATGGGAGAAGTGCTTGGCTTTGGGTTCAATCTTGCGGTGTCCTTTCCCAGTGACAGTAGGGGCAGCAAGGCACATATTGTATTGTTGCCATCGAGGATAAAAAGATGGGGTTTATATCACTAAGTTTGAGTTTATCCCTCTACATCATGTCATCTTGCTTAAGGCGTTACTCTGTTCTTATGAACTCAATACACTAGATACATGTTGGATATCGGTCGATGTGTGGAGTAATAGTAGTAGATGCAGAATCGTTTCGGTCTAGTTGTCTCGGACGTGATGCCTATATATAATGACCATGCCTAGATAGCCTCATAATTATTCCCTTTTCTATCAATTGCTCGACAGTAATTTGTTTAGCCGCCGTAGAATATCGCTATCATGAGAGAAGTCACTAGAGAACACTATGGCCCCGGGGTCTATTCTCAACATATCAATCTACAATCTATTTTACTTTTCCGCTTTAACTTTCTGTTCTTATAATAAAAATATCAAAAATATCAAACTATCATCTCTATCATATCTCACTTTCGTAAGTGACCGTAAAGGGATTTACAACCCCTTATCGCGTTGGCTGCAAAGTTCTTATTTGTTTGTGCAGGTGAGAGGGACTCGCGCGTGGTCTCCTACTGGATTGATACCTTGGTTCTCAAAAACTGAGGGAAATACTTACGCTACTATGCTGCATCACCCTTTCCTCTTCGAAGGAATACAACACAAGCTGGAGAAGTAGCAAGAAGAACTTCTGGCGCCGTTGCCGGGGAGGCTTACGCAAAAGTCATATACCATGTACCTATCACAAACCCTTATCCTTCGCATTACATTTTTTGCCTCTCGTTCCTCTTGTTTGCTTGAGTGTGTTGGATTGCTTGCTTGTCACTATGGCTCAGAACAATACCAAATTTTGTGACTTCTCGAATACCAACAATAATGATTTTATTAGCACTCCGATTGGTCCTATTACCGATGCTGAATCTTGTGAGATCAATGCTGCTTTGTTGAATCTTGTCATAAAGATCATTTCTCCGGCCTTGCTAGTGAAGATGCCGCTACCCATCTAAACAACTTTGTTGATTTGTGTGATATGAAAAAGAAAAGGGATACAGATAACGATATTGTTAAATTGAAGTTATTTTCGTTTTCACTTAGAGATCGTGCTAAAACTTGGTTTTCCTCTTTGCCTAGAAATAGTATTGATTCGTGGAATAAGTGCAAAGATGTTTTTATCTCTAAGTATTTCCCTCCTGCTAAGATCATCTCTCTTAGAAACGATATTATGAATTTTAAGCAACTAGATCATGAGCATGTTGCACAAGCTTGGGAGAGAATGAAACTAATGATATGTAACTGCCCTACACATGGTTTGAATCTATGGATGATTATTCAGAACTTTTATGCTGGCTTGAATTTTGCTTCTAGAAATCTGTTAGATTCGGCCACAGGAGGCACTTTCATGGAAACTACCTTAGGAGAAGCTACCAAACTCCTAGATAATATTATGGTTAATTATTCTCAATGGCAACCGAAAGATCTACTAGTAAAAAAGTGCGTGCTATTCAAGAAATTAGTGTTTTGAGTGGAAAGATGGATGAACTTATGAAATTATTTGCTGCTAAGAGTGCTTCTTCTAATCCTAATGATATGCCTTTGTCCACTTTAATCGAAAATAACAATGAATCTTTGGATGTGAATTTTTTTGGTAGGAATAATTTTGGTAACAATGCTTATAGAGGAAACTTTAATCCTAGGCCTTTTCCTACTAATTCCTCTAATAATTATGGTAATTCCTACAACAACTCTTATGGAAAGATGTCTTCTGAATTTGAAACTAGTGTTAAGGAGTTTATGATTTCACAAAAGAATTGCAATGCTATGCTTGAAGAAAAATTGCTTAAGATTGATGAATTGGCTAGAAGTGTGGATATAATTACTCTTGATGTTGATTCTTTGAAACTTAGATCTATCCCGCCTAAGCATGATATCAATGAGTCTCTCAAAGCCATGAGAATTTCCATTGATGAATGCAAATAAAGAACCGCTAGGATGCGTGCTAAAAGAGAGAATTATATAAAAGTGTGTTCTTCTAGTTATCATGAAAATAAAGATGAAGATCTGAAAGTTATTGATGTCTCTCCTATTAGAACCTTGTTTTCTAGTATAAATCTTGATGAAGATAGGATTGGAGATGATTCTACTTTAAGGTGTCCCAATGATTCAAAGTTTTTAGATCTTGATGCTAAAATTACTAAAAGTGGGAGTGAAGAGATTAAAAATTTGCATAGTGATGAACCCACTACTTTGGATTTCAAGGGATTCAATTATGATAATTGCTCTTTGATTGATTGTATTTCCTTGTTGCAATCTGTACTAAACTCTCCGCATGCTTATAGTCAAAATAAAGCTTTTACTAAACACATAGTTGATGCTTTGATGCAATCTTATGAAGAAAAACTTGAACTAGAATATTATATCCCTAGAAAGCTTTATGATGAATGGGAACCTACTATCAAAAAAAATTAAAGATCATGAATGCTATGCTTTGTGTGATTTGGGTGCAAGTGTCTCCACTATCCCAAAATCTTTGTGTGATTTGCTAGGATTCCATGAGCTTGATGATTGTTCTTTGAATTTGCATCTTACGGATTCCACTATTAAGCAACCTATGGGAAGGATTAATTATGTTCTTATTGTTTCCAATAGGAATTATGTGCCCGTAGATTTCATTGTTCTTGATATAGATTGCAATCCTTCATGTCCTATTATTCTTGGTAGACCTTTCCTTAGAACGATTGGTGCAATTATTGATATGAAGGAAGGAAATATTAGATTCCAATTTCCATTAAGGAAAGGCATGGAACACTTTCCTAGAAAGAAAATCAAATTACCATATGAATCTATTAGGAGAGCCACTTATGGACTGCCCTCCATAGATGGCAATACCTAGATCTATCCATGTATCGTGCCTAGCTAGGGGCGTAAAACGATGGCGCTTGTTGTGAGGCAACCCATATTTATATTATTTTTTTGCTTCTGTTTAGGAATAAATATTGCATCTAGCTTCTGTTTAGATGTGGTTTTGTGTTTTGTTTAGTGTTTGTGCCAAGTAGAACCTTTGGGAAGACTTGTGTGAAGTTTATGTGATCTTGCTGTGAAAAACCGAATCGTTAGCGCTCGCTAGAATTGTCATCAGATTTTACTGGAGCATGCTATTTAGTTGATTCTTTTTGAAGATGATTAATAGACAAATTTCTCACGTTTACCAATTTAGTTTTAATATTTTGTATTTACAGAACTATGCGAAACCTGCAGATTATTACAGACAGTTCTCTTCTTGACAGATTCTGTTTTTCGTGTGTTGTTTGCTTATTTCTATGCATCTATGAGTAGTATTGGGAAGTATGAACCATAGAGAAGTTGGAATACAGTAGGTTTAACACCAATATAAACAAAGAATAAATTCATTGCAGTACCTTTGAGTAGAGGTTTGCTTTCTTATACTAACGGAGCTCACGAGATTTTTGTCTAAGTTTTGTGTTGTGAAGTTTTCAAGTTCTGAGTATTGCTTTGATGGACTATGGAACAAAGAGTAGCAAGGGCCTAAGCTTGGGGATGCCCATGGCACCCCAAGGTAAAGTTTAAGGACAACCAAAAGCCTAAGCTTGGGGATGCCCTGGGAAGGCATCCCCTCTTTCGTCTTCATCCATCAGTAACTATACTCGGAGCTATATTTTTATTCACCACGTGATATGTGTCTTACTTGGAGCGTCTTGTATAATTTGAGTCTTTGCTTGTTATGTTGCCACAATTATCCTTGTTGGACAGACCTATTTAAGAGAGTTAAATATGGCCTAGGAATTGATAGAACACTCTATGTGCTTCACTTATATCTTTTGAGTTGAATAGTTTTTGCTCTAGTGCTTCACTTATATGTTTTAGATCACGGTGGTTATAATATTTTGTAGAAATTATTGAACTCTCATGATTCACTTATATCCATTTGAGAGTCTATTAAAACAGCATGATAATGTGCTTAGTCTATAAAACTAGTCTTCGCATTTTAGACATCCAATATCAATGTAGTAAAAACGTTCACACTTAGTGCATTAAATATGATGAGAAGTTGGATGCTTGATAATTGTTTTGAGATATGAGGATAGTGATATTAGAGTCATGCTAGTGGAGTTATAATGAAATTGAGAAATACTTGTGTTAAGGTTAGTGATTCCCGTAGCATGCACGTATGGTGAACCGCTATGTGACGAAGTTAGAGCATGAGGTATTTGTAAAGTGTCAACCTTTGTGTGGAGGTCGGGGGCGCGCGATGGTTAACTCCTACCAACCTACCCCCCCCCCTAGGAGCATGCGTTGATTGCTTTGTTTTGATGACTCGTAAATCTTTGCAATAAGTATATGAGTTCTTTATGACTAATGTTGAGTCCATGGATTATACGCACTCTCACCCTTCCACCATTGCTAGCCTCTCTTGTCCCGCGCAACTTTTGCCGGTACCATACACCCACTATATATCCTTCCTCAAAACAGCCACCATATATATTCCTCAAAACAGCCACCATACCTACCTATAATGGCATTTCCATAGCCATTCCGAGATATATTGCCATGCAACTTTCCACCATTCTGTTCATATGACACGCATCACATTGTCATATTTCCATGCATGATCATGTAGTTGACATCGTATTTGTGGCAAAGCCACCATGCATAATTTTTTATACATGTCACTCTTGATTCATTTCACATCCGGTACACCGCCGGAGGCATTCATATAGAGTCATACTTGTTTTAGTATCGAGTTGTAATATCGAGTTGTAAATCAATAAAAGTGTGATGATCATCATTATTAGAGAATTGTCCCATGTGAGGAAAGGCCAATAAAAAAAGAGATGGCCCAAAAAAATAGAGAGGGGCTAAATAAAAAAAGAGAAAGCCCCTCCAAAAAAATGAGAGGAAAGAGAGAAGGGACAATTGCTACTATCTTTTTCCACACTTGTGCATCAAAGTAGCACCATGTTCTTCATGATAGAGAGTCTCATGTTTAGTCACTTTCATATACTAGTGGGAATTTTCATTATAGAACTTGGCTTGTATATTCCAACGATGGGCTTCCTCAAATGCCCTAGGTCTTCATGAGCAAGCAAGTCGGATGCACACCCACTAGTTTCTTTTGTTGGGATTTCATACATTTTTTAGCTCTAGTGCATCCGTTGCATGGCAAACCCTACTCACTAACATTGATATCTATTGATGGGAATCTCCATAGCCCGTTGATACGGCTAGTCGATGTGAGACTATGTCCCTCCTTTTTGTCTTCTCCACAACCACCTCTCTATTCCACCCATAGTGCTATGTGCATGGCTCACGCTCATGTATTGCGTGAAAGTTGAAATGTTTGAAAGAATAGAGTATGAAAACAAGTGCTTGGCTGAAATCGGGGTTGTGCATGATATGAATATTTGGTGTGATGAAGAGGGAGCATAGCCAGACCATATGATTTTGTAGGGATAACTTTCTTTAGCCATAGTATTTTGAGAAGACATGATTGCTTTGTTAGTATGCTTGAAGTACTACTATTTCTTATGTCAATATAGACTTTTATCTTGAGTCTTTCATGTCTGAACATTCATGCCACAATTAAGAGAATTACGATGAAAAACTATGATGGTTAGCATTCCACATCAAAAATTATGTTTTTATCATTTACATACTCGAGGACGAGCAGGAATTAAGCTTGGGGATGCTTGATACGTCTCCAACGTATCTATAATTTTTTATTGTTCCATGCTATTATTTATGATGTTTTGGATGTTTAATGGGCTTTATTATACACTTTTGTATTATTTTTGGGACTAACCTACTAACCCAAAGGCCCAGTCCAAATTGTAGTTTTTTGCCTGTATCAGGGTTTTACAGAAAAGGAACATCAAACGGAGTCCAAACGGAATGAAACCTTTGGGAAAGATATTTTTGGAGAAAATCACGCACGGGAGGCTTGAGAACCACGGAATAGGGCTAAGGTGGCGTCCACGAGGGTGGGGGCACCCCCTACAAGGCACGCCCCCTGCCTCGTGGGCACCCCTTCCGCTGCCCCGATGCCCTCCTTCCTCCTATATATACCTACGTACCCCCAAACTATCAGAACAACTGAAAAAACCCTAGTTCCACCACCGTAACCTTCTGTTCCCGTGAGATCCCATCTTGGGGCCTGTTCCGGAGCTCCGCCGAAGGGGGGATCTTCCACGGAGTGCTTCTACATCATCATCATCTCCTCACCATGAGTTGTGAGTAGTTTACCACAGACCTTCAGGTCCATAGCTATTATCTAGATGGCTTCTTCTCTCTCTGGATCTCAATACAAAGTTCTCCTCGGTCTTTGAGGAGATCTATTTGATGTAATCTCTTTTTGCGGTGTGTTTGTCGAGATCCGATGAACTGTGGGTTTATGATCAACATTATCTATGAGAAATATTTGGTTCTTCTCTGAACTCTTTATGTATGATTATAATATCCTTGCAAGTCTCTTCGAATTATTGGTTTGGTTTGGCCTACTAGATCTATAGTTCTTGCAATGGGAGAAGTGCTTGGCTTTGGGTTCAATCTTGCGGTGTCCTTTCCCAGTGACAGTAGGGGCAGCAAGGCACGTAATGTATTGTTGCCATCGAGGCTAAAAAGATGGGGTTTATATCACTAAGTTTGAGTTTATCCCTCTACATCATGTCATCTTTCTTAAGGGGTTACTCTGTTCTTATGAACTCAATACACTAGATGCATGCTGGATAGCGGTCGATGTGTGGAGTAATAGTAGTAGATGCATAATCATTTCGGTCTACTTGTCTCGGACGTGATGCCTATATATAATGATCATGCCTAGATAGTCTCATAATTATTCGCTTTTCTATCAATTGCTCGACAGTAATTTGTTTACCCGCTGTAGAATATCGCTATCATGAGAGAAGCCACTAGAGAACACTATGGCTCTCAACATATCAATCTACAATCTATTTTACTTTTCCTCTTTTCCTTTCTGTTCTTATAATAAAAAATACCAAAAATATCAAACTATCATCTCTATCAGATCTCACTTTCATAAGTGACCGTAAAGGGATTGATAACCCCTTATCGCGTTGCCTGCGAAGTTCTTATTTGTTTGCGCAGGTGCGAGGGACTCGCGGGTGGTCTCCTACTGGATTGATACCTTGGTTCTCAAAAACTGGGGGAAATACTTATGCTACTGTGCTGCATCACCCTTTCCTCTTCGAGGGAATACAACGCAAGCTCGAGAAGTAGCAATATTGGAAATGCTCATGAAATGCCTATGCAGCAGTCTTAGAATGCTCATGCATGCATGCTATCTTGGTCGGGGGCCCTCTACATCGCTTCTTTTATTTTTCTATTTCACAGGGTCATCACCCCGGCTCTGTACAAGGGGTTACATGCAGCTGAGTGCTACTTCTTGAGCTTGTGTTGTATTGCCTCGAAGAGGAAAGCGAGATGCAGCACAGTAGCGTAAGTATTTCCCTCGGTTTTTGAGAACCAAGGTATCAATCCAGTAGGAGACCACGCACGAGTCCCTTGCACCTGCACAAACAAATAAGAACTTTGCAGCCAACGCGATAAGGGGTTGTCAATCCCTTTACGGTCACTTACGAAAGTGAGATCTAATAGAGATGATAGTTTATATTTTTGGATTTTTGTTTATAAGAACAGAAAGTAAAAGCGGAAAAAGTAAAGTAGATGTAGATTGATATGTTAAGAATAGACCCGGGGGCCATAGTGTTCTCTAGTGGCTTCTCTCGTGATAGCGATATTCTACGGCGGGTAAACAAATTACTGTCGAGCAATTGATAGAAAAGCGAATGATTATGAGACTATCTAGGCATGATCATTGTATATAGGCATCACGTCCGAGACAAGTAGACCAACTCCTGCCTGCATCTACTACTATTACTCCACACATCGACCGCTATCCGGCATGTATCTAGTGTATTTAGTTCATAAGAACAGAGTAACGCCTTAAGCAAGATGACATGATGTAGAGGGATAAACTCTAGCAATATGATATAACCCCATCTTTTTATCCTCGATGGCAACAATACAATATGTGCCTTGCTTCACCTACTATCACTGGGAAAGGACACCGCAAGATTGAACCCAAAGCCAAGCACTTCTCCCATTGCGAGAACTATAGATCTAGTAGGCCAAACCAAACTAATAATTCGAAGATACTTGCAAGTATATTATGAGCACACATAAAGAGTTCAGAAAAAGAACGAAATATTTCTCATAGATAATCTTGATCATAAACTCACAATTCATCAGATCTCGACAAACACACCACAAAAAGAGATTACAACAAATAGATCTCCTCGAAGACCGAGGAGAACTTTGTATTGAGATCCAGAGAGAGAGAGAGAGAAGAAGCCATCTAGATACTAGCTATGGACCCGAAGGTCTGTGGTAAACTACTCACAACTCATGGCGAGGGCGATGATGATGATGATGATGTAGAAGCACCCCGTGATGGATCCCCCCTCCGGCGGAGCTCCGGAACAGGCTCCAAGATGGGATCTCACGGGAACAAAAGGTTACAGCGGTGGAATTAGGGTTTTCTCTCTATTGTTGATGGTTTCGGGGTACGTAGACTTATATAGGAGGAAGGAGGACATTGGGGGACTCACGAGGGCCCCACGAGGCAGGGGGCGCGCCCCCCACCCTCGTGGGCACCTCTTGGCTCCCCTGACGTGGTTCTCAAGTCTCCCATGCGCGATTTTCTCCAAAAATATCTCTCCCGAAGGTTTCATTCCGTTTGGACTCCGTTTGATATTCCTTTTCTGCAAAACCCTGAAATAGGCCAAAAACAGCAATCTGGACTGGGCCTTTGGGTTAGTAGGTTAGTCCCAAAAATGGTATAAAAGTGTATGACAAAGCCCATTAATCATCTAAAACATTATAAATAATAGCATGGAACAATAAAAAATTATAGATACGTTGGAGACGTATCAAGCATCCCCAAGCTTAATTCCTGCTCGTCCTCGAGTAGGTAAATGATAAAAACATAATTTTTGATGTGGAATGCTAACCAACATAGTTTTTCAACGTAATTCTCTTAATTGTGGCATGAATGTTCAGACATGAAAGACTCAAGATAAAAGTCTATATTGATATAAGAAATAGTAGTACTTCAAGCATACTAACAAAGCAATCATGTCTTCTCAAAATACTATGGCTAAAGAAAGTTATCCCTACAAAGTCATATAGTCTGGCTATGCTCCCTCTTCATCACACAAAATATTCATATCATGCACAACCCCGATTTCAGGCAAGCACTTGTTTTCATACTCTATTCTTTCAAACCTTTCAACTTTCACGCAATGCATGAGCGTGAGCCATGGACATAGCACTATGGTTGGAATAGAGGTGGTTGTGGAGAAGACAAAAGGAGGGAGATAGTCTCACATCAACTAGGCGTATCAATGGGCTATGGAGATTCCCATCAATAGATATCAATGTGAGTGAGTAGGGACTGCCATGCAACAGATGCACTAGAGCTAAACATGTATGAAAGCTCATCAAAAGAAACTAGTGGGTGTGCATCCAACTTGCTTGCTCACAAAGACCTAGGGCATTTGAGGAAGCCCATCGTTGGAATATCCAAGCCAAGTTCTATAATGAAAATTCCCACTAGTATATGAAAGTGACTAAACATGAGAGTCTCTATCATGAAGAACATGGTGCTACTTTGAAGCATAAGTGTGGAAAAATATAGTAGCAATTGACCCTTCTCTCTTTTCTCTCATTTTTTTGGAGGGGCTTTCTGTCTCTCTTTTTATTATTATTAGCCCCTCTCTATTTTTTTGGGCCATCTTTTTTTATTGGCCTTTCCTCACATGGGACAATGCTCTAATAATGATGATCATCACACTTTTATTGATTTACAACTCGATACTACAACAAAGTATGACTCTATATGAATGCCTCCGGCAGTGTACCGGGATGTGCAATGAATCAAGAGTGACGTGTATGAAAAATTATGCATGGTGGCCTTGCCAGAAATTTGATGTAAACTACATGATTATGCATGGCAATATGACAATATGATGCATGTCATATGAACGGAACGGAGGAAAGTTGCATGGAAATATATCTCAGAATGGCTATGGAAATGCCATGATAGGAAGGTATGGTGGCTGTTTTGAGGAATAATATGGTGGCTGTTTTGAGGAAGGATATATAGTGGGTTTATGGTACCGGCAAAAGTTGCGCGGTACAAGAGAGGCTAGCAATGGTGGAAGGGTGAGAATGCGTATAATCCATGGACTCAACATTAGTCATAAGAACTCATATACTTATTGCAAATATCTGCGAGTCATCAAAACAAAGCAATCAACACATGCTCCTACGGGAGAGGTTGGTAGGAGTTGACCATCGCGCGCCCCCGGCCTCCAAACAAAGGTTGGAACTTTACAAATACCTCATGCTCTATCTTCGTCACATAGCGGTTCACCATACGTGCATGCTACTGGAATCACTAACCTTAACACAAGTATTTCTCAATTGCATAATAACTCCACTAGCATGACTCTAATATCACTATCCTCATATATCAAAACAATTATCAAGCATCCAACATCTCATCCTATTCAATGCACTTAATGCGAAAGTGTCGGGGAAACTGATCGCCCACGAACACCTATGGGACCGGAGCCCCTTTTCGGTACGGCAAGGGAGCGGAGGGAGCACGAAGAGCAGATCGAGGGGCACACGCGAGCAGTTTACCCAGGTTCGGGCCGCACGGATGCGTAAAACCCTACTCCTGCCTTTGGTTGTATTGAGTTCTTGAGCTCGGGAGCTTGAAGATCTACAGTGCTAGCTACGCCGAGCGTGGGAGTGATCAAGTTTCCGGAATCGAACCTCCTCTACGTTGTGCATGGGCCTCCTTTTATAGCTCAAAGGGGTCACCGACAGGTGTCAACGTAGAGGAGGGTAAAAGTGTAAAAATGGTGGTAGTTGTAACAGTGCGTGTACAGTGTATGTACAGTGGTCTATACCTAACCTTGACGGTGGGGAATAAGGGCATTGAATGCCCGTCGCCGTCACCTCAAAAGCGTCCGCCCGGGCGTCTCCGTTCGCCACGGTGATGGCCTTGTCACCGTGGCTTGCCACCGTGTTCCCCAGGTTGCACAGCCATCTGCCACGTGCCCCTGGAAGGGCCCCAGGGCGACGCGTGGCCAGATGAGCTGGAGCGCAGGCACACAGTGTGAGCCTCCCCCGGCAAGCACCTTGCCGGGGTCGCTATCTTGCCGGGCCCGGAAGCTTGTCGCTCTTCGGGTCCTGCCGGGGTGCATGATGCGCCGTGATATCTTCTGAGGTGTTGTTCTTTGGCCTTCCTGGCAAGCTCCTCTTGCCAGGGTCTTGTGTTAGAATGATAACCTGGAGCCTGGAGCCACCTTCCCGGCAAGCTCCTCTTGCCGGGGCCTTGTTCTTCTGATTTGTATACTTTGTTCTTGAATGGTTCTAAAGGATCCAGAGCGGGCCTTGGCGGGCGCGTGGTAAGCCCGACCACGGGATGCTGCTACTGCCCGTGCACAAGTCGGGATACTAAGGTACCCCTACTTTAGTACACCGACAGGATCCCCCGGGCCTGGGCCACACACGGTGCCGAGCGCTGTTGGGCCAGGCCCAAAACAGTACATGGGCACACGCGGCCCACGGCGCGCCGTATCCCTCTCCGTATCCGCCGCATCTCTCCCTAACGGCACGCGTCGATTGCGGCATCGTGGGAGAGATCGTGGCCTGTTTCTTTAATGGGAAAATGCGGAACGTCCCCCACTTCCCCCTTAAAAGCAGAGGAAGCAGGGGCAGTTTCCCCCCATTGCCTTCATTGTGTCTTCAATCTCCAGAAACCCCCGCCGCTCTCCGCCTCCCCAAAGGTCGACAGAGAGCCGAGCTCCGCCCTTCCTCCGCCGTTTCCAGCATCCGCAGTGCCGTCGACCTCCCTCGCCGTCCCCGCCATGGCCCCGAAGAGCGACAAGGCAAAGTGCGACAAGGCGAAGAAAGAGAAGTCCGACAAGGCGGCGAAGCTGGCAGCCATGCGGAGGAGGATGGTGGTCTTTCCACCGAGGCTTGGCGCGAGGGAGCTGCGGGACAAGTATTACCTTTTCTGGGCAAGGGAGACGAAAGCTCACCCACGCACCAGGGTCCTCCCCGCCGAAGCCGTCGACCTGTACCCGGGAGGTTACCACTACTTCGCTTTGTTCTTCCACTTTGGCCTTTGTCCTCCGTATTCAGAGTTTTTCTGTGATGTCATGAACACATACGGATTCCACCTCCTCGATTTCACCCCGAATGTCATCCTCACTTTGGCCGTTTTCGCACATCTATGCGAAAACTATGTCGTGGTCCATCCAAACCTAGCTCTCTTCCGCCACTTCTTCACACCTAGAGTAGAGTCCGGATCCCCACTCTCCAGCGGTATCTCCTGGATCTTCAGGCTCGGCAAGAAGGAGGCGTACTTGATTGGAGAGCTCCGCGGCAAGTGGGAGGAGTGGAGGGCTGATTGGTGCTGGGTCATGGAAGATGAACCCGAGCAGTTCACCTCGCCGCGCCGGACTGCAATAGTGCGCGGCAAGGATTGGAGTGACTTGGCCGCGGAGGACGACAAGCTGCAGATTACCCTTACTAGGATCCTTCGCCTCCGGGCCGCCAACCTTACTGTAGGTGAAGTTGGGGCTGATTTCCTCCGCCGCCGCATTGCTCCTCTGCAGGAAAGGAAGAGACCTGCCTGGGAGTTCGGCAACGCGGCAGACCGCATGAGGCTGCGCCCCGGGTTGAATTATAACTTCACCGTCTTGGAACTGAAGGGGATGGTCCGGGAGCTGTTCAAACATGACCCTAAGCAGAAGGAGTGGTTCACCCCGTCCCGGGGAGTAGTTCCGTTGTGCAACAATACTGCTCTTAGTGCCATCTGTGCGGCAATGCCTGAGTGTTACTCCCACGGGGTTGTTCCTACTTGGCTGACGCCTTGAGAGGAGACCGTGCAGACCTTCTTCGACAGCCTGGTTGAACGGCCACGCAACCCCGGGGAGAAAAAGGGCCTCACCCGGGCGACCACCGACCGGGATGTGGTATATATAGCCAACAGGATGGAGGAGGCCGCCGCAGCGGTGGCCACGAGGGAATTTGGGTACACCGTGGAGGAAGCGGAAGCGGCGGACGCGGTGAGTCAGGCCGAGGAGGAGGAAATCCTCAAGCTGTTGAGGATTGCGCTCGAGGAGTTCGCCGGGGATCCTGCCGGGACGAGCGAGGCTGCCGGGCAAGGCACTGAGTCCAGTGAGCCCGCCGAGGAGGACGCCGAGTTGGGCGATTCCGACGAAGACTCGTGCGGGTCACTGAACCTTGACGACGCACTGAGTCCAGTGAGCCCGCCGAGGAGGACGCCGAGTCGGGCGATTCCGACGAAGACTCGGGCGGGTCACTGAACCTTGACGACGCCTCCTCATCCTCGGAAAACTCTCCGCCACCACCAAGTCCTCCACCGCCGCAGAAGAAGCGCCTCCGCAAGACCGCTGAGACGGCGAGGCCACCGCCGCCCTGACAACAGCCAAAGCGTCGTGCGACGCGTGCCACCACGACGAACAAGGTCATCAAGGAGGCGTCCCGTGTCCCAGCGGCAAGCGGAGGGGGATCTTCCCGGAGCGGTTCTGGTGTTCCTTCCGCCCCTCGGTCCTCGGGGACGACCGGAGCGGGGTCTTCACAACCCACGGCTCCGGAGCCCGCCAAGCGCCCGAGGGAGCCTTCTCCTCTAGCTCCTCGCGCTGGAGCACGCGAGGCGGAGTTTGACTTCTCCGCCCTCAGCTCCGATGAAGAGGAGGAAGAGTAAGCACTTGCAATTTCTATTTCCTTTGATTTTTGTTGCTTGGTTCAGATCTTGTTTGGCTTCCAGGACCTTGACCCAGAGGATGGCGAAGAGGGCCAAAATCCCTGTGGTTGACCTCGAGGACGACGAGCCCATCATAGCGGCGGGTGATGCGCCAGCGACAAGCTTGCCGGACCAGCCTGCTGCTCCGGAGAGCAGCCCCCAGCGCAGCCCCTAGCATAAGTCCTTTGTTCACTTTTCTGCTTGATGGGTGCGCTTGAACTTGTCCTTGCTAACACCTCGTTTGCCTGTTGTCTTGTGCAGAAATGGAACCGCAGCCGCAGGAGCACCAAGAGGCCGCCCCCGACGAGCCGCTTGTTCCACCCTCCCCGCCAAGGATGAGCTCCCCGGCGAGGGACAGCGCTCCGCCAAGGATGGGTACTCCGCCAAGGGCGAGTACCCCACCAAGGGCGAGCACCCCGACAAGGGTTTGCACCCCGCGAAGGGAAGGCGCCAGCGGCCCTCCGCCGGCGGGGGCTTCTACTACGCCGCCAAGGGAGAACTCCCCGGCGAGGGACCCCTCTACCGAAGAGGCCCGCGCAGGTAGCCCTTGTACTCTTCTTTTCTTGAATTCATCTTTTTTGGATATTTGCTTAATGATTCTTTCTTTTCTTTTTCTTCTGTTAGATCCGCCTGCCCCGGAGTCGATGGAGACGGAGACCATTGCCGGGGAGGAAGTGCGCGGCGATGCTGGCGACGCCACCACCGCAGAAGGAATGGCCGGCGCCGATGAGCCAGCCGCCGAGGAGACTGCCCCAACCGCTGACGCGGCAGCCGGGGAAGGGACCGGTGACCGCACTGCTGGCCCTGAGGCCGCAGGTGCGCCGGACGCTGCACCGGCCGCCGACCCCTCCGCCCTCGCGGCTGGGTCGGGAGACTATCTGGAGGCCGCGAACGGGGTCTTTATCCAAGTCCCGTGGACGTCCTCATCAAGGGCACCCGCGGAGGGGGAGACCTTCGACGGAGAAGTTCTCGCCTCCGCCGGGCTGAGGATTGTCGACGCGCCCGGCAGCAGCGACGAGCCCGAAGAGGAGCAACTCCTACGCCGGCTTCTGGCCTTGTACCGGGCCAGGCAGGCTAAGTTGGAGTCCCGGGAGGCTCTGGCTGCCAAGGCTGGTGCTGATCTGGAGAAGCGTGCCGCGGAGCTCCGTGCCGCCAACCAGGCGGCCCTCCGGAACTTGGCGGAGGAGCGCGAAGAGCTTGCCGGAGCACACCAAGCGTACCTCCTCGAGAAGGCCGAGGTGGAGGAGCAGCAGCGACTGGACGCTGAGGATCTGTCCCGGTGAGAGGGAGAGCTCAACCAGCGGAAGGTCGACCTCGATAGCCACGAGGACGACCTCACCGCTCGTGAGCAGGCCATTGGCGGGGCTCTGCAGGAGGCGAGGGATGCCGCTGCTTCCGCAGAGACCGCCAAGAGGGATCTGGAGGCCCGGGTGTCGCAGTTGGAGACGGGCTTGAAGGCGAGCGAGGATAGGGTTGCCGCGCTCAACGTGGCATGGGAGAAAGACGCCCACACCAATTCGGAGCTGCAAGTCCGTCTCTCCGAGAAGGGCAAAGAGCTCAACGATGCCAAGGACTCCATCGCAGACTTGGAGCTGAAGGTTTCCACCCTCAACGACTCACTTGACGCTGCCCGGGACCGTGAAACGAAGCTGAAAGAAGACCTCCGGTCTGAAAGGGCGCTGTTGGACAGCGCCGCCCTGTCGCAGAACAACTTCCAGCGGACGGTGGAGCAGTGGACCGAGGAGCTCGTCGCCTCCGCCGCCAACATCGACAAGGAGATGGTGGCGCTGAGGGCGGAGCACCTCGTGTACTCCCCCGACGAGAGCCTCCCCCACAGCACCAAGCTGAGCCTGTTCTTCAGAGGAGTGGCGCCGGCTCTCGCGCAGCTACGGGAGAAGGTCCCCACGCAGCTGGCTGACGAGGCGCGCCGGCTTTGCATGGGTACTATGGATCGGGTGTTGTCGAAGATCGTCTACCGCAACCCCGGGATCAACCTCAACAACGTCCTCCGGACCTTGCCGCCCGAAGCTGACCAGGAGGCGTTGAAGGCACAAGTTGCCCATATCGTGGCCAAGGCGGGCAAGATGAAGAGGGTTGACGGAGACCACGTAGACTAGGCTCCCTTCTCTCCGCTTCCCTTGCCGCTGCCGATTAAGTCATGGATAGTAGTTGGTTAGAACAGCGGCAAGTTATCTTGTAATATGACTTTGTTTTGGGTAGTCAATGCAGTATTATCTCCCTTGCTTTGTTCCTTCACTTTGTATGCTTCTTACCCTACGCTTTTAGGGAACTTGCCTGCAAAGGGGCCCTTGCCGCGAGCGCTGAGTACGGGACTCTTATCAGCCTGCTGGCAATGCCCTTGCCGGCAAGAAACCTTGCCGCAGCTAGTCGCAGCACACTTAGATTGCTGAGCGAACTCGAAAACGAAGTAAGGGCGCGACACTTGTCGCAGCTCACTTAAGCCGTCGAGCGTGCTCGAAACAAAGTAAGGGTGCGGCTAGCCACGGGTAGGTTCCTCCGCGCACAGGTTTTCCATACAAAGTGTGGTGGTTCAAGGAAGACAACCAAGAATTTGAAATTTTGAATGTTCAAACTTTGGCAACTTATCTTTCATGGATTGTTTGCTTCCCGGCAAGGCTTTCCTTTCTTGAACAGCACTTGGCCCATACCACTGTCTCCTTCCCCCCGGCAAACTTGTGTGCGAGGAACACTTCTTCTGCTTGAGAGAAAAAAGGAAGAAGGGAGGAAACATAGATATGGAGCCTTGCGGCCTGTTATTGCTTACCGGGATCGTGTGCTGCACAAAGTGTCAGATAATGCATGTAATGAAAACAAGAATGCATGAAATGACAAGCCGTGCGAAGCACAAAAGTTTTACTGATGCACGGGGTCTGCGCCCGGCTTTGTACAAAGGTTTACATGCAACAGCGGCAAGACTTGTACAAAAGGTGGTCGCCGGAGCGGATCACGGCAACCGCGCCTCA
>LR738710.1:329500332-329563622 GCA_902687465.1 Secale cereale
GGGAGCTTCAACGGCAAGTGTGTTGCTGTCTGCTGCGGCTGCTGCGTCCCGGTAGATCTTGTCGGCACAAATAAGCGCGTCCTTCTTGTCGCCGGGGACAGAGATGACGCTTATTGGCCCCGACATCTTGAGCATGTTGTATGCATGGTGAGAGGCTGCCATGAATTGGCGAGCGCAGGACGGCCAAGTATCCCATTGTATGGCAATGGGATATCGGCAACGTCGAAGGTGATCCTCTCAGTCGTGAAGTTTAGCTCTCCGCCAAAGGTCACTCGCAGTGTGATCTTCCCCTTCGGCTGGCTCCTTCCCGGGTTGATCCCATGGAAAGTTCCGGTATCTTCGAGCTCGCTGTCGGGGATCTGCAGCTTCCGGATTACAGCAGAGGAGATCAAGTTTAGGCCGGCCCCGCCGTCAACCAACATCTTGGTGACCTTGAGGTTGCGGATTGTTGGTGAAACCAACATCGGCAAGCACCCGACCGCAGTGGTGCGGTCAGGGTGGTCCTCAAGGTCAAAGATGATGGGCGTGCTGGACCACTTCAGTAGCCTGCGCGACTCGACGGGTGGCTCTGCCGCATTCACTTCCCGCACCCACTGCTTGAGTTGGCGGTGGGAAGTGTGCAGAGAGGCACCTCCATCGACGCACAGAACTTCTGTGGCCTTCTGGAACTCCTGCTCGCTGTTATCTCCTTCATCCATGTCTTCGTCGTCGTCTTCGTCTTCGTCCTTGTCGCGGCCCCGGGGAGGTCTGTCTCCTTGCCGCTGCTTGGCCTTGCCGCGGCGTCCTCCCCGGCCATTGAATGGCCGCTTCTTGTTGGGCTCTCCTCCGCCCCCTTGGGCCTTCTCCTTGTCGCGACGCTCGTATTCAGCCTTCTGTTGTTCTACGAGGTACTCTACCCTCTTGCAGTTCTGGAGATCGTGGCCCTTGGTGCGGTGGATCTTGCAGTACTGCTTGTCGGAGCCGTCCTGCTTGTCGGCGGCGGCAACAGTGGCAGGCTCCTTGCCGGAGCTACCAGCCTGAGCTATCTTGTCGGCGGCCTCCTTGCCGGACTTCTCCACAGCCAGTACTTCCTTGTTCTTCTTCTTCTTATTGTTCCGCCGCCGGTTTTTCCTTGCCGGGGCGGCATCCTCGCTGTCCGTTCCTCCTGCTCTAGTATCCTCTCCGGGAAGTCTCCTCCCCTCTTCAGCATGGGCACACTTGTCAGCCAGAGCATAAAGCTCGCTGTCGTCCCGGATCTTGGTCATCGCCATCTCCTCCCTCATCCGACGGTTACACACGTTCTGGTGGAACGTGCTGATAACCGCGGCAGGGTGGACATCTGGGATGTTGTGCTGAACGCGGCTGAACCTTTGGATGTACTTGCGCAGGGACTCTCCCTCCTTCTGGGCAAGAATGTGGAGATCGCTCTCCTGGCCGTGGGGTTTTTGGCCGCCCGTGAAGGTGCCGACAAACTGGTGGCACAGATCTGCCCAAGAAAATATGGAGTTCTCCGGCAAGTGCATAAGCCAAGATCTGACGTTTGGCTTAAGCACGAGCGGGAAGTAGTTTGCTAAGATCTTCTCGTCACGTCCCCCGGCAGCCTGCACCGCAATGGTGTAGATGCTGAGGAACTCCGAGGGATGGGTCTTGCCGTCATACTTCTCGGGTACGTCGGGCTTGAAGTTTTTCATGCTGGGCCACTGGACTTGCCGCAGCTGTCGGGTGAACGCAGGACAACCTGCCGCGTACGGCAAGTCGCCTGGTTCACCGGGCGCGTGCATGTCGACAGCAGTCCCAGCGCGCTGATCAGACTGTCTTCGCGCTTCTCTTCGACGCTCGATGCGAGTCCGAGCGTCTTCTTGTCGCCTGTCGTCGAGGACTTGGCGTTGATCGCGGCGAGCCCGCGGATCCGACGATGCCGTGGAGTCCTCGTCGACGTTGATCCGGCGAGTCGGCGATTTTTGCTTCCGTGGCGGGGAGTGCACGGTAGTGGCACCCCCGGCGGTCTTGTCTCCATCGGCCTTTGCTTGGCTGACTTGCCGCGGCCGTGATGTTGCCGGCTGCTGCGGCGAGTCGTTGTTGGCGAAGGCGATGAGGCTCTGGATTGTAGCCCTCCAGTCTTCGGCCTTGTCCGCCGCTGGAGGGAAGTCGAGGAGCAGTTGAGCTCTGGCTAGAGCTTCTGCTGGAGAGGAGGGAAGCGATGGCGAGCGGTGCGAGGAGCGAGATATGCTCGGACTTCTAACAGCGTTAGAAGGAGCAGGTTCTCGCCCCGGCGACCGCGCCTTGCTCGTGCCAGCACGCTGGCCTTGAGCGTCCCGCGACCCGCCGGCTTGGCCTTGTCCCAGCAGACGGATGGTACCGTGGGTACCACATCGCTGCTGGCCAGGCACCTCCTGAGAGGGACGGGGTGCGTGCACGGACGCCGAGGCTTTGGAGTTCGCCCGGTCGTCCGTCTTGTCCTTTGACTTGGCGGCGCCGTGAGTGTCCTCGCCGGCGTCCACCCTTCCGCCAGCGTCTATCCCACCAACCGTTGGTTATGGTGGTGGTGGGATCGACGCAGACGGGCCTCCGACCTCCGAAGCCTTCTTCTTCGGTGGCATGCTGACGTAGCTGATGAGGTTGTTGAAGCTAGTGAAGTTGCTGAAGGTTGCGCCCGCGCGAGCGCCGGATCAGGTTCGCACAACCTCGACGCCCCCTACCTGGCGTGCCAACGATGTCGGGGAAACTGATCGCCCACGAACACCTATGGGACCGGAGCCCCTTTTCGGTACGGCAAGGGAGCGGAGGGAGCACGAAGAGCAGATCGAGGGGCACACGCGAGCAGTTTACCCAGGTTCGGGCCGCACAGATGCGTAAAACCCTACTCCTGCCTTTGGTTGTATTGAGTTCTTGAGCTCGGGAGCTTGAAGATCTAAAGTGCTAGCTTCGCCGAGCGTGGGAGTGATCAAGTTTCCGGAATCGAACCTCCTCTACGTTGTGCATGGGCCTCCTTTTATAGCTCAAAGGGGTCACCGACAGGTGTCAACGTAGAGGAGGGTAAAAGTGTAAAAATGGTGGTAGTTGTAACAGTGCGTGTACAGTGTATGTACAGTGGTCTATACCTAACCTTGACGGTGGGGGACAAGGGCATTGAATGCCCGTCGCCGTCACCTCAAAAGCGTCCGCCCGGGCGTCTCCGTTCGCCACGGCGATGGCCTTGTCACCGTGGCTCGCCACCGTGTTCCCCAGGCTGCACAGCCATCTGCCACGTGCCCCTGGAAGGGCCCCAGGGCGACGTGTGGCCAGATGAGCTGGAGCGCAGGCACACAGTGTGAGCCTCCCCTGGCAAGCACCTTGTCGGGGTCGCTATCTTGCCGGGCCCGGAAGCTTGTCGCTCTCCGGGTCCTGCCGGGGCGCATGATGCGCCGCGATATCTTCTGAGGTGTTGTTCTTTGGCCTTCCTGGCAAGCTCCTCTTGCCAGGGTCTTGTGTTAGAATGATAACCTGGAGCCTGGCGCGGCCTTCCCGGCAAGCTCCTCTTGCCGGGGCCTTGTTCTTCTGATTTGTATACTTTGTTCTTGAATGGTTCTAAAGGATCCAGAGCGGGCCTTGGCGGGCGCGTGGTAAGCCCGACCACGGGACGCTGCTACTGCCCGTGCACAAGTCGGGATACTAAGGTACCCCTACTTTAGTACACCGACAGGAGCCCCCGGGCCTAGGCCACACACGGTGCTGAGAGCTGTTGGGCCAGGCCCAAAACAGTGCTCGGGCACACGCGGCCCACGGCGCGCCGTATCCCTCTCCGTATCCGCCGCATCTCTCCCTAACGGCACGCGTCGATTGCGGCGTCGTGGGAGAGATCGTGGCCTGTTTCTTTAATGGGAAAATGCAGAACGTCCCCCACTTCCCCCTTAAAAGCAGAGGAAGCAGGGGCAGTTTCCCCCATTGCCTTCATTGTGTCTTCAATCTCCAGAAACCCCCGCCGCTCTCCGCCTCCCCAAAGGTCGACAGAGAGCCGAGCTCCGCCCTTCATCCGCCGTTTCCAGCATCCGCAGTGCCGTCGACCTCCCTCGCCGTCCCCGCCATGGCCCCGAAGAGCGACAAGGCGAAGAAAGAGAAGTCCGACAAGGCGGCGAAGCTGGCAGCCATGCGGAGGAGGATGGTGGTCTTTCCGCCGAGGCTTGGCGCGAGGGAGCTGCGGGACAAGTATTACCTGTTCTGGGTGAGGGAGACGAAAGCTCACCCACGCACGAGGGTCCTCCCCGCCGAAGCCGTCGACCTGTACCCGGGAGGTTACCACTACTTCGCTTTGTTCTTCCACTGTGGCCTTTGTCCTCCGTATTCAGAGTTTTTCTGTGATGTCATGAACACATACAGATTCCACCTCCTCGATTTCACCCCGAATGTCGTCCTCACTTTGGCCGTTTTCGCACATCTGTGCGAAAACTATGTCGGGGTCCATCCAAACCTAGCTCTCTGCCGCCACTTCTTCAGACCTAGAGTAGAGTCCGGATCCCCACTCTCCGGCGGTAACTCCTGGATCTTCAGGCTCGGCAAGAAGGAGGCGTACTTGATTGGAGAGCTCCGCGGCAAGTGGGAGGAGTGGAGGGCTGATTGGTGCTGGGTCATGGAAGATGAACCCGAGCAGTTCACCTCGCCGCGCCGGACTGCAATAGTGCGCGGCAAGGATTGGAGTGACTTGGCCCCGGAGGACGACAAGCTGCAGATTACCCTTACTAGGATCCTTCGCCTCCGGGCCGCCAACCTTACTGTAGGTGAAGTTGGGGCTGATTTCCTCCGCCGCCGCATTGCTCCTCTGCAGGAAAGGAAGAGACCTGCCTGGGAGTTCGGCAACGCGGCAGACCGCATGAGGCTGCGCCCCGTGTTGAATTATAACTTCACTGTCTTGGAACTGAAGGGGATGGTCCGGGAGCTGTTCAAACATGACCCTAAGCACAAGGAGTGGTTCACCCCGTCCCGGGGAGTAGTTCCGTTGTGCAACAATACTGCTCTTAGTGCCATCCGTGCGGCAATGCCTGAGTGTGACTCCCACGGGGTTGTTCCTACTTGGCTGATGCCTTCAGAGGAGACCGTGCAGACCTTCTTCGACAGCCTGGTTGAACGGCCACGCAACCCCGGGGATGAAAAGGGCCTCACCCGGGCGACCACCGACCGGGATGTGGCATATATAGCCAACAGGATGGAGGAGGCCGCCGCAGCAGCGGCCGCGGGGGAATTTGGGTACACCGTGGAGGAAGCGGAAGCGGCGGACGCGGTGAGTCAGGCCGAGGAGGAGGAAATCCTCAAGCTGTTGAAGATTGCGCCCGAGGAGTTCGCCGGGGAGCCTGCCGGGACGAGCGAGGCTGCCGGGCAAGGCACTGAGTCCAGTGAGCCCGCCGAGGAGGACGCCGAGTCGGGCGATTCCGACGAAGACTCGGGCGGGTCACTGAACCTTGACGACGCCTCCTCATCCTCGGAAAACTCTCCGCCACCACCAAGTCCTCCACCGCCGCAGAAGAAGCGCCTCCGCAAGACCGCTGAGACGGCGAGGCCACCGGCGCCCCGACAACAGCCGAAGCGTCGTGCGACGCGTGCCACCACGACAAACAAGGTCGTCAAGGAGGCGTCCCGTGTCCCAGCGGCAAGCGGAGGGGGATCTTCCCGGAGCGGTTCTGGTGTTCCTTCCGCCCCTCGGTCCTCGGGGACGACCGGAGCGGGGTCTTCACAACCCACGGCTTCGGAGCCCGCCAAGCGCCCGAGGGAGCCTTCTCCTCTAGCTCCTCGCGCTGGAGCACGCGAGGCGGAGTTTGACTTCTTCGCCCTCAGCTCCGATGAAGAGGAGGAAGAGTAAGCACTTGCAATTTCTATTTCCTTTGATTTTTGTTGCTTGGTTCTGATCTTGTTTGGCTTCCAGGACCTTGACCCAGAGGATGGCGAAGAGGGCCAAAATCCCAGTGGTTGACCTCGAGGACGACGAGCCCATCACAGCGGCGGGTGACGCGCCAGCGACAAGCTCGCCGGACCAGCCTGCTGCTCCGGAGAGCAGCCCCCAGCGCAGCCCCCAGCGTAAGTCCTTTGTTCACTTTTCTGCTTGATGGGTGCGCTTGAACTTGTCCTTGCTAACACCTCGTTTGCCTGTTGTCTTGTGCAGAAATGGAACCGCAGCCGTAGGAGCACCAAGAGGCCGCCCCCGACGAGCCGCTTGTTCCACCCTCCCCGCCAAGGATGAGCTCCCCGGCGAGGGACAGCGCTCCGCCAATGATGGGTACTCCGCCAAGGGCGAGTACCCCGCCAAGGGCGAGCACCCCGACAAGGGTAAGCACCCCGCCAAGGGAAGGCGCCAGCGGCCCTCCGCCGGCGGGGGCTTCTACTACGCCGCCAAGGGAGAACTCCCCGGCGAGGGACCCCGCCAAAGATGTCGGGGAAACTGATCGCCCACGAACACCTATGGGACCGGAGCCTCTTTTAGGTACGGCAAGGGAGCGGAGGGAGCACGAAGAGCAGATCAAGGGGCACACGCGAGCAGTTTACCCAGGTTCGGGCCGCACGGATGCGTAAAACCCTACTCCTGCCTTTGGTTGTATTGAGTTCTTGAGCTCGGGAGCTTGAAGATCTACAGTGCTAGCTACGCCGAGCGTGGGAGTGATCAAGTTTCCGGAATCGAACCTCCTCTACGTTGTGCATGGGCCTCCTTTTATAGCTCAAAGGGGTCACCGACATGTGTCAACGTAGAGGAGGGTAAAAGTGTAAAAATGGTGGTAGTTGTAACAGTGCGTGTATAGTGTATGTACAGTGGTCTATACCTAACCTTGACGGTGGGGGACAAGGGCATTGAATGCCCGTCGCCGTCACCTCAAAAGCGTCCGCCCGGGCATCTCCGATCGCCACGGCGATGGCCTTGTCACCGTGGCTCGCCACCGTGTTCCCCAGGTTGCACAGCCATCTGCCACGTGCCCCTGGAAGGGCCCCAGGGCGACGCGTGGCCAGATGAGCTGGAGCGCAGGCACACAGTGTGAGCCTCCCCCGGCAAGCACCTTGCCGGGGTCGCTATCTTGCCGGGCCCGGAAGCTTGTCGCTCTCCGGGTCCTGCAGGGGCGCATGATGCGCCGCGATATCTTCTGAGGTGTTATTCTTTGGCCTTCCTGGCAAGCTCCTCTTGCCAGGGTCTTGTGTTAGAATGATAACCTGGAGCCTGGCGCGGCCTTCCCGGCAAGCTCCTCTTGCCGGGGCCTTGTTCTTCTGATTTGTATACTTTGGTCTTGAATGGTTCTAAAGGATCCAGAGCGGGCCTTGGCGGGCGCGTGGTAAGCCCGACCACGGGACGCTGCTACTACCCGTGCACAAGTCGGGATACTAAGGTACCCCTACTTTAGTACACCGACAGAAAGTTTTTACTACATTGATATTGGATGTCTATCATGTGAAGACTAGTTTTATAGCCTAAACACATTGCCATGCTGTTTTAATAGACTTTCAAATGAATATAAGTGAAGCATGAGAGTTCAAGAATTTCTTCAAAATATTACCACCACCATGCTCTAAAAGATATAATTGAAACACTAGAGCAAAAACTAATCAACTCAAAAGATATAAGTGAAGCACATAGAGTGTTCTATCAATTCCTAGGCCATATTTAACTCTCTCAAATAGGTGTGTCCAGCAAGGATAATTGTGTCAAACTAACAAGCAAAGACTCAAATTATACAAGACGCTCCAAGCAAAACACATATCATGTGGTGAATAAAAATATAGCTCCATGTATAGTTACCCATGGATGAAGACGAAAGAGGGGATGCTTTCCTGGGGCATCCCCAAGCTTAGGCTTTTGATTGTCCTTGAATTTTACTTGGGGTGCAATGGGAATCCCCAAGCTTAGGCATTTGCTACTCTTTGTTCCATAGTCCATCAAAGCAATACTCAAAACTTGAAAACTTCACAACACAAAACTTAGACAAAAATTCTCGCGAGCTCCGTTAGTATAAGAAAGCAAACCACTACTCAAAGGTACTGCAATGAATTCATTCTTTTTTTATATTGGTATTAAACCGACTATATTCCAACTTCTCTATGGTTCATACTTCACAATATTACTCATAGATGCATTGAATTAAGCAAACAACACACGAAAAATAGAATGTGTCAAAACTGAATAGTCTGTAGTAAGCTGCAGGTTTTGCATACTTCTGTAACTCCAAAAAATTCAAACTAAATTGGTAAAGGTGAGTAATTTGTCTATTAATCATCTGCAAAAAGAATCAACTAAATAGCACGCTCCAGTAAAATCTGATGACCGTTCTAGCGAGCGCTAACGATTCTGTTTTTCACAACAAGATCAAATAAACTTCGCACAAGTCTTCCCAAAGGTTCTACTTGGCACAAATACTAAACAAAACATGAAACCACATCTAAACAGAAGCTAGATGCAATATTTATTCCCTAACAGCAGCAAAAACAAAAAATATAAAATTGGGTTGCTTCCCAACAAGCTCTTTCTTTATAGCCATTAAGATAGGCTTGATAATTCAATGATGCTCAAATGAAAGATAAGAATTGAAGCACAAAGAGAGCGTCAAATATCATGTGAAAATCACATCTAAGTCTAACATACTTCCTATGCATAGGCATCTTATAGGAAAACATATTACCAAGACAAGCAAGATCTATCATATGCAAGGAAGAAGAAAGAAACAAGATCAATCTCAACATGAAGAGAGGTAATTTAGTTACATGAAGATTTCTATGACCATATTTTCCTCTCTCATAATAATTCCATGTAGGATCATAAGAAAATTCAACAATATAGCTGTCACAAAACATATTCTCAACACAATCCACATGCATGCAAAGTTGTTATTCTTCCAAAATAGTGGGATCAACATTAACTAAAGTAATGACCTTCCCACTTTTATCAAAAATGTCACAAGATTGATCAATATCTAAAATAGTGGGATCAAAAGTTGAAACTCTTTTAA
Organism: Secale cereale; assembly: GCA_902687465.1. Lineage (NCBI taxonomy): Eukaryota > Viridiplantae > Streptophyta > Magnoliopsida > Poales > Poaceae > Secale > Secale cereale. The sequence goes on from LR738710.1 coordinate 329,509,263, forward strand.
ATCCACTTTCAATATTATGGCAAACATTATTATCAATCTCATATTCATGATGGGGTTTAAATAAGTTTTCAAGATCGTAAGAATCATCACCCCAATCATGATCATTGCATCAAGGAGTGGGCATAGCAAAATAAGCATCCCCAAGCTTTGGGTTTTGCATGACATTAACAGAATTGACATTAATAGAATTTACAATAACATCATTGCAATCATGCTTTTTATTTAATAAGCTATCACGAATCACTTTTTCTTTTAACAATTCCTCACAATTTTCAGATACATAAATTTCAGGCAAAACCCCATAAAGATAATCTAGTGCACGCATCTCACTAGCAATTGGTTCAACATAATTGGATCTCTTAAAGAGATTAGCAAGTGGATGAGGATCCATACTTTAGCAAGCGAAGATGCAAGATGATTGAGGGCACATAGCACACAAGCAAACAAGAAGCAAGCGAACGATAAACACACGGCAGAAGAAGGGCAAATAAAACGGCAAGGGTGAAGTGGGGGAGAGGAAAATGAGAGGCAAAAAATGTAATGCAAAGGATAAGGGTTTGTGATAGGTACTTGGTATATTACTTTTGCGTAAGCCTCCTCGGCAACGGCGCCATAAATTCTTCTTGCTACTTCTCGAGCTTGCGTTATATTCCCTCGAAGAGGAAAGGGAGATGCAACAGAGTAGCGTAAGTATTTCCCTCAGTTTTTGAGAACCAAGGTATCAATCCATGTAGGAGACCACGCGCGAGTCCCTTGCACCTGCACAAACAAATAAGAACTTTGCAGCCAACGCGATAAGGGGTTGTTCATCCCTTTACGGTCACTTACGAAAGTGAGATCTGATAGAGATGATAGTTTATATTTTTGGTATCTTTGTTTATAAGAACAGAAAGTAAAAGCAGAAAAAGTAAAGTAGATGTAGATTGATATGTTGAGAATAGACCCGGGGGCCATAGTGTTCTCTAGTGGCTTCTCTCATGATAGCGATATTCTACGGCGGGTAAAAAAATTACTGTCGAGCAATTGATAGAAAAGCGAATAATTATGAGACTATCTAGGCATGATCATTGTATATAGGCATCACGTCCGAGACAAGTAGACCAAATCCTGCCTGCATCTACTATTATTACTCCACACATCGACCGCTATCCAGCATGCATCTAGTGTATTGAGTTCATAAGAACAGAGTAACGCCTTAAGCAAGATGACATAATGTAGAGGGATAAACTCAAGCAATATGATATAAACCCCATATTTTTATCCTCGATGGCAACAATACAATACGTGCCTTGCTACCCCTACTGTCACTGGGAAAGGACACCGCAAGATTGAACCCAAAGCCAAGCACTTCTCCCATTGCAAGAACTATAGGTCTAGGAGGCCAAACCAAACCAATAATTCGAAGAGACTTGCAAGGATATTATGAGCACACATAAAGAGTTCAGAAAAGAGCCAAATATTTCTCATAGATAATCTTGATCAAAAACTCACAATTCATCGGATCTCGACAAACACACCGCAAAAAGAGATTACATCGAATATATCTCCTCGAAGACCGAGGAGAACTTTGTATTGATATCCAGAGAGAGACAAGAAGCCATCTAGATACTAGCTTTGGACCCGAGGGTCTGTGGTAAACTACTCACAACTCATGGTGAGGGCGATGCTGATGATGTAGAGGCACTCCGCGATGGATCCCCCCTCCGGCGGAGCTCCGGAACAGGCTCCAAGATGGGATCTCACGGGAACAGAAGGTTACGGCGGTGGAATTAGGGTTTTCTCTCTGTTGCTCATGGTTTCGGGGTACGTAGACTTATATAGGAGGAAGGAGCACACCGGGGGACTCACGAGGGCCCCACGAGGCAGGGGGCGCGCCCCCCACCCTCGTGGGCACCTCGTGGCTCCCCTGACGTGGTTCTCAATTCTCCCGTGCGTGATTTTCTCCAAAAATATCTCTCCCGAAGGTTTCATTCCGTTTGGACTCCGTTTGATATTCCTTTTCTGCAAAACCCTGAAACAGGTAAAAAACAACAATCTGGACTAGGCCTTTGGGTTAGTAGGTTAGTCCCAAAAATTATTTAAAAGTGTATGACAAAGCCCATTAAACATCCAAAACATTATAAATAATAGCATGGAACAATAAAAAATTATAGATACGTTGGAGACGTATCACTGAGGCAAGGCTTGTTCAAATGGGTGGCTGTCGGGCATTACAGGTAGAACTTACGAAGATGCTCAATATTCCATTAGTTTTGCAATTGAATGCCATCTCTAGTCTCTAGATGGATTATGCCAGGTCTGGTGACTCGTACTACCCGGTAAGGGCCTTCCCACTTCGGTGATAACTTGTGTGTATCCTTGGCGGACTAAACGCGCCTAAGGACAAGGTCACCTTCCTTTAAACACCGGGCATGAACGCTGCAGCTATGATAGCAACGCAGGACTTGCTAATAGCATGCAACACGCGTAGCAGCCCGGAGACTGTTGTCCTCGAGTAGCACAGTGTCGTCACGTCGGTGCTGAACTTGAGCTACTTCATCGTAGGAAAGCACTCGAGGCGACTCATATATGAGTTCCGTGGGGATAAGTTCTTCTATCCCATAGACCATAGAGAAGGGAGTCTGCCCGGTAGCTCGGTTTGGTGTCGTTCTGAAGGACCAGAGAACTACTGACAGCACCTCGATCCACCGCCTGCTGTGCTTCTGTAGCGTATCAAAAGTTCTTGTAGGCCCTCTCTCTGTTGGGCCCCCTTCTCAGCTTGGCACCACACATGAGGACTTGTCAGCCTTGGTAAGCATCACACAGAACTTCAGCGTTTACCCTCTCAGCTTGTCCATTGCTCCATGGGCGTGCCATAGAGGCAAATGAGATCTTGCATCCGAGGGCATGAACATATTGCATGAAGGCGTGGCTCGTGAACTGGTGTCGTGTCGGTAATGATCATTGTCGGAACTCCAAAACGACACACCAGATCTTTCAAAAACTTAATAGCTGACTAAGCAGTCACCTTTCTCACGGCAGACACTTCCGTCCACTTTGTAAACTTGTTGATTGCAACAAACAAAAATGCAAAGCTCCTGGTTGATCGGGGGAATGGGCCGACGATATCGAGCCGACAAACCGAAAATGGCCATGATAGAGGGATTGTCTGAAGAGCTTGGGCAGGCAGGTGGGTTATCTTGGAATGGAACTGGCAGGCTACACATTTTTTGACTATCTCGACTACATCTTGGAGGGCTGTGGGCCAATAGAATCCTTGCCGGAATGCTTTCCCAAATAATGCCCCTTATCCAATGTGAGAGCCGCACATGCCTTTGTGTATTTCAGCCAGCAATTCCCTTCCTTCTTCCCGACAGACACACTTCAATTTCACGCTGTTGGGTCCCCTTCTTTACAGAGTGTCATCGAAAAACTGAAACATACTGGCCCTCCGAGCTACTTTTTCAGCTTCATCTTGGTTGCTGGGAAGTTCTCCGGTTTGGAGGACGCGGACAATGTGCCTTGCCCAAGTTGGAGCCTGGGGCTCGGCAACGAGGACTAGCGACACCTCCTCTACTACGGGAGCACATGCCTCGTTCGCGTGGTCCATGGACTCGGCTGGAGGGGGTGGTCCGGCAGGCTGCGAGGAGTTGTTTTCGGCAGGTTCTCTACCGGGAGCGGACGGCTCTAACGAGAGCGGCTTACCGGTGTCCAACTTTCTCCTTTTCCGGGCCATTGTTGTTGGGGATACGGAGGGCTGAGTGAGATGGAGAACAAAAGTTCCTAGTTCCCCAGGAAGCTTCTGCGCAACACATTTTGGCAGATGATTAGCTATGATTTTCTCCACATGGGGTACGTGCTCTGTTTGCAATCCGTCAAAGTGCTCCTCCAATCTCTTCACTTCCTCAATGTATGCCTCCATAGATGGACTTTGGTAATCCATGTTGACTTGTCTCACCACAAGCTATGAATCTCCTCGAATGATCGGTTTCTTAATTCCCAATTCCGCCGCAATCCTCAACCCGGCAAGGAGTCCTTCATACTAAACTATACTATTGGTTGCTTCTTCACGGGTAAAATGCATTTGGACGATGTACTTCGAGTGCTCCCCTGAGGGGGCAACGAGAAGCACGCTAGCTCCTGCACCTAATAGGGAAAAAGCACCGTCAAAATACATAATCCATTCCTGGGGTGATTCCTTGCCGGGGATAATTGTCTCTATTATTTACTCATCAGGGGTAGGCATCCATTTTGCAATAAACTCTGCCAATGCCCTGCTCTGAATAGTTGACGTGCTCTCAAACATCAAACAAAAGCTGGATAACTCCAAAGCCAACTCCACTATTTTGCCGGTAGCCTCAGGGTTTCAGAGTATCCTTCGCAACGGGAAATGAATAACAACCGTGATCTCATGGGCTTGGAAGTAGTTGCCCAGTTTCCTTAAGGCCATGATGAGACCAAAGATAAACTTTTGCACACCAGAGTATCTGGATCTAGCCCCCTGTAACAGGGAGCTGACGAAGTACACTAGGCGCTGCACCACTTTCTTCCTTGCCGCGTCCTTGGGATTGCTCTCCCTGTCGTGCTCACTGCTGTCCGAATCCTTCTCTGACTCTGCCGGCCTCTTCTCACTCTCTGCCTCGTCCACTTCTTGATGTGCTACCAAGGCTGCACTGATCACTTGGTTGGTTACCGCTAAGTACAGCAGCAACAACTCGTGGGGTTTGGGATCGACCAAGGTAGGCATAGAGAACAAATAGGCCTTGAACTCTTGCAAAGCTATATCTGCTTCCGAGGCCCACTTCATAGGTCCTGCCTCCTTCAAACTTTTGAAGAACGATAGGGCGCGCTTGGCAGGCTTGGAGATGAATTTGTTAGCGCGGCAACACATCCTGTTATACGCCTCACATCCTTCACTATCCTCGGCGCTTAAATCCGCTCGATAGCCTTGATGTTGTCGGTGTTGGCTTCGATCCCGCGATGGGATACAAAGAACCAAAGTAGCTTGCCGTGGGAACAACAAATACACACTTCTCTGGGTTGAGCTTCAAATTGATCTTGTGCAGGTTAGCAAATGTCTCCTCCAAATCCTAATAAGGGTGGTCATATCCTTGGTCGTGACCACAATATCATCAATATAGGCTTCTATATTTTGTGTAGCAATGGCTCAAAACCAATCTAGATTCCCCTTGCAAAAGTGGTCCTAACACTCTTTAATCCAAATGGCATGCGGACAAAGCAGTACGTACCACATGGAGTGATGAACAACATCTTTTCTTCATCTTCCATGGACATGAAGATTTGGTGATACCCAGAGTATGCATCCAGAAAGGAGAGTAAATCAAAACTTTAAGTGGAATCCACAATCTGATCAATACGTGGCAAGGGAAACGGGTCCTTTGTGCAATGTTGAGGCCTGTGAAATCTATGCAAAGCTCCATTTCCCGTTAGCCTTCTAGACTACCACTGGATTTGCCAACTGTCGGGACCCCGATCCTAAGTCACACCGATCTAGCATGCAACACATCATATCACTTTGCGGCCTCATGCACGGTATCCCCATGGGTGCCACCTTACCTGGCCCGGGACCGTTTGCGTATTTTGGCTCACGTATATGATAGTGTCGCTAGCATCCATATGACAGAGAACCCATGCCGACATGAATAGTTGTAAACCAAAAGTGGCGCTAAATTACAAGGACATGCATACATGACCCAACAACGAACGTGTCTGTCATCAACATTTCAACCCAAGTCGTAGCAAGCTACAAGGACATAAAGGAACAACGCATGACATTTCCCTGAAGGGACAGACACAGGAACGAAGAAGGACACATGCCGGCCAGCCTAAGTTTCCCGGAGAAGTAGCAAGCTACCAAGGCTCAGTGGAAGCACTAGAGGTATTTCCCCATAAGATAGGCTACCAAGGGTAAACAACTAGGTGTCAGATCCCACACATAGCAATACACATTACACGTATGCATAACATGCAAGTATGTGTTGTACAACATGGCAATACAACATAACTCAGCAACTCATATAGATAAAGGCCTAAAAGAGCCATCATAGCATTTACTACAGGCAGTGGGTCTCATGACCCAACATACAGAGCATGCAGGCAGTGGAAGCATAAACATATATGAGTACAGACATCTGAAAAGGAAGAAGGCTGTCAAGCCTGACTATCTACAAGACCCTCCCAAGGGTACAAGATAGTGGCTGAGGTAACAAGCTAAACATCGAAGTCCACACGGAACCACTAGTGAGACTAAAGTCTCTCTGCCAAAACATAAATTAAGGAAACATGAGTACAAATGTACTCAACAAGACTTACATCAATACTAGCTACATATGCATCAATATCAACAAAGGGGGTTGTGTGGTTTAACTACAGCAAGCCAGCTTTGACTCCGTGGCTATCCTGTACTACGACTGCCAGTAACTCCTTTGAGGTGGCGCACACGAGTCCACATATTCACCAATCAATACACCACTATGGATCCGCTCCCGTCTCCCTGCGAGAAGGCCATCCATAGCACTCACGCTTATCTTGCGCATTTTAGAGTATCCACTTTCACTTGTCTATGAACTATACAGGCCACCCAGAAGTCCTTTACTGCGGACACGGCTATTCGAATAGATCATTTATAATCCTGCAGGGGTATACTTCTTCACACACGCTCTCACAACTTATCGCCGTTTACACGACATGTACTCGGCAACCTTCAAGCGGAAGCCCAGCGAGGGTGTCGGCCATGACCTGACTAACCACGCAAGTCTCTAGTCCAGGTTTATCGCCTATTCGGGTTCCATCCGCAAGGAGATCCGGCCGGGGTGTCGCTCACGGCCCCAAACGATGTGTACAGGTGATGTCTACTACACACCCTTCTTCTTGTAGACGTTATTGGCCCTCCAAGTGCGGAGGTTTGTAGGACAGTAGCAAATTTCCCTCAAGTGGATGACCTAAGGTTTATCAATCCGTGGAGGCGTAGGATGAAGATGGTCTCTCTCAAGTAACCCTGCAACCAAATAACAAAGAGTCTCTTGTGTCCCCAACACACCCAATACAATGGTAAATTGTATAGGTGCACTAGTTTGGCGAAGAGATGGTGATACAAGTGCAATATGGATGGTAGATATAGGTTTTTGAAATAAGAAAATATAAAAACAGCAAGGTAGCAAGTGGTAAACGTGAGCATTAACGGTGTTGCAATGATAGTAGACAAGGCCTAGGGTTCATACTTTCACTAGTGCAAGTTCTCTCAACAAGGATAACATAATTGGATCATATTACTAGCCCTGAACATGCAACAAAGAGTCAGTCCAAAGTCACTAATAGCGGAGAACAAACGAAGAGATTATGGTAGGGTACGAAACCACCTCAAAGTTATTCTTTCTGATCGATCTATTCAAGAGTCCGTCGTAACGTTCAATCTATCATAGAGTTCGTGCTAGAATAACACCTTCAGACACAAATCAACCAAAACCCTAATGTCACCTAGATACTCCATTGTCACCTCAAGTATCCGTGGGCATGGTTATACATTATGCATGACACAATCTCAGAAAGATCTATTCAACTAACACATAGAACTTCAAAGAGTGCCCCAAAGTTTCTACCGAAGATTCAAGACGAAAACGTGTGCCAACCCCTATGCATAGATTCCCAAGGTCACGGAACCCGCAATTTGATCACCAAAACATACATCAAGTGGATCACATGATATCTCATTGTCACCACAGATAAACACGCGCAAGACATACATCAAGTGTTCTCAAATCCTTAAAGACTCAATCCGATAAGATAACTTCAAAGGGAAAACTCAATCCATTACAAGAGAGTAGAGGGGGAGAAGAAGATCCAACTAGATTAACAAAACCCGCGATACATCAAGATCGTGCCATCTCAAGAACACGAGAGAGAGAGAGAGAGAGAGAGAGAGAGAGAGATCAAACACATAGCTACTGGTACATTCCCTCAGCCCCAAGGGTGGACTACTCCCTCCTCGTCATGGAGAGCGCCGGGATGACGAAGATGGCCACCGGTGAGGGTTCCCCCCTCCGGCAAGGTGCCGGAACAGGGTCTAGATTGGTTTTCGGCGGCTTTAGAGGCTTTCGGCGGCGGAACTCCCGATGTAGGTTAATTTCCGAAGGTTTCAGTATTTATAGGATTTTTTGGAATCGGGGCCAAGCAAAGGGCGGCTACGGGCCGTCCTCGAGATAGGGGGGCGTGCCCCCTGCCCAGGGCGCGCCCTTCACCCTCGAGGGCAGCCCGTGGCTCTCCTAGCCCAACTCTTTTGCTACGGGGGGCCTCTTTTGGTCCGGAAAAAATCATAAAAAATTGGCTCATCAATTGGACTCCGTTTGATATTCCTTTTCTGCAAAACCCTAAAATAGGAGAAAAACAGAAACTGGCACTGGGCTCTGGGTTAATAGGTTAGTCCCAAAAATCATATAAAAGTGTATAATAAAGCCCATAAGACATCCGAGAAGGATAATATAATAGCATGGAACAATAAAAAATTATAGATACGTTGGAGACGTATCAACATCCCCAAGCTTAATTCCTACTCGTCCTCGAGTAGGGATATGACTAGCAGGTATGAACCGGCTAGTATAAACCGTATTATTATAATATGTTTTGTTGTATATTTAGTTAAGGCTACGGCCCATGAGATCTTAGGGCCCATGTATAGAGTTACGATTTGTAAACCGCCCGATGATGTAACTTGAGGAATAAGGGAGAAAGAATAGAGACCGAGGCGGACACAAGTATGAGCTGGCCTCGGGACTCTGTAAACCGGACTGGGCGTCGCCTCTCTATATAAAGGGACGACCCGGCGACGGCTCAGGGAGAAGAAAGAATCAACCCGTCAAGACTACAGGCAAGCGATCCGCTCCCTGTAAACCGACGCCCAAGCAATACCAAACCAACTAGACGTAGGCTTTTACCTTCATCGAAGGGGCCGAACTAGTATAAACTCTCTGTGTCCTTGTGTGCTATGAACCCCTTCAAGCTAACCCGTGCGATGGTTCCATCATCAAGTCCGTTAAACCGGACATATGCCGTGTTAATTCCACGACAGTTGGCGCCCACCGTGGGGCCTCTGCACGATGGTTTTGAGTTCTTGAAGGGCACCATTGAAGGGCTCAAGGGTTACGCGGTCGGCCGGATGACCAAGAGTCGCCGCGGCCGGATCTACATCGACGACGCAGGCTGGGGACCGGAGGCCGATTCAATCGAATACGGGTACCGGGTTCCCTTCGGCGGCATCCACGTCTTCATCGGCAAGATCGGCGAACCGGGACCTGAGCCGGACATCTTCTCCAGCATCCTCGAGCCGGCTCAGCGGGCGAGATCATACCGGATTCAGCCTGCCGTGAAGCACGTTTTCGTTGGAGCAGTCCACGGTGTTCGAAACGAGGACGGATCGGAATCCGTTGGTGCAACAGTTGTCTACTCCGACGACGAATCTTCATCCGGAGAAACTGAGTCTTTGTATCAGTTGCAGGACGGCCGGTCTGAGGCTGAGTCCGATGGAAACAGTATTCCGGACCCCTTCGACCCGCCAAACCGGGTGGCTGTCTTTATGGCTGGTTCACAGCCCACGGTGAACGGGGCGACAGCAGAAGCTGGTGTAGGAGGGAGCGGCCCGGCCCTCTCACCTACTGACGTTCTATCCACCTTGATCGAGGAGTTCACAGCTAAAGCGGTGGCAACGATAGCTCCAGCGGACAAGGCGCAGCATGATGCAGAGCTCCTACTGTTAAAAGGCCGGATTGATCAATTAAAGGAGGATCTGAAAGCGGAAAAGGCAATGATAGCAATAAGTCAAGCGGAGTTGAATGATCAGGCTTTTCATCTAAGGATGGAGCAGGCCTCTGTGCAGGGAGTAAGGGGTCGAAAATACCAATCTCGTCTACCGTCGGTTTATGAAGCGACGGATCTGTTCAGGACACCCGGGGCCGGAACCAGCAATGATCCGGCTTTAAACCGGAGGGCACCTTCAGCCAGGGATGAACCGGTTCAGCAACCCACTGCGGAGCAAGATCGGCGGATCACGTCTGCACCTCACGTTCCTACCCTCCAGGTCATTACTCAAATCCTTTGGATAACATCGTTGCTGCTGCTGCACGTTTGGCCGCTTTACCCGTGGAGGGGACGTCCAGGGCAGCATTGGAGGCACGCCCGGCCAAGGAGCTGCTTAATACGGCATTAATACAGCAGCAAGCATATTCTCATAGCAGGGAAAGGCTACATTCAACACCACGTCCCAGCCGGAGTTACACTAGACATTGGGAGGAGCCAGAAGTATCTAGCAGTGAGCGCAGGCGACATCGGCACAGACAGGACAATCCGGCAGGCGTGGATGCTCAAGCTCAGGATGCAAACCAGGTTAGATCCGTAGCCCGGGAGGAGGTCCGTCAGACAACGCCGGTTCAAACTGCCACGGCAGAGACATGAGTCACAACGAGTGCTTTTGGGGTACAGTGTCTTATCCCCGCTTTACGGAGCGTCAAGCTGCCCAAGGATTTTAAAGGGCCCCGCAAGGTACCTAATTACACTGCGGATTTACCTCCTGAAGCTTGGGTGGAGAGTTAAGAGATGGCCATGGAGATGCTGGACATGGATGAAGCGGCTTGTGCAAAATACTTCACCATGATGCTTGAGGGTACAGCCCGGACCTGGCTAAAGTGTTTACCCCCTAATTCCATCGGATCATGGGGAGAGCTACGTCGTCAGTTCATCAAAAACTTCAAAGATACATGCAAGTAGCCGATGTCAGTGGTGGATCTAGCAGCCTGCGTGCAAGCAGAGCAGGAGTCTACAAGTGCTTGGGTGCGGTGAGTATCAGAGATCTTGCACTCTTCGAATGGTATTAATCCTAGTACGGCGATAGTGACTTTGGAAAACAATTGCCGGTTTGAATCTTTAAAGTTAAAACTAGGACGGCTTAAAAGGGATTGCAATGATATGGGAACTCTCATGAGTGCTCTGGTAAAGTATGGGGACTCTGATAATACCAAGTATCCAGAAGCTGAAGGAGACAAAGCAGGGAAGGTTAACAAACCTGGTAAACCGGCGCAAGTTAACCCGACTACTGCAAGCTTCTTGGGCAAGCAAAAGGCAGAAGGTGGCTCTGATTTCGTAGCCAATACCCATGTTCAAGGGGGTTTTCAGCGTAATATGGGCAACCCACCTCAACAAACCGGCGGAGGGGATTTTAGTTGGGACCAAGAGTTAGATCAGCCTTGTCCGAAGCATGGCTCGAGACAACGACCGGCAAAACACACTATAAGAGAGTGCAGGCCCTTTATGGAAGCAATGATGGGCCGCTTTAAATCTAATGACAGGCCTCCAAATGGCGGTTCAGGCCCAGGGTTATATGGTCCGGGTCATCAGGGGAACAGCTCCGGATCAGGATATAGGGGCAATAACAATGGTTATCAAAACCGGGCCGGTACTCAAAATGGTCAAGGAAGTTATAATAACCAGGGCAATCAGCCGCGTAATCAGGGTGGTTACAATAACCAAGGCAGTCAACAGCAGGGCCAAGGTAATCACAATAATCAGGGTAGTCAGCAGCGTCAGCAACAGCAACCGCAATCCGGATATCAGAATAATCCGAAGGAGTTGAGCAGTGGGCAATACCATGTGTTCACCACAAGTCTGTGTAAACGAGATCAGAAGGTTTTAGAGCGGGCAGTTAACGCGGTTGAACCGGCAACACCGCAATTTCTGCGCTGGTCAGAGCAGCCCATTGTATGGAGTAGGGAAGATCACCCGATGCGGGTGGATAATCCGGGCCACTTGGCCTTGGTGGTGGCACCCCAGGTGGGAGGTTATAAGTTCACTAAAGTTCTCATGGACGGTGGTAGCAGCATCAACATCTTGTACTATGAGACCTTCCGTCGTATGGGCCTGACGGATAAGAAGTTAGGACAATCAAACACGGTATTCCACGGGGTGGTTCCAGGTAAGTCGGCTTATCCAGTTGGAAAGATTGACTTGGAAGTTACCTTTGGAGATGAGCATGATTCCAGGTCAGAAATGATAACTTTCGAAGTTGTCAAAATCCGGAGCCCCTATCACGCTTTATTCGGGAGAACGGTTTATGCCAAGTTTATGGCTAGGCCATGTTATGTTTATCTGCAGCTCAAAATGCCGGGTCACAAGGGTACGATCATGGTTCATGGAAGTCGCAAGATAGCAGTGGAGTGTGAAGAAGGAGATGCAGCCTACGCGGAGGCAGTATGTGCCACAGAAGAATTGAAGTTCTATAAAGATAATGTTGATCCGGCAGATATGACTCCGCTGAAGAAGCCAACTACAGAGCATGATCCAGCATTAAAGTCTAAATCGGCGGAGGAGACCAAGCAAGTTGATTTTGTGCCAGGTGATTCGTCCAAGCAGTTTACTATTAGCGCTAACCTTGATCCCAAATAGGAAAGCGCGCTCATCGAGTTCATCCGTGAGAACCGGGATATCTTTGCGTGGAAACCTTCTAACATGCCAGGTATACCGAGGGAACTCACTGAGCACAGCCTTAATATTGATCTGAAATATAAACCGGTTAAACAATATTTGCGCCGCTTCAACGAAGAGAGGCGCAAGGCTATAGGAGAAGAAGTGGCCAGGCTTTTGGCCGCAGGGTTCATAGTGGAAGTCTTTAACCCAGATTGGTTGGCTAATCCGGTACTGGTGTTAAAGAAGAATGGGAAGTGGAGAATGTGTGTGGACTACACAGACCTCAACAAAGCTTGCCCAACTGATCCTTTTGCTCTCCCTCGCATTGATCAGATTATCGATGCCACGGCGGGATGTGAGCGGCTAAGCTTTTTGGATGCATATTCAGGATATCACCAGATCAAGATGGCAGTTAAAGACCAAGAGAAGACAGCTTTCATAACCCCTTTTGGTGCTTTTTGCTATGTATCTATGCCTTTTGGGCTTAAGAGTGCTCAAGCAACTTATCAGCGTTGCGTTCAGAATTGTCTTAAAGGGCAGATAGGGAGGAATGTTCATGCCTATGTGGATGACATTATGGTTAAATCAAGGAAGGAGGAGACAATTATAAAGGATCTTAAAGAGACTTTTGACAATCTTCGAGCTTATAAGATGATGCTTAATCCGGAGAAGTGTGCCTTTGGTGTTCCGGCAGGTAAACTACTGGGATTCTTGGTCTCAAACAGAGGAATAGAATCTAATCCGGAGAAGATTAAGGCAATAACATCTTTGGCTAAACCAGTTTGCATCAACGATGTTTAGCGTATCACTGGCCGGATCACGGCATTAAGCCGGTTCATCAGCCGTTTGGGAGAGAAGGCGATTCCGCTTTACCAGATGCTGAAGAAAACAGATCGGTTTATATGGAGTGATGAGGCGAACGCGGCGTTTGAGGATCTGAAGCGGCAACTGGCAAAGCCGCCGGTCCTGGCTGCCCCTATTGATAAGGAGCCGTTGCTGTTGTGTGTCGCTGCCAATGCACGGGCAGTCAGCGTCGCAATTGTGGTTGAGCGCAAGGAAGTAGGGAAGGAATACCCGGTTCAGCGCCCGGTTTATTACGTGAGTGAAGTACTCATTGAATCCAAGCAGAGGTACCCACATTGGCAGAAGCTGGTGTATGGTGTGTTCATGGCAAACCGGAAGCTGAAGCACTATTTCCAAGGTCATCCAATAACTGTGGTTAGTTCAGCACCGTTGGGGGACATAATCCAGAACAGGGAAGCTACAGGTAGAGTAGCGAAGTGGGCCATTGAGCTCAGCCCACATGAGTTGAAGTATGTGCCACGCACTGCTATAAAATCTCAGGCATTGGTGGATTTCATCAATGATTGGACAGAGTTGCAAAGCCCTGAGGAGAAGCCGGATCTTACATACTGGACGATTCACTTTGACGGTTCAAGACAGTTGGAAGGCTCGGGGGCTGGAGTTGTTTTAACTTCCCCCCGAGGTGATAAGTTTTGATATGTCCTCCGTTTATTGTTTCCTTGTACTAATAATGCGGCAGAATACGAAGCATTACTTCATGGATTACGGATGGCAAAGGAGATGAACTTGAGCCGGGTCAAATGTTTTGGCGATTCAGATCTGGTGGCACAGCAAGTTTCAGGCAAGTGGGATTCGAGAGATCCCCTCATGGCAGCTTACAGACGGGAAGTGGAAGCAGTTGCTGGATATTTTAAAGGGTATCAAGTGGAACACATAGACCGGCGAAGGAACAAAGCGGCTGATGCTTTAAGACGGTTGGGTTCTCAACGTAAACCGGTGCCACCAAATACTTTTTTGGATGAGCTGCACAGTCCGTCAGTACAAGTACCATCGGAGGAAGACCTAGCGGTTCCTGATCCGGAGGCACAGCTAGTGGCAGCACTTCATGTTATTCCGGATTAGACGCTGCCTTATTTGGTATATCTGAGCCAAGGAGAGTTACCGGATGATGAAATAGAGGCACGACAGATAGTCTGGCGTTCTAAGTCCATGACAATTGCAAACGGAGGGCTTCATCATCATAGTACTTCTGGAGTATTTCAGCGCTGTGTATCAGCTGAGGAAGGTTGTGAGATTCTTCGCGAGATCCATGAAGGGGATTGTGGTCATCATGCCGGTTCAAAATCATTGGTGGCTAAAGCGTTCCGGCATGGTTTCTATTGGTTAACCGCTCATGCTGATGCGGCAGATCTGGTCCGGAAGTGTGATGCTTGTCAGAAATTTTCGAGGCGTGCTCTGGTTCCGGTGCAGGAGCTCCGGATGATACCAATAACTTGGCCGTTTGCGACTTGGGGGCTTGATATGGTTGGACCCTTCAAGCGATCCCAAGATCAGAAAACTCATCTACTAGTAGCAGTGGATAAGTTTACAAAGTGGATTGAGGCAGAGCCTATAAGCAAGTGTGATGCGGCAACGGCAGTCAAATTCATCAAAAAGGTAATTTTCCGGTTTGGCTTTCCACACAGCATCATCACGGACAATGGCACCAATTTATCTCAGGGTGAGATGGAAGAATTCTGTCAACGGGAGCATATTCGCTTAGATGTATCTTCTGCGGCCCACCCCCAATCCAATGGTCAAGCTGAAAGAGCAAATCAGGAGATTTTGCGAGGTATCAAGCCCCGGCTTTTGACTCCTTTGCAGAGAACCCCAGGATGCTGGGTTGAGGAGTTACCATCTGTTCTTTGGAGTATCAACACTACACCAAACCGGTCCACAGGTTACACACCTTTCTTCATGGTATATGGTGCTGAAGCGGTCCTTCCAAGTGATATCCGTCATGATTCACCAAGGGTAATGGCTTATGTTGAAGCGGCCAACGAGCAAGCAAGGCAAGACAGTTTGGACCGGCTGGATGAAGAGCGTGATATAGCTGCGGCACGATCTGCAATTTATCAACAAGACTTACGCAGATATCACAGCCGCCGGATCAAGACAAGGACGTTCCAGGAGGGCGACTTGGTACTCCGGCTCATCCAATATCAAACAGATATGCACAAATTATCCCCGCCTTGGGAAGGGCCCTTTGTGGTCAGCAAGAATCTGCACAATGGTTCATATTACCTGTTGGATGTTCGAGAACACAAGGACTCACGGACATCAGAGGAGGAGACGAAGAGGCCATGGAACATCGCCCATTTACGGCCATACTATACTTGAGCTATGAGCTCAACTGTATCCTATGTATATATTATGATCAATGAATAAACTGGCACCCTCGGTAAACCGGGGGCTCAGCCTTTTTTCCAATACAAATATCTTGTGAGGACAACCATATATGTATTATCATATGTTATATTTCAAACATATCGGCCGGTTTAAAACTGATTTTTGCAGAATATATGTACTCAGAAGCAATAAAACTCCCTGAAGAGCATGAGGTCACATCCGGTTCAAAAGAGGACGCTTCAAGGAAACCCTCTGGATGGTAATCCATCCAGTGATTGGTTCAAGATCTACCCATGACTTCATGGAGCCATGGAAGACTATATGGACAGACGGGATTCCCGCATCCATCGACCGGCCCTCTGGAAAGACGGGTTTACCCGCTTCCAGTGATTGGCTAAAATTCTTATGGACAGACGGGATTCCCGCATCCATCAACCGGCCCTCTGGAAAGACGGGTTTACCCGCATCTAGTGATTGGCTAAAATTCTTATGGACAGACGGGATTCCCACATCCATCAACCGGCCCTCTGGAAAGACGGGTTTACCCGCATCCAGTGATTGGCTAAAATTCTTATGGACAGACGGGATTCCCGCATCCATCAACCGGCCATCTGGAAAGACGGGTTTACCCGCCTCCAGTGATTGGCTATTTTTTTTTCTTATGGTTCCTATGGAAAGACGGATAATCCGCATCCACCGGCCCTCTTGAAAGACGGGATTCCCGCATCCAGTGATTGGCTGAACCTTGCTTTGAGCCTGGCAGCTCTTAAAAAGCCTTTACTACATAGTTTTATTTGCAAATTCGCATCTTTGGTGTTTATGTTTTATGACTCTTTAAACCGAAGTGGAACAGCTACAGAAGTTGACCACATATCTATAAAGTTAAAAGTCTGGGTCATGAATACCAGCATGAATAAACCGGTGTTCATTATAATCCGGATCATCCATCAGGAAACAAGCTACAAACTTCTGGACAAAGTTTCAGAACAATATAAACCGGTGTCTTTTATCAAGCCCGGGTTTGTTATTGGATCCATGAAGATCTTCATCAAGAAATTTTAAGTTCTACCGGATTAAGAGTATTGAGCATACTTGGTCTCAGGTATAATTTATTTCTGATATAAGTATATACTTGTTTGATATACTGTGAGAACAATTTAATCTGTCCAGTGGTAAACCGCTTGGACATGTTTTCAGTGTTACTTATGTAGGAACAGATGACACGCAAGATAAGCGACATCAGACGAAATTTAATTTGGCAAACATTAAAACAAGAAGTCAGAATATCCGGATCAAAGCGGATAATGTTTCAGCTATCCTATTACAAGGCATAGCAAGCCTGATGGATTAAAAGATTGTTTGATAAAGCAGGGACTGCAACTACAACGGTAAGTTTTGAGTTATGCTCCTTCCTGCTGAGACGGCTGGCCATCGGCTTGATCCGGAATATCCTCGTCCTCTTGAAGCGGTTGGAAATCCGGGGCGCACCAGTCGATCTTCGTTAAAGTACGAAAATACATCTCTTCGTTGATGAGTTCCGACGGTTCAATATCTGGAGCGAATGTATGAGGACGCACTGGTGGGATTAGATTGACGGTTTCATAAACCGGCCGCTCCACCCGCTCGTTTTGCAAGTCATACCCTGGATGATACCTGGATAAATCTGCTTCAGCCGCAAGTTTGCTGGCAAGGGGACGCATCTCCTTTGTCAAAGCATAGAGATCCTTTGCAGTAAACGATGATACGTCTTCCTTGGTATTTGGACACCCATTTAAAGCCTCTTCCGGATCAAAGTCCGGAACCCAGGCCTTGGCTCTGGTAAGCGCCATGAGGGCACCGGCTCGAGCAGCAGATTTCTTGACTTCCTCCAAACGCACCGGCAAAACAGACAACTTTTCTAATGTACCTTGGATGGTCGTGGGGGCCGGTTTACTGAAAGATGTTGCACTTATGATCCTCTGAGCGCCGGAATACAACTGCTCGACCAAAGTGTAACAGGCCTTAAGTTTCTTCCGCAAGTCATCCCCAAGATGGGTGACACGGCGTCCTGCATATGAGTATCACAGTTAAACCGGTACAGATGAAAGATTACAAGATTAAAGCAGGAATACAGATCAAAAGACTTACCAAAGACGGCAGAGGTCATCAACTCTATTTGCCGCTTTAAGCCGGTTAACTCTTCAGTCACCGGATTAAGGGCTTCCTCAGCGTCTTTGGCCCTTTTCTCCAGCTCTTTCTTCTGAACATCAAAGGCAGCCCGCTCTTCTTCAAAGAATTTTTTCAGCTCTTCAGCAGTCTTTAGACTCACCTTCAGATCTTTCTTGGCTTTCGAAGCAGGGGCCTCCGTTTCAGCAAGGCGGTTCCAAAGCTCATTGATCTCATCAGCATTCCGGTTTAAGTCAGCCTGCAAGTAAAATCAAGTGATAAGAAGCAAAAATCAGACAAGTCTCAAGCACACAAACAAGTTGTCTACTTGACACTTGGGGGCTAATGGGCAGTTGAAGCAATAAACAGCAACAATTCAAAGTCAAAAGTCTCAAGCACACAAAGCAAGTTGTCTACTTGACACTTGGGGGCTAATGGATAATTGAAGTATCAGAAGAAATTCTTACAAGTATCAAATACATAACCAAGTTATCTACTTGATACTTGGGGGCTAATGTAAAATCAATTTGTTCAAGTTATAAGTTCCGGTTCACCTTCAACGCGTAGCTAAACCGGAACTTGGGGGCTACTATGAGATAGTTAGAAGCATATCAAAAGCACAAAGTCAGAAGGAAATGATTACCTCATATTTTTCTTTCATCAAGTTAACCAAGCCCGCTTCATAATCTCGGCTGCTGTGGAGCCGGCTTAAGTACCCGGAATAGAGCTCCTAGGCGCTCATGTCAGCAAGGCTAGATAGCTCGGTACTCCATTTACCTTTCTCTTTATGCAATTTCTCCGCTTTAGCCGTATGTTTAGCTAAAACAGCGGGTTGAGCCGGAGCAGTAAAAGCAGTGCCAGTCACTTCAACTTCTGGAGAAGCAGGTACTGTTGGTGGAGCTGCAGTATGAACCGGACTGGGAGATGCCGGATTGGTCGGTGGAGAATTGGCCCGGGCAGGACTTGGCGTATTATGAACATCATCAGCAGTAGGGTTCTCGGGCATTGAAATATGATCTGTAGGCGTAGGATTCTCAAGAGGAATTGTAGGCTCGCCTTCTGGGGGGATGGTTGTTGCCGGATCAACCGCCGGATCATCAACAGTATTCTCAGCAGTGGGTTTGTTTGCCTTTGGTTTTTTGCTAGGCTTTGGCTTGCTGGAATAAGTTCGGAAAACGAGTTAAGATTGTGAAGCAAAATATAATCATAAACCGGAAAAGTTAAAAAGACTTACCCTGGAACAATTTTCAGTGGGGGAAGTTGCGTGGCAGTCGATTCACCAGAGGAAGATAATGGAGTCTCCTGATAATCAGGGTCAGATGGTTTGAGAGGTTTGCGGATAAGCCCGGCCTTGGGATGAAGGAGAGTTGGAGAGAGTATAACCTCAGAGTGGCGCCTCCGAGCCGGAGTGAGAGAGATTCCGGATGACTCCACTGCCAGGCCGCTATGGCGAGTGGTCCAGCGAAGAGCTTCATGTTGTTGTTTCTTCAAAAGAAAATTAGGATCCAATTGAGCATAAGGGTGAGAAAATTGATATTTCCGGACTGTCCGACGACTCTTTTGTGGAAGTGGTTCTGAATCGGAAGAAAGGATAGTTACCTCAACTTCGGCCGGTTTATCACCTTCAGCCAACTCCTGTGGAAAGTTATCATTAGATACAGATATGAGTACAAGCAAGCAAATTAAAGCCGGATTAATTCATACCTCGGAATCCGGATCGTCATCCTCAGCGTGAGAACTAGAGCCAACGGCTGCTTTTATTTTCTTATTAGCAAAGGTCTTCCGGCGTGCCTGTTTGCCGGGTTTCTCCTGAGGTTTTCTTTTCCAGAAAGGATCATCGGCCTATTCGGACAGAAAGGAAGATAGTTAGAGGACGGTTTATATAAACAGATCAAAAAACATATACAAAAAAGCAAGGCTTACCGCAGGCAGCTTGTTTTTCTTATAATACAGAGGTAATCCAACTTTGCTGCAGTCTTCTAAGGAGACGTTGAGCATCTTCTTAGCCGATTCAATAACCTTCGATTCAGAAAGTTTATCCTTGGTAAACCGTTGAGGGTCGTCCGGTTTACCAGAATACTGGCACATCAATTGTGATCGCCGACTCAAGGGAAGAATACTCCAAGAGAGCCAACAGCGCATAAAATCGGTTCCAATTAAACCGTTGGCCATAAAAGCTTTCAGTCTGGAAAGTTGAGACGCGAACCGGGGCCGTTCGGCGGAGCTGAGCCGTTGTGGCAGAGGGTGATCCTCCGGAAGACGGTGGTCGCGATAACCCGGCAGTGGGTTCTCCCCTTCAGGAGAAGTGTCAACACAGTAAAACCAAGATTTGTTCCACTCCTTTGGGTGCGTGTGGAGAGCGGCATGGGGAAAGACTGCGTCTCTCCTTTTCTGGATGCTAACCCCGCCGAGTTCCTGATGCGGTCCGCTGGTGAATTCCGTACGCCGGTTCAGGTGAAAGAAATCCCGGAACAGATCAACAGACGGTTCTTCTTGCAGGTATACCTCTGAGAAAACTTGCAAGTCACAGATATTTGAAACAGAGTTGGGCCCAATGTCCTGAGGGTGGAGTTGGAAGGCAGCAAGCACATCTCGGAAGAATTTTGAACCTGGGGGTGTGAAGCCTCGAGCTATGTGGTCGAAGAAAACAATAACCTCCCCTTCTCTGGGAGTAGGAGGGCATTCGTTTCCTGGAGCCCGCCACTTCAAAACGGATTGAGGGCCTAAAGTACCAATGGCAGCAATTTTAACCAAGTCTTCTTCCGTGATGATGGAAGGAACCCAGTCACAAGAGACAAACTGCTTGGCCATAGCAACAGAAGGACAAGTACTGAAAGAGTAAAAGTATGAAGATCGGATTATTTAAGTACAACAGCATAAACCGGAAGATACATACGAAGATCATGCAACGGTTTAAGCAAGGGACTAATGATATGGATAACCCGGCAATAATAGGGGGTTTATGTTACTACCGGTTCATGACAGCAATAGAAAGAGAGCTAAACCGTCGCATATATTCTTTCAGGGTTTGCGCATGACAGTTTAAACCGGAGTATACTTAGCAGATTTACAAAGGAAAAGAAACAGGTTTTTACAGACAACTAAGGTAGAACAGATCTGAGCATGCAAGAAAAAGAAAAATAAATACAAGGACATACGGGAAGAGCTACCAGGGTGATATACGGAGCGGATGAATCTACAGGTTGTGTAAATGACAAGATTTAAAGCATGGAAGCAGCAGGATCTAAGGGCAGGACGTAAAAGGTCAAGACTTCTGCGAACAAGACGAAGTTTTCATCGAGGCTCTAATGGCGGAGGCACGAGCAAGAACCCTAGAAGATACGAATCTACAGTGAGGAAGAAAGATGTACCTTGGAATAGCAGGGATCAGCGGCGGAGGTTCTCTGGACAAAAGTCAGGTTGATGCAGCGGCCAGGGAGGTCTCGGACTCGGCGGTCGACGGCGGCGGTTCGAGCTCGGGCGTCAATGGCGTCTTGAAGCTCGGGCGACGGACGAAGGAAGAAGATTCGAGAAGAGAATAACAGATGGGGACAGCGGTATTTATAAGGAAAGCTCAGATCCGAAGCGACAGGTGCGGGATTTGAGGGAGTAAAGGATTGGATAAAGATCCTTTCACGCCTCGATTTTCGGGATAACCATTAAACAAAGCTACAGTACAGCTCGCGGCGTTAAATGCGGAAATGATGTCATGATCAGATTCCGTGATTCTCGAGGATGACGTCAGGGCCGGTTTACAAAAAATGAGAAGACACAGAAGAAAATTATACAAGACAAGGGAGATTGATGTGAACAAGTTCAAATCATTCTGGGGCCTAATGTCAGGGATATGACTAGCAGGTATGAACCGGCTAGTATAAACCGGATTATTATAATATGTTTTGTTGTATATTTAGTTAAGGCTACGGCCCATGAGATCTTAGGGCCCATGTATAGAGTTACGATTTGTAAATCGCCCGATGATGTAACTTGAGGAATAAGGGAGAAAGAATAGAGACCGAGGCGGACACAAGTATGAGCCGGCCTCGGGACTCTGTAAACCGGACTGGGCGTCGCCTCTCTATATAAAGGGACGACCCGGCGACGGTTCAGGGAGAAGAAAGAATCAACCCGTCGAGACTACAGGCAAGCGATCCGCTCCCTGTAAACCGACGCCCAAGCAATACCAAACCAACTAGACGTAGGCTTTTACCTTCATCGAAGGGGCCGAACTAGTATAAACTCTCTGTGTCCTTGTGTGCTATGAACCCCTTCAAGCTAACCCGTGCGATGGTTCCATCATCAAGTCTGTTAAACCGGACATCTGCCGTGTTAATTCCACGACAAGTAGGTAAATGATAAAGAAAGAATTTTTGATGTGGAATGCTAACCAACATAGTTTTTCAATGTAATTCTCTTAATTGTGGCACGAATATTCAGATCTGAAAGATTCAAGAAAAAAGTCTATATTGACATAAGAAATAATAATACTTCAAGCATACTAATAAAGCAATCATGTCTTCTCAAAATACTATGGCTAAAGAAAGTTATCCCTACAAAATCATATAGTGTTGGCTTTGCTCCCTCGTTATCACACAAAATATTCATATCATGCACAACCCCGATTTCAGCCAAGCACTTGTTTTCATACTCTATCTTTTCAAACCTTTCAACTTTCACGCAATAAATGAGCGTGAGCCATCGATATAGCACTATGGGTGGAATAGAGGTGGTTGTGGAGAAGACAAAAAAGGAGGGAGAAAGTCTCACATCAACTAGGCGTATCAACGGGCTATGGAGATGCCCATCAATAGATATCAATGTGAGTGAGTAGGGATTTCCATGAAACGGATGCACTAGAGCTAAAAAATGTATGAAAGCTCAACAAAAGAAACTAGTGGGTGTGCATCCAACTTTCTTGCTCACGAAGACCTAGGGCATTTGAGGAAGCCCATCGTTGGAATATACAAGCCAAGTTCTATAATGAAAATTCCCACTAGTATATGAAAGTGACTAAATATGAGACTCTCTATCATGAAGAACATGGTGCTACTTTGAAGCACAAGTGTGGAAGAAGATAGTAGCAATTGTCCCTTTTTCTTTTTTCTTTTTTTTGGGCCTTCCTTTTTTTGGCCTTTCCTTTTTTTTCCTTTTTTTTTCCTTTTTTTTGCGGAGGGGCTTTATAGATTTAGCTTTTCCTCCCATGGGACAATGCTCTAATAAGGATGATCATCACACTTTCATTACAACTCGATATTACAACTCGATACTAGAACAAAGTATGACTCTATATGAATGCCTCCGGCGGTGTACCGGTATGTGCAATGAAACAAGAGTGACATGTACAAAAAATTATGCATGGTGGCCTTGCCACAAATACGATGTCAACTACATGGTCATGCATGGAAATATGACAATATGAGCTTTGAGGAATAATATGGCGGTTGTTTTGAGGAAGGATATATAGTGGGTCTATGGTACCGGCGAAAGTTGCGCGGTACAAGAGAGCCTAGCAATGGTGGAAGGGTGAGAGTGCGTATAATCCCTGGACTCAACATTAGTCATAAGAACTCATACAATTACTGCAAAAATTTACGAGTCATCAAAACAAAGCAATCAACGCATGCTCCTAGGGGGGAGGTTGGTAGGAGTTAACCATCGCGCGCCCCCGACCTCCACACAAAGGTTGGCACTTTACAAATACCTCATGCTCTAACTTCGTCACATAGTGGTTCACTATACGTGCATGATACGGGAATCACTAACCTTAACACAAGTATTTCTCAATTTCATAATAACTCCACTAGCATGACTCTAATATCACTATCCTCATATCTGAAAACAATTATCAAGCATCCAACATCTCATCATATTCAATGCACTTAGTGGTGAATTTTTTTTACTACATTGACATTGGATGTCTATCATGTGAAGACTAGTTTATTTAGCCTAAACACATTACCATGCTGTTTTAATATAATCTCAAAAGGATATAAGTGAAGCATGAGATTTCATCTATTTCTTCAAAATAAAACCACCGCCGTGCTCTAAAAGATATAAGTGAAGCACTAGAGCAATATCAAACTACTCTGAAAGATATAAGTGAAGATCAATGAGTAGTTGAATAATTATGTAACTACGTGAAGACTCTCTAACATTTAAGAAATTCAGATCTTTGGATATTATTAAAACATCAAGCAAAACAAAACAAACTAAATTGACGTTCCAAGCAAAACACATATCATGTGGTGAATAAAAATATAGCTCCGAGTATAGTTACCGATGGATGAAGACGAAAGAGGGGATGCCTTCCCAGGGCATCCCCAAGCTTAGGCTTTTGGTTGTCCTTGAATTTTACCTTGGAGTGCCATGGGCATACTCAGCTTAGGCCCTTGCCACTCTTTCTTCCATAGCCCATCAAAGCAATACTCAAAACTTGAAAACTTCACAACACAAAACTTAGACAAAAATCTCGTGAGCTCCGTTAGTATAAGAAAGCAAACCACTACTCAAAGGTACTGCAATGAATTCATTCTGTGTTTATATTGGTGTTAAACCTACTGTATTCCAACTTCTCTATGGTTCATATCCTCCAATAATACTCATAGAAGCATCGGAATAAGCAAACAAGACACGAAAAACAGAATCTGTCAAAAACAGAACAGTCTGTAGTAATCTGCATGGTTCGCCTACTTCTGGAACTCCAAAAAATTAAAAATAAATTGGTAAATTTTCCTAATTTGTCTTCCAATCATCTGCAAAAAGAATTAACTAAAAATCACGCTCCAGTAAAATCCCACGACTACTTTAGCGAGCGCTAACGATTCTGTTTTTCACAGCAAGATCATATAAACTTCACACAAGTCTTCCCAAAGGTTCTACATAGCACAAACACTAATTAAAACATGAAACCACATCTAATCAGAGGCTAGATGCAATATTTATTCCCTAACAGCAACAAAAACAAAACTCTAAAATAAAGTTGGGTTGCCTCCCAACAAGCGCTATCGTGTTACGCCCCTAGCTAGGCATAATGATGCTCACATAAAAGATAAGAATTGAAACATAACGGGAGCAACATGAAGCATATGAATAGCACATTTAAGTCTAACCCACTTCCTATGCATAGAGATTTTGTGAGCAAACAACTTATGGGAACAATAATGAACTATCATAGGGAAGCAAAACAAGCATAGATTCAAAACTTTAAGCACATAGAGAGGAAACTTGATATTATTGCAATTCCTACAAGCATATGATCCTCTCTCATAATAATTTTCAGTAGCATCATGAATGAATTCAACAATATAACCAGCACATAAAGCATTCTTTTCATGATCTACTTGCATAGAAATTTTACTACTCTCCACATAAGCAAAATTCTTCTCATTCATAGTAGTGGGAGGAGCAAATTCAACAAAATAACTATCATGTGAAGCATGATGACAAGTTTCATGGTAATCATTATTCTTAATAGCAAACAAGTCATCACAATAATCATCATAGATAGCAACTTTGTTCTCATAATCAATTGGAACCTCTTCCAAAATAGTGGATTCATCACTAAATATAGTCACGACCTCTCCAAATCCACTTTCATCAATATAATCATCATAAATAGGAGGCATGCTTTCATCATAATAAATTTGCTCATCCAAACTTGGGGGACTAAACATATAATCTTCATCAAACATAGCATCCCCAAGCTTGTGGCTTTGCATATCATTAGCATCATGGGTATTCAAAGAATTCATACTAACAACATTGCAATCATGCTCATCATGCACATATTTTATGCCAAGCATTCTATGTAATTCTTCTTCTAGCACTTGAGCACAATTTTCCTTTCCATCATTTTCACGAAAGATATTAAAAAGATGAAGCATATGAGGTAACTGTAATTCCATTTTTTTGTAGTTTTCTTTTATAAACGAAACTAGTGATAAAACAAGAAACTAAAAGATTCGATAGCAAGATCTAAAGATATACCTTCAAACACTAACCTCCCCGGCAACGGCACCAGAAAAGAGCTTGATGTCTAATACGCACCCTTCTTCTTGTAGAGGTTGTTGGGCCTACAAGTGCAGAGGTTTGTAGGACAGTAGAAAATTTCTCTCAAGTGGATGACCTAAGGTTTATCAATCTGTGGGAGGCGTAGGATGAAGATGGTCTCTCTCAAGCAACCCTGCAACCAAATAACAAAGAGTCTCTTGTGTAGCCAACACACCCAATACAATGGTAAATTGTATAGGTGCACTAGTTCGGCGAAGAGATGGTGATACAAGTGCAATATGGATGGTAGATATAGGTTTTTGTAATAAGAAAATATAAAAACAGCAAGGTAGCAAGTGTTAAGCGTGAGCATAAACGGTGTTGCAATGATAGTAGACAAGGCCTAAAGTTCATACTTTCACTAGTGCAAGTTCTCTCAACAAGGATAACATAATTGGATCATATTACTAGCCCTCAACATGCAACAAAGAGTCACTCCAAAGTCACGAATATCGGAGAACAAACGAATAGATTATGGTAGGGTACGAAACCACCTCAAAGTTATTCTTTCTGATCGATCTATTCAAGAGTCCGTCGTAACATTCAATCTATCATAGAGTCCATGCTAGAATAACACCTTCAGACACAAATCAACCAAAACCCTAATGTCACCTAGATACTCCATTGTCACCTCAAGTATCCGTGGGCATGGTTATACGATATACATCACACAATCTCAGAAACGTCTATTCAACCAACACATAGAACTTCAAAGAGTGCCACAAAGTTTCTACCGGAGAGTCAAGATGAAAACATGTGCCAACCCCTATGCAAAGATTCCCAAGGTCACGGAACCCGCAATTTGATCACCAAAACATACATCAAGTGGATCACATGATATCCCATTGTCACCACAGATAAACACGCGCAAGACATACATCAAGTGTTCTCAAATCCTTAAAGACTCAATCCGATAAGATAACTTCAAAGGGAAAACTCAATCCATTACAAGAGAGTAGAGGGGGAGAAGAAGATCCAACTAGAATAACAAAGCTCGTGATACATCAAGATCGTGCCATCTCAAGAACACGAGAGAGAGAGAGAGAGAGAGAGAGAGATCAAACACATAGCTACTGGTACATTCCCTCAGCCCCGAGGGTGGACTACTCCCTCCTCGTCATGGAGAGCGCCGAGATGACGAAGATGGCCACCGGTGAGGGTTCCCCCCTCCGGCAGGGTGCCGGAACAGGGTCTAGTTTGGTTTTCGGTGGCTACAGAGGCTTTCGACGGCGGAACTCCCGATGTAGGTTAATTTCCGAAGGTTTCAGTATTTATAGGAATTTTTGGAGTCGGGGCCAAGCAAAGGGAGGCTACGGGCCGTCCTCGAGATAGGGGGGCGTGCCCCCCTGCCCAGGGCGCGCCCTCCACCCTCGAGGGCAGCCCATGGCTCTCCTGGCCCAACTCTTTTGCTTCGGGGGCTTCTTTTGGTCCAGAAAAAATCATAAAAAATTGGCTCGTCAATTGGACTCCGTTTGATATTTCTTTTCGGTAAAACCCTAAAACAGGAGAAAAACAGAAACTGGCACTAGGCTCTGGGTTAATAGGTTAGTCCCACAAATCATATAAAAGTGTATAATAAAGCCCATAAGACATCCTAGAAGGATAATATAGTAGCATGGAACAATAAAAAATTATAGATAATTTGGAGACGTATGAACATGGTTCCTGAGACACCAAACGGGCGACTCAGTACACCGTGCCACGGTGTATCTACCGTGTCATAGCCCACCCCTAGGGTCAGTGCTACGCACGGCCTCCAACACATATCCAACAAACGCCAGAAACTAGTTGCAACTCCTGGACAGAGATCAGGTTGATTAATAAGTCGAGAGAGCTTGGAGTGCATGGAGCCCAATGTGTGGTAGTAGCTGTTCATGGATCACAAACACAGAACTCAGTTCCTAAGGACAGTTTCAATGAGACAACCCACCATGTACTCCTACATGGCCTCTCACAGCTACCTTTTCCAAATCGTGTTCACACACTTAGCTCTCAACAGTAAGACATGATGACCACATTCCAATTCATCCCCGATGAATCAGACCTGACACAACTCTACGCAATAACAGGCATAACCAAAAAGCATGAATGAGTAGGCACAACATGGCTCTAACAACTCCTACTCATGCTAGTGCGTTTCAACTATTTACTGTGGCAATGGCAGGTCATGCAGAGGAAAGGGGTTTAGCTACTGCAGCAATTTGCAGTTGAATTGTTTTTGTCCTAATGCAGTAAAAGAGAGCAAGAGCGAGATAGTGGGATTGTATCAGAATGTTCAATGGCAGTTTGCTTGCCTAGCACTTCTGAAGATAGTGTTGTGTCTTCATCAGTGTCATCGATCACATCGTCGGAACAACCTCTACCGAGAGAGAACAACACCGACAAAGGAATAGAAACAACATTCAATTCAATGCGATGCACAAGCAAATGAATATATGATAGAATAAGGTACTAAATTGAGCTAATGCAACAACAAGTCATTTTAATTGAAGTGGAATTCAAACTACATCAAATTCCAACTCCAAACCTATTTTTCAAATTTACCCTAATCCTGTTTTATCGAAAAAGTGGACTTAACTTGCTCAAACATGCATGAACATGAAATAAACAAATTCTTTGGATTTTTATGATCATATTTCATATATAAATTATTTTCATTGTAGTTTTAGATTATTTTCTATGATTTTTAGAAGTTTAGAACATTTTCTGGAATTTCCTGAATAAGAATAAATCGAGAAAAGGCCATTACTGCGTCAGCAGGTCAACTATGCGGTCCTGGTCAAACCTGACGTGTGGGTCCACATGTTAGTGACACGGGTGCTAATCCCGGTCAAATCCTGCACTGACTGGGGTTTGACCAGGGCTAGGGCCCACTGTCAGTGGTTGTGGGGCATTCGCTGGCGGTGGTTAGCACTAATGACGGTGCCACGTCGGCCGTCGGCGGAGTTTCGCTGGCGGTGACCATTCCGCACGGTGGAGGCACAACTAGGCGACGCTAGGGGCTGAGGCTATAGGAGATGAGACCACCAGGAGATAGCCCAAACTCGTCCGCATCCAACGAAGTAGGCAGCAACGGCTGGGGTGCACTATACTCGCCGGAGACGAGCTCACGACGGCGGCCGGAGTTCGGGCAAGCTCGGGTTTGGTGCTACGGCGGGCGGGGAAGCTCTTGCAGGGCACCTACATGATCAACGAGAGCTCACGAACCCAATGGAGGCATGCACGACACCATTTGGTCACCAGGGCTTCGTCGGCGACGAGGTCGTGCGGCGGCTACTATAGGCAAGGGGGTGTCGGCTACGGCGATCAAAGGGAGGCAGGGTTAGGGGGAAATGACCAGGGCTCACCGCAGTCATGAAGAGCTAGTCAGTGAGCTCGGGGGAGGCCGGACGGCGTCAGAGCATCTCCGGTGATCTGGACAGCCGAAGGTTGAAGATGACGGCGTCGGCGGCGTTTGGCGTTGCGTAGATCGGCGAGGAGGTTGATGGCGACATGGCGGAGCTCTAGGACACGTTGTTAAGGCGAGGGGGAGGCGGTGGTTGCATGTTTCACGGTGGCGAGCGAGCGGCACTTCGGCCATGGCGTCGGGAGAGAGCGAGGGAGAGGGTTAGGGGAAGAAAGGAGAGGCTGGCTCGATCCAGACAGCACCGCGGAGAATACTCGTGGCGTTGCGCTTTCCCGGGGATGCAGGCAGGCAGTTGGTGGCGTGGCGCTCTGGTCGTGCGCGCACGTCGAATACGCGCCCAGTCCACAAGCGCAAAGAGGACGATGCCCCTGGCGGGCTAGGCCGTCCAGCTGGCCAGGCCAGGTAGGTGGCCTAGTGGCCTTTCTCTCTCTCTCTCTCTCTCTCTCTCTCTCTCTCTCTCTCTCTCTCTTCTGTTACTATTTTCTTTTTCTTTTGTTTCTGTAGTGCGTTTTGATTTAGTAAAAATACTAAATCACTTTGGAAAATTCTGAGAATAATCAGAGGCACTTTTGAGATTATTTCCAACAGCTTAAAATTGCTTTCAGAATTATTTGGACATTAAAATTAGGGATAATTGATTTTATGCCCCTAGTTGGGTCACACTCGGCAGGTTTACCCCTAGTTTCCAAAAACACTTGTTCCTGCCCAAACCACTTTGCT
Organism: Secale cereale; assembly: GCA_902687465.1. Lineage (NCBI taxonomy): Eukaryota > Viridiplantae > Streptophyta > Magnoliopsida > Poales > Poaceae > Secale > Secale cereale. The sequence continues at coordinate 329,539,222 of LR738710.1, forward strand.
CCTCTTATGCCTTTCCCCTTTGACCGTTTGACCATCACTTTGTAAACTTCATAAAAATTCATACTAACACAGAAAAATTCAAATAAGATATCAAAATGTTCAGAAAAGCATCACCTATATGTGCATGTCATTTGCATTCATTGAAAAAGTGTTGGCTAGTCTAGTCCCGATGAAAGCAAATGGTCAAAACTGAGATGGGGACTGGACAACACTTTTTTCATGAATGCAAATGCCATGCACATATAGGTGATGCTTTTCTGAACATTTAGATATGTTATTTGAATTTTTCTGAGTTAGTAAGAATTTTTTATGAAGTTTTCAAAGTAATGATCATTAATTTGGTGCCCTTAGTTGTGTCCCACTCGGCAGGTTTACCCCTAGTTTTCGAAAACACTTGTTCCTGCCCAAACCACTTTGCTCCTCTTATGCTTTTGCCCTTTGATCGTTTGATCATTACTTTGAAAACTTCATAAAAAATTCATACTAACTCAGAAAAATTCAAATAACATATCTAAATGTTCAGAAAAGCATCACCTATATGTGCATGGCATTTGCATTCATTGAAAAAGTGTTGGCTAGTCCCGATGAAAGCAAATGGTCAAAACTGAGATGGGGACTGGACAACACTTTTTTCATGAATGCAAATGACATGCACATATAGGTGATGCTTTTCTGAACATTTTGATATCTTATTTGAATTTTTCTGTGTTAGTATGAATTTTTATGAAGTTTACAAAGTGATGATCAAACGGTCAAAGGGGAAAGGCATAAGAGGAGCAAAGTGGTTTGGGCAGGAACAAGTGTTTTTGGAAACTAGGGGTAAACCTGCCGAGTGTGACCCAACTAGGGGCATAAAATCAATTATCCCTTAAATTAATATAGCATTTTAAATGTCCAAATGCAAATAGTTATGACTTAATTCAAAGATCCTGAATGGCTCCCAAAATTATGAAACCATTTTTGGCAGAGGTTTTAGCCAAGACCAAAAATGATGAACATTTTGTGAAGGGCATTTTAGGTTCATTGAAATCAAATTTGTTTTAACCTAGTTTTTCAAAGGGGTGCTAGGGTTGGTTAATCCCCATTTCAAGTTTCAAAACTTTAAACATGATGACATGAGGAACATACAGAGTCAAGCAAAGGCTAAAGCTATAGGGTTGTGACAACTCACCCCCACTAAACAAGAATCTCCTCCAGAGATTCAAGACAAAAGGTAAGAAAGAAGAGGGGACACAAAGCTAACACAATCTTCGCGATCCAACTGTCCTCCTCGAAGATGTCGATTCGTTGCATCATGTTGATCTTGGCATCTTTGCTCTCGCGGGCTTAACCCAACTATGATGACAGAAGAGATGTAAACTCTATAGAATTCAATCTTCATAAAGATCGAGCAACTCAAGATCGACTCATGGAGTGAGACATAAGAACAACTCTTGAGTTGAGATACAAGAAATAATTGTGAGGGATGCAGAATAACTGACCACGAAGGTTCAATTTGATAGGCAATAATTCCACACTTAAAGAAGATGGTACATGGTTTCAAGCTAGCGATGAAATAATAACCATCTTTCCATAACGAGGCACCTTAGAGGAGGTGACTCGTAGTGTTATTCCCTTAAGTGGCAAAAAGAATTACTTTTGATAGAAAGATCAACGAAACTCTCTATACCAGCCTCCCTGCCCACCTACCTGGAAGCCCACTGGCCGGCCCAACACTGTGTTGGCCAAGTGCCAGTCGTCCTCCTCCTCTCGCCAGAAGGACAAGCGCGTGTGCCCACGCCGTGCACGCACGCGCCCGGCCGCCTCCACCCTCCCTGCCTGTCCCCTCTTCGCCCTGGAAACGCCACGCACCACCCTCGACTGCTCTCCCCCCCCCCTCGCTCAATCTCCTCCTCGCTCCCCTGCTCCTCCTCGCCATGGCCGAAGCCACCGCGGCTGCGCCGACGAGCACCACCGCGGCCACAGCTACCCCCTCGTCCCTCCTTTGTGCCCACGAGCTCCGCGATGTCGTCCTCGACCACCCTCACGGAGCCACGCCCCGCCGGACGCCCTGAAGCCTAGCCAACGCCGCCGTTTTCGACCTCGGGTTTTGGCGATCCTCGACGTTGATTCACCAACTCCGATGCCTCCCCGAGCCCACCGAGCTGCTCATCGACCCCTAGTGAGCTCCGTCATCGTTTCCCCCTACTCCACGAGCTCGTTTACGCCTCTAGCCGCAGTAGCCGCCACACCCGTGAGCTCACCGCCACCGACCATGTTGTCGTCGTCATTGCGGCCATGACAGCTTGTTTATGAGCTCGTCACTGTGCTCAACACGCCGCCAAGAGCCTAGAACACCCACCTGCTGCTCTTGTCTTGTGCTGGAACACCGTTCCTGTGGGCGCCCGAACTCTGGCGCCGCCGCGAGCTCCGTTCCGACGAGCCCCGCCGCCCCCGCGTCCTCCCGTCGCCTCCCCTAGATGTGCACGGGTCTGTTCTTCCCCCTAGTGCCCTCAGCCGCCGCTCTCGTGGGCCATAGCGCGGTCTCCGCCGCGACCAAAGGTCGTCGGTGACGAGCTCCGCCGCCTGAGCCACTGACCAGTGGGCCCCGCCAGTCAGGCAATTAGTTTAGGGCTAATTAACCCCCAGTGACACTGATATGTGAGCCCTGTGCCTGTTCAGTTTAATTAATCTTCTGTTTAGTTTATTTCTTAACCAAGTGGGACCCACACGTCAGCATTGACTTTGCTGACGTGGTTGTTGACTGGTCCCACCTGTCTGTGACTCGAGTCAGCTCTGAGAGACTGACCAGTGGGGCCCACTGGTCAGGTTTGACCTGGACCAGCCCCTGTTGACTTGCTGATGTCAGCATGAGGTCATGCTGATGCAGTAAATATTTTATGGGATTTAAAATAAATCAGAAATGATTAATTTTTTCAGAAAATATCCAAAACTTCTAACAATCATATAAAATCAACCGTAGCTCAGATGAAAATAATTTATATATGAAAAATGATCAGAAAAATCCAAAGAATCTGTTTCTGGCATTTTCATGCATGTTTGAACAACTTACAGCAACTGTTTAGGAAAATTTGAATAAATGGCATTTGAATAATCACATATGAAGTTTGAATTTGAACCTTTGGTTCAAACCAACTTCATTTAATATGGTTGCTAGTTGCATTAGCTCAATAAATAGTATATTGCCATGTCATGATCATGCATCATATTGTCGCATTGCATTGATTCTATTCTATCTTGTTGCCGGTGTTTGTCCCCTCTCAGTAGACGATGTTCCGACGATGTGATCGATGACACTGATGAAGACACGGTACTATCTTCAGAAGTGCCAGGCAAGCAAAACCTCATTGAGCATTCCGATACAATCCCACTCTCTCGCTCTTGCTCTCTTATACTGCATTAGGACAACAACGCTTCAACTGTTACCTGCTGCGGTAGTTGAACCCCTTTCCTCTACATGACATGTCATTGCCACAGTAAATAGTTGAAACCCACTAGCATGAGTAGGAGTTGTTTGAGCCATGTTGTGCCTACTCATTCATGCTTTCTGGTTATGCCTACTATAGCTTAGAGTTGTGTCAGGTCTGATTCATCGGGGATGAATTCGAATGTGGTGAACATGTCCTACTGTTGAGAGCTAAGTGTGTGAACATGATTTGGTAAAGGTAGCGATGAGAGGCCATGTAGGAGTACATGGTGGGTTGTCTCATTGCAGCCGTCCTCAGGAACTGAGTTCTGTGTTTGTGATCCATGACCAGTTACTACCATACATTGGGCCCGAAACCAATGGACCCTCTCGACTTATTAAACGCCCTAGTCCTCTGTCCAGGAGTTGCAAATAATTTCTGGTGTTTGTAGCCTACTAGAGACGGTACGCAGTGCTGGCCCTAGGGGTGGGCTGTGATGTTGTAGGTACATGGCACGGTGTACCGAGTCGCCCGTTTGGTGGCTCGAGAGCCCTGTACACATCGTTTGGGGCCGTGAGCGACACCCCGGCCGGATCTCCCACTGATGGAACCCAAATAGGCGATAAACCTGGACTAGAGACTTGTGTGGTTAGTCAGGTCTTGGCCAACACCCTCGCTGGGCTTCCGCTTGAAGGTTACCGAGTACATGTCGTTTAAACGGCGATAAGTGGTGAGAGCGTGTGTGAAGAATTACACCCCTGCAGGGTTATAAATGATCTATTCGAATAGCCGTGTCCGCGATAAAGGACTTCTGGGTTACCTGTAAAGTTCATAGACAAGTGAAAGTGGATACTCTAAAATCCGCAAGATAAGCGTGAGTGCTATGGATGGTCTTCTGGTAGGGAGATGGGAGCGGATCCATAGTGGTGTATTGATTGGTGAATATGTGGACTCGTGTGCACCATTGAGTCAAAGCTGGCTTGCTGCTGTTAAACTCCACCATCCCTTGTTGATACTGATGCATATGTAGCTAGTTCTGATGTAAGTCTTGTTGAGTACCTTTGTACTCACGTTTGCTTAATTTACGTTTTTGCAGTGGTGACTTCAGTCTCACTAGTGGTTCCGCATGGACTTCGACGTTTAGCTTGTTAACTCAGCTACGATCTTGTACCCTTGGGAGGGTCTTGTAGATAGTTAGGGTTCTCAGCCCTTTTCATTTGTAGTTGTCTGTACTCAGACATGTTATGCTTCCGTTGCCTGTATGCTCTGTATGTTGGGTCATGAGAACCACTGCTTGTAATAAATGCGGATGGCTCTTCTGGGCCTTATCTATATGAGTCGTTGAGTTATGTTGTGATGCCATGTTATACATCACATACTTGCATGTTATGCGTACGTGTAATGTGTATTGCTATGTGTGGGATCCAACACCTAGTTGTTTACCCTTGGTAGCCTATCTTATAGGGAAATGTCTCCTAGTGCTTCCACTTAGCCCTGGTAGCTTACTACTGCTCTGGAACACTTAGGCTGGCCGGCATGCATCCTTCTTCATTCTTGTGTCTGTCCCTTAGGGGAAATGTCACATGTTGTTCCTTTAAGTCATTGTAGCTTGCTACGACCTGGGTGCATACGTTGATGACCAACACGCTCGTTGCTGGGTCATGTATGCCTGTCTCTGTAATTTAGCGCCGCTTTTGGTTTATAACTAGTCATGTCGGCCCGGGTTCTCTCTCATATGGATGCTAGCGACACTATCATATACGTGTGCCAAAATGCGCAAACGGTCCCGGGCCAGGTAAGGTGGCACCCGTGGGGATAGCGTTCGTGAGGCTGCAAAGTGATATCATGTGTTACATGCTAGACCTGTGTGACTTAGGATCGGGGTCCTAACAGTTTTGGTATCAGAGCCTGACTGCCTGTAGGATTACCAAGCCACACTAGTCGAAGTCGTGTCTAGAAATTCTTTAGTTATATAAGGGTATTGATTGTGGACGGGAACGTAAGGCTCTTTTTACTCCTTTACCCTATGCCCTTTTGATCTGAGTCGTCCTCTTCTTCTACGGGGTTAAGAAACTAGGCTTCTCATTCTATTTATCTGGATAACGTTAATGGTGAATTCAACTTTCAATTCACTCTCAAGTACTTTCGTTTGGTAAATTGTTGATCTCAGAACCTTGACATTATGATGTTGAGTGGTTATGCCATCTTGTGCATTAGTCTCCAAAGTCTTTTTGAGCATTTACAACTGTTATGCTGCCCGAGTCATCCTAGGTTTCTAAACAATCTGATGCATTTGCAAATCTTTCTTCTCTGTTCCCGATATCCTTTTGGGCCAGACTGATCACACTAATCGGTGTGTTGAGGTACTCCATTACCTCGACATAATTGCTGAAGCCATCAGGAAACTAAGACATCATAGATAGCCACCCAGTAAAACAACCTTGTGTTGTGTTCTCGGTGTGATCATTCTGGTCATTATTCTCGAAAGCATCCCTTGATGCCATTTAGTTTGTAGGCATTCTATCTCTGGGTCTTGAACCCAAGATTCACTCTACTTACTTTCTGTTGATAGTGTTTGCTCGTTCCTTTAGGATATTAGTAACCTTGTGATAGTCCTCGAGGTCTGTGGTTATCGTTCTTCCAATACCATGAACCATCATGGCAGAAGTTCTTCTGAACCAAAAGATCACAACCAGTGTGCTCTTGAGTAGTACTCCATTCATATTGTGACTCTGCCAGTCCTACCTTTCTGCATGAGTTATCCGGAAGAAATATGTTGAACTAGTTCGACATGCTAACCTATGCATCCACAACTCAGAAAGATATATGTTCCTTTGAGTTGTCCCTTTAGTTATATTATGACTTCCGTCTATTAGTTGATAGTCAGGATTACTTCTGCATTCGTGTTCATCGATGCCTTTTACTCTTGTGGTCCGTCAATCCATTCTATTTCAGAATGACTAGGAGAAACAAACTCCGGTACCTCATCCATACCTAGGATTGGGTCAAAGCAGTTGTATTCCGCAGATCAAAATGCCAATCCAGCTTTTGCTCTGCTCTACCTTGGAGTGTTACCCTATTTTATGTAAAGAATGTCATAGGAATTGCACCACCTCCTAAGAACTCTTGATACAGTGATACTTCTCGCCATTATCGTTCATTCCCCGGCCTCCGTGTTATCATAACCGGAATGCCGACAAGTGAACCATGATGAGCGAAATCCATACTCCTAGCAACTCCGTTGCTTGGTAGCAAAAGGACGATAATTTCATTCTTAGCATGATGGTTACTGAATCATCATTCTAAGATTGATCGTGCTACCTAGTCCATTTTTCTGGTGCACTCTTTGATCAATGAGTTAGGATTGTGTCAATCTCTCGCTCTTTTAATCATATCATCTTGCCCTGAAAAGCAAGACTGTTCTCGAGCTTCTTAACATATCGGTGGTCCGTGATTTTCCGAATATCTTCTCAGAAGTATTACCAGGTTGTTGCCTGACCGTTATGTTGAGCTCGTGATCAAGCTGGTTTCTCTCTAAACCACCCTTTCTCCAAGAATCTGTGTTGGATACCCCTGAGCTAGTTGGTTAAGCTAAACGACATCTTGGAGAGTTGGAAGATGAAAGCTTGCCCCACCTAGTTCATTGCCAAAGGGATATCCTTGTGTTTGTATGTTGTTGAAGAAAGATGATATCTTCCTCGATTGATCCTCGTGATCAGTTGTTGGATCCATTGTCTTGTCAAAACTTTGATTTGAGTGTGGGCTATCGTTAAGTCAAATCAGAACCAACGATATTCGTAACGTTGTCTTGCTCGTGGTTGATCCCTCGAGCATACACCATTACATCTATTGGTCTGACCAATGCTATCACCTTGTTCGCATAGTTATGGAATTCCATTCTATGGATGCCTCGATGAACTATTGTCGAGCCCATTGGCAACATGTTTATCCTCCCCATGATTCATGTTGAACATTAAAGCTAGTGTTGGAAACTTTGTAAGCATTGCCTTTGTGTCCCGTTCATGAGGTATATGTTGGATGAGAGAAGAGCTTTTCCCTAATTCATGTGTAATTTATGTAAGTTGCCACCGTGAGTTTGAGAAAGTTTGTTTTGCTTCCTCTGGAATCGTCCCAAGTTAGTCATGCACATGTGCGAAGTATTCCGTGGTTTGGAGATTTGCAACCTTCACTCTATATGTATCCCTAGCACAACAAGCCACTGATTGATTTGTTTAAGGAGAAGGAGCTCCATTTTAAGAGCTAACTCGGGCTTATACAAGGACTCCGATATCCTAGACGATGGTTCCTAACCAGAACTCGGTAGTGTTTTGTTGTAAGACTTCTATGTGATCATGTTTGTCTTGGACAACGTGTTCACATGTATGTAGCAGAACCAGCTCATGTTTTGGAGCTTGCTATCGTTGTTCATTTCCTGAGAATCTCGCAACCTCATCTCGTCGATTTGTGATGCTACCTTCCCTTTTTCCAAACATGCTGTCTGAAATGTCCCGTTGCCAACCAGATATGAATCTCAGACAAATATGATGGTTGGAACATTCCAACATTTGCATTTTGTTCCCAGCTTGCACCACCATTGTGCCAATTTTCCATGGGTTACCCTTTTCAGCAACTACTGTTCATGATTATCTTCAAAAGTGGGCTTACCATGGGTTCCATCCATTTTCGATGATAAGAAAAATCACTCTTTGCGTTGTCTTCAACAAGGTAGTCCACATCATCCATGCTAGTCGGAGTATATCGTTCTCTCGAACTCCGTCAAATGATCGTTTGTGATTACCTTAGGCTGGTATAGAGAATTTCAATGATCTCTAAATCAAAAGTAATTCTTTTTGCCACTTAAGGGAATAATCCTATGAGTCACCTTCTCTAAGGTGCCCCGTCTGGTGACATCGCTCACCATCTTCTTTAAGTGTGGAATTATTGCCTACCAAGTGAACATTCATCATTTGTTTCACTCCATCCCTCTAGATGTGTGTTCCGTGTCTCAGCTCAAGAGATGTTTCAACGTCTCACTCCATGAGTTGATCTTGAGTTGCTCGATCTTTCAGAAGATCAATTTTGTAGAGTTTCTTTCGTCGTCATCATGTTGGACAAAGACCTCGACAGCAAGGATGTCAATATCAACATGGTGCAAGCAATCAACATTCTTATGAAGTGTAATTGGATCGAGAAGATTGTGTTAGCTTGTGTCCCCTTTGATTTCTTACCTCACACCTTGAATCTTGGGACGAGATTATCGTTTAGTGGGGGTGAGTTTTCACATCACTAGCTTCACCCTGCACTAGGCTAGCACTTGTCTGTTGCATCATGTTTAATTTTCAATTAAATTTAAAATGGGGATTGTTCAAACCCTAACACCAAATGAACTCAACTAGGTTCAAATAAAAAATCCTTTCAATGTACCCAAAATGCCCTTCGAGAACGTTCATCATCTTTGCCTTGGTCCTAACCTCTGACAAAAATGGTGCACAATTTTCTAGGATATCCTAAGGTCACTGGATTAAATCATATGTTATTTGCATTTGGACATTTAAATGCTCTAAAATATTTTAAATGTCCAAATAATCATAAACCAAAATGTTCCCTATTGGTTATATTATATATACAGTGGGCACGAGTAGTTTCATGATCTATGAAAGTTATTTAGTATTATTAATAAAGCAAAACAAATACAGAAAATAGAAAACAGAAAATAAAAAGAGAGGGAGAAAGGAACTAACCTGCAGCAGCACACCTACCTGGAAGCCCACTGGCCGGCCCAGCACTGTGCTGGGCCAGTGCAAGTCGTCCTCCTCCTCTCGCAAGAAGGACGAGGACGTGTGCCCGTGCCATGCACGGACGCACCCGGCCACCTCCACCCTCCTTGCCTGTCCCCTCTTAGCCCTGGAGATGCCACGAACCACCCTCGACCGCTCTCTCCCCCTCGCTCAATCTCCCCCTTGCTCCCCTGCTCCTCCTCGCCATGGCTGAAGCCACCGCGGCCACGCCGGCGAGCACCACCGCGGCCACAGCTACCCCCTTGTCCCTCCTTTGTGCCCACGAGCTCCGCGACGTCGTCCTCGACCCCCCTCACTGAGCCACTCCCCGCCGAACACCCTGAAGCCTCGCCAACACTGTCGTTTTCGACCTCGGGTGCCGGCGATCCTTGCCGTCGATTCGCCGACTCCGATGCCTCCCCGAGCCCACTGAGCTGCTCATCGACCCCCAGTGAGCTCCGTCGTCATTTCCCCCTACACCCCGATTAAGATTACGCCTCTAGCCACAGTAGCCGCCGCACCCGTGAGCTCACCGCCGACGGCCATGTCGTCGTCGTTGTTGCAGCCACGACAGCTTGTTTATGAGCTCGTCACCGTGCTCAGCACGCCGTCAGGAGCCTAGAACACCCACCTGCTGCTCCTGTCGTGTGCTGGATCGCCGTTCCCGTGGGCGCCCGAACTCCGGTGCCGTCGCGAGCTCCGTTCCGACGAGCTCCGCTGCCCCTTCGTCCTCCCGTGGCCTCCCCTAGATGGGCACGGGCCTGGGCTTCCCCCTAGTGCCCTTAGTCGCCGCTCCCGTGGGCCGTAGCGCGGACTCCACCGCGACTAGAGGTCGCCGGCGACGAGCTTCGCCGCCTGAGCCACTGACCGGTGGGCCCCGCTAGTCAGGCAATTAGTTTAGGGCTAATTGACCCCCCAGTGACACTGACATGTGGGCCCCTATGCCTGTTCAGTTTAATTAATCTTCTGTTTTGTTTATTTCTTAACCAAGTGGGACCCACACATGAGCATTGACTTTGCTCATGTGGATGTTGACTGGTCCCACATGTTTGTGACTCAAGTCAGCTCTAAGAGACTGACCAGCGGGGCCCGCTAGTCAGGTTTAACCTGGACCAGCCCCTGTTGACTTGCTGACGTCAGCATGAGGTCATGCTGATGCAGTAAATATTTTCTGGGATTTAAAATAAATCAGAAATGATTTATTTATTTCAGAAAATATCCAACACTTCTAAAAATCATATAAAATCGACCGTAGATCAGATGAAAATAATTTATATATGAAAAATGATCAAAAAAATCCAAAGAATCTTTTTTTGCATTATCATGCATGTTTGAATAACTTACAGCCACTGTTTAGGACAATTTGAATAAATGGCATTTGAATAATCACATATGAAGTTTGAATTTGAACCTTTGGTTCAAACCAGATTCATTTAATATGGTTGCTAGTTGCATTAGCTCAATCAACAACATATTGACATGTCATGATCATGCATCATATTGTCGCATTGCATTCATTGTGTTCTCTCTTATTGCCGGTGTTAGTCTCCTCTCAATAGACGTTGTTCCGACGATGTGATCAATGACACTAATGAAGACACGGTACTATCTTTAGAAGTGCCACGCAAGCAAAACCTCATTGAGCATTCCGATACAATCCCACTCCCTCGCTCTTGCTCTCTTTTACTGCATTAGGACAACAATGCTTCAACTGTTACCTGCTGCGGTACTTGAACCCCTTTCCTCTGCATGACCTGTCATTGCCATAGTAAATAGTTGAAACCCACTAGCATGAGTAGGAGTTGTTTGAGCCATGTTGTGCCTACTCATTCATGATTTCTCGTTATGCGTGCTATTGCTTAGAGTTGTGTCAGGTCTGATTCATCAGGGATGAATTGGAATGTGGTGAACATGTCCTATTGTCGAGAGCTAAGTGTGTGAACACGATTTGGTAAAGGTAGCGATGATAGCCCATGTAGGAGTACATGGTGGGTTGTCTCATTGCAGCCGTCCTCAGGAACTTAGTTCTATGTTTGTGATCCATGACCAGTTACTACCATACATTGGGCCCGAAACCAATGGACCCTCTCAACTTATTAACCGCCCTTGTCCTCTGTCCAGGAGTTGCAATTAGTTTCTGGTGTTTGTAGCCTACTGGAGGCCGTACGCAGCGCTGACCCTAGGGGTGGGCTGTGATGCGGTAGGTACGTGGCACGGTGTACCGAGTAGCCCGTTTGGTGGCTCGGGAACCCTATACACATCGTTAGGGGCCGTGAGCGACACCCCGGCCGGATCTCCCCACGGATGGAACCGAAATAGGCGATAAACCTGGACTAGAGACTTGTGTGGTTAGTCAGGTCGTGGCCGACACCCTCGCTGGGCTTCCGCTTGAAGGTTGCCGAGTACATGTCATGTAAACGGCGATAAGTGGTGAGAGCGTGTGTGAAGAAGTACACCCCTGTAGGGTTATAAATGATCTATTCGAATAGCCGTGTCCGCGGTAAAGGACTTCTGGGTTACCTGTACAGTTCATAGACAAGTGAAAGTGGATACTCTAAAATCCGCAAGATAAGTGTGAGTGCAATGGATGGCCTTCTCGTAGGGAGACGGGAGCGGATCCTTAGTGGTGTATTGATTGGTGAATATGTGGACCCGTGTGCGCCACCTCAAAAGAGTTACTTGCAGTCATAGTATAGGTTAGCCACTGAGTCAAAGCTGGCTTGCTGCTGTTAAACTCCACCATCCCGTGTTGATACTGATGCATATGTAGCTAGTTGTAATGTAAGTCTTGCTGAGTACCTTTGTACTCATGTTTGCTTAATTTAAGTTTTTGCATAGGAGACTTCAGTCTCACTAGTGGTTCCGCGTGGACTTCGACGTTTAGCTTGTTACCTCAGCTATGATCTTGTACCCTTGGGAGGGTCTTGTAGATAGCAGGCTTGTCAACCCTTTTCATTTGTAGTTGTTTGTACTCAGACATGTTATGCTTCCGTTGCCTGTATGCTCTGTATGTTGGGTCATGAGACCCACTGCTTGTAATAAATGCTGATGGCTCTTCTGGGCCTTATCTATATGAGTCGTTGAGTTATGTTGTAATGCCATGTTGTACAACACATACTTGCATATTATGCGTACGTGTAATGTGTATTGCTATGTGTGGGATCTGACACCTTGTTGTTTACCCTTGGTAGCCTATCTTACAGGGAAATGTCTCCTAGTGCTTCCATTGAGCCTTGGTAGCTTGCTACTGCTCCGGAACACTTAGGCTGGCCGGCATGTGTCCTTCTTCGTTCCTGTGTCTGTCCCTTAGGGGAAATGTCACGCGCTGTTCCTTTAAGTCCTTGTAGCTTGCTACGACTTGGGTTCATACGTTGATGACTGACACGTTTGTTGCTGGGTCATGTATGCATGTCTCTGTAATTTAGCGCCACTTTTGGTTTATAACTAGTCATGTCATCCCGGTTTCTCTGTCATATCGATGCTAGCGACACTATCATATACGTGTGCCAAAATGCGCAAACGGTCCCGGGCCAGGTAAGGTGGCACCCGTGGGGATACCGTGCGTGAGGCTGCAAAGTGATATGATGTGTTATATGCTAGACCCGTGTGACTTAGGATCGGGGTCCTGACAAATGCCACGAGTGATTTTTGCTAATCATCTGAAAATTGATGGGACCCATCACTACTAGAAAAAGGGCTATAGATGGGATTGACACTAATGGCGCACAAGACAAGCGGTGCGTCATTAGTATATACTAATGGCGCACCACCTTCTGGTACGCTATTAGAGTTGAATACACTAATGGCGCACCTGGCTCAGGGTGCGCCATTAGTATTAATATTTTTTCCTTTTCCAAACCTACTAATGGCGCATCCAGACACAGTGCGCCATTACTAGTTGTAACTAGTAATGGCGCACCAGTCACAGAGTGCGCCACTACTGTTGTTTTTTTATTATATTTCTTATTCTTTTTTTTTTTTGCAAAACTACTAATGGCGCACTGTTCCACAGTGCGCCATTACTAGTTTAAACTAGTAATGGCGCACTTTGGGATAGTGCGCCATTAGTATGTTTTTTTTTGCAAAACTACTAATGGCGCACCACCAGAAGGTGCGCCATTAGTAACCTGGGTTACTAATGGCGCATTTTGAGGTGGTGCGCCATTAGTAAGTGGGCACCAACAAGATATTTTGGACAGCCACTCCTACCCACACTCACTTTCTCCCCACTTCATTCTCTCCACCTCCTCCTTGTCTCGGGTGCCTCCTCTTTGTCACCTCATTTCCACCATAGATTCATTCAAATTAAGTGGTTAAATTACCTTGTTTTGATAGGTAAGTAAGGGGGGAAGCTATATTTATGTTGTTCTCCCTACAACAATGTGCACATGCACTTTTTATGGCCTAGCTAGATCTATGTATGTTCGTGGTGTTGCATATGTTTGTGGTGTTGCATATGTGTTTGTGTTTGGAAGTGTACCGGTATTTGAAATGCGATAGTTGCCAATATTTTGCCGGAATGTTGATTCATTTCCGTTTCGGCGAGAATTTTGGCATTAAGCATTCTTTTTGGTCCTATTTTTAGGGAAAGTCATGCCAAAAAATTTCTTGGTTCTAAAATATCGTTTTGCTCTACCCCGCAGGCGACCATGGTCCGCACAATGACCGAAGGCATCGTGAATAGGTTTTTGAGCTCCGCAAAGGCCGAGATGCTTCAAAAGAACGAGACGGAGATAAGATGTCCGTGTCGAAGATGCAAGCTGAAGAGCCTTATTGCGGACCCGGATTCCGGGCAGGTGCGGGACCACCTGCTCTTGCGTGGTTTCATGGATGGCTATCGGTGGCAAGTTGATGAAGATGACTACGAAGTCGTCCATGGGGGTCGGGCAAGAAATGAGGAAGGGCAGCAAGACAACCACCGCGGCTTGGGCAGGCGAGAAGACGAAGAATCCCCAGGAGATGATCACGACGGTGATGCTGTACACAGTCATCATGTAGAAGATGCAGGACATGATGATGAGGAATATGCCGGAGCAGACGACGGGCATGATCATGAAGATGATGATGCTGGCAAAGCAGACGACGCTGGACCATCGATGGGCTGGGTGCAGGACCCTCATATTCAAGAGCTGCTTCTCAAGAAGACGGATAACGCAAGAGCTGCCGCCCAAGAGAAAGCCGAGATGGATCAACTTGAGTTAGACGCGGTTACTCCATTGTATGAAGGATGCAGGCCCGAGGATACCCGCTTGAAAGTAACGCTCATGGCTCTGGAGATGAGGGTAAAACACAAAATGACCGACGCATGCTTCGACGAGAACATGTCATTCTGGCACGAACGTCTTCCCAAGGGGAACAAGTGCCCAATCAGTTTCGAGAAGGCGAAGAAAATCGTGTGTCCTCTGGATTTACCGCACGTGAAATACCATGTGTGCATGAACAATTGCATCATTTATCGGGACGAGCACGCGGAGTCTACCATATGTCCGGTGTGCGGCGTCACTCGATACAAGAAGAGGAAGAAAGCTCCTCGAAAAGTGGTGTGGTACTTTCCGATCACTCCTCGTCTGCAGCAGTATTTAGCGGACCCTAAGGTAGCAAAGCTACTGCGTTGGCACGCGGATAGGGAGGATAAGAAGCGAGAAGGTGACGCAAATGATCCGGAGATAGATAAAAAAGACAAGATGTTGAGTCACCCTAAGGATGTGAGCCAGTGGCAAGCGTTGAACTTCGAAGACCTAGAATTTGGGAGCGATCCAAGGAACATCGTGCTGGGCGCGAGCACCGATGGAGTCAATCCGTTTGGCAGCCAGAGAAGCACACATAGCACCTGGCCTGTGTTTGTGTGGATGTACAACCTTCCCCCCTGGTTGTGCATGAAGAGGAAGTACATTCACATGAGTATGCTAATTGAAGGACCAAAACAACCAGGGAACGACATCAATCTGTATCTGGGGCTGCTGAAAGAGGAGCTTGACACGTTGTGGAAAACGCCAGCCAATACGTGGGACACCGCAGAGAAAGAATATTTCCCTATGAGAGTCGCGCTGCTCACGACGGTGCACGACTATCTCGGTTACGGATATGTCGCGGGGCAGGTGGTCCACGGATTTTCTGGATGCGTCAGGTGCATGGATGACACAATGTATCGCCAGCTACATAGAGATCCCGGGTCTTCGAAAACCGTGTTCATGGGACATCGAAGGTGGCTTCGCGACGATGACCTGTGGAGAAAACGCAAGGATCTGTTCGATGGTGAAACCGAACCCCGAGGACGCCCGCGTATGAGGAGCGGCGAGGAAATAGACGAGCTGTTGAAAAATTGGAAAGATTGTCCACTGCCGGGAAAGAAGCAAAAGGCGCCAAAGCCGGGAAAGAAGCGAAAGGCGCCAGAGCCGTTGCTGAAGGTATGGAAAACAAGGTCTGTTTTCTGGGACTTGCCGTACTGGAAGATCCACCATGTGCCTCACAGCCTTGATGTCATGCATATCACGAAGAACGTGTGCGAGATTCTGCTTGGTACCCTGCTCAACATGCCAGAGAGGACCAAAGATGGGCCGAAAGCAAGGGCAGACTTGAAATCAATGGGCATCAGGCAGGAGCTTCACGCTATATACGATGATGATGATGATGAGGCAAAGCAGGACACGGAAAGTCGTCGCAAAGGCAAAAAGGCCAAGAAGACCGGAAATGACTACCCTCCCGCGTGCTTCACTCTAAGTCAGGAGGAGATCGAGCAGTTTTTCACCTGCCTCGTAGGAGTAAAACTTCCTTACGGTTACGCGCGGAAGATAAGCAGATACCTAGACCCAGCGAAGCTGAAGTTCAGCGGGATGAAGTCTGACGACTGTCACGTGCTGATGACGTAGATACTTCCAGTTGCAATCCGTGGGATCATGGACGCGCACGTCCATGAAATGCTATTTGGCCTATGCAACTTTTTCGACGTCATCTCTCGGAAGTCGGTTGGCGTGAGGCAACTCAGAAGGCTACAGGAAGAGATCGTGGTGATACTATGCGATCTTGAGATGTACTTCCCGCCCGCATTCTTCGATGTTATGGTGCATCTGCTGGTCCATATCGTGGACGATATCATCCTACTCGGGCCGACATTCCTGCACAACATGATGCTGTTCGAAAGGATGATTGGTGTCATCGAAGGATACGTTCGCAACATGTCACGTCCAGAGGGAAGCATAGCCAGGGGCTTTCTGACCAAAGAGTGCATCTCCTACTGCATGAATTATCTAGGCATCGAGAACCCCGTTGGTCTGCCCGTCAACAGGCACCTCGGCAGGCTCGCTGGATGGGGTTGATACGTCCAAAACGTATCTATAATTTCTGCTTGCTCCATCCCTCTTTTGGGTTATATTGCTATGATATTTATACACTTCCATACACTTTTGATCATATTTGGACTAACCTATTAACTCAGTGCACCCCAGTGCCAGTTTCTGTTTTCTGCTGTTTTTGTATTTCAGGTTTTCCCATTAAGAAAACTGCTAGAAAAATCCCGGAAAAATTATATAAAAAATCAGCGTTCCAGAAGCTTCCCGGTAGCCAAAGTACAGCCGGAGGGGGGCCAACAGGGCTCCAGGCGCCCTGGTGGCGCGGCCCCCCTCCTGGCCGCGCCGGGGGGGGCCTGGGCCTCCGCTGATGCCCCCCTTTGGCATATATTTATATCGTGTCCCGAAACCCTCGATACGGGAACCCTTTTTTCGCGATCTCATCTCTGTTCCGCCGCCGCCGCGCTTCCAAGATCGGGAGCACCAGGAGAACTCTTCCCGGCACCCTGCCGGAGGGGAGGATCACCACCGGGAGCCTCTCCACCACCATGGACGCCTCCCGGATGAGTTGTGAGTAGTCTGCCTTGGACCATGGGTCCATAACCAGTAGCTATGTGATGTTCTCCTCCCGTTCTTGTGCTTCACTAATTAGTCCTCGTGAGCTGCCCTACATGATCGAGGCACATATGTAATCCTTATGCTATTGCTATGTTGAGTTTGCTGGGATCCGATGGATTGTGAGATTATGTTCAGATTGTGTTTGAGTAATATATTTGATCTACCTCTTTTATATTTATGTCCGTAAGTAATTCTTGCATGTTCTCCGTTGTTATTTATTGCTTTGGCCAAGTAGTAGGTAGTGACTCCAGGAGGAACGTTATGCTTGATTGTGGGTTCATGCTCCTCGATGACTCTCGATGACTAGCTTGAGTGACAGAAACATGAGTCTAGGGGATGTGTTGTTGCCACAAGGGGGAAAACAACGGTGCTTGTGCCCGCGGGTGCAAGGATTGTTTACTTTACGCAAAGTTCTTTTAATGCAGTTGTCTGTTGCTTTGAGTTTACACTATGGGTGGGACTCGCAACTTAATACCAGCGAGATGTTCTGGATAGATATCTCAAGGTGGATGATTAGTAGTAGATGCAGATGGATTTCGGTCTACTTGCCTTGGCGTACCGCCCATGCTTTGAACCTCTACCTTTCTTGCAACATAGTTAGCATTGGTTTGCGCACATAATTCTGTCAATTGCCCAGTTGTAATTCGTTTACCTCACATAGCTGTTTTATCGTCTTTTGGGAGAGAGACATCACTAGTGAACATCATGGGACCCCGGTCCATATTACCATCACTGATCACATCCGCTATTTACTTTCCGCTTTTATTTACTATGTGCAGCAAAACCTATCACTATTATCACTTGCGTTTGATCCTTTGTAAACGACAAGGCCGGAGGGATTGACAACCTCTCTGTACTCGTTGGGAGCAAAGTTATTTGTATCTGTGTGCAGGTCCACGTTGTTTGCTAATATCTGGCGCCGTTAGCAGTTGACACCTTCTTGTTGAAACTGGGAGTCTCAGGGGAATTCGATCCTTGGTATCTTTGCCAAGGGAAAACTTCCGCTACACTGCATCTCAAACCTTCCACTTGGGGTAACCAACGAGGGGCGAGAAGCCATCAAGCAAAGTTTTCTGGCGCTGTTGCCGGGGACTCCACTCTTCAAGATAGGGGAGTTGCACGCTATCTTTTATCTTTGCTTTTTAGTCTTGTTAGTTTACCTTTCAATTTTCTTTATGTCTTTTCACTAGTTTTGCTTAATGGAAAACAACAAAAATATGAGAGAGCTTTATAAGCTCTACCTTGCTTTGGGACATGATGAGTTTGAAGAGAATTAAAAAACCTATGGAACTTTATTATTTGCATAACAATCATGATGGTGGTGATGTTATTAGTATGCTTTCTTTGAATATTAATATTGCTAATGACATGGAAAGCTCTAAGCTTGGGGATGACACGTTTGATGAACATGATATTTTTAGTCCCCCAACTTTTGAAGAGAAAATTTACTTTGATGATACTTTGCTTCTTATATATGATGATTACAATGATGAATATGATGTTTTCAGTCCACCTACTATTGAGGATAAAATTTATTATGATTATGATATGCCTCCTAAATACAATGATTACCATGATGGTTATGATAGTCTTACTCTCACTATTCCTAATAAGAAAGATTTTGCTTATATGAAGAGTAATGACACTTTTATGCTTTTGGATCATCGAAATAATGCCTTATGTGATAGTTATATTGTTGATTTCATCCATGATCCCACTGAAAATTATTATGAGGAGGGAACATATGCTTATAGATATTTCAATAATATCAAAGTCCCTCTCTTTATGTTGAAGGTTTTGAAGCTGCACTTGTTTTGTCTTCCTATGCTTATTGCTTTGTGCTTCAATGAATTATTCTATTGCAATATTCCTATGCATAGGAAGCATGTTAGGCTTAAATGTGTTTGGTATTTGCTTCTTGATGCTCTCTTTTGTTCTTCAACTCTTATTCCTACGAGAGCATCATTAAAGTCTTAAGCCTATCTTTATGGCTATAAAGAAAGAGCTCTAGGGAGACAACACTTGTTATCTTTGCTTTCAGTTTGTTCTTTCAGTTTTTAGTGGTCTCGATGTTTGTTACTACTGTATAAACATCATTGTTTCTTTTCTTTTCATCTTTGTGCCAAGTTTAGCCTCTGATCGCAAGAAAGTTCAAAAGTTGTGACGTGCAGTCCAGAAAACAGATTCTGTCCTTGGATAGAAAAATTCGTATAAAATCACCAGATCATCTTTTTGGTCTGAATTTTTTCGACAGCGTGCTCTATACAATTGGCTTTCGGGCGTCTGTTCTGAGTTTTTTGATTTGAGTTGCAGAAGTGCCACGAAAAATTTATTTACTACCTGCTGGTCTGTTTTTCACAGATTCTGTCCTGTTTTGCCTTTCCTTCATTTTGCAAACCTTGAGCTTGCTTTTTCTTTGCAAAAACCTTTTGGCAATCTTGAGAAACAGTAGACCTTGAAGAATATCCTTATTTCCAGCAAGGAACAATTATTTTATTATGGGTACTAACCTCGCTAATCAGATTATGATGAGTTATGTATGAAGGGAGTTTTCAAGTGTGCGAGGGAAGATGATAAAAAGATTCAGGAGTGTCAAACGCTCAAGCTTGGGGATGCCCCCATGCACCCCCAAGAAATATTCAAGGAGACTCAAGCGTTTAAGCTTGGGGATGCCCCCGTGCATCCCCTTCTCCATCAACATTATCAGTTCGTCTTTCGTTCCACTATATTTTTATCACTTCATGTGTTATGTGCTATGCTTGGAGCGTCTTGCTTTTAGTTTCCTTTTTAGTTTTCTTTAGCTTTTCATAACGAGTTGGAACTCAGCTTTCTTTGTGTGGGAGAGAAACACGCTCCACTTCTACCTAGAACATAACATAGAATTTTCATGTCTATCTTTGTTGTGTGTGTTCTTTGTCTTTCAATAGCTACTATCATGTTCAGCTCTTAGTATTCATGCTTATCTTTTTAAAGAGCTTTTGTTTAGTTGGTTGCTTGAACTCTCTTTATTTTTCATGCTTATCTTATCAAGAGAGTTTGCTTATGTTGCATTGGTTGATATGTCTATGATAAAAATGCTACGTGCATAATGGTGCTTAGTAGTTCATGTTTTCTTATGGTTAGTCTCAAATAGCTGGGGGGGTTCCCAATGTGTTATTGGAGTACCAACATGATTTGTTTGCCTATGATGTGGTATGGTTTAGTAATATCTTCCTTCGAGAATTTATTTTGATTGACTTGGCATATGCTCACGCATATTTAAGACTGTAAAGAAAGTCTGTCAAGCCTTGATGATCTTTTGTTTCTGAGTAGCGATATAACTTACATGCCTGATTCAATGTTGCTTTGTCGCTCTGCATGATTATGACCGTCATTGCTCTTTTAGTTGGTCGCTCCCAGTCTTTTGCTAACCTCCACCTGTACTAAGCGGACTGACTGCTTGTGCATCCAAATTCTTTTAAACCAGTTATGCCATATGAGTCCACCATACCTTCCTACATGGTATTTACCTGCCATTCCTAACGGAGACTTGCATGTACCATCTCGAAATTATTCAAAAATAAAAAAATGCATTCCTATTTTGTGCCTCTATTTTAAGTCCATGAGGAAGTAGTAGTTAATTCATGATCTTTTTAAGTTGGACAAGCTTCACCCCGGGATTGCATGTCTAATGTGCAAACCCATAATACAAGAAGGAACTGGCATTGAGTGCGCCCGGCTCAAAATTAATATAACAAACAAACCCTCCTTCACGCTTTGTTCATGAGAAATCAGAAAACTTTGGCAGTGATAAACAAAGGAGATTAAGAGGATGTGATCGTCCTCATTCGGGAGCCGTTCCTCGAAACTTGTCCATCTCAAGAAGTAACTGAGTTGTCTGCTAGCATTCGTTGACGAAACATGCATGATCTAAAAAAATATCAGTACCTCTGTTTTTAAAACCAAGAGCTCTGGTACATGCTTTGTCTTTGTTTCCGACTACGGGTTTTCAACCTTGCCAACAAAAGCCACGGTTCGAGAGTCTCCACCTTCTTTTAAAGAACCAACTACTCAGAGCATGATTGTCATTCTAAGTGTAATGTGCATTGTCCCAAAGTAGCATTGTCTTTTGCATGATTATGATATCGTTTATTTTGAAATCATTGTATCTAGTCATCACTTAAACCTTGGAGGTGCCCCTGCATTTATGTTTTGCTTCACTAAAGGGGGCAAGCGAGATATCACTTTATCATATTTGCACACCATGCTCATTACAAATCTATTTGATGTTTCAGCATCATATTGTAAAACTTTCAGTTCTTTGTGATTTTCTCATGAGGCAACTTAATTACTACAGATTCATTGTCTTAGTAAGCTTTTGGCATATGACTATGAAAAAAATAAAAAAGTCCTATATGGTTAATAGCATGTCACCACAGAAATTATTCTTGTTATCATTTACCTACTCGAGGACGAGCAGGAATTAAGCTTGGGGATGTTGATACGTCCAAAACGTAGCTATAATTTCTGCTTGCTCCATGCCTCTTTTGGGTGATATTGCTATGATATTTATACACTTCCATACACTTTTGATCATATTTGGACTAACCTATTAACTCAGTGCACCCCAGTGCCAGTTTCTGTTTTCTGCTGTTTTTGTATTACAGGTTTTCCCATTACGAAAGCTGCCAGAAAAATCTCGGAAAAATTATATAAAAAATCAGCGTTCCAGAAGCTTCCCGGTAGCCAAAGTACAGCCGGAGGGGGGCCACCAGGGCTCCAGGCGCCCTGGTGGCGCGGCCCCCCTCCTGGCCGCGCCGGGGGGCGCCTGGGCCCCCCGGGCCTCCGCTGATGCCCCCCTTTGGCATATATTTATATCGTGTCCCGAAACCCTCGATACGGGAACCCTTTTTTCGCCATCTCATCTCTGTTCCGCCGCAGCCGCGCTTCCAAGATCGGGAGCACCAGGAGAACTCTTCTCGGCACCCTGCCGGAGGGGAGGATCACCACCGGGAGCCTCTCCACCACCATGGACGCCTCCCGGATGAGTTGTGAGTAGTCTCCCTTGGACCATGGGTCCATGACCAGTAGCTATGTGATGTTCTCCTCCCGTTCTTGTGCTTCACTAATTAGTCCTCGTGAGCTGCCCTACAAGATCGAGGCACATATGTAATCCTTATGCTGTTGCTATGTTGAGTTTGCTGGGATCCGATGGATTGTGAGATTATGTTCAGATTGTGTTTGAGTAATATATTTGATCTACCTCTTTTATATTTATGTTCGTAAGTAATTCTTGCATGTTCTCCGTTGTTATTTATTGCTTTGGCCAAGTAGTAGGTAGTGACTCCAAGAGGGAACGTTATGCTTGATTGTGGGTTCATGCCCCTCGATGACTAGCTTGAGTGACAGAAACATGAGTCTAGGGGATGTGATGTTGCCACAAGGGGGAAAACAACGATGCTTGTGCCCGCGGGTGCAAGGATTGTTTACTTTACGCAAAGTTCTTTTAATGCAGTTGTATGTTGCTTTAAGTTTACACTATGGGTGGGACTCACAACTTAATACCAGCGAGATGTTCTGGATAGATATCTCAAGGTGGATGATTAGTAGTAGATGCAGATGGATTTTGGTCTACTTGCCTTGGCGTACCGCCCATGCTTTGAACCTCTACCATTCTTGCAACATAGTTAGCATTGGTTTGCGCACATAATTCTGGCAATTGCCCAGCTGTAATTCGTTTACCTCACATAGCTTTTTTATCGTCTTTTGGGAGAGAGACATCACTAGTGAACATCATGGGACCCCGGTCCATATTACCATCACTGATCACATCCGCTATTTACTTTCCGCTTTTATTTACTATTTGTAGCAAAACCTATCACTATTATCACTTGCGTTTGATCCTTTGTAAACGACAAGGCCGGAGGGATTGACAACCTCTCTGTACTCGTTGGGAGCAAAGTTATTTGTATCTGTGTGCAGGTCCACGTTGATTGCTAATATCTGGCGCCGTTAGCAGTTGACACCTTCTTGTTGAAATTGGGAGTCTCAAGGGAAATCGATCCTAGGTATCTTTGTCAAGGGAAAACTTCCGCTACACTGCATCTCAAACCTCCCACTTGGGGTAACCAACGAGGGGCGAGAAGCCATCAGGGGTCACCGTGAGGGTCGCCGCGAAATGCATGTCGACTTCGAGGGTCGACTCGCCGACTTTGAAAGAGCAAACCTAGTCGCGCTACAACACATAGACGTGGTCGATCCTTGGGTGGTAGAGCACAAAACCTTTATTGAGAAGACGTACAATGACCGAGGCCAACAGAGGACGGACGGAGATATAATCAAAGAGCACAACTCATGTTTCACGTGTTGGTTCAAGCAGAAGCTTCGGTCGTACCCTTTACATGAGGATTCTTCCGCGGAAGAACAACTCATATTCGCCTTGTCACAGGGCGCCGAGCACAACCTGATGACTTATGAGGCATACGATATCAACGGCTACACATTCTACACCGAGGCCAAGGACATGAAGAGCGATGGTTATCAAAACTCCGGGGTAACGATGGAATCCTACACCGGTAACGACAAGGACAGATACTACAGAAGGATCGAGGAGATCTGGGAGCTGAGCTATGCTGGAGAGAAGGTCCCGATGTTCCGTGTCAGATGGGCCAAGAGCGTCCTAAAAGAAGGCCGGTATTTCACCACCATGGTTATACCCGAAGCCAAATCCAAGACCGCGGGCGCAAACGTCATCGCGAAAAATGAGCCATGGGTACTGGCTTCCCAAGTTGACCAATGCTTCTTCATTACCGACCCATCAAAGCCCAGTCGTGTTGTCGTGAGGAGAGGCAAAAGGAAGATCATCGGAATGGATGGAGTAGCCAATGAGCAAGACTTCGACAAGTACGGCGACCCGAGGATCGAACATGACGACGATGATGAAGTAGCAGCATACACCACAAGAAGAAGCAGGACCACCCTACCTAAAGGACGTCTGTTCCACAGAAGAACTCCATTTGTGAAAAAGAAGGGCAAGAAGATTGTGAACAGATAGCTAGCTAAGATCGATTGTATTTAAATCGTAGCCTTCATTTCTCGATTGTATTTCATGGGCACTTCTTGAACTATCATGAATATTTTTAAATTCATGGGCACTTTTTGAATTCATGAGAACACTCGATCTCGATCCCCCTCCATCTCGATCGTTATCCCCCCTTGCCAGATTCCCCTTGCCAGATCCCCCTCGCCGCCGAGCACCCCCCGCACCCTCCCTCGCTCCACCACCGCCGAGCACCCCTCGCACCCTCCCCCGCTCCATCACTGCCGACGACCCC
>LR738710.1:329563698-329679415 GCA_902687465.1 Secale cereale
GCCGACGACCCCCGCACCCTCCCCCGCTCCACCGTCACAAATGAATGCAACTAAAAAAAATTGATTATATTTTCAAAAAACAAATTTGATTATATTTTCAAATAACAAATTTGATGGTATTTTCAAATAACTAATTTGATGATATTTTTTTATATTCATAAATATTTTCAAATAAAAAATATGATGATATTTTTTAAAAAATTATTACTATTTTAAAAAAAAAATTACTGTTTCATATTCATGTTATTTTTTTATATTCATAAATATTTTCAAATAAAAAATTATTACTGTTTTTATAAAAATTTATTACTGTTTCATATTCATATTCATATTCATATTCATATTCATATTCATGATATTTTTTATATTCATAAATATTTTCAAATAAAAAATTATTAATGTTTTTATAAAAAATAATTACTTATGGCGCATCGCTGGCTGGTGCGCCATTGGTATAAAAAAACATTCTAATGGCGCATCGCTGGCTGGTGCGCCATTGGTATAAAAAAACATTCTAATGGCGCACCGCTAGGGGGTGCGCCATTAGTAATCTTCCCCCCTATAGCTAGTCGCCCGATCCCTTCGTCCCTCCCTCTCGCCAGATCCACTTCTCCCTCTCGCCAGACCCACGACGCCGTCGCCCCTACGTGCACCGCCGCCCCCGTGCCCCCCACCACTGCAGCTCCGCCGTCGCCGACAGCTTCCCCGCGTTTGCCCCTGCCCTGCGCCGCCTCTACCTCAGTCCGGGCACGGGGTGCAGGACGGAGACCACCGACGGCCTCCCCATGACCAACCGAGGCGCCCAGGAGGACCGTCGTCGTCTTCTTCCTCGACTAAGAGGACCCGGACGAGCTCGGACGCCCTCGAGCCATCCCTTCGACGTCGCCGCCACCGCCGACCCCGACCCCGACCCCTCCGGCGACCCCGCCGTTTTTCCTGGTAAGAAATGCATCCACACCCATCACAATAGGTCCATCTTACTGTATGTGCATTATAGTCATTTGCTTGTGTCAGGATTATCCTAAAATACTTCAACTCTTGAGAAAATAATGTGCCACATTATTGATATTTGCTTTGGAACACTTTATGATCAGCAAGTATGTTCCAGATGTTTTTCTAGAGTTCCAGATGTGTTCTAGGGGTGGTACAATTTTAGGCATTTGTTTGGATTCCATTGCTGGATCTGTCTAATGCTGCAAATTTAATCTTCGCTAGATAGAAATAATGTTGGCTGTTAGTACGACAGGGCAAGATTAATTCAGTAATTGAGTTCCAGATGTTTTTTTTAGGATACAAGTTCAGACCTTTGTGCTCCTGTGTCCATTGCTGGATGTTGGTTGTGGGAAAACTGCAATTGCTTTACCATCTCTGACTAATTAACTATTTGAGGGAGGGACATTAGTGGATTTAGACCTTTGTGCTAATTCAATCTTCGCTAGGTATATAGCTATTTTAGGACTACCATTGACGTAGTCACACACTTATAGAACTTGACATAGTTTCATTTAATTAATTAGTTTTTATAGATAATTATTATCTCAAATTATGAGTATGATCGACGATATGTGATACGACAAGAAGACTAAGTGTGGTGGTGTGTGTTGTACTTAGAATCAGGTGTGCGTCTGCTCAAGTTAACTAGAGCAACAGAGTCACCAACTAATTAAGAAAGGGAGGAGCTCAGCTGATATGAAGTCATTAGCAAGGGTAGTGGTAGTGGAGTGGAGTGCTTAACACTCTCAGCAAAGTGGACTTCACTTCCAGTGGCATTAAAGTAGCAGCCACACTCTCCTCTCCTCTAGTTGTTAGAGGTCGTTAGAACCTACTGCCTAGTGGGCCCTATGACTAACTGGCCCCCGCCAATGGCACACCAAGAATTGCTATGTGGACACTATCTATCTAACACCAGCAGCCCCCACAATAGCAGTCTGAGAGAGATATACACTCATGTTGTTTTTAATTAGGGGGAAATTTATAAGATTCTGGTATGGTACTTGATCTTATCACATTAAATAGCATACATGTTTCTGTTGTACCAAAAGGTTAGTGTGCAGTTAGACTTCGGCTTCAGTTGGTACTGTGATGTCAACGTCGAGCACTAAATTAGTAGTAGAGTACATACCTTGTGCATCGGCCTCTTCTCTATTATTATCCTAGGACATTAGATGATGTACTATATGCCTTTTCTTCTTCTTTGGATCACAGGAGGTTCTAGGACTATCCCAGTTTAACCAGGGAAATTGTTACATATTTTTGGTGTATCTCTGTGACATATCTGCTGGTTATTAGCCATCTCTGGATAAAAAGCTATTTTAGGGACAGTAGGGAGATAAATTACTGTAAAATGCTTAAAATGTGAAGCCTGCAACACTTGACAAGCACAATATACTAATTTGCATGATCAGCAACAGTTTCTTTCACTAATTTTCAGTTAACAGCAATCCATGATTTTTTTCAGCTAAAACTATTGATGATTTTTTGGTGGATGACCTATTAGAGGCTCTTGAGTTTGCTGGAATGGCAACATCCTAGCACTGCAAACATGGCAACATCCTACCACTGCAATGTGGCATGTTGGCTCAACAATCACCAGTGTACACTACACAGAACAATGTAGCTGTTATTCTTGTTGTGGTTATGCTTTTAGCAGCAGAGAAGTAAGAGCAGAAGCATCATTGATGCATGTGCTGTTTAATTAGCTTTTACTATATGATGATGATGACAAGTAGTAGATGCCAACTTTTGACATGCATGCACTCATTCTTGTAAACTAAACTAAACATGCTTATCTATTTATCTATCTTTCTGCTTTAGTATGTATGTATGCATTGTATTATTATTTGCTCCAGGCCAGCTTAATTTGCTGGCTGGCTGGCATGATGGCTGATGGATCCCTCAGCTGAAGCTCAGTGTGATCTTCATTTGAATAGTCTAAAGTGGAGTTGAAAGCCCGATGCACTCCATCCAGATTTTTGCTGGGTTTTGTCTCCGACCATCGTGTCGTGATGATTTTGCAGGTACCCCGAGAGGCCCTTGAGTTTGCTGGAATGTCGATTAACTTCCGATCCGGCAAATTCGGGTACTCCATATGTCCTATTTTCAGCAAAGGTCATGCTGAAATTTTCCGTGAATTTTAGCATGACTTTGCTAAAAATAGGACATATGGGGTACTTGTGACTAATGCATGGGCCGGGGTATCTTAGTAGTTAATTAAGTAGGGTCAACTGCCGCTTTATTCTAGCTACATTAAACCATAGGCGGCAATAGAGCCAAGTGATTGCGCCCAACTTAGAATTCTCCTTCCTAGCTTAGCTTTTAGGATGCCTCGGTGTCGACAAACCATAAATTATAAAACCTTGGCTTTTAGGGTGCCTCGGTGTCGATAAAAACCGAAATGATGAAAGCTTAGGCTTTTAGGGTGCCTCGGCGTCGAAAAACCCTCAATGATAAAAGCTTAGCTTTTAGGATGCCTCGGTGTCGACAAACCCTAAATGATGAGACCATGATCTTGTTCCTTGACAATAACCAACTTTTTGACCAAACTTTTTTCCTATTTAGAGAGAAACATGGCCAACAATGATGAGGCCGGGGGTTCGGGCGGCAAGGCATTCTGGGAGCTATCCCAGGAGATGGAGGAACAACCTCACTTGTATGAGGACGCCGCCTTCCCCACTGATCCTGAGACCACTGATGGTGCCGCCGAGGATGACCCCATTGATGGTGCCGCCGAGGATGCCACCACTGATGGTGCCGCCGAGGATGCCACCACTGATGATGGCGGCGCACACGCAGATGGCACCCAACCAAAGAGGCAACGGAAGGACCGGCGCCCGACCGTGCTCCGCACCGTCCAGGAGGAATTTACTGAAGTGGACTCCGACGGGAATCCAACGGCGCCCGAACGAATAGTCAAGGGGTACTCGCTTCAGCTCGGGTGCATTCTCCGGAGCACCATCTCGATCAACACCGAGAACCTGACGCATCATGACCGAGGGAATTTGCGCAACCTTCTCTTCACGAAGCTGCACGAACGATACAAGTTCCCTGCTGAATTTGAAAACACAAGCCTCAAAGGGAATAAAGTGGACAATACTGCCCTCGCGAGGATGAGCACGGCCCTGTCTACTTGGAAAAGCAATGTGAAGAGAATGATCGAGAGAGGTGAGAGTTATGAGAAGATCAAGGAGAAAAATCCTTTGATCACCGAAGATGACTACAACGACTTCAAGATCAAGTGCTCGAGCACCGCAACCTCCGAATCAAGTTAGTGGGGGGAAGAAATGCGGGAGTTGAACTTAGGGGAACACACACTCGGTCCCGGCGGTTACAGAGTGGCGAAGCCTATATGAGACAAGGAGGAGGCGGACCGTGCCGAGCAAGGCCTACCGCCCCTCTTAGATAAATACGGTGACAAGCAGACCAGGAACTTTTTCAGGGCCCGGTACAAGAAGGACCCAAAAACAAAGGAGTTTACCACGGATCCGAAGACCAGGGCGCTTGAGCTTGTTCTGGTAAGGAATACACCCCCGCGTAATTAGCTCCATATGGTTGCATTCTAATTTTTGAAGTAAAATTTCTAAATGGTTCACATTCCTTCCACAGGCGACTGAAAGCAGCAGCGCGGGGTCGACTAAGAGCAACCCTTGGGACACCACTCTAAATAGGGCGTTGAATGTAATGAAGAAAAATGATAAGCTCAGTAAGCCAACGTCAGCTGGTCGTGTGGCCGGCAAAGGCTTGTCCACAAAATGGTCGTCATACTATAACGCTGGTGGGAGAAAGGAGAAAAAGACCAGCTCGGAAAGCCAGTCGCGCGAGGTTCAAGAACTCAAGGCACAGGTGGCGCGGATTTCGGAGATTGTCCAAGAGCAAGTGCAACAACAACTGGGAGCGACGATCACCACCATTGTGCCTAGCTTGATCGAGGGGTTGTAGGCGTGGATTGCGGGCGGCCAACAGGGGCCGCCCCCGATTCCCAACTTCACGGCCAGCAACTCGCAGAACGCGATGGCGGGGCCATTGGTGTCTCCTGCGGAGGCGCCATTGGTGTCTTCGACGCCGGCACGGGAACTTAATGCACCCGGGTGTACGCCGGCCGGCACCTATGCAGCAAGCGGCCCCTCCGTCAACTGCACGCCCGCCATTGGCGGTGCCTCGACATTAGCCGAGCTCGACGCCATCACCACAGTAACTAATTAAGCCTCTCTCGGCCGAGGACTTCATCTCCTTGCCTTTGATTGGGCATCCCTGACGCCCTACATATTTTCGCAGGGCGCCGCCGACGTTCCGTGCACTCTCCCACACTTCGTGAACAACGAGTTGGTCGATGTCGCCAAGGGAAAAATCGTTCAACCGGGCAACCCCGTGTTCCACGGTACTAGGATGCCACCCAACTTGTATAGGGTTCAACTGGTTCAGGTGCTGCCAGGCTGCGACGAGTTGTTACCTCCGATTCGACCCGTCGGGGCCGACAAAGATGGCGTGATGACCCTCAGCGCCTGCCTGAGCTGGCCCCTGCTTTGGTCGAAGAGGCAGATTCGTTTGGGGGCGGGGGACACCACCCCAAAGACAACACCGCCAGTCATGCCGGCGCGAAGTCGGCCCCATGGCAAGACCGCTGCAACAGCGCCGGACATCCCTATGCCACTGGATCCAAACATGCATATGGCACAGGACCCGAACAACGACGACGACGATACATTTGCCAATGTCGATCAGTACTTTGCCGATCATGGGTACGGTGGCGACTTCATGGGGCCTCCTTCTCAAGAACCCAACCCTACAAAAGACGTGCGCGATCTAGCTGGTACCACGGAGAAACCAAGTTGCAACAGGCGTCGCCTGCCATTCAGTTCTCAGGAGACGCCTCCAGCTGCCGACTTCACCGAGCCTCAGATAGGCGAGGTACGAAATATTATCAGACCCAACACACTCAAGAAGGCGGTCTGTGAGCAGAACTCGGTCCCATTACAGGAGAAGAAGAAGGCACGCAAAAGAAAGACTAACAAGGGTGCGAGCCAGCCGGCACCGAGTACGATCCGTGCTCAGGACGGGCCACCTTCACCTGAGGATGTAATGAGGAGGGTGCATGTGGCGGGTAGGCCGATGCTACCGAGAAATATGCTCGATGCTGCAACCGATGCTATGCGGAGTCTGCATGATAGTGTTCTTTCTTTGGAGAAGCGGCGTTTTAGAGAGAAGGATGTGGCATACCCAGTTTTCGTGGCCAAGGTGCCAGAGGGCAAGGGCTTTGTGGATAACTCCATCGGGGGTACGATCGTCCTGCGGTTTGATGACATCTAAGCTATGTTGAACCTTCATCCGCTGCACTACACCTTCGTTCGGCTATTTTCGCTGAGTATGGAGATGCGGATCATTCGCGACAAGACCCCGGACATCGTGATAGTCGACCCCTTCTACATGCGTGCCAAGATCTTGGGCAGCGTTGGGGACCGGCAAGTCGCGAGTTTTTACCTCGAAGGCGTCATTTTGGCAAACCGAGATAAGGATAACTTCCTCGTGCCTTACTTTCCCGAGT
The DNA here is from genome assembly GCA_902687465.1 of Secale cereale. Classification (NCBI taxonomy): domain Eukaryota; kingdom Viridiplantae; phylum Streptophyta; class Magnoliopsida; order Poales; family Poaceae; genus Secale; species Secale cereale. The sequence goes on from LR738710.1 coordinate 329,570,237, forward strand.
AAGTCCTCCCCTCAACCGCCCCGTAACATATGAATTCTTAGATTTCGATCGTTTTTCTTTTAACATTCCGTGTTTTCTGCAGTGACACACATTGCACGCTCATCCTCCTAAGCCCAAATATTCCATGCCACGTATTTCGACTCGGGCCGTCAGTCGAACGTAGACTACACAAATGTCAAGAAGGTTCTTGATGATGTTCTCCCCGGCTACGCCAAATCTGGAGGCACCTTCACCAGGCCTATTCGTAAGACCGGCAAGCACGTGTTCTCCCACAATACGACGTTCTGCTGCGTCAAGCAGCCGCCTGGCGGTCAGGAGGGTGCCTACTACGCCATCCATCACGTGCGGGCGATCGTACGGAACCATCATCAACTTCTGCTACCGATAAACTCAAAGATTGGGCCGCGAGCGTGTCGGCAATCCCGGACGCGGACATCAGACAAGAATTCTTTCGCATCCAGTTAGAGTTTGCGGAAATCATCCATCAAGATGTCCTTCGGACCTCGGGGCAGTTCTACCTTAGAAATCAACCGTCCAACAGTGACATCGACACAATGCTACAAATGCAGGCTGACAACGCCCGCGATTTCATGACTCCCACGGTAGACGGCGGCTTCATCCATGCTCCGGTTCCTTGAGTCGAGTCGAAAGTAGTGATGCTGTGTCTAGTTCTGAAACATCGATTGGCTCATGTTGTAATTAAACTTTAATGAACTTGTAGTATGTCTCTTTGGTTTCGACTGTCATTCAACTTAGATGTAATCGATGCTATTAATGTCTTGCTTTTCTCTTCCGATCGTTCTGTTGCATACTTATATGTTGCTTATGTATTGTCTATGAATTGGTACTAACGTTTCGTTTGGCTAGTGCATAGCGATGCCGTCGTATGTCGTGTACAAGGGTAAGGTTCCCGGAGTCTACGACGACTGGGAGGAGTGTCGGAGACAGGTTCACCGATTCAGCGGTAACAGTTACAAAGGGTACACCACTAGGGCCGAGGCGGAATCTAGATACGCCCGTTATCTAGCGGGAGAGGGGAGGGAGCGTTGGAGGAACCGGATGAAGACGAGTTTCATCATGATGATGCTCATCGTGATGACCGCAGCTCTCTTCTATGTAATGGTAGTTTAGATGATCGATATCGACTTGTAATGTGAAGAAAAACTCGCTACTCGCGGTCTCGAGACTTGTAATATAATGTTCTATCTTTGTTCGGTCTTTTCAATTCGGAGACTAATATGATGAATTGTATTGGGAGACTAATATGATGAATTGTATTGGGAGACTAATCTTCTATTGGATTCGATGAATCTGTTGTTGATGTGTGATGGTGCTGTCTATATTCTATCCAATAATACATTTTGTAACCTGTGCAAAAAAAAATTAAAAAATAAATAAATAACCTAATATTCATACTAATGGCGCATCACATCATAGTGCGCCATTAGTATGCCAAAGGATACTAATGGCGCATCATCCAACAGTGCGCCATTAGTATGCCAAAGTTACTAATGGCGCATCTGGCAGTAGTGCACCATTAGTATGCCAAAGCACCTGGGTATATATGGCCCCCTGGGAGGCATACTAATGGCGCACTGTGGTATATACTAATGGCGCATCTGCGGTGCGCCATTAGTATACCAGATACTAATGGCGCACCAGAGTTGCGCCATTAGTAAAATATACTAATGGCGTGGCACTAATGGCGCACCACTAATGCGCCATTAATCGCCAAAATAGGTGCGCCATTAGTAGGCCTTTTCCTAGTAGTGCATGGTAAGCCCACTTTTAAAGGTAATCCTGAGTAGTAATTACCGAGAGGGGCAGCCGAGGGAAAAATGGCACAATGTTTGTGCAAGCTGGGAACAAAATGCAAATATTGGGAACTTTCAACCATCATATCTGCCTTCAGATCTAGTTGGTAACATGATATTTCAGACGTCATGTCTGGAAAAGAAAGTCTGCAACACAAACCAACAAGATGACATTTCGAGATTCTCGGGAAATGAACTACGATAGTAAGCTCCAAAATATGAGCTGGTTCTGCTACATACCTGTGAACACGTTGTCCAAGACAAGAATGACCACGTAGTAGTCTTATAATAAAAGCACTACCGAGTTCAGGTTGAGAACCATCATTAAAGATAGCGAAGTCATGTGCATGACCTAGGATTAGCACAACATACTCCTTTTTCTTAAACAAATCAATCAGTGGCTTGGTGTGCTAGGGAATACATATGGAGTGGAGGTTATTAATCTGCCAAACCATAGTATACATTCACTCATGCATAATGATACGTCTCCAACGTATGTATAATTTTTGATTGTTCCATGCTATTATTTATGATGTTTTGGATGTTTAATGGGCTTTGTAATACACTTTTATATTATTTTTGGGACTAACCTATTAACCCAAAGGCCCAGTCCAGATTGCTGTATTTTTTTTGCCTATTTCAGGGTTTTACAGAATATCAAACAGAGTCCAAACGGAATGTAACCGTCGGGAGAGATAATTTTGGAGCAAAATCTGCACGCGAGACTTGAGAACCACGGAATAGGGCTGACGTGGCGTCCACGAGGGTGGGGCGCCCCCCCCCCCCATAGGGCGCGCCCCCTGGCTCATGGGCCCCACGGCTGGCCCCCGGTGCCCTCCTTCCTCCTATATATACTTATGTACCCCGAAAACATCAGAGATAGAGAGAAAACCCTAGTTCCACCGCCGCAACCTTCTGTTCCCGTGAGATCCCATCTTGGGGCCTTTTCCCGAGCTCCGCCGGAGGGGGGATCTACCACAGAGTGCTTCTACATCATCATCATCGCCTCACCATGAGGTATGAGTAGTTTACCACAGACCTTCGGGTCCATAGTTAGTACCTAGATGGCTTCTTCTGTCTCTTTGGATCTCAATACCAAGTTATCCTCGGTCTTCGAGGAGATCCATTCGATGTAATCTCTTTTTGCGGTGTGTTCGTCGAGATCCGATGAATTGTGGGTTTATGATCAAGATTATCTATGAGAAATATTTGGTTCTTTTCTGAACTCTTTTATGTATGATTATAATATCCTTGCAAGTCTCTTCGAATTATTGGTTTTGTTTGGCCTACTAGACCTATAGTTCTGGCAATGGGAGAAGTGCTTGGCTTTGGGTTCAATCTTGCGGTGTCCTTTCCAAGTGACAGTAGGGGCAGCAAGGCACATATTGTATTGTTGCCATCAAGGATAAAAAGATGGGGTTTATATCACTAAGTTTGAGTTTATCCCTCTACATCATGTCATCTTGCTTAAGGCGTTACTCTGTTCTTATGAACTCAATACACTAGATGCATGTTGGATAGCGGTCGATGTGTGGAGTAATTGTACTAGATGCAGAATCGTTTCGGTCTACTTGTTTAGGACGTGATGCCTATATATAATGATCATGCCTAGATATTCTCATAAGTATTCGCTTTTCTATCAATTGCTCGACAATAATTCGTTTACCCATCGTAGAATTCCGCTATCATGAGAGAAGCCACTAGAGAAACCTATGGCCCCTGGGTCCATTCTCAACATATCAATCTACAATCTACTTTACTTTTCCGTTTTTACTTTTTGTTCTTATATCCAAAAATACCAAAAATATCAAACTATCATATCTATCAGATATCACTTCTGTAAGTGACCGTAAAGGGATTGACAACCCCTTATCGCGTTGGCTGCGAAGTTCTTGTTTGTTTGTGAAGGTGCGAGGGACTCGCGCATGGTCTCCTACTGGATTGATACCTTGGTTCTCAAAAACTAAGGGAAATACTTACGCTACTGTGCTGCATCTCCCTTTCCTCTTCGAGGGAATACAATGCAAGCTCGAGAACTAGCAAGAAGAATTTCTAGCGCCGTTGCCGGGGAGGCTTACGCAAAAGTCATATACCAAGTACCTATCACAAACCCTTATCCTTCGCATTACATTTATTTTCCTCTCCCCCACTTCACCCTTGCCATTTTATTTGCCCTTCTTTTTGCTGTGTGTTTTTCATTCGCTTGCTTCTTGTTTGCTTGTGTGTTGGATTGCTTGCTTGTCACTATGGCTCAGAACAATACCAAATTGTGTGACTTCTCCAATACCAACAATAATGATTTTATTAGCACTCTGATTGCTCCTATTACCGATGCTGAATCTTGTGAGATCAATGCTGCTCTGTTGAATCTTGTTATGAAAGATCAATATTACGGCCTTCCTAGTGAAGATGCCGCTACCCATCAAAACAACTTTGTTGATTTATGTGATATGAAAAAGAAGAGGGATACGGATAATTATATTGTTGAATTGAAATTCTTTCTGTTTTCACTTAGAGATCGTGCTAAAACTTGGTTTTCCACTTTGCCTAGAAATAGTATTGATTCATGGAATAAGTACAAAGATCCTTTTATCTCTAAGTATTTACCTCCTGCTAAGATCATCTCTCTTAGAAATGATATTATGAATTTTAAGCAACTAAATCATGAGCATGTTGCACAAGCTTGGGATAGAATGAAATTGAGGATACGTAATTGCCCTACACATGGTTTGAACTTATGGATGATTATTCAAAACTTTAATGCTGGCTTGAATCTTGCTTCTAGAAATCTTTTAGATTCGGCCGTATGAGTCACTTTCATGGAAACTACCTTAGGAGAAGCTACCAAACTCCTAGATAATATTATGGTTAATTATTCTCAATGGCACACCGAAAGATCTACTAGTAAAAAAGTGCATGCTATTGAAGAGATTAGTGTTTTGAGTGCAAAGATGGTTGAACTTATGAAATTATTTGCTGCTAAGAGTGCTTCTTCTGATCCTAATGATATGCCTTTATCCACATTGACTGAAAATAATAATGAATCTTTGGATGTGAATTTTGTTGGTAGGAATAATTTTGGTAACAATGCTTATAGAGGAAACTTTAACCCTAGGCCTTTTCCTAGTAATTCCTCTAATAATTATGGTAATTCCTACAATAACTCTTATGGAAATATACCTTCTGAATTTGAAACTAGTGTCAAGGAGTTAATGAATTCACAAAAGAATTTCAATGCTTTGCTTGAACAAAAATTGCTTAAGATTGATGAATTGGCTACAAGTGTGGATTGAATTACTCTTGATGTTGATTCTTTGAAACTTAGATCTATCCCACCTAAGCATGATATCAATGAGTCTCTCAAAGCCATGAGATTTCCATTGATGAATGCAAAGAAAGAACTGCTAGGATGCGTGCTAAAAAGGAGAGTTATATAAAAGCGTGTTCTTCTAGTTATCATGAAAATAAAGATGAAGATCTGAAAGTTATTGATGTGTCTCCTATTAGATTCTTGTTTTCTTATATGAATCTTGATAAATATGGGATTGGAGATGAGTCTACTTTAATTAAAAGGTGTCCCAATGATTCGGAGTTTTTAGATCTTGATGCTAAAATTGTTAAAAGTGGGATTGAAGAGATTAAAACTTTGCATAGTGATGAACCCACTACTTTGGATTTCAAGGGATTAAATTATGATAATTTCTCTTTGATTGATTGTATTTTCTTGTTGCAGTCCGTACTAAACTCTCCGCATGCTTATAGTCAAAATAAAGCTTTTACCAAAAACATAGTTGATGCTTTGATGCAATCTTATGAAGAAAAACTTGAATTAGAAGTTTCTATCCCTAGAAAGCTTTATGGTGAGTGCTAACCTACTATTAAAATTGAAATTAAATATCATGAATGCTTTGCTTTGTGTGATTTGGGTGCAAGTGTCTCCACTATCCCAAAAACTTTGTGTGATTTGTTAGGTTTCCATGAGCTTGATGATTGTTCTTTAAATTTGCATCTTGCGGATTCTACCATTAAGAAACCTATGTGAAGGATTAATGATGTTCTTATTGTTGCCAATAGGAATTATGTGCCCGTAGATTTCATTGTTCTTTATATAGATTGCAATCCTTCATGTCCTATTATTCTTGGTAGACCTTTCCTTAGAAAGATTGGTGCAATTATTGATATGAAGGAAGGAAATATTAGATTCCAATTGCTGTTAAGGAAAGGCATGGAACACTTTCCTAGAAACAAAATTAAATTACCTCATGAATCTATTATGAGATCCACTTCTGGATTGCCTTCCAAAGATGGCAATACCTAGATCTATCCATGTATTGTGCCTAGCTAGGGGCGTTAAAAGATAGCGCTTTTTGGGAGGCAACCCAATTTTATATATTTTCTTGATTCTGTTTAGGAATAATTATTGTATCTAAATTATGTTTAGATGTGGTTTTGTGATTTAATTAGCATTTGTGCCAAGTAGAACCTTTGGGAAGACTTGTGTGAAGTTTATATGATCTTGCTGTGAAAAATAGAATCGTTAGCGCTCGCTAGAATAGTCACCAGATTTTACTGGAGTGTGCTATTTAGTTGATTATTTTTGCAGATGATTAATAGACAAATTCCTCACGTTTGAAAATTTATTTCAATTTTTTTGAGTTACAGAAGTATGCGAAAGTTACTGATTACTACAGATTGTTCTATTTTTGACAAATTCTGTTTTTCGTGTGTTGTTTGCTTATTTTGATGAATCTATGAGTAGTATTGGGGAGTATGAATCATACAGAAGTTGGAATACAGTAGGTTTAACACCAATATAAAAAAATGATTTCATTACAGTACCATTGAGTGGTGGTTTGTTTTCTTATACTAATGGAGCTCACGGGATTTTTGTCTAAGTTTTGTGTTGTGAAGTTTTCAAGTTTTGAGTATTGCTTTGATGGAATACGAAACAAAGAGTGGCAAGAGCCTAAGCTTGGGGATGCCCAATGCACCCCAAGGTAAAACTCAAGGACAACCAAAAGCCTAAGCCTGCGGATGCCCCGAGAAGGCATCCCCTCTTTCGCCTTCATCTATCGGTAACTATACTCGGGACTATATTTTTATTCACCACATGGTATGTGTTTCACTTGGAGCATCATGTATTATTTGAGTATTTGCTTGTTAGTTTGCCACAATCATCCTTGTTGGACACACCTTTTTGAGAGAGATAAATATGGCCTAGGAATTGTTAGAACATTCTATGTGCTTCACTTATATCTTTTGAGTTAAATAGTTTGCTCTAGTGCTTCACTTATATCTTTTAGAGCACGGTGGTAATTTTATTTGGTAGGAATTGTTGATCTCTCATGCTTCACTTATATCCTTTTGATAGTCTATTAGAACAGCATGGTAATGTGCTTTGGCTATAAAACTAGCCTTAACATGATAGGCATTCAAGATGAATGTAGTAAAAACTTTCATACAAAGTGCATTGAATATGATGAGAAGTTGGATGCTTGATAATTGTTTTGATATATGAGGATAGTAATATTTGAGTCATGCTAGTGGAGTTATTATGAAATTGAGAAATACTTGTTTTAATTTTGTGATTCTCGTAGCATGCACGTATGGTGAACCGCTATGTGACGAAGTTAGAGCATGAGGTATTTATAGAGTGTCATCCTTTGTGTGGAGGTCGGGGGCGCGCGATGGTTAACTCCTACCAACCTCCCCCCTAGGAGCATGTGTTGATTGCTTTGTTTTGATGACTCGTAAATTTTTGCAATAAGTATATGAGTTCTTATGACTAATGTTGAGTCCATGGATTATAGGCACTCTCACCCTTCCACCATTGCTAGCCTCTCTTGTACCGCGCAACTTTCGTCGGTACCATACACCCACTATATACCTTCCTCAAAACAGCCACCATATATCTTCCTCAAAACAGCCACCATATCTACCAATTATGGCATTTCCATAGCCATTCAGAGATATATTGCCATGCAACTTTCCACCGTTCCGTTCATATGACATGCTTCATATTGCCATTCAGAGATATATTTCCATGCATGATCATGTAGTTGACATCGTATTTGTGGCAAAGCCACCATGCATAATTTTTCATACATGTCACTCTTGATTCATTGCATATCCCGGTACACCGCCGGAGGCATTCATATAGAGTCATACTTTGTTCTAGTATCGAGTTGTAATATCGAGTAGTAAATCAATATAAGTGTGATGATCATCATTATTAGAGCATTGTCCCAAAGAAAAAAATAAGGAAAGGCCAAGAAAAAGAAAGACCCAAAAAAGGAAAAAAAATAGAAAAAGGGAAAAAAGAACAGAAAAGAAAAAGGGACAACTGCTACTATCTTTTTCCACACTTGTGCTTCAAAGTAGCACCGTGTTCTTCACGATAGAGAGTCTCATGTTTAGTCACTTTCATATACTAGTGGGAATTTTCATTATAGAACTTGGCTTGTATATTCCAACGATGGGCTTCCTCAAATGCCCTAGGTCTTCGTGAGGAAGCAAGTTGGATGCACACCCACTTAGTTTCTTCTGTTGATCTTTCATACATTTTTAGCTCTAGTGCATCCGTTGCATGGCAATCCCTACTCACTCACATTGATATCTATTGATAGGCATCTCCATAGCCCGTTGATATGCCTAGTCGATGTGAGACTATCGCCCTCCTTTTTGTCTTCTCCACAACCACCACTCTATTCCACCCATAGTGTTATATCCATGCCTCATACTCATGTATTGCATGAAGGTTGAAAGGTTAGAATGAATAGAGTATGAAAACAAGTGCATGGCTGAAACCGGGGTTGTGCATGATATGAATATTTTGTGTGCTGAAGAGGGAGCATAGCTAGACAATATGATTTTGTAGGGATAACTTTCTTTAGCCATAGTATTCTGAGAAGACATGATTGCTTTGTTAGTATGCTTGAAGTATTATTATTTCTTATGTCAATATAGACTTTTGTCTTGAATCTTTCAGATATGAACATTCATGACACAATAGAGAGAACTACATTGAAAACTATGTTGGTTACCATTCCACATAAAAAATTGCATTGCATTCTTTGTGTTCCTTCTCTGTTGCCGGTATTTGTCCCCTCTCAGTAGACGACGTTCCGGCGATGAGTTCGATGACACCGATGAAGAACTATTACTATCTTCAGAAGTGCCAGGCAAGCAAACCCCCATTGAGCATTCTGACACAATCCCACTCTCTCGCTCCTGCTCTCTTTTACTGCATTAGGACAACAACATTTCAACTGTTACCTGCTGCGGTAGTTGAACCCCTTTCCTCTGCATGACCTGTCATTGCCATAGTAAATAGTTGAAACCCACTAGCATGAGTAGGAATTGTTTGAGCCATGTTGTGCCTACTCATTCATGCTTTCTGGTTATGCCTGCTATTGCTTAGAGTCGTGTCAGGTCTGATTCATCGGGGATGAATTGGAATGGTGATGAACATGTCCTACTGTGTGTGAGCTAAGTGTGCGAACACGATTTGGTAAAGGTAGCGGTGACCCGGTGTACCAAGTGGCACCCGGTTGGTGGGCTTGGGAACCCTGCACACATCATTTGGGGCCGTGAGCGACACCCCGGCGGGATCTCCTTACGGATGGAACCCGAATAGGCGATAAACCTGGACTAGAGTCTTGTGTGGTTAGTCAGGTCGTGGCCGACACCCTCGCTACGCTTTCGCTTGAAGGTTGCCGAGATACACGATGTGTACATGGCGGTAAGTGGCGAGAGCGTGTGTGAAGAAGTACACCCCTGCAGGGTTAACGTGATCTATTCGAATAGCCGGGTCCGTGGTTATGGACTTCTTGGATGCTTACATGGTACATAGACAAGTGAAAGTGGATACTCTAAAATGCTCAAGACAAGTGTGAGTGCTATGGATGGTCTTCTCGTAGGGAGACGGGAGCGGATCCATAGTGGTGTATTGATTGGTGAATATGTGGACTCGTGTGCGCCACCTCTAAAGAGTTACTTGCAGTCATAGTTTAGGATAGCCACCGAGTCAAAGCTGCCTTGCTGCAGTCAAACTCCACCACCCCTTTGTTGATACTGATGCATATGTAGTTAGTTCTGATGTAAGTCTTGCTGAGTACCTTTGTACTCACGTTTTCTTAATTTATGTTTTGCAGAGAGACTTCAGTCTCGCTAGTGGTTCCGCGTGGACTTCGACGTTTAGCTTGTTACCTCAGGTACGGTCTTGTACCCTTGGGAGGGTCTTGTAGATAGTCAGGCTTCTCAGCCTTTTTCTTTTGTAGTTGTCTGTACTCAGACATGTTATGCTTCCGTTGCCTGTATGCTCTATATGTTGGGCATGTGACCTCTGTTTGTAATAAATGCTATGATTGCTCTTCTGGGCCTTTATCTATATGAGTTGTTGAGTTATGTTGTGATGCCATGTGGTACATCACATACTTGCATGTTATGCGTACGCGTAATGTGTATTGCTATGTGCGGGATCTGACACCTAGTTGTTTACCTTCGGTAGCCTATCTTACAGGGAAATGTCTCCTAGTGCTTCCACCGAGCCTTGGTAGTTTGCTACTGCTCCGGAACACTTAGGCTGGCCGGCATGTGTCCTTCTTCGTTCCTGTGTCTGTCCCTTAGGGGAAATGTCACACGTTGTTCCTTTAAGTCCTTGTAGCTTGCGATGACTTGGGTTCATACGTTGATGACCGACACGTTCGTTGCTGGGTCATGTATGCCTGCCTCTGTAATTTAGCGCCACTTTTGGTTTATAACTAGTCATGTCGGCCCGGGTTCTCTGTCATATGGATGCTAGCAACACTATCATATACATGTGCCAAAATGTGCAAACGGTCCCGGGCCAGGTAAGGTGGCACCCGTGGGGATGCCGTGCGTAAGGCCGCAAAGTGATATGATGTGTTACAGGCTAGACCTGTGTGACTTAGGATCAGGGTCCTGACACCTATAGAATCTACATGGGGGCTAAAGCCGACGACTGGAAACTTTCACATAAAAACAAATGGCCGCACAGGAGGAAAAGTCGCTTACAATACAAAAGTGCAGGATTATATAAACATCGGTTCATAAGCTTAGTCTTTACAATCCGAATACAATTACACACAGATTACATCCTTTGAGCATTGGCCCTCTATAATGCGGGCTCCTAGGACATCACCGAAGTACCTTTCCGACTTCGGATGATCCTTGCCCTCTGGCGGGCTAGCAGTCGCTATCTCAGTGGCCTTCATCTTCGCCCAATGCATCTTGACACGGGCGAAGGCCATTCGTGCACCTTCTTTGCAGGCCGAATGCTTGACAGCGTCGACCCATGGGCTCGCGTTGACGAGTCTTTTCACCAACCCAAAGTAGCTACTTGGGATCAGATCAGCGGGCCATAGCCAGACTATTAAGTCCCTCATGGCCACATCTGCCATATTATGCAGCTCGACCATCTGCTTCATCTGGTTGTTCAGAGGTATTGGATGTTCTGGCGCAAGGAATTGCAACCAGAACAACTTCTCCATGCTGTTCCCCTCCTAGGGTCGGAAGAATTGGATGGTGTCGGCGATGCTCCTTGGGAGATCCGCGAACATGCCTGGAGAATTCCATAATCATGTCAGCGCAAGATACCTTCGATCTCCGAAGATACTCTGCAAGAGAAGGTCTTACCAGCTGCTATCTGCTGCACTTGTTTGATCTCCTCGTGAGCTCTACGTGATTCACTGTGTGCCTCTTTGGAAGCATTGATTGCCGTGTTGAGTTCAGAGGCTTGCTCTGAAGTCTTCTACTCCAATGCCTCGCACTTGCGAAGGGCATCTCATAGTTCTTCTTCGACTTCAGCCACCCGCAACTCGTGCTGTTGACGCACGGCCTGTTCGGCCTTCAGGTCGGCAACCGCGTTGTTAGCGGCTACTTTGTTCACCTTGGCCTCTTCCTTGGCCTTTGCGAGCTCGCCCTTAAGGGCCTCGACCTCAGCTGTGTCAACTGTTACATAAAACATATGTCATAATGAGCTCACACACACACATATCAAACTGTCAGATCTTGGGTTCCGGCAAAACCCTTGTGGTTCGAACTCTGGGGTGCGCACGAAGATCTCTCCTCCCGCCCTAGCCCGTCTACTCGCTGATCCCTAGGCCTAGCTCGTCAGGTCCGAAGAACAAGGGACACAAGGTTTATACTGGTCCGGGCCACCATTGTGGTGTAATACCCTAATCTAGTGTGGTCTGGTGGATTGCCTTGTAGGCTGACGAAGAACTAGTACATGGGGAGAACAGCCTCCTGAGGAGAGGTGTTCTTGTGCTCGAGTGAGCTTGTGAGTGTGTGGCCTTCTATCTGATCAACTCCAGACTAGATGATCCCAATGGTGGTGGCTAGTCCTATTTCTAGTGGCCCGGGTCCTCTTCCCAAATATTGAGCTTGAAGGGATCCCACAACAGCCAAATTTGAAGGGGGGCAGCTAGTACAAGCTATCCTGACAAAAGGTGGTCTTCGCCTGCCAAAGGCTTTGGGGGTGACGCCTCCGTGGGCTCCGCGATGAACTCAGCTCTACCGTCCTGCTGGTCTTGGTCCTGTTGCACCGATATGGAAACATGTGCCTGACGCCTCGGGACTCCTCACCTCCACCTACTCCTTTAGCACCAAAGAGGAAATTGGCACCCTGCGCCCACTTGGCCTTGGTCGTCACTGCTCACGTCACATGGACCTCACAAGGTGCCCCTTTCCTTGATATCTCCGCTCCTCAGGAGCTAGCCTAGTGAGGCCGCCCTAGGGGAGGTCTTGCGTCGTCCGCCTCGCGAGGCTCGGCCCCTCGTGAGGGTCTTGAGTGGTTGTTGACGAGGTTCGGCCGTACCAAGCCGCCTGATGAGCCACGCCCTGGGCTGCAGGCAGGCAAGTCTGGGTACCCCCGTTCCCAGGACACCGACAGTAGCCCCCGGGCTCAGGGTGCGCTCGGGCTTGGCTTCGCGGCGAAGCCAAGGGTCAAGTGCGGAGCGCCGCAGGCCCCAAAAGCCTGCAGCCTTGATTGATGAGTGGTGATTGATGAGGCATGGGCGTTTCCACTTCCCAACACAGCCTCGGTGACTGCGCGACTTGACAAGTCCCTACATGCACAAAAGACCATCATTACCTGCGATTATGGAGACCGGCGGCTGGCGTTCTCCTGGCTATAAATAAGGAGGCATGCAGAGTCATAGCTGCCCATCTTCTTCCTTCGTTCCTCTCGCTTCTTCTTCTCCCTTGCTCGACGCCTGGCCGAGCTGCTCATGGCGCCGATCCGGCGATTTTCTGCCGCTGAGAAGGGGAAGACTCCTCGCGAGGAGCCAGAAGTGATCCCACCAAAGAAAAGACCATTCCGCCCTCATGGCGCCGCCACGAGGCTGGAAGTTACGAGGCCTGGGCACGAGCGGCCTCCCCCTAGCTTCCTGATGCTCCTGTATGGAAGGGCATTGGGCCACGGAGGGGAAGGCAGCACCCAGTGCCACCCGCACCCTGGCCGTGTTGATTGCGCCGTCGTGGTGCACGCCGCCGCCTCGCGAACGCATGCTGGGGGTTTCTCGCGCGAGTTCGTGGTGTGGGCGGCGGTGCCTCCTAGATCCTAGATACGCTTCCCGCCATTCTTCGCCGCGGAGATGCTACCGAGGAGGCCGCTCGAGCTGTGGTTGCGGCATGCCGAGTGCCAGGCCCCAACGACGAAAGCTCGGGTTGAGGTCGTCTCCCCGGGTAAGGTCTTCATGACCCGCGGATGGGGCGAGGTCGCCCACGTCTGCTGTGCGGAAGGCACCCTTGCCATCCACTTCGAGTACGATGGCATCTCTGTGCTGCTCTTCAAGGCGTTTGACGAGGAGGAATGCCGCCTGGAGTGCTGCCCTGGAGGGGATCATCGGGACGACGCGGCGGCTGGCGCTACGCCAGCCATCGACCCTACCACCAGCTCGTCTAGCAGCAGCAATGGCCTTCGGGGGTCAAGTAGCTCTCCTTAGTCCGATGAGTCTCCGGAGAAGAGTGACGATAGCTACGTGCCCCAAGCTTGCGGCAAGCCTGAAGCGTGTCGGGCTCGTGAGCACGTCGTCGGTGGTGATCTGCGCGAGGGCGGAGGTGGGTCATCGTGGCCCACTATTGATGATGGCGTCGACGATGGTGGCCGCAGTTAGGACCTTCCGAAATCCTTTTGTGGCATTCCCTGCGAGGATTCGAGGCCAACCCCACGAGGCTATGAAAAGAACTTGTAATGCTTTTGCTCCTATGTTATTATCCCTACTAGTACACCCAATTAGCGAGCCCCATTCTGGCAATTTCGCCCCTTTTTACCCTTTCGGCAGCATAATGCTCTGCGCTGGCAGTCCCCAGTCCCAAGGCAAGATGCAGCTGTCGCTGGTATGCCAGGTCGCGATGCCGTGGTCAAAGCCAGGAGGTGAGCGGCCCGAGGTCCGGTAAGAGCCCCTGAGGAATGATGCTCAAGAGGACTGGCGTGCAAGCGGCTTCCGGAGGTTAAAAAGCGAGGTGGCGTTGCCGACGCGTGACTGCTGAATACCGTTATTCGAGTGAGGATGGGGCACTAAAAGACTTATGTTGATGGGGCACTGAAAGACTCCCTTGGCGTGCAAGCGGCTTCCGCAGGTTAAAAAGCAAGGTGGCGTTGCCGACGCGTGACTACTAAATCCCGTTCTTCGAGTGAGGATGGGGCACTGAAAGACTTCATGACTTATCTTGATGAGCATGAGGTGATTCCTTAAGAGGCGCGCCTAGCATGTCTCCGATGTCGTGAGGCTGACATTTTGCGATTTCCTCCCCGCTAGCCCTAGAGTTCTGCGTCGGCACAGCCCGGTCCGGCCCATACCTCAGCCACCGTTGGATCGTCTGGATCACTAGGACGAGATCAAGGGGTGAGGGGCTATGTGACTAGTTAGGCTCCTGAGTCGCGATGTTCAGGAGTCCCCCTTGACATACGAACGGCCTTTGGGAAGGGAATGGTGGACTTAGGCCTTGATGTTAGCGTCTGCAGGGCCCAGGCCCACGCGTACCTCAGCCGCCACTGGCTTGACCGGATCACTAGGACAAGACCAAGGAGTGAGGGGCTATGTGACCAGTTAGGCCCTTAAGACGCGATGCCCAAGGGCCCCCCTTGACGTACGAACATGCCTGAGCTCTCTAAGTCGCCCTCCCCTTCTCCCATCCTTCTTGATGCTCTGCGTCCTCGGGTCCCGACCATCGAGCGAAGCTCAGCTGCCGTTAGTATGCCAGGTCGCGATGCCGTGGTCAAGGCCAAGGGGTGAGGGCAGGAGATTCGGTAAGATCCCTGAGACACGATGCTCAGAGGCCCCCCCTTTAACGCGCAATCGATGCATGTCGCCGTGCTCCTGAGACTCCTGCGGGTTAGCCTGTAGCAGAACAACTTAGCATCGTGCCTACCACTGGGCTTCTGATAATTCCGCAGGAAGACGAAGGCGCCAAGGACCTGGTGAGGTGAGTCTTGCGGAGCGGACCACGGGTCAGAGCTCAGTCTCTCGGGTTTGTCAGCTTTGCAGGGACGGACCCGAGCACAAGCGCCGTGCCAACGTATGCAGCCACCATTGCAAGATGAGCAGAAGTCCATTAAGCAGCAAAGGAGACCAGAAGAGGTGATGGGTGAGTAGACGATGCTCGTAAGGCAAATTGCAGGAGAAAACGTACTAAACCAAGTGACGCTGAATGAGATGCATGCCATAAGGACGGACCTGTGTGGCTTGGGTATGACGCAGCCCGAGGGGCGCCCCCAACAAGGTAAACTAAAGATGCAGAAGGATACACGCGGCAGGGACAAGCCCGTGCGACCTGGGAATGATGCAGCCCGAGGGGCGCTCTCAGTTGAACAAAAACCAGAAAATGTCACCTGGCACAGTTGCTGAAGTAGTGTTGGCGTAGCTGAAGACGCTTGATGCAGATGCTGCTCCTCATGTGTCGCCTGGCTCCGGCGCCTCGCAAGGCTCGGGGGTTTCCCAGATCTCGCAGAGAACCGAGTCCAAATCCGCCAGGATCTCCTAATGCCCGGCCTCGCGAGTCGCCAGGACCTCCTGTCAGGACCCCGATCCTAAGTCACACCGATCTAGCTTGTAACACATCATATCACTTTGCGGCCTCACGCACGGTATCCCCACGGGTGCCACCTTACCTGGCCCGGGACCGTTTGCGCATTTTGGCACACGTATATGATAGTGTCGCTAGCATCCATATGACAGAGAACCCGGGCCGACATGGCTAGTTATAAACCAAAAGTGGCACTAAATTACAGATACATGCATCCATGACCCAGGAACGAATGTGTCGGTCATCAACGTATGAACCCAAGTCGTAGCAAGCTACATGGACTTAAAGGAACAACGCGTGACATTTCCCCTAAGGGACAGACACAGGAACGAAGAACGACACATGCCGGCTAGCCTACGTGTTCCGAGCAGTAGCAAGCTACCAAGGCTCATTGGAAGCACTAGGAGGCATTTCCCTGTAAGATAGGCTACCAAAGGTAAACAACTAGGTGTCGGATCCCACACATACCAAGCATTTCAAACATACACACAACATGCTCAATATGTGCAAATACAACATTGCATCACAACAGAACTCTATGACTCAAAGTACTTTATTTAAGAGGCTCCGAAGAGCCATACATAATATATCCATATAGGTAGGGGTCACATGACCCATCACTCAAGTCATACAATCATACAAGCACAAGCGGAAGTTAACATGTCTGAGTACAAACAACTTGGAAATAAAACAGGCTTGGTGTAGCCTGACTATCTACAAGGCCCTTCAAAAGCTCAGGATCTCCGTCTGGGTAGCAAGCTACTCGTCGACGTCAACGTCTATGTAAAACCCATCAGAAGGGGCAGGGTTCTCCTCTGCAACAGTTATTAAGCAAACATGAGTACAAAGGTACTCAACAAGTCTTACAACAGAACCTATCATACATGCAACATTATCAACAGGGGTAGTGGAGTTCATTGCAGCAAGCCAGCTTTGACTCTTGGCTAACCTATACTACAACTCTCAGCAGACTGCAAGATAAGATTACGTACACGAGTCCTCTATTCACCACAACAATACACTACCGTGGATCCTCTTCCGTCATCCTACGGAAGGGCCATCCACGGCAGTCACACTTGTCTTGAGGCTTTTAGTAGTATCCATCAACTTGTCTATGAACTGTATAAGCAACCAAGTGGTCTGTACCGCGAACAACGGCTATTGGAATAGATTGGTAACCCTGCAGGGGTGTACTTCTTCACACATGTTTCCACCACTTAGCGTCTGCACACGACATGCGCTCGACAGACTTCAAGCAAAAGCCGACGTGGGTGTAGACCACGACCTAACCAACCACTCAAGTCTCTCATCCAGGTTTATTGCCTATTTGGGTTCCATCCGTTGGGAGATCCGGCCGGGGTGTCGCTCACGGCCCCAAATGATGTGTATAGGGTTCCCGAGTCACCAAACGGGCGACCGGTACACCGTGCCACATACCTGCCGCATCACAGCCCACCCCGAGGGTCATCACTACGCACGACGACCAGTAAACTACAAACACCAGAAACTAGTTGCAACTCCTGGACAGAGAACAAGGGCGGTCAACAAGTTGAGCGGGGTCATATTTCAGTGCCCAATGTGTGGTAGTAGCTGTAACTTGAAGCACACATCCAGATCTCAGGTCCTATGGACGGTTCCAATGAAACAACCCACCTGTAGGATCGAAAGTATGTCTAGAGGGGGGTGATTAGACTACTTGTAAATATAAAAATTCTGCCTTTGACAAAGAACAGTTTTAGGTAGTTTCACAATTAAGATCAAGTCAAGTATCACCCTACACATGCAATTCTAGAGTATAAGCAGCGGAAAGTAAATTGCACATGTAGTAAAGAGAGGTGGAGAAGATCAAACGCAATTTGGAGACGCAATGATTTTTCCCGTGGTTCCGATAGGTAGTGCTATCGTACATCCACGTTGATGGAGACTTCAACCCACGGAGGGTAACGGCTGCGCGAGTCCACGGAGGGCTCCACCCACGAAGGGTCCACGAAGAAGCAACCTTGTCTATTCCATCATGGCCTACGCCCACGGAGGGCTAGCCTTACTCGGGGTAGATCTTCACGAAGTAGGCGATCTCCTTGCCCTTACAAACTTCTTGGTTCAACTCCATATCTCGATGACGGAGGCTCCCAAGCGACACCTAACCAATCTAGGAGGCACCACCCTCCAAAAGGTAATAGATGTTGTAGATGATGATGAACTCCTTGCTCTTGTGCTTCAAATGATAATCTCCCCAACACTCAACTCTCCTCACTGATATGGCTGTGGTGGAAGAAAGGATTGAGTGGAAAGCAACTTGGGAAGGTTAGAAATCAAGTTTGATATGGTAGGAATGGAGCAACTTGATCTCAACACAAGGGTAGGTAGTTCTCTTCTCAGAAAGTGTAAGGTAGGAGTGGTAGTTCTTTCTGATGGCTCTCTCCACGAATGAAGAGGGGGTGGAGGGGTATATATAGCCTCCACACAAAATCCAACCGTTACACACATAATTGAGCAATCTCGGTGAGACCGAAGTGGAAACTCGGTCAGACCGAAAGTTCAAATATAGTGAACGTTGGGGTTTTCGGTGGGACCGAAAATACCATCTCGGTTTGTCCGATTTGAGTCAAGACAGGAACTTGCCAGTTTCGGTGGGACCGAAATCATCAACTCGGATATTCCGATAGGATGACAAATGGTTACAGAAGGTTGGCAGCCCGTGTTTCGGTGAGACCGATCTCAAACTCGGATTGACCGATTTTTCTAGGGTTTGGCTTATGGCTGAGGTGGTTCATCTCGGTGGGACTGAGTTTGGAAAATCGGTTTGTCCGAGATTACTTATGAGTGTGTATAGTAGTGAAAGTTGCTGATAGTTGAAGGAGATATATCACTAAGCACTTGAGCAACCAGATCATCAACACAACCTCATCCCCTTTTAATAGTATTGGCTTTTCCTATGGACTCAATGTGATCTTGGATCACTAAACCAGAAATGGAGTCTTGAGCTTTTGCCAATGCTTGCCTTAGCATTTTGAGGGGTCCACTTCTTCAGTCATTTCCATACCCATATCACTGAACTTCTCTGAAATGATTCTCAAGTAGCTATTAGTTCAATGATATATATGTTGTTATTAATTACCAAAACCACCCGGGGATTAGTTGCACTTTCAATCTCCCCCTTTTTGGTAATTGATGACAACATATAGATCAAAGCTTCGACAAAGGATATAATCAATGAATAATATCGTCGCTTTGAGAAGTATGTGATAAACAAGAGCTCCCCCTAAATTTGTGCATTATTTAAAATTTGCGTTTGAATGCAAATGCACAATCGATTAGGATTATGGGTCACTCTTCCATGTCACATACATCTTGGTGGAGCGCACAAAATGATAAGAATGAAAAGCATGCACCCAATCACCAAGATAAGAGTAACTAGTCATACAAGAAGGAATAGCATATGATAAGCATTAAGCACACATTAAAGCATAGTATGACTAAGCACTCATTAAGGTAGCATCAAACGTAGTATCAAGCACACTGAAAGTTTCGAAAAACCAAAAGAACCAAATGTATCTCAAAGAAACCGCAAAAGAACGAAAGAGCACTCTCTCTCTCGAAGCCCTATGATCTATACAATTTCTCCCCCTTTGGCAACAAGTTACCAAAAAGTTCGAAAAAGCATAGAGCTAAACGTCACTGTGGGCTCTGCTGGCGGCTCCCGTCTGGGTAGATGTCGGAGTAGATATGACGGCATCAGCGAAGACTTCAGCTGATGTCTGCGCTGGAGGAGTGGATGCTGGAGCTGTAGGAGGTGCTGAAGTGGTAGTCCTGGAGTCAGTCACTGGAATAGCAGCTGATCGGGATCCTCTGGGAACCGGAGCAGTCTGGCGATGAGAGTCCTGGACTAGGTCATCCTGCATGAGCTCTGCCCTGTCCTGCCTAGCTTCCTCCATGTCTGCCTCAAGCTTGTTGACGGTCACCTGAAGTTCAGTCAGCTTCACGTCCAGAGCGTGGACCTTCTCGTCAACAATCCTCTCTAGGCTCTCCTGAGATTGTTCAATGCTGGCCAGGCGTTGTTCAATCCTCTGGGTAGCTTCAAGAATCTGCTCTCCGAAGCTCTTTGGTTTAGCTGCTGCTGCTGCTGCCTCTTTATCAGCTTTGGCTTTCCTAGCAGCTTCAATCTTGGCTTGACCTTCAACCGAAGTTGGATCCTCCTCGTCCATCACAACAACATTATCTTCATGCTCTGGCTGCAGTGGTAAGTGCTTCCTATCCAACAAGAATTTGCCCGTGCCAAACTTGGCATTGATAAGCATCTGAATCTGCGGGGCAAATCCACACGACCTCTTCTGGTCAGCTGCAGTCCTCTTAATGGTCTCTACCATTAAGTCCATCACCTTGAAAGGTGCCTTCTCATCAAGTATGTGCAGCATGTTGATAGAATAGCCTCGGATCATGCGATGGTCTCCAGACTTGGGCATCAAGGTATGCCTCAGAATAGTGTTTGTGGTAGGTAGACCTGCTTGGAGATAGTACACTGAGCCAAGCTTCCACACTTCCAAATCTCTTGCCGGGATCTCCTTGTACATGTTCTTCATGGAATCATGGTTCTTCTTAGGAATCCCATAGACATCAATGTCGTCCTCTCTTTGCACTGGAGCATTCAGAAGTTCTGCCCATTCTTCAACAGACGAAGAAAACCTTTGACCTTCAGTCATCCAGGTGATCTTCCCATCAGGATAGAAGTGGGCTGTGGCGTAGAACTGCATAATCATATCATCGTTCCAATCTGTCAGTTTCTGACCCACAAACTCATCAACTCCACATGCAGTGAAGCTTTCATGCACATGGGGAAAGAAGTCTCGGTGCTCTTCACTGTCAATGTACTTCCAGTCAACGTATCTGGTATCTGCAACTATAGGCTTCTTATCCATCAACACAGTCTCATAGAAGTCATGCTGCTCTCTGGTGTGGAATCTGGGGTCCACAGCAGTCCTTCTCCTCACGGCATATGGATCAGACTGTCTCCATAGCCTGAGACCTCTATCCTTCCTTGCCTTCATATCCTCGGCTTGAGGATGAGCATCGTTGTGGAGTGGCAATTTTGGACGGAGCTTCAGCAACACATGTTCTTCTTCATCAGACTCAGACGATGGCACATCACCTTTGTTCTTCTCAGAGGCTGGGATGTTCCTGGTTGTCCTCTTGGGCTTGGCAGAAGGCTTTGCTGGAGCTGCCTTAGCTTGAGCAGGCTTCTTGGGCTTAGAAGTGGCTTGAGCCCTAATTGCATCACCCATGAGTTTCTGCTTCTAAGGAGCAGGCTGGGGTGCTTCTTCTTCATCATCTTCAACTGCTGCTTCTGTATGAGGTTCAGCATACACTACCCTCTTCCTCTTGGAAGTTTTCTTCACTTTACTTGGGGCTGGCTCTCCCAAGTTCAGCTTCTTGGCAACAGCTGATTGCTTGACCTTGCTGGTGCCTTTCTTCGACTGCTGCCCTTGTTGCTCTTTGGCAACAACCTTTCTCTTGGGCTTGGAGGTTACTTCCTCAGCAATGAAGTCAGAGTCCTCATCATCAGAATTTCTCTGCTTTCTGGTTCTGGTGGCTGCAGGAGGCAAGCCACTAGGTGTACTCCTCTCACCATCATCAATAGGGCTACTAGCCTCAGGACTAGTATCTGCCTCAGGAATCTCTGCAAAAGGTGACTCAGACCTGTTCTGGCTATCACTGGCATCTGACATGGCTGACAACCTGTGAATAGATAAGGTATAGGCAGAGTAGAAGAGTTATCACAAACTGCAGAGGTTTTCAAAAAAATGAGTTTAAACCTTAGTTTTAAGTTTTCACAGAATGCATTTCGGTCAAACCGATTTTCAGTTTCGGTGAATCCGAAGTGTATAACAGAAACTTACACACCACTTTCGGTTGGACCGAAATGGGTTTTGGTCCTGCCGATACTCTAGGGTTTCACTAAAACCATACTTCGGTCACACCGATTTGCACCACTCGGTTAGACCGAAAGTGCAGTGCAATGGCCAGAGGCCGAATCGGTCACACCGAAAATTTAAAACCGGTTTCACCGAGATGTGTTCCGTGGAAACCTAAACCTAAGAATTTTACTCGAAACTAGAAACGATCTGATGGAAAGGAAGTTTTTCAATCGTGGCTAGATGCAGGGCAAACCAATCGTGCAATGAGTCGGATGGGGAGCACGAGAGGGATCGAGACTCACCCTAACTTGGTGGAGTCCCTCTACGGCGGCAACGACGCGGAGGAGAAAACCGTTGACGGCGGCGGAGACCTGCGGCGAGGGCGCACAGGCGACGACGGCGACGATCCGGAGATCAGGGCGACGGCAGCAGGGGACTTGGGGGCGAAAACGTTTTGAAGGAAAAATCGCGCGCTGCCCTCAATATTTATATCCCCTTGCTGTCGGTGGGACCGAGTTGAAAAACTCGGTGACACCGAGATGGATAACTGCTATGCAGTTACGCATATCGGTCACGCCGAGATTTAGAACTCGGTTTCACCGAGATGAAACCTAGATCAGTCTAAGCGTTTCGGTTGGACTGAGTGGGAGAAGTTGGTCTGACCGAAATTGACTTAGAAGGTTTTGGAAGTCAGCCTTAGACGGATCGGTGGCTCCGAGTGCTCCTCACTCGGAGGGTCCGAAAATGACTTGTTCAAAGTTTGTGATATAAGCATGAATAGAATTTGAGACAAGAAAGCATAGATAGCTAGGGGAGGTGCTTAGGCATTCTTGTCCATCCATTTGGCCAGAAAAATCAAAACAATCAAAACAACAAATGGATGTCCTCGAATGGATAAAATCATGCATTCAACATGCTCACACAATAAGATAGCAAATGAAATATGTGTCAAACATGCACAACCAACACTCTAGCCACTAGCACACAATTTGTCGATGACTAGGTCATCTATATATGAGTATTTTGACTTAGGAGCCAAATGAGAACATTTGATCATAGGTCATACTCATCGTTTAAGCACAAGTGGGGTTACCACTTTTACATAAAGCATTGATGTGTTCATATCATTTGAAGATGCTTTAGCTCAATTTTTAGAGCAAAGCTCCCCTAGATGTGAGAACCCCTTTTAAAGGGTCAAACTAACCTTGGGTTGTCGTAGAAGACTTCATGTAGATGTTGAAGATGTGGATGCTCAATGTTGATGTAGATCATCAAGAGTTGGGAGCTATCCTTTGGATTAGGGCACTTTCAATACCTACATGGGTTAGTCCCACAAGGAACAAACAAGGATATCCATGGACATAGATTGAAGTTCACAATAGATGATGTCCATGAAAGCAATGATTACCTTGTCCCTTGACTTACCAACAAGAGGGTTTGTGACTCCATGAACTAGTGCATGATGTGGAAGTTGATTGCACAAGTTGCCAAAATGAATATGAGTGAAGTATGTTGGCGGAGTCACCCTCAAGAACCTTCTAGTTCTTCTTATTCGGGATCCACATCATCTTGATGGGAATCCTTGGGGTTGTAGTTGAGCTTGACGAAGTAGAACTTGACGTGTCCTTGGGAACCCACTTGACCATGGCTTGAGGTGCTTCAATGAATGCATCAATCTCCTCTTGAAGCTTGTCCTTGGCTTTTAGCTTGTGGTCTTGTGGTGGAAGGTCATCTTGAGCTTGTTCCACATTGGAAGAAGTAGGATCATACTTCTCCTTTTGAGAAACAAACTGTGGAGTAGGGTATTGACCTTCTTCCCACTCAACACCTTCGGCGTTGAACTTTCGCTCAAAACCAATCCCTTGATTCTTCCGGTGCCTTCCTTGTTTGCGAACAATTTCCTCAAAGTTCTTGCTTCCGGCAAGACTCTTGTAGACACCTTTCTCTATGATTTCCTTCAATAAGCTATTTTCTTGCTCAAGTGTAACTTGGCTTGAAACATTGTTAGTGGAATCAAGAGAACTACTAGAAGTAACAACATTGGATTTAACATTGTTATTGTTACTACTAGAGGAAGAATTTTTCTTATGCTTGTCATGCTTAGTCTTAATAGGTGGCAAGAAATTAGACAAGAGAAGTCGTTTGGCAAGATATGAAGAACTCTTCTTTCGAAGATCGTCATTGATTGCTTTTAGAAACTCATGTTCTTGCTCTAGAGTGAGCTTCTCGAAGCGTAGCTTCTCATGAGATCTTAGGAGCTCTCTATGATCTTCTTGAGTTGTTTCATGAGCTAACTTAAGAGTGTTTAGTTCTTTAGTTAGACGCTCAATCTCCTTCATAGCATTGTCATTCGACTCTTCTCGACTATAAAGACTACTAGCATTTTCATCGTTACTAAGCTCACTAGATTTATCAAGCAAGAGCTCATCTTCACCAAGCAAGTCATCCTCATCACTATTGAAGTCAATGAATTCAGGGTGTGATACCTTGGGGCCTTTAGCCATGAAGCAACTTCCAATTCCCTCATTTGGTGAATCAAATAAGTCGTAGGAGTTGGAGTTGGAGGATACGAGAGCAAGTCCGGCAACACCTTCATCTTGACTGTAGTCAGAGTCGGAGTGATAGCTTCCATCGGATTGATTGTCGGAGTCGGAGCTGGAGACCCATTCACCTACATGAGCTTGATGTCTTCTTCTTGTGTAGCTCCTTGATGACTTGTCTTTCCTCTCCGAATCCTTGCTTCTCCGAGAGGGTCTTCGTTCATAACGATCATCTCTACTCCTTCTCTCTCTCCGAGGTGACTCATCTCTTGATCTTCTTCTTGGAGATTCTTCTCTTCTCTTGTGGGGAGCCGTACACTCATTTGAGTAGTGTCCGGGTCTTCCACAATTGTAGCAGTTTCGATCACGGCTAGAAGATCTCTTTTCATCATATGATCTAGACTTTGAGCTTCTTTCTTTGCCTCTATTCTTGTAGAACTTGTTGAAGTTCTTAACCATTAGGCTTATCTCTTCATTGGAAATTAACTTGTCACTTGAGGTTGTGGGAGCATCACTTGTAGCTTTGTAAGCACCACTTGACTTGTTGTGAAGCTCTTCCTTATCCTTAAGTGTCATCTCATGAGCAACAATTCTTCCAATGACTTCAGTTGGCTTGAGAGTCTTGTAGTTTGGCATCATTTGGATCAAAGTGCACACGGTGTCATATTTTCCATCCAAAGCTCTGAGAATCTTCTTAATGATGAATCGGTCGGTCATTTCTTCGCTTCCTAAGCCGGCAATCTCATTTGTGATGAGAGCAAGCCTAGAGTACATCTCAGCGACTCCTTCACCATCCTTCATCTTGAACTTGTCAAGTTGACCTTGAAGAATATCTAGCTTTGATTCCTTCACAGATTCAGTACCTTCGTGCATTTCAACCAAAGTATCCCAAATCTCTTTAGCATTCTCAAGACGGCTGATTTTGTTGAACTCCTCGGGACATAAGGCATTGAAGAGAATGTCACAAGCTTGAGCATTGTTTTGCAACATCCGCAACTCTTCCGGTGTAGCTTCGCGATCCGGAACTTTTCCTTCCTCGAAGAATTCACCTTGCATACCAACACAAATAATGCCCCATGCGGCTGGGTTATGACCAAGAATATGCATTTTCATTTTATGCTTCCAACTAGCAAAATTTGTACCATCAAAGTAAGGACCTCTACGATAATTACCCTCACTAGACGCCATACTCTCCTAGGTTGTGAAACCAAGCTTATGGAGTCCAATGCAATGGAAACCAAAACAATGGAGACCAAAGCTCTGATACCACTTGTAGGATCGAAAGTATGTCTAGAGGGGGGGTGATTAGACTACTTGTAAATATAAAAATTCTGCCTTTTGATCATGAACAGTTTTTGGCAGTTTTACAATTATGAGCAAGACAAGTATCACCCTACACATGCAATTCTAGAGTATAAGCAACGGAAAGTAAATTGCACATGTAGTAAAGAGAGGTGGAGAAGATCAAACGCAATTTGGAGACGCAATGATTTTTCCCGTGGTTCCGATAGGTGGTGCTATCGTACATCCACGTTGATGGAGACTTCAACCCACGGAGGGTAACGGCTGCGCGAGTCCACGGAGGGCTCCACCCACGAAGGGTCCACGAAGAAGCAACCTTGTTTATTCCATCATGGCCTACGCCCACGGAGGGCTAGCCTTACTCGGGGTAGATCTTCACGAAGTAGGCGATCTCCTTGCCCTTACAAACTTCTTGGTTCAACTCCACATCTCGATGACGGAGGCTCCCAAGCGACACCTAACCAATCTAGGAGGCACCACCCTCCAAAAGGTAATAGATGTTGTAGATGATGATGAACTCCTTGCTCTTGTGCTTCAAATGATAATCTCCCCAACACTCAACTCTCCTCACTGATATGGCTGTGGTGGAAGAAAGGATTGAGTGGAAAGCAACTTGGGAAGGTTAGAAATCAAGTTTGATATGGTAGGAATGGAGCAACTTGATCTCAACACAAGGGTAGGTAGTTCTCTTCTCAGAAAGTGTAAGGTAGGAGTGGTAGTTCTTTCTGATGGCTCTCTCCACGAATGAAGAGGGGGTGGAGGGGTATATATAGCCTCCACACAAAATCCAACCGTTACACACTTAATTGAGCAATCTCGGTGAGACCGAAGTGGAAACTCGGTCAGACCGAAAGTTCAAATATAGTGAACGTTGGGGTTTTCGGTGGGACCGAAAATACCATCTCGGATTGTCCGATTTGAGTCAAGACAGGAACTTGCCAGTTTCGGTGGGACCGAAATCATCAACTCGGATATTCCGATAGGATGACAAACGGTTACAGAAGGTTGGCAGCCCGTGTTTCGGTGAGACCGATCTCAAACTCGGATTGACCGATTTTTCTAGGGTTTGGCTTATGGCTGAGGTGGTTCATCTCGGTGGGACTGAGTTTGGAAAATCGGTTTGTCCGAGATTACTTATGAGTGTGTATAGTAGTGAAAGTTGCTGATAGTTGAAGGAGATATATCACTAAGCACTTGAGCAACCAGATCATCAACACAACCTCATCCCCTTTTAATAGTATTGGCTTTTCCTATGGACTCAATGTGATCTTGGATCACTAAACCAAAAATGGAGTCTTGAGCTTTTGCCAATGCTTGCCTTAGCATTTTGAGGGGTCCACTTCTTCAGTCATTTCCATACCCATATCACTGAACTTCTCTGAAATGATTCTCAAGTAGCTATTAGTTCAATGATATATATGTTGTTATTAATTACCAAAACCACCCGGGGATTAGTTGCACTTTCACCACCATGTACTCCTACATGGCCTTTCATCGATACCTTTACCAAACATGTTCCACACTTCCCTCTCTTTATCGAGCATGATCATTTCACTCTGATCCATCACCCAGATGAACCAGACCTGACACAACTCTAAGCATAGCAGGAAACATAAACAAATAGCATGGTAGAACACACATCACATGGCTGAATCAACTCCTACACATGCTAGTGGGTTTCAACTATTTACTGTGGCAATGACAGGTCATGCAAAGGAATAGGGTTCAACTACCGCAGCAAGTAGCAGTTCACGCGCTGTTGCCTTAATGCAGTAAAACAGAGCAGGAGCGAGAAGATGGGTTTGTATCGGAATGATCAATGGTTGCTTTCCTGACAGACTGGTTGTCGGGTACTGCTCGTCAATTGGATACGCAGTTGTATCCTCGGGAGCAGGACCTACCACGGAGAACACCGATGATACAATCAATATACAAACAAATGCAACAATATGATGCATGCTCATGACATGG
The DNA here is from genome assembly GCA_902687465.1 of Secale cereale. Taxonomy (NCBI): domain Eukaryota; kingdom Viridiplantae; phylum Streptophyta; class Magnoliopsida; order Poales; family Poaceae; genus Secale; species Secale cereale. The sequence goes on from LR738710.1 coordinate 329,597,828, forward strand.
CAAGATGAATGTATTTTGGGCTAATGCAACTATAAACAGAAAGGTTTGAGCCCATTTGAATCAAAGATTCAAATTTATACCCAAACTATTATTTATTAAAATGCATTATCATTGTCACATCCCTAGCTTTACTTTGCCCTAGGATAGTTTTTGCCTGTGCATCATGTTTAAAAGATTGTTTAAACTTGAAATGGGGATGTTCAAACCCTAGCACTAAATGAATTCAACTAGGGTCAAATTAAAATCTTTTTCAATAAACCCAAAATGCCCTTGGGAAAAGTTCATCATTTTTGGATTGATTAAAAACCTCTGCCAAAAATGTTGCACCTATTTCTTGGACCATTCTGGATTTTTGAATTAAATCTTAAAGTATTTGCATTTGGGCATTTAAATGCTACTAATTATTCTAAATGTCCAAATAATCCTAAACTGAAATGTTCCATGTTGGTTATATGCTAAACAGTGGGCATGAGCAGTTTGGTGATTTTTGAAAGTGCCTAAGCATTTTTAGAAAATCCACAAAGTTACAAAAGAAATAGATAACAGAAAACAGAAAGAAAAGAGAGAGAGAGAGAGAAGCTTACCTGAGGCCCACTTACCTGGTGGCCCAGCAGTTTCGGCCCAGCCTACCTGGCCCTCCCCTGTCGTCTTCCTCGTGACAGAAGGACGGAGGGCGTGTGTTCGCCGCGCGTGGCCACACGCCGGCCACCTCCAGACTGCCTGCCTGCGTCTCGACCCCCCTGGAGGCCTCCACGGACGCCACGCACCCCTTGGACCCCCTGCACCTCTCCCTCTCTCCCAGAACGCTCCCCCCTCCTTTGTTTCCCCCCACCGAACACGGCCGTCGCCGCCGTTCGCCGCACGCATAGCCACCGCTGCCGCCTCGCCCTTCTAGCATGCCCGCGAGCTTCGCCTCGTCCCTCTCTTCCTCCTCGCCGAGCCGCCCGACGCCGGAAGCCCCTGGACGCCGTCTGCACCGCCGTTCCCCTCGTCGGCTGCCGGCGATCCTCGTCGCCGATTCGCCAACTCCGGTGCCTCCCCGAGCCCACTCAGCTGCTCACCGACCCCCCAGTGATCTCCGCCATCGTTTTCCCCTACTCCCCGAGCTCGTCTACACCTCTAGCCGCACTAGCCGCCGCACCCGTGAGCTCCCCGCCGCTGGTGATGTCACCGCCGCCGCTGCAGCCACCTGGGCTTGAAAACAAGCCCGGCACCGTGCTCCGCACCCTCCCACGAGTCGAAAACCCCCACCTGCTCGTCCTACGGTGCACCCCATCGCCGTTCCCGAGCAAGCCCGAACTCCGGCCACCGCACTTCCCTCGCCGCCGTCGATATGGTCCTCCCCGGCGCGAGCTGATGGATCCGTTGGATGCGGACGAGGACCAGCATCACGCCAAGCCCCTCCGCCGCTCTTTTCATCGCCGGAGACGAATTTCCGACGTCCTCCGCCGCTTTCAGCCTCGCCGGCGGCTAGCCGCCGGTCGTTTGGCCTCTTTGACAGGTGGGCCCCATGCCCTTAGTCAACCACTAACTCGCTGACAAGTGGGGGCCGCCCTGCTAATTAACCTAGTTTAGTTTTAATTAATCGGTTAGTTAGTTAGTCACTGACGTGTGGGCCCCTGTGCCTATTTAGTTTAGTTTAATCTTCTGTTAAGTTTAGTTAAGCCTGTTTAACTGCTGTGTCACTGACGTGTGGACCCCACACGTCAGGTTTGACCTGGACCAGCCCCTATTGACTGCTGACATCACAGTGACGTCATGCTGACGCAATAAGTGTTTTCTGGAATTTTAAATAAATCAAAAATGGTTTATTTATTTTAGAAAATAGCTAAAACTTCTAAAAATCACAGAAAATAATCTATAACTCCAATGAAAATAATTTATATATGAAAAATGATCAGAAAAATTCAAGGAATCTGTTTATGGCATTTTCATGCATGTTTGAGCAAGTTAAACCTGCTGATCAGGTCAAATCAATTAAATGGCATTTAGATAATCATATATGGAGTTCGAGTTTGAACCTTTGATTCAAACCAACTTCATTTAACATGGTTGCTAGTTGCATTAGCTCAATCAACAGCATATTGCCATGTCATGAGCATGCATCGTATTGACGCATTGCATTGATTGAGTTCTCTCTTGTTTGCCGATATTTGTCCCCTCTCAGTAGACGCTGTTCCGACGATGTGATCGATGACACCGATGAAGACTCATTGATATCTTCAGAAGTGCCAGGCAAGAAAAACCCCATTGAGCATTCCGATACAATCCCACTCTCTCGCTCTTGCTCTCTTTTAATGCATTAGGACAACAACGCTTCAAATGTTACCTGCTGCGGTAGTTGAACCCCTTTCCACTGCATGACCTGTCATTGCCACAGTAAATAGTTGAAACCCACTAGTATGAGTAGGAGTTGTTTGAGCCATGATGTGCCTACTCTTTCATGCTTTCTGGTTATGCCTGCTATTGCTTAGAGTTGTGTCATGTCTGATTCATCGGGGATGAATTGGAATGTGGTGAACATGTCTTACTGTTGAGAGCTAAGTGTGTGAACACGATTTGGTAAAGGTAGCGATGAGAGGCCATGTAGGAGTACATGGTGGGTTGTCTCATTGAAGCCGTCCTCAGGAACTGAGTTCTGTGTTGGTTGATCCATGAAACAACTACTACCACACATTGGGATCCTTAATTGACTCTCTCGACTTATTAATCAACATGATCTCTGTCCAGGAGTTGCAATTAGTTTCTGGTGTTTGTAGTTTACTGGAGGTCGTGCGCAGCGCTGACCCTCGGGGTGGGCTGTGACGCGGCAGGTATGTGGCACGGTGTACCGATCGCCCGTTTGGTGATGCGGGAACCCTGTACACATCGTTTGGGGCCGTGAGCGACACCCCGGCCAGATATCCCCACGGATGGAACCCAAATAGGCGATAAACCTGGACGAGAGACTTCTGTGGTTAGTCAGGTCGTGGCCGACACCCTCGCCAGGCTTCCGCTTGAAGGTTGCCGAGATACATGACGTGTATATGGCGGTAAGTGGCGAGAGCGTGTGTGAAGAAGTACACCCCTGCAGGGTTACATATATGATCTATTCGAATAGCCGTGTCCGCGGAAATGGACTTCTGGGTTGCCTCTACAGTTCATAGACAAGTGAAAGTGGATACTCTAAAACACGCAAGATAAGCGTGAGTGCTATGGATGGCCTTCTCGTAGGGAGACGGGAGCGGATCCATAGTGGTGTATTGATTGGTGAATATGTGGACTCGTGTGCGCCACCTTAAAAGAGTTGCTTGAAGTTGTAGTTCAGGATAGCCACCGAGTCAAAGCTGGCTTGCTGCAGTCAAACTCCACCACCCCTTTGTTGATACTGATGCATATGTAGCTAGTTCTGATGTAAGTCTTGCTGAGTACCTTTGTACTCACGCTTGCTTAATTTATGTTTTTGCAGAGAGACTTCAGTCTCGCTAGTGGTTCCGCGTGGACTTCGACGTTTAGCTTGTTACCTCAGCTACGATCTCGTACCCTTGGGAGGGTCTTGTAGATAGTCAGGCTTTTTCAGCCTTCTTCATTTGTAGTTGTCTGTACTCAGACATGTTATGCTTCCGTTGCCTGTATGCTCTGCATGTTGGGTCACGTGACCTCTGTTTGTAATAAATGCTATGATGGCTCTTCTGGGCCTTATCTATATGAGGTGTTGAGTTATGTTGTGATGCCATGTTGTACAGCACATACTTGCATGTTATGCGTATGTGTAATGTGTATTGCTATGTGTGGGATCCGACACCTAGTTGTTTACCTTTGGTAGCCTATCTTACAGGGAAATGTCTCCTAGTGCTTCCACCGAGCCTTGGTAGCTCGCTACTGCTCCGGAACACTTAGGTTGGCCGGCATGTGTCCTTCTTCGTTCCTGTGTCTGTCCCTTAGGGGAAATGTCACGCGTTGTTCCTTTAAGTCCTTGTAGCTTGCTACGACTTGGGTTCATACGTTGATGACCGACACGTTCGTTGCTAGGTCATGTATGCCTGTCTTTGTAATTTAGTAACCTTGTGATAGTCCTCGAGGTCCGTGGTATATCCTTCTTCCAAATACCATGAACCATCATGGCAGAAGTTCTTTTGAACCAAAAGATCACAACCCGAGTGCTCTTGAGTAGTACTCCATTCATATTGTGACTCTGCCAAATCTACTTTCTGCATGGGTTATCCGAAGAAATATGTTGAACTCGTTCGACATGTTAATCTATGCATCCACAACTCAGAAGTTATATGTTCCTTGAGTTGTCCCTTTTAGTTGTATTATGACCCTCATCTATCAGTTGATAGTCAGGAGTAGTTGTGCACTCGTGTTCATCGATGCCTTTTACTCTTGTGGTTCGTCAAGCCATTCTATTCTGGAATGACTAGGAGAAACAAACTCAAGTACCATATCCATAGCCAGGATTGGGTCAAAGAAGTTGTACTTCGCAGATAGAGAATGCTAACCCACCTTCTAATCTGCTTTATCCTTGAGTATTACCATTCTTATGTCAATAAAGTCTTGGGAATTGCACCACCTCCTATGAACTCTTGATACAGTAATACTTCTCACCATCGTCGTTCATTCCTCGGTCTCCGTGTTATTGTAACCGTAATACCGACAAGTGAATTGTGATGTGTGAAATCAATACCCCTAGTAATCTCGTTGCTTGGCGGTTAAAGGACAACAATTTCATTCTTGGTGTGTTGGTTACTAATCACCATTCTAAGATTGACCGTGCTACCTAGTCCATTTTTCCGGTGCACTCTTCGATCAATGAGTTAGGATTATTCAATCCCTTGCTTATTTGATCATATCGTCCTGTCCTGAAAAGCAAGTTTGTTCCCGAGCTCGGGAACATATCGGTGGTTCGTGATTTTTCGAATATCTTCTCGGAAGTATTACCAAGTTGCTCCCTGACCGTTATGTTGAGTTCGTGATCAAGTTGGTTTTCTTATAAACCACCCCTTCTCCAAGAATCTGTGTTGGATACCCCTGAACTAGTTGGTTAAGCTAAGCAACAACTTGGAGGGTTGGAAGATAAAAGCTTAAACCACATAGCTCACTCCAAAGGGATATCTTGAGTATGTATTGAAGATAGATGATATCTTCATCGACTGATCTCCGTGATCATTTGTGGATCTATTGTCTTGTCCAAACTTTGACTTGAGTATGGGTTACTATCAAGTCAAATCAGAACCAACGATATTCGTAACGTTGTCTTACTTGTGGTTGATTCCTCGAGCATACACCGTTATATCTCTTGGTCTGCCCAATGCTAACACCGTGTTCACTTAATTGTGGAATTCCACCTTTATGGAAACCTGGATGAGTTATTGTTGAGCCCATCGACAACACCCCTATCCTCTCCATGATTTTGTTGAACATTAAGCTAGTGTTGGAAACTTTTGTAAGCATCATCTTTGTGTTAGCTCATGAAGTAGATGTCTTGATGTAAGATGTGGCTTCCTCTAATTCACGAGTACTTGATGAAAGTTGCCGCCGTGAATTTGAGAAAGTTTGTTTTACTTCCCTGGAATCACCCCAATTCAGTCATGCATACGTGCGAAGTATTCCATGGTCTGATAGACTGATCATCTTCATTCCATATGAATCCCTAGCACACCAAGCCACTGATTGATTTGTTCAAGGAGAAGAAGTTTCTTCTTAAGATCTAGACTTATGCAAGGACTTCAATATCCTCGTTGATGGTTCCCCAACCCGAACTTGGTAGTGTTTCTGTAAGACTACTACGTGGTCATGTTTGTCTTGGACAATGTGTTCACATGTATGTAGCAGAACCAGCTCATGTTTTGGAGCTTGCTACCGTAGTTCACTTCCCGAGAATCTCGCAACACCATCTCGTCGATTTGTGTTGTAAAATTTCTTTTTCTTTCTAGACTTGATGAGTCTGGAATATCCTAACACCAACCAGAACTGAATCTCAGGCAGATATGATGGTTGGAGCATTTCCCAAGAACTATAATATTGGTCTCTCAATAACCGGTAAAGTGGATGTCGTGGCCAACACACCCAGCAGGAAGACCTATTGTTGTAGAATCTTGATTGAAGAAGTTGGCCACCTCCCCATAGGGATTTTGTAGGATTTACTCCCTAATTGTTCCTTAAGGACTTTTTGTGCTCCCGAAGTCCGACCTTTACTTCATGGCCATGTTGATGCTTTTAAGCATTGACCGTGGTACCTAGTACACCAAGGAGAACATTAGAAGCGGAGTGATAAATGTCTCTCGGTTGATCATCCAGATTTCATCCCCTTGGCCTCGCCAAGGTGAAATCCGAGAAGGTGTTATCTTCCTTTGCATCTGCATCATCCATCATTATTCATCATGGTAGTATGTGATGTTGCCAGGATCCTTGACACGGATATTGGTAAAACCTTGATGAATATGGGAATGCTCAAGTTCTTGAGAGCACGCACAAGCATTAGGTGTTATCCTCGACCCTAACCGGGATTGCTCCCAGTTCTTCTTGGTTATGCTATAACCCCTCGAGAGTAGATTTACTCTCTACTGTTGGGATTCACCCCAGTTACCAGAATCATTCCCAGCATTTGCATTTTGTTCCCAGCTTGCACCGCCAATGTGCCAATTTTCCATGGGTTGTCATTCCCAGCATCTGCTGTTCAGGATTATCTTCAAAAGTGGTCCTACCATGGGTCCCATTCATTTCCGATGATAAGCAAAATCAACCTTGGCATTGTCTTTTACAAGGCAGTCCACATCATCCATTCTAGATGGAGAATGTCATTCTTTCGGACTCCGTCAAACGATCGTTTGTGAATACCTCAAGCTGGTATAGAGAATTTTAATGATCTCTATATCAAAAGTAATTCTTTTTGCCACTTAAGGGAATAACTCTATGAGTCACCTTCTCTAAAGGTGCCCCGTCTTGTGGTATCGATCACCCTCTTCTTAGGTGTGGAATTATTGCCATCAGGTGAACCTTCATCTTTTATTTCACTACATCCCTCTGGAGGTGTACTCCGTGTCTCAGCTCAAGAGATGTTTCGACATCTCAATCCATGAGATGATCTTGAATTACTCGATCTTCGAGAAGATCAAATTTTGTAGAATTCACGTTCCTTTGTTGTCGTGTTGGATGAAGCTTTGAAATCAAAGATGCCAAGATCTACATGATGCAATGAATCAACAATTTCGAGGAGGAAAACTGGATCGAGAAGATTGTGTTAGATAGTGTCCCCTCCGATTTCTTATCTCACGTCTTGAATCTCGGGACGAGATTCTTGTTTAGTAGGGGTGAGTTGTCACATCCCGAGCTTTACTTTGCCCTAGGATAGTTTTTGCCTGTGCATCATGTTTAAAATCTTGTTTAAACTTGAAATGGGGATGTTCAAACCCTAGCACTAAATGAATTCAACTAGGGTCAAATTAAAATCTTTTTCAATAAACCCAAAATGCCCTTGGGAAAAGTTCATCATTTTTGGATTGATTAAAAACCTCTGCCAAAAATGTTGCACCTATTTCTTGGACCATTCTGGATTTTTGAATTAAATCTTAAAGTATTTGCATTTGGGCATTTAAATGCTACTAATTATTCTAAATGTACAAATAATCCTAAACTGAAATGTTCCATGTTGGTTATATGCTAAACAGTGGGCATGAGCAGTTTGGTGATTTTTGAAAGTGCCTAAGCATTTTTAGAAAAGCCACAAAGTTACAAAAGAAATAGATAACAGAAAACAGAAAGAAGAGAGAGAGAGAGAGAGAGAGAGAGAGAGAGAGAGAGAGAGAAGCTTACCTGAGGCCCACTTACCTGGTGGCCGAGCAGTTTCGGCCCAGCCCACCTAGCCCTCCCCTGTCGTCTTCCTCGTGACAGAAGGACGGAGGGCGTGTGCTCGCCGCGCGTGGCCACACGCCGGCCACCTCTAGGCCGCATGCCTGCGTCTCGACCCCCCCCTGGAGGCCTCCACGGACGCCACGCACCCCTTGGACCCCCTGCACCTCTCCCTCTCTCCCCAGAACGCTCCCCCCTCCTTCGTTTCCCCCCACCGAACACGGCCGTCGCCGCCGTTCGCCGCACGCATAGCCACCGCTGCCGCCTCGCCCTTCTAGCATGCCCACGAGCTTCGCCTCGTCCCTCTCTTCCTCCTCGCCGAGCCGCCCGACGCCGGAAGCCCCTGGACGCCGTCTGCACCGCCGTTCCCCTCGTCGGCTGCCGGCGATCCTCGCCGCCGATTCGCCGACTCCGGTGCCTCCCCGAGCCCACTCAGCTGCTCACCGACCCCCCAGTGAGCTCCGCCGTCGTTTTCCCCTACTCCCCGAGCTCGTCTACACCTCTAGCCGCAGTAGCCGCCGCACCCGTGAGCTCCCCGCCGCCGGTGATGTCACCGCCGCCGCTGCAACCACCTGGGCTTGAAAACAAGCCCGGCACCGTGCTCCGCACCCTCCCACGAGTCGAAAACCCCCACCTGCTCGTCCTACGGTGCACCCCATCGCCGTTCTCGAGCACGCCCGAACTCCGGCCACCGCACTTCCCTCGCCGCCGTCGATCTGGTCCTCCCCGGCGCGAGCTGATGGCTCCGTTGGATGCGGACGAGGACCAGCATCACGGCAAGCCCCTCCGCCGCTCTTTTCGTCGCCGGAGACGGAGTTCCGACGTCCTCCGCCGCGTTCATCCTCGCCGGCGGCTAGCCGCCGGTCGTTTGGCCTCTTTGACCGGTGGGTTGACCCCACCCCCCGGGTTACTGACGTATGGGCCCCACGCCCTTAGTCAACCACTAACTCGCTGACAAGTGGGGCCCGCCCTGCTAATTAACCTAGTTTAGTTTTAATTAATCGGTTAGTTAGTTAGTCACTGACGTGTGGGCCCCTGTGCCTATTTAGTTTAGTTTAATGTTCTATTAAGTTTAGTTAAGCCTGTTTAACTGCTGTGTCACTGACGTGTGGACCCCACACGTCAGGTTTGACCTGGACCAGCCCCTGTTGACTGCTGACATCACAGTGACGTCATGCTGACGCAATAAGTGTTTTCTGGAATTTTAAATAAATCAGAAATGGTTTATTTATTTCAGAAAATAGCTAAAACTTCTAAAAATCACAGAAAATAATCTATAACTCCAATGAAAATAATTTATATATGAAAAATGATCAGAAAAATTCAAGGAATCTGTTTATGGCATTTTCATGTATGTTTGAGCAAGTTAAACCTGCTGATCAGGTCAAATCAATTAAATGGCATTTAAATAATCACATATGGAGTTTGAATTTGAACCTTTGATTCAAACCAACTTCATTTAACATGGTTGCTAGTTGCATTAGCTCAATCAACAGCAATTGCCATGTCATGAGCATGCATCATATTGACGCATTACATTGATTGTGTTATCTCTTGTTTGCCGATGTTTGTCCCCTCTCAGTAGACGCTGTTCTGACGATGTGATCGATGACACCGATGAAGACTCATTGATATCTTCAGAAGTGCCAGGCAAGCAAAACCCCAGTGAGCATTCCGATACAATCCCACTCTCTCGCTCTTGCTCTCTTTTAATGCATTAGGACAACAAGAAGCTTCAACTGTTACCTGCTGCGGTAGTTGAACCCCTTTCCAATGCATGACCTATCATTGCCACAGTAAATAGTTGAAACCCACTAGTATGAGTAGGAGTTGTTTGAGCCATGTTGTGCCTACTCTTTCATGCTTTCTGGTTATGCCTGCTATTGCTTAGAGTTGTGTCAGGTCTGATTCATCGGGGATGAATTGGAATGTGGTGAACATGTCTTACTGTTGAGAGCTAAGTGTGTGAACACGATTTGGTAAAGGTAGCGATGAAAGGCCATGTAGGAGTACATGGTGGGTTGTCTCATTGTAGCCGTCCTCAGGAACTGAGTTCTGTGTTGGTTGATCCATGAAACAGCTACTACCACACATTGGGATCCTTAATTGACTCTCTCGACTTATTAATCAACATGATCTCTGTCCAGGAGTTGCAATTAGTTTCTGGTGTTTGTAGTTTACTGGAGGTCGTGCGCAGCGCTGACCCTCGGGGTGGGCTGTGACGCGGCAGGTACGTGGCACGGTGTACCGATCGCCCGTTTGGTGATGCGGGAACCCAGTACACATCGTTTGGGGCCGTGAGCGACACCCCGGCCGGATCTCCCCACGGATGGAACCCAAATAGGCGATAAACCTAGACGTGAGACTTGTGTGGTTAGTCAGGTCGTGGCCGACACCCTCGCCAGGCTTCCGCTTGAAGGTTGCCGAGATACATGACGTGTATATGGCGGTAAGTGGCGAGAGCGTGCAGGGTTACATATATGATCTATTCGAATAGCCGTGTCCGCGGAAATGGACTTCTGGGTTGCCTCTACAGTTCATAGACAAGTGAAAGTGGATACTCTAAAACACGCAAGATAAGCGTGAGTGCTATGGATGGCCTTCTCGTAGGGAGACGGGAGCGGATCCATAGTGGTGTATTGATTGGTGAATATGTGGACTCGTGTGCGCTACCTTAAAAGAGTTGCTTGCAGTCGTAGTTCAGGATAGCCACCGAGTTAAAGCTGGCTTGCTGCAGTCAAACTCCACCACCCCTTTGTTGATACTGATGCATATGTAGCTAGTTCTGATGTAAGTCTTGCTGAGTACCTTTGTACTCACGTTTGCTTAATTTATGTTTTTGCAGAGAGACTTCAGTCTCGCTAGTGGTTCCGCGTGGACTTTGATGTTTAGCTTGTTACCTCAGCTACGATCTCGTACCCTTGGGAGGGTCTTGTAGATAGTCGGGCTTTTTCAGCCTTCTTCATTTTTAGTTGTCTGTACTCAGACATGTTATGCTTCCGTTGCCTGTATGCTCTGCATGTTGGGTCATGTGACCTCTGTTTGTAATAAATGCTATGATGGCTCTTCTGGGCCTTATCTATATGAGTTGTTGAGTTATGTTGTGATGCCATGTTGTACAGCACATACTTGCATGTTATGCGTACGTGTAATGTGTATTGCTATGTGTGGGATCCGACACCTAGTTGTTTACCTTTGGTAGCCTATCTTACAGGGAAATGTCTCCTAGTGCTTCCACCGAGCCTTGGTACCTCGCTAGTGCTCCGGAACACTTAGGCTGGCCGGCATGTGTCATTCTTTGTTCCTGTGTCTGTCCCTTAGGGGAAATGTCACGCGTTGTTCCGTTAAGTCCTTGTAGCTTGCTACGACTTGGGTTCATACGTTGATGACCGACACGTTCGTTGCTGGGTCATGTATGCATGTCTTTGTAATTTAGTGCCACTTTTGGTTTATAACTAGTCATGTCGGCTCGGGTTCTCTGTCATATGGATGCTAGCAACACTATCATATACGTGTGCCAAAATGCGCAAACGGTCCCGGGCCAGGTAAGGTGGCACCCGTGGGGATACCGTGCGTGAGGCCGCAAAGTGATATGATGTGTTATAGGCTAGACCTGTGTGACTTAGGATCGGGGTCCTGACAATCATGTTTTAAAGTGAACAGCAAGATTAACTTGCTCAAACATGCATGAAACTAGTGCCATTGGAAAGATTGGATTTTTCTTATCAATTTTCATATATAAATCTTTTCCATCTGAGCTACTGTTGAATTTAAATGATTTTTTTGGAGTTTAAAGCATTTTCTGGAATTTCTTGAATTGTTTTAAATCAATTAATCCCAGAAAAGCATATACTGCATCAGCATGACTTCATGTTGACGTCAGCAGGTCAACAGACCTGGTCCAGATCAAACCTGACTGGTGGGTCCCGCGTGTCAGTGTCATTAGGTTAACTAATTAAATTAAACTGCTAATCCTAATTAACTTAGCCGCCCGGGCCCACCTGTCATTGACTTCAGGGGGTCAACCTGGGCCCACCTGTGGTCAAACGGGGTCAAACAGACCGGCGTTTAGCCGCCGACGAGGCCAGACGCGGCGGTGGGGTGCAGGATTCGTGCTCCGGTGACCAAATCGACGGCGGAGCACGTCTACGTGAAGCTGGGGAAGTGCCGCGTCGAGTGGTGGTGGTGGTTGGCCTCGGGGTCGCCGGAAAAGGCGCCGGCGACGACCTTGGCGGCTGCCGGAGCTCGAGTGAGCTCGGGCTAGTCGCTAGGAGGCACGGAGAGGCTCGTGGTGAGGTGCTCTAGGCTCCTGGAGGTGCGGTGAAGCTAAAGGACAGGGTGGCGCGGCCGTTGGGTGGCCAGAGCCTCGTCGGCGAAGAGCTCTGAGGCGGCGCATGCGGGTGAGCTTGGTGCAGTCGTTACAGAGCTCGAGGTGGAAAACGGAGAGGATGGGGAGGTAGCCAGGCTCACGGCGGTCGCGTTGGAGTTGACGGCGAGGTCGGGGACGAGCTGCTACGACGGTGAGGTCGCCGGCGATCTCGACAACCGAAAGGGGGAGAAGTGCTCGGGGATGGCGTGTTGGAGCTTCTGGCGATGCGTGGCTCATCGGGGAGGTGTAGCAGACAGTGGCGGAGCTCGGGAACAAGTCGGTGAGGCGAGGGAGGCTCGGTGGCTGCGGCTATGGTGGCAGGACGGCGGCGGCTGCGTCGGCCATGGCGCGGGGAGGGCGAGGGAGAGAGACAGGGGGAAAGTGGAGACGTCCAACGACTTCAAGGCACGACGTGGAGGTCGTCCAGGCCGTTCCCACGGCGAGGCGGCGGTCAGGGCGGCAAGCAGCAGCCGCGGTGGCGCGCGGCCGTGCGCCGGTGTCACCTGCTTGCCTCCCTGCCGAAGCAGCTGGCTGGCTCGGGCCAGCATAGTGCTGGGCCGCCAGGTGGGCCGGCTGGTCCAGGTAGGTGGGCTGTGCCCTCTTTCTCTCTTTTCTATTTCTCTTTCTGTTTTCTTTCTTTTTCAACTTTGTTGAATTACTAAAAATGCTAGAGCATTTTTATAAATCATAAAACTAGTCATGCCCACTCTATATAATATGAACAGCATGGAACATTTCAGTTTATGATTATTTGGGCACCTAAAATATTTTATAGTATTTAAATGCCCAAATTTAAATACAATATGAATTAAAATAGAGGCCTTTGGATGTCCTAGAAAATTGTGCACCATTTTTGTCAGAGGTTTAAGACCAAGACAAAGATGATGAACATTTTTGAAGGGCATTTTGGGTACATTGGAAAAGATTTTATTAAACCCTAGTTGTTAGAAGAGGGGTGCTGGGTTTTCTGTCATTCCCATTTCAAGTTTATGTAGAAAGTAAACATGATGCACGCTCTAGCTAGTCCTAAAGCAAGCACTGACTAGGGATGTGACAACTCACCCCCACTCGAAAGAATCTCGTCCTGAGATTCGGGTTCCTCCGGAATAAGGGTGGGGTACTCAAGTCGAAGACGATCCTCCCTTTCCCAAGTAGCTTCATTCTTGGAATGATGTGACCATTGAACCTTGAGAAACTTGATATTATGACGTCGGGTGGTACGTTCGGTTTGATCAAGAATACGAATGGTGTATTCTCGATATGTGAGATTGTCCTGGAGATCAAGTGTTTCGTGGTCCACTCCACGGATAGGATCCGAGAAGCAACGCCTGAGTTGAGAAACGTGGAAGACATCATGAACTCTGGAAAGATGCGGAGGTAGTTCCAATTGGTAGGCAACTTCTCGTTTGGCAAGAATGCGAAAAGGACCGATGTAACGAGGAGCCTATTTGCCTTTGACACCGAAGCGATGGGTTCCCTTAAGAGGAGTAACCCTAAGGTAAGCCTTGTCGCCGACTTCATAAGTCACAGCCTTATGATGACTATCATATTGGCTCTTCTGGTGAGACTGGGCTGTTTTCAATTTCTCACGAACGATGCGAACTTGCTCTTCTGCTTCCTGGATCATATCCGGACCAAAGAACTGTCTTTCCCCGGTTTTTGACCAGTTAAGAGGCGTTCGACACCTTCGTCCATACAGAACTTCGAAGGGAGCCTTGCCCAAGCTAGCTTGATAACTATTGTTATAAGCGAATTCGGCGAATGGAAGACACTTCTCCCAATCCATACCGAAAGAGATGACAGAGGCTCGAAGCATATCATCCAGAATTTGATTGACTCGTTCTACTTGACCACTTGACTGAGGATGAAAGGTGGTGCTGAAGGAAAGAAGAGTTCCCATAGCATTTTGGAAACTTTCCCAAAATTGAGAGGTGAAAAGACTTCCACGGTCTGAGTTAATCTCCAATGGCACACCATGTAGAGATACTATCCGAGAGATATACAAGTCTGCTAGCTGGCTAGCGGTTATACTCTCTCGAACAGGCAGGAAATGGGCTACCTTGGAGAGGCGGTCGATAACGACGAAGATAGCATTATTCCCTTTACTGGTCCTGGGAAACCCGGTAATGAAGTCCATACCGATCTTGTCCCATTTCCATTCAGGAATAGCTAATGGTTGAAGGGTGCCAACAGGCCATTGATGCTCTGCTTTAACTCGACGACAAACATCGCAGTTAGCAATGAACTGAGCGATTTCTCTCTTCATCCTAGTCCACCAGAACCTCTGGCATAGGTCCTGATACATTTTGGTGCTACCGGAATGAATTGTGAGAGGAGATTCATGAGCCTCCTTAAGGATCAGCTGCCATAGATGTCGGTTCTTGGGAACCACTAGACGGTTCTCGAAGAAGACATCACCTCGATCATCCATAGAGAAACTTTTAGCAGCTCCGCTAGCAATGCTCTCTTGGAGTCGGGATATACCCTTATCACGCTTCTGGGCAGCTATGATTTGATCCGTAAGGGTAGGTTTCGCCACCAAGGTGGAAAGGAATCCTCGAGGAACAATGTGAAGGCTAAGCTTACGAAATTCCTCGTGGAGGAGTGGTTGCCCTTGTTGTAACATCAGGTTGTTACAATAAGACTTACGACTTAGTGCGTCAGCCATGACATTGGCCTTCCCTGGGGTGTAAGTGATTCCTAAGTCGTAATCTGTGAGCAACTCAACCCAACGTCTTTGCCCGAGATTCAAATCTGGTTGGGTGAAGATGTATTTCAGACTTTGGTGATCAATGAAGATTTCACAGCGATTACCAAGAAGGTAATGTCGCCATGTTTTAAGTGCGTGGACTACAACTGCAAGCTCTAGATCATGTGTAGGATAGTTATCCTCATGTGGATGCAACTGTCGAGATGCGTAGGCAATCACTTGACGATCTTGCATGAGTATGCAACCTAGTCCTTGTCGCGAGGCGTTGCAATAGATAATAAAGTCCTTGGAAAAGTCTGGTGGTACCAGTACGGGTGCAGATGTCAGGCGTCTTTTCAGTTCCTGAAAGCTGGACTCGCACTGTGGGGTCCACTCGAACTTTTTATCTTTCTTGAGGAGTTCAGTTACAGGTTTAGCAACCTTGGAGAAATTATCGGCGAAGCGTCAGCAATAGCTTGCTAGGCCAAGGAAACTCCTAACTTGCTTGACCGATTTAGGTGGAGTCCAATCGAGGACGGCCTGAACTCGCTCGGGGTTGACAGCAATACCCTTACCAGAGATTACGTGGCCTAGATAGGTCACTTCTGGCAACTAGAATTCACACTTGGAGAATTTGGCATAAAGGCGGTGCTCTCGAAGTTTCGTCAATACCAGCCTTAGATGCTCAGCATGATCTTCCTTGTTCTTGGAGTAGATGAGTATATTATCGAGGTATACCACGATGAATTTATCCAAATACTCCATGAATATAGAATTCATTAACCGGGAGAAAGTGGCTGGGGCATTGGTTAACCCGAAGGACATGACGGTGTACTCGTATTGGCCAGAACGAGTAACAAAGGCCGTCTTGGGAATGTCCCCATTCTTGATTTTGATTTGATGGTATCCCAACCTCAAATCCATTTTGGAAAAGACTGAGGATCCAGTGAGTTGATCATACAGGTCGTTGATCCTGGGGAGCGGATACTTGTTCTTTATGGTGACCAGATTGACAGGTCGATAATCTACAACCATCTGTTCCGTTCCATCCTTCTTCTTGACGAAGAGGACGGGACAAGCCCAAGGAGAAGAACTAGGACGGATGAAACCCTTTTTCAAGGACTCATCGAGTTGTTTCTTAAGCTCAGCTAGTTCTAGGGGTGCCATCTTATAGGGTCTCCTAGAGATTGGGATAGTTCCTGGAACAAGATCTATCACGAACTCGACATCTCTGTTATGTGGAACACCTGGCAGTTCTTCTAGGAAAACATCCGGGAAGTCACGGACTACCGGGATATCTTCGAGTTCTGTTAGAGGGCTGGCATTAAGAGAGTAGAGCTAACGGTCAGCCATTCGGGCCAAAACATTGACCGTCTTGCCGGATGGGTGTGTAAGTTGAACAGTCCTAGTGTAGCAATCAATCTTGGCGTAATGAGCTGTCATCCAGTCCATACCCAAGATGATGTTTATGTCCGAGGACTTGAGAGCTATTAGTGATGCAAGGAAAACAAGTCTATCGACAAGAATTTCATTCCCATGGCTTACCCTAGAGGTTTGCCATTTTGAACCAGGAGTTTGAATAACCATGGAAGTGGGCATGTCACAAAAAGTCATGTTGGGCATTCGAGCATAGCTCTCAGATATGAACGAATGAGATGCTCCGGTATCAAAAAGAACAGATGCCGGATGGTAGTTAACGAGAAGCGTACCAACGACGACGTTAGGATCCTCATAAGCTTCCTCAACAGAGACATAGTTGACATGACCACGTGCAGTGGGGATTGGCTTGACATAGTTCACCTTGCCTGTTGGCTTACCACGGCCAACGGACCTTCCTGGCTGGTTCTCAGGACACTCACGCATGTAGTGCCCTCGTTCTCCGCACTTGAAGCATGTCACAGTGCCAGTGTGTGGAGCAAAGTTGGTAGGTGGTCCTCCATAAGTCTTGGCAGGCGCATACTGTTGGGTTGGGCGAGGCGCCTCATAGGATGGCCTCGGAGTGAACTTGGGTGGCAAGGCAGTGTTAGGAACCCACACACGGCGCTTGTGAGAGCCAGAGCTGGATGAGGAACCAAAGTCACGAGGATGCTTGCGTGTGGCTTCGAAATCAGTCTGGCCCGTCTCAGCACTGATGGCTTTGTTCACCAACTTCTGGAAGGAGGTGCACTCGTGCAGACGTAGATCTCCGCGAAGTTCAGGACCGAGTCCCTTGCGGAACCTCGCCTGCTTCTTGGCATCGGTGGATACTTCCTCGGGAGCATAGCGTGCCAAGTTGCCAAACTCGCGTCTATAGCCATCCACAGTTAGCCGCCCCTGGGTGAAATTGCATAATTCCTCCCGCTTGTGATCCATGAGTCCTTCCAGAATGTGATGTTCACGGAATGCCTCACTGAACTCTGCCCAAGTAGTGATTTGGCCAGCAGGACGCATAGCTTCAAAGTTTTCCCACCAGAGGCTGGCAGGGCCCTCAAGATGGTAGGCGGCGTAAGTAACCTTGTCAGCTTCGGCCACACGGACAGAGTGTAGATTGTGGGTGATACTGCGAAGCCAGTCATCTGCATCCAGAGGTTCAGCGGAATGATGGAACTTCGGTGGGCACATCTTGGTAAAGTCATTAATTGACACCACGTCATTCCTCTGACGAAAGCCAGTGTTCTGCTCTATGCGTTCCAGCAGACAGTTGGTCTCTCTCTTGTTCCTTTCTGCCTCGAGCATAACTTCAGCCAAGGAGGGTGGTTGGGGCAGATTCCCATCTCTAGCCCCACTGGCCTCACCCTGCTCCTGAGCAGCAGGAGTGCTGCAAGTGTTGACCATCCTAGGAAAACAAAACAACAGTTTAGATAAGGATGGCAAAACTTTGACATAGGAGTGCATAATGTAATGGATGACACGGAATGCAGAGATGTTCATATGTACGACATGGTAATATAGAAACAGCCATATATACACCAGTGGTCATACACACCATACATAGCTTAGTACAAGCCAAGGCTAAAGGACAACTGCGGTGAAAGACGATACATCTCATCAGAGGCACTCCAAGCTCTTATACATTATTTAACTACGCCTCCGGAACTCAGTACACACTAAGTCATATTCCACAAGAGGCACAGGAGTGTGGAAATACAACTACTACGATACTACTACTGCCACAATCTAATTCAGACATTCTCGTAGTAATCCTCATAAAGATTACCACCGTAGCCTGGAAGTCGAACAGGTGGATCTGGAAACTCTCGAGCACTCGAAGGCTGTGGACCATAGGGACACGGATGCGGTCTCGGTCCCGCTCCTGGTGGTAACCGACGCCTACGTGGAGGTGTAATACCCCCAACGTCACGCCAATCCATACGATCGGGCAGACGAGTCCGCACGGGGTACAAATCCCGCATATCCAGATATCCGGTGTGCACGACAGGTGCAAGCCGTGTCAAAGTCGTCCAGTGGGTGGATCGAGTGTTATAAAGCTCCATCCAGAGGGCACGGACCTCACGGTCCCTATCCTCCAGTATCTCAGTAGTAGTCTGAAGCAGTGGCTCCTCATGAGCGGCATCAGTATACAGACCAGTGTAGTAGCCTTCCTCTCCAGGAAGTGAGGCTGGCATGTAGCATAACTCAGTGTTCAGCAGTTGGGCATGCCTAGCCCGGATGATGGTCATCATCGAGTAAGCGGCATCCTGCACTGCCATCTCGATGGTAACCCCGAGTCCATAAGACCAATGGATGGGGTCGGTAGCTCCGGGATATGAGGGGTATATCCGGACTATGCAGAAATACTAACTCTGGTTGAAATCCCGGTACTATTCCTCCACAGTGTACTCAGGATACCAACGGTAGCCGGCCTAAGTCAACACACGGACTAGCATGGCCGTGTGACCTGCCACATTAATGCACCGAGTCAAATGGACCACCTGGTGAGGTGTGCGATCAGACATCTGAAACACGAAATAATGCAAAGGCATTAGAATTTATGGAAGAAATTGGGCAGCATAACAACTATAAATGCTCAAAAAGATTTTGAGACATCATACAAATGATGTCATAGCCACTCAACAACATCATATCAAGGTTCCGGGTCCAACTAATCATCATACTAGAAGGGTAGAAACTGAACTGAGGCTTGAAACCAACAATCCTAAGAGTCTACGGATTAGTAACACGTGAACCTAGTAAAGATGAGAGGCCTAGTCCTAAACCCCCGTAGAAAGAATAGGCTGACTCAGATCTGAAGGGCATAAGGTAATGAAGTAAAAAGAGCCTTACGTTCCCTTCCACAATCAATTCGCCTACATATAACTAAGAATTTGCTAGAGTCAACATCGACCAGTTTGGCTTGAGAAACCTACAGGCAGTCCGGCTCTGATGCCAATGCCGTCAGGACCCCGATCCTAAGTCACACCGATCTAGCTTGTAACACATCATATCACTTTGTAGCCTCACGCACGGTATCCCCACGGGTGCCACCTTACCTAGCCCGGGACCGTTTGCGCATTTTGGCACAGGTATATGATAATGTCGCTAGCATCCATATGACAGAGAAACCGGGCCGACATGGCTAGTTATAAACCAAAAGTGGCACTAAATTACAGAGACAGGCATCCATGACCCAGCAATGAACGTGTCGGTCATCAACGTATGAACCCAAGTCGTAGCAAGCTACATGGACTTAAAGGAACAACGCGTGACATTTCCCCTAAGGGACAGACACAGGAACGAAGAAGGACACATGCCAGCCAGCCTACGTGTTCCGAGCAGTAGCAAGCTACCAAGGCTCATTGGAAGCACTATGAGGCATTTCCCTGTAAGATAGGCTACCAAAGGTAAACAACTAGGTGTCGGATCCCACACATACCAAGCATTTCAAACATACACACAACATGCTCAATATGTGCAAATACAACATTGCATCACAATAGAACTCTATGACTCAAAGTAATTTATTTAAGAGGCTCCGAAGAGCCATACATAATATATCCATATAGGTAGGGGTCACATGACCCAGCACTCAAGTCATACAATCATACAAGCACAAGCGGAAGCTAACATGTCTGAGTACAGACAACTTGGAAATAAAACAGGCTTGGTGTTGCCTGACTATCTACAAGGCCCTTCAAAAGCTCAGGATCTCCGTCTAGGTAGCAAGCTACTCGTCGACGTCAACGTCTATGTAAAACCCATCAGAAGGGGTAGGGTTCTCCTCTGCAACAGTTATTAAGCAAACATGAGTACAAAGGTACTCAACAAGTCTTACAACAGAACCTATCATACATGCAACATTATCAACAAGGTTAGTGGAGTTCATTGCAGCAAGCCAGCTTTGACTCTTGGCTAACCTATACTACAACTCTCCGCAGACTGCAAGATAAGATTACGTACACGAGTCCTCTATTCACCACAACAATACACTACCGTGGATCCTCTTCTGTCATCCTACGGAAGGGCCATCCACGGCAGTCACACTTGTCTTGAGGCGTTTAGTAGTATCCATCAACTTGTCTATGAACTGTATAAGCAACCAAGTGGTCTGTACCGCGAACAACGGCTATTGGAATAGATTGGTAACCCTGCAGGGGTGTACTTCTTCACACATGTTTCCACCACTTAGCGTCTGCACACGACATGCGCTCGACAGACTTCAAGCGAAAGCCGACGTGGGTGTAGACCACGACCTAACCAACCACTCAAGTCTCTCATCCAGGTTTATTGCCTATTTGGGTTCCATCCGTTGGGAGATCCGGCCGGGGTGTCGCTCACGGCCCCAAACGATGTGTACAGGGTTCCCGAGTCACCAAACGGGCGACCGGTACACCGTGCCACGTACCTGCCGCATCACAGCCCACCCCGAGGGTCAGCACTGCGCACGACCACCAGTAAACTACAAACATCAGAAACTAGTTGCAACTCCTGGACAGAGAACAAGGGCAGTCAACAAGTTGAGCGGGGTCATATTTCAGGGCCCAATGTGTGGTAGTAGCTGTAACTTGAACCACACATACAGATCTCAGGTCTTATGGACGGTTCCAATGAAACAACCCACCATGTACTCCTACATGGCCTTTCATCGATACCTTTACCAAACATGTTCCACACTTCCCTCTCTTTATCGAGCATGATCATTT
Organism: Secale cereale; assembly: GCA_902687465.1. Taxonomy (NCBI): domain Eukaryota; kingdom Viridiplantae; phylum Streptophyta; class Magnoliopsida; order Poales; family Poaceae; genus Secale; species Secale cereale. Next base: position 329,618,835 of record LR738710.1, read on the forward strand.
CACTCTGATCCATCACCCAGAGGAACCAGACCTGACACAACTCTAAGCATAGCAGGCAACATAAACAAATAGCATGGTAGAACACACATCACATGGCTGAATCAACTCCTACAAATGCTAGTGGGTTTCAACTATTTACTGTGGCAATGACAGCTCATGCAAAGGAATAGGGTTCAACTACCGCAGCAAGTAGCAGTTCACGCGTTGTTGCCTTAATGTAGTAAAACAGAGCAGGAGCGAGAAGATGGGTTTGTATCGGAATGATCAATGGTTGCTTGCCTGACAGATTGGTTGTCGGGTACTGCTCTTCAATTGGATACGCAGTTGTATCCTCGGGAGCAGGACCTACCACGGAGAACACCGACGATACAATCAATATACAAACAAATGCAAAAATATGATGCATGCTCATGACATGGCAAGATGAATGTATTTTGGGCTAATGCAACTATAAACAGAAAGGTTTGAGCCCATTTGAATCAAAGATTCAAATTTATACCCAAACTATTATTTATTAAAATGCATTATCATGTTTTAAAGTGAACAGCAAGATTAACTTGCTCAAACATGCATGAAACCAGTGCCATTGGAAAGACTGGATTTTTCTGATCAATTTTCATATATAAATCTTTTCCATCTGAGCTATTGTTGAATTTATATGATTTTTGGAGTTTAAAGCATTTTCTAGAATTTCCTGAATTGTTTTAAATCAATTCATCCCAGAAAAGCATTTACTGTGTCAGCATGACATCATGCTGATGTCAGCAGGTCAACAGACCTGGTCCAGGTCGAACCTGACTGGTGGGTCCCGCGTGTCAGTGTCATTAGGTTAACTAATTAAATTAAACTGCTAATCCTAATTAACTTAGCCGCCTGGGCCCACCTGTCATTGACTCCAGGGGGTCAACCTAGGCCCACCCGTGGTCAAACGGGGTCAAGCAGACCGGCGTTTAGCCGCCGGCGAGGCCAGACGCGGCGGTGGGGTGCGGGATTCGTGCTCCGGCGACCAAATCGACGGCGGAGCACGTCTACGTGAAACTGGGGAAGTGCCGCGTTGAGTGGTGGTGGTGGTTGGCCTCGGGGTCGCCGGAAAAGGCGTCGGCGACGACCTTGGCGGCTGCCGAAGCTCGGGTGAGGTCGGGCTAGTCGCTAGGAGGCATGGTGAGGCTCGTGGTGAGGTGCTCTAGGCTCCTGGAGGTGCGGTGAAGCTAAAGGGCAGGGTGGCGCGGCCGTTGGGTGGCCGGAGCCTCGTCGGCGACGAGCTCCGCGGCGACGCGTGCGGGTGAGCTTCGTGTAGTCGTTACAGAGCTCGAGGGGGAAAACGGAGAGGATGGGGAGGTAGCCAGGCTCACGGCTGTCGCGTTGGAGTTGACGATGAGGTCGGTGACGAGCTGCTGCGATGGTGAGGTCGCCGGCGATCTCGACCGAATGGGGGAGAAGTGCTCGGGGACGACGTGTTGGAGCTTCCGGCGATGCGTGGCTCGTCGGGGAGGCATAGCAGACGGTGGCGGAGCTCGGGGACACGTCGGCGAGACGAGGGAGGCTCGGTGGCTGCGCCTATGGCGGCAGGACGGCGGCGGCTGCGTCGGCCATGGCGCGGGGAGGGCGAGGGAGAGAGACAGGGGGAAAGTGGAGACGTCCAGCGGCTTCGCGGCGCGACGTGGAGGTCGTCCAGGCCGTTCCCGCGGCGAGGCGGCGGCCAGGGCGGCAAGCAGCTGCAGCGGTGGCGCGCGGCCGTGCGCCGGTGTCACCTGCCTGCCTGGCTGCCAAAGCAGCTGGCTGGCTCGGGCCAGCACAGTGCTGGGCCGCCAGGTGGGCCGGCTGGTCCAGGTAGGTGGGCTGTGCCCTCTTTCTCTCTCTTTTCTATTTTTCTTTCTGTTTTATTTCTCTTTCAACTTTGTTGAATTACTAAAAATGCTAGAGCATTTTTATAAATCATAAAACTAGTCATGCCCACTGTATATAATATGAACAGCATGGAACATTTTAGTTTATGATTATTTGGGCACCTAAAATATTTTATAGTATTTAAATGCCCAAATGCAAATACAATATGAATTAAACCAGAGACCTTTGGATGTCCTAGAAAATTGTGCACCATTTTTGTCGGAGGATTAAGACCAAGACAAAGATGATGAATATTTTTGAAGGGCATTTTGGGTACATTGGAAAAGATTTTATTAAACCCTAGTTGTTAGAAGAGGGGTGCTGGGGTTTCTGTCATTCCCATTTCAAGTTTCTGTAGAAAGTAAACATGCTGCAAACTCTACCTAGTCCTAAAGCAAGCACTGACTAGGGATGTGACACCTCCCTCATATGGGGCTGGTGCAGGGTCGCTTGGTTCGGCAGGCCGAAAGGCATGCGAACATACCTGTGAGGGGGACGCTCGCACCAGCCCACCTGGGAAGGCCAGTAGAGCTCCTGAGATGCGATCTTGTTGAGTGTGGGGACGTTGACGCAGACACGCAGCCCATCACTTGAGCCTGGGCGATAGCTGCACTTCAAGGCGTCAGGCGGCGCTCACCCCGCATTGCCCTTGACACTTGTAGGTCTTCAACGGTCTGACTGCTGAACTCCTGAGTGCTTGGTGCCTCACGCCTTGAGGCCTCCGGAGGGAAACGTGCGGTGAAGCACTCCTCCACATGGTGCCCGAGCGCCTCCCTCATGACATTGGCTAAGTCAGAGGCCCTCCAGAGGAGAGCCCCGGGGCCCAGCCTGAGGGGGGCGCCGCACCTGCCTTCCTATGTGAGGAAGGGAGGCGGGGCCTCCCTAGGTGTAGGTCCCGAGGTGCTGCCACCAGGTGCTGCAACCTCATGAGGCTCTAGGGCGAGCAGCTGCTTCTTCTTCTTGGGAACAACCTCAGGAGGGTAGAAGATGTTGTCGTTGTCTGGATCCTCGACTGCTGCCGCCTGGTAAGCACGCTCGAGTGTGCACACTGCGTCCTTCTCTTCACAAGCGATGTTGATGACGCCGCCGCTCCCTGGCATCTTGAGGACGTTGTAGCCGTGGTGAGTCACGGCCATGAACTTGGCCAAGGTTGGGTACCCGAGGATGGCGTTGTAAGGGAGATGGATGTGGGCGACATCAAAGTCAATGAGCACAGTGTGGTAGTTGACACGCTTGCCGAAGTTGACAGGAAGGAGGACCTGCCCTATGGGGGTGGTGGAGCCGTCAGTCACTCCGTAGAAGGTCTTGGTAGGAAGTAACTGATCGTACGGTACTTGAAGGCTGTCGAACGTCTTGACGGACAGAACATTGAGCCCTGCGCCACCGTCGATGAGAGTCTTGGTAACTTGGAGGTTGCTGATGACACGCGAAAAAAGCATCAGGAGGGCGCCGGCCGTAGCCGCGCACTTGAGCTGGTCTGGTGAACTAAAGGTGATGGGGCATCTGGACCACCTCAGTGGGCGAGTAGCCTCGAGCTTGGGGAGAGCTACGTTCACTTCCTGGGCGAAACTGCTTGAAGAGGCGCTTAGAGGCTGGGGCCTGCGCTCCGCCCAAAATGTAGGCGACGGCGCGAGGCTCCTGGAAGCCACCAGCCCTCTCGTCCTGGTTGTCATTCCTCCTTGGTGGTGGCAAAGGTGGAAGGCCAGCCTTGCCTTGAGGGCGGTCCTCACGAGGCTGGCCCCTCCAGGTGCCGTCACGGCGCTGGTCCCTCCATGCATCCTCACGAGGCTGATCGCGCCAACGGTCCTCCCGAGGTTGGTCACGCCACTCCTGACAGGGGCCGCGGTCATCCCAGCGTCCTTCGGTCCAACTTCCCGCTCGGCCGTAGCTGCGGTTGCTGGGCTCGAGGTGTTGGCTGACGCGTCCTTCGCAGAGAGCCCTGAGCTCTTGACAGTCATGGGTGTTGTGGTTGTGCATGTTGTGGAAGGCGCAAAATGCCCTGCTGTTCTTGGATGACTCTGGGTAGTCGTGGCGGCGCTTCATTTCCGGTTCGGCCGCGAGCACTGCCGCTCCTTTGCGCTTCCCGTCTTTGCTCTCAGCCTACTTGTCTTCAGGTTCAAAAGCGTGGAGCTCAACGAGGGATAGGTGCCCCTCCTTAGCTCTGGCACACTTTCTCGCGAGGTTGAACAGCTCCAGGGACATGCACAGATCTTCATGGTTGGCGAGCTCCTCCTTCATCTTGACGTCGTGGACACCATCTGAGAACGCTGAAATTATGGCCTCGTCGATAACCTTCGGGATCTTGGTGCGGACCCTGTTGAAGCATTGAATGAACTTCTGTAGGGTTTCTCCTGGTTGTTGCTTGATACGCCGCAGGTCACCCGCGGCCGGGGGGCGGTCTCGGGTGCCCTGGAAGTTGGTGATGAACCGCTCGCGCATCTCGCTCTAGGTGGAGATCGATCCCGCAGGCAGGTTCAGGAGCCACGAGCGCGCGCCATCTTTGAGGGACATGGGAAACCAGTTCGCCATGACCTTCTCATTGCTGCCAGACACTTCGATGCTCAGCTCGTAGAGCTACAGGAATTCCGCAAGGTCGGGGGTGCCGTCATAGCACGGAGACAGGTCAGGCTTGAACTTCCCAGGCAAGTTGACATTGCGCAGGTCGGGGGCGAGGGCCTTGCAGCCTGCTGTCAACACCGCAGCTTGTTGGGTAGGTCGGGGGCGCGGTCTCAACGCGGCGGATGGGGGAGCGCTGGCGCTCCTCCGGTGGGCAGCTGGACCTATTGCCAGCTTCCTTCTTTGTGGACTAGCGCCGGGCATGGGTATCACGCCATGGGGCCACGTGCCTTCGGTCTTGGACGACACCTTGATGCGGAGGTAGTAGAGGAGCTTCATGGGCCACGTCGCCTGCATCAGGAGGCGGACGAGGTAGCGAGATGGACGGCGCTGACGAGCTCGGCGATGCGGTCGAGCCATTCTTCGTAGAAGTCGTCGATGGGGCGGTAGCGCAGGAGCTCGCGTGCCATGAGCAACGCAGCCTGCGCGTCCACGGGTCCGCGATGAGCATGGGATGATGAGACCGCTGGGGTCAGTGACGGGGTCACTGTGCGTCTATCTTGCCGCACGGAGGGGTGCATGGATGAGGCCTGCTGTTCATGCCGCGTCGGGCCGGTGGCGGCGTTGGCGGCAGGCGATGGAGAACGGCGGGGCAGTCCGCCGACAGGAGATGTCTGAGCGACGCGGGCAGCCCGCCACTTAGCATGGGCTGTGCGAGCATCAACCATGGAACCGGTGGGACAGCGGCACGCGGATCGACGGAAGGAAAGTTTCGGCACACCCCTACCTGGTGCGCCAAATGTCAGATCTTGGGTTCCGGCAAAATCCTTGTGGTTCGAACTCTGGGGTGCGCAGAAAGATCTCTCCTCCTGAACTAGACCATCCAATCACCGATCCCTAGGCCTAGTTCGTCAGATCCGAAGAACAAGGGACAAAAGGTTTATACTTGTTCGTGGCATCGTTGTGGTGTAATACCTGAATCCAGTGTGGTGTGGTGGATTGCCTTGTAGGCTGAGGAAGAACTAGTACATGGGGAGAACAACCTCCTGAGGAGAGGTGTTTTTGTGCTCGAGTGATCTTGTGAGTGTGTGGCCATCTATTTGATCAACTCCAGACGAGATGATCCCAATGGTGGTGGCTAGTCCTATTTATAGTGGCCCGGGTCCTCTTCCCAAATATAGAGCAGGAAGGGATCCCACAACCGCCAAATTTGAAGTGGGACACCTAGTACAAGATATCCTGACAAAAGGTGGTCTTCGCCTGCCAAAGGCTCTGGTGGTGACGCCGCCGTGGGCTCCGCCATGACCTCCCCTCTGCCGTCCTGCTGGTCTTGGTCTTGTTGCACCGATATGGAAACCTTTGCCTGATGCCTCGGGAGTCCTCGCCTGCACCTGTTCCTTTAGCACCAAAGAGGAAACTGGCACCCTGCGCCCGCTGGCGCCCGCCTGGCCCTGGTCGTCACTACTCACATCACGAGGACCTCGCGAGGTGCCCCTTGCCTTGATATCTCCACTCCTCAGGAGCCAGCCTAGTGAGGCTGCCCCAAGGGAGGTCTTGTGTCGTCCGCCTCGCGAGGATCAGCCCCTCGCGAGGGTCATGAGTGGTTGCTCACGAGGTTGGGCCGTACCAGGCCGCCTGATGAGCCACGCCCTGGGCCGCAAGCAGGCAAGTCTGGGTACTCCCGTTCCCAGGACGCCGACACAAACATATAGTGTTTTGTGATACGTCTCCAACGTATCTACAATTTTTGATTGTTCCATGCTATTATTTATTATGTTTTGGATGTTTAATGGGCTTTTTTATACACTTTTATATTATTTTTGGGACTAACCTATTAACCCAAAGTCCCAATCCATACTGTTTTTTTGCCAATTTCAGGGTTTTACAGAAAAGGAATATCAAACGGAGTCCAAATGGAATGAAACTTCGGGAGAGATATTTTTGGAGCAAAAGACGCACGGCAGACTTGAGAACCACGGAATAGGGCTGAGGTGGCGTCCACGAGGGTGGGGGCGCCCCCCCCCCCCTACAGGGCGCGCCCCCTACCTCATCGGCCCCATGTCTGGCCCCCGGTGCCCTCCTTCTTCCTATATATATCTACGTACCCCGAAACCATCAAACGAACAGTGAAAACCCTAGTTCCACCGCCGCAACCTTCTGTTCCCGTGAGATCCCATCTTGGGGCCTGTTCCGGTGCTCCGCCGGAGGGGGGATCTTCTAGAGAGTGCTTCTACATCATCATCATCACCTCACCATGAGTTGTGAGTAGTTTACGACAGACCTTCGGGGTCCATAGCTAGTATCTAGATGGCTTCTTCTCTCTCTTTCGATCTCAATACCAAATTCTCCTCGGTCTTCGAGGATATCTATTCGATGTAATCTCTTTTTGCGGTGTGTTTGTCGAGATCCGATTAATTGTGGGTTTACGATCAATATTATCTATGAGAAATATTTGGTTCTTTTCTGAACTCTTTATGTATGATTATAATATCCTTTCAAGTCTCTTCAAATTATTGGTTTGGTTTGGCCTACTAGATCTATAGTTCTTGCAATGGGAGAAGTGCTTGGCTTTGGGTTCAATCTTGCGGTGTCCTTTCCCAATGACAGTAGGGGCAGCAAGGCATGTATTGTATTGTTGCCATCGAGGATAGAAAGATGGGGTTTATATCACTATGTTTGAGGTTATCCCTCTACATCATGTCATCTTGCTTAAGGCGTTACTCTCTTCTTATGAACTTAATACTCTAGATGCATGCTGGATAGCGGTCGATGTGTGGAGTAATAGTAGTAGATGAACAATCGTTTCGGTCCACTTGTCTCGGACGTGATGCCTATATATAATGATCATGACTAGATAGTCTCATAATTATTCGCTTTTCTATCAATTTCTCGACAGTAATTTGTTTAGCCGCCGTAGAATACCGCTATCATGAGAGAAGCCACTAGAGAAAACTATGGCCCCCGGGTCTATTCTCAACATATCAATCTACAATCTACTTTACTTTTCCGCTTTTACTTTCTGTTCTTATATCCAAAAATACCAAAAATATCAAACTATCATCTTTATCAGATCTCACTTTCGTAAGTGACCGTAAAGGATTGACAACCCCTTATCGCATTGGCTGCGAAGTTCTTATTTGTTTGTGCAGGTGCGAGGGACTCGCGCGTGGTCTCCTACTATATTGATACCTTGGTTCTCAAAAACTATGGGAAATACTTACACTATTGTGCTGCATCACCCTTTCCTTTTCGAGTGAATACAACGCAAGCTCGAGAAGTAGCAAGAAGAATTTCTGGCACCGTTGCCAGGGAGGCTTACGCAAAAGTCAAATACCAAGTACCTGTCACAAACCGTTATCCTTCGCATTCCATTTTTTGCCTCTCGTTTTCCTCTCCCTCACTTCACCCTTGCCGTTTTATTTGCCCTTCTTCTGCCGCGTGTTTATCATTCGCTTGCCCTCATGTCTGAGATGGGGGAAGATTTTATCGAGAAGGGTAGTAACATTGAGGGCAGCGTCCATGTTGACCCCCCGGATGAAACTACCACCTTACATATTAAGAATTTCCGGGTTGGGGAAATATCATTGGAAAAGGAGTTCTTCGGGACTTCTTTACTTGTGCTGGTGCTTTGCCCACTATGGGTGGCTCTATTCTTCATAGAACTAGTAGCCTTGCGCATGATATATCTATGCTTGTAGTTGAAATTGAAAGGCAATTTATCCATATGCATCCCTGTATTCAGAGAATCTTTCTGGAATTTTCCAATATTGAGCATTCTTCTGGTAAGCATGCAGCTACTATCTTTTTGGCTCATGAATTTAGATTTATCATGAAAGAGGCCAAAGAAATATTTGCTCATTACGGGGTAGATGCTGGCCGACCTCCCATAGAGGCTATCTTATTTAATCAAGAAGACATAATGCAGTTGCGATCTCCTGATCATGTTGCTTTTCATGAAAACCTTAGAAAAAAGGTTCCTAGCGATGACTTGGTTGATAGAATTTATGAGTTGAACGATGATTTTGCTATTCGAAACAATGGGTTGAGATTCTCCCTTGAGTGAAGGCTCATGACCTTCTGCCAAAAGAATGCCTATAATGATGAATTGGATGTGCACTATAAAGGGCCAAAAGAGGAACCTATTCCTCCTGAGCTTGATATGGGGGACTTGTGTCCCATCAAATTTAGCACTTTTGATTACTTTTTCTTGCCACGAAGGAAACTTGCTGCTGAACGTAGGGAATATGAGATGAGTTTTCGCGATATATCGTATCATTATGGCATTCCCTAGATCTATCCATGTATCGTGCCTAGCTAGGGGCGTAAAACGATAGCGCTTGTTGGGAGGCAACCCAATTTTATATTTTTTTTGTTTTTGCTTCTGTTTAGGAATAAATATTGCATCTAGCTTCTGTTTACATGTGGTTTTGTGTTTTAATTAGTGTTTGTGCCAAGTAGAACCATTGGGAAGACTTGTGTGAAGTTTATATGATCTTGCTCTCAAAAACCGAATCGTTAGCGCTCGCTGGAATGGTCACCAGATTTTACTGGTGCATGCTATTTAGTTTATTCTTTTTGCAGATGATTAATAGACAAATTCCTCACATTTACCAATTTATCCCAATTTTTTGGAGTTACAGAAGTATGCGAAAGCTACAGATTACTACAGATTGTTCTATTTTTGACAGATTCTGTTTTTCGTGTGTTGTTTGCTTATTTCAATGCATCTATGAGTAGTATTGGAGGATATGAATCATAGAGAAGTTGGAATACAGTAGGTTTAACACCAATATAAACAAAGAATAAATTCATTACAGTACCTTTGAGTAGTGGTTTGTTTTCTTATACTAACGGAGCTCACGAGATTTTTGTCTATGTTTTGTGTTGTGAAGTTTTCAAGTTTTGAGTATTGCTTTGATGGACTATGGAACAAAGAGTGGCAAGATCCTAAGCTTGGGGATGCCCAAGGCACCCCAAGGTAAAATTCAAGGACAACCAAAAGCCTAAGTTTGGGGATGCCCCGGGAAGGCATCCCCTCTTTCGTCTTCATCTATCGGTAACTATACTCGGAGCTATATTTTTATTCACCACATGATATGTGTTTTACTTGGAGAGTCATGTATAATTTGAGTCTTTGCTTGTTAGTTTGCCACAATTATCCTTGCTGGACACACATTTTTGAGAGAGATAAATATGGCCTAGGAATTGATAGAACACTCTATGTGCTTCACTTATATCTTTTGAGTTGAATAGTTTTTGCTCTAGTGTTTCACTTATATCTTTTAGAGCACGGTGGTAATTATATTTTGTAGAAATTGTTGATCTCTCATGCTTCACTTATGTCCTTTTGAGAGTCTATTAAAACAGCATGGTAATGTGCTTTGGCTATAAAACTAGCCTTCACATGACAGACATCCAAGATCAATGTAGTAAAAACTTTCACACTAAGTGCATTGAATATGATGAGAAGTTGGATGCTTGATAATTGTTTTAAGATATGAGGCTAGTGATATTAGAGTCATTCTAGTGGAGTTATTATGAAATTGAGAAATACTTGTGTTAAAGTTTGTGATTCCCGTAGCATGCACGTATGGTGAACCGCTATGTGATGAAGTTAGAGCATGAGGTATTTGTAGAGTGTCATCCTTTGTGTGGATGTCAGGGGCGCACGATGGTTAACTCCTACCAACCTCCCCCCTAGGAGCATGCGTTGATTGCTTTGTTTTGATGACTTGTAAATTTTTGCAATAAGTATATGAGATCTTATGACTAATGTTGAGTCCATGGATATTACGCACTCTCACCCTTCCACCATTGCTAGCCTCTCTTGTACCGGGCAACCTTCGCCGGTACCATACACCCACTATATATCCTTCCTCAAAACAGCCACCATAGCTACCTATCATGGCATTTCCATAGCCATTCCGAGATATATTGCCATGCAACTTTCCACCGTTCCGTTCATATGACACGCTTCATATTGTCATATTGCCATGCATGATAATGTAGTTGACATCGTATTTGTGGCAAAGCCAACATGCATAATTTTTCATACATGTCACTCTTGATTCATTGCACATCCCGGTACACCGCTGGAGGCATTCATACAGATTCATACTTTGTTCTAGTATGAAGTTGTAAATCAATAAAAGTGTGATGATCATCATTGTTAGAGCATTGTCCCATGTGAGGAAAGGCCAATAAAAAAGAGATGGCCCAAAAAAAGAGAGGGGCTAAATAAAAAAGAGAGAGAAAGCCCCTCCAAAAAAATGAGAGAAAAGAGAGAAGGGACAATTGTTCTTCATGATAGAGAGTCTCATGTTTAGTCACTTTCATATACTAGTGGGAATTTTCATTATAGAACTTGGCTTGTATATTCCAATGATGGGCTTCCTCAAATGCCCTAGGTCTTCATCAGCAAGCAAGTTGGATGCACACCCACTTAGTTTCTTTTGTTGAGCTTTCACACATTTTAAGCTCTAGTGCATCCGTTGCAAGGCAATCCCTACTCACTCACATTGATATCTATTGATGGGAATCTCCATAGCCTGTTGTTACGCCTAGTCGATGTGAGACTATCTCCCTCCTTTTTTTCTTCTCCACAACCACCTCTGTATTCCACCCATAGTGCTATGTCCATGGCTCATGCTCATGTATTGCGTGAAAGTTGAAAGGTTTGAAAGAATAGAGTATGAAAACAAGTGCGTGGTTGAAACCGGGGTTGTGCATGATATGGATATTTTGTGTGATGAAGAGGGAGCATAGCCAGACTATATGATTTTGTAGGGATAACTTTCTTTAGCCATAGTATTTTGAGAATACATGATTTCTTTGTTACTATGCTTGAAGTATTATTATTTCTTATGTCAATATAGACTTTTGTCTTGAATGTTTCAGATCTGAACATTCATGCCACAATTAAGAGAATTACACTGAAAACTATCTTGGTTAGCATTCCACATCAAAAATTCTGTTTTTATCATTTACCTACTCGAGGATGAGCAGGAATTAAGCTTGGGGATTCTTGATACGTCGCCAACGTATCTATAATTTTTTATTGTTCCATGCTAATATTTATGATGTTTTGGATTTTAATGGGCTTTGTTATACACTTTTATATTATTTTTGGGACTAACCTATTAACCCAAAGGCCCAGTCCAGATTGTTGTTTTTGCCTATTTCAGGGTTTTGCAGAAATGGAATATCAAACGGAGTCCAAACGGAAAGAAACTTCGGGAGAGATATTTTTGGAGCAAAATACGCACGGGAGAATTGAGAACCACGGAATAGGGCTGGGGTGGCGTCCACGAGGGTGGGGGGTGCGCCCCCCTACACGGCGTGCCCCCTGCCTCGTGGGCCCCACGTCTGGCCCCCGGTGCCCTCCTTCTTCCTATATATATCTACGTACCCCGAAACCGTCAGACGAACAGAGAAACCCCTAGTTCCACCGCCGCAACCTTCTATTCCCGTGAGATCCTATCTAGGGGCCTGTTCCGGAGCTCCGCCGGAGGGGGGATCTTCCACGGAGTGCTTCTACATCATCATCATCACCTCACCATGAGTTGTGAATAGTTGACCACAGACCTTCGGGTCCATAGCTAGTATCTAGATGGCTTTTTCTCTCTCTTTGGATCTCAATACCAAGTTCTCCTCGGTCTTTGAGGAGATCTATTCGATGTAATCTCTTTTTGTGGTGTGTTTGTTGAGATCCGACGAATTGTGGGTTTATGATCAAGATTATCTATAATAAATATTTGGTTATTTTCTGAACTCTTTATGTATGCTGATAATATCCTTGCAAGTCTCTTCGAATTATTGGTTTGGTTTGGCCTACTAGATCTATAGTTCTTGCAATGGGAGAAGTGCTTGGCTTTGGGTTCAATCTTGCGGTGTCCTTTCCCAGTGACAGTAGGGGCAGCAAGGCATGTATTGTATTGTTGCCATCGAGGATACAAAGATGGGGTTTATATCACTATGTTTGAGGTTATCCATCTACATCATGTCATCTTGCTTAAGGCGTTACTCTGTTCTTATGAACTTAATACTCTATATGCATGCTGGATAGCGGTCGATGTGTGGAGTAATAGTAGTAGATGAAGAATCGTTTCGGTCCACTTGTCTCGGACGTGATGCCTATATATAATGATCATGACTAGAGAGTCTCATAATTATTCGCTTTTCTATCAATTGCTCGACAGTAATTTGTTTACCCGCTATAGAATACCGCTATCATGAGAGAAGCCACTAGAGAAAACTATGGCCCCCGGGTCTATTCTCAATATATCAATCTACAATCTACTTTACTTTTCCGCTCTTACTTTCTGTTCTTATATCCAAAAATACCAAAAATATCAAACTATCATCTCTATCAGATCTCACTTTCGTAAGCGACCGTAAAGGGATTGACAACCCCTTATCGCGTTGGCTGTGAAGTTCTTATTTGTTTGTGCAGGTGCGAGGGACTCGCGCGTGGTCTCCTACTGGATTGATACCTTGGTTCTCAAAAAACGAGGGAAATACTTACGCTACTGTGCTGCATCACCCTTTCCTCTTCGAGGGAATACAACGCAAGCTCGAGAAGTAGCATTCTGAAATTTCAATTTTTCCAAAATCCGCATACCTTGTGTTTCATAAAAACGCTTGTTGACACGGCCGACTCCTCGTCGGCTAGTTGAAGCATCCTCGGAAACCTCTGCGGCCTGGGCATATGCCACTACTAGCGAAGCATGTTCAATCACATGACATAGTTATGCTCTGTGAGATGCTATAAGATGGATCCTTTGTCCGATTCTCTTCAGAATCAAACAAAGCATTAGGGGCTACTCTCTGTATACCAGGTTTTATAACCTATATATATAAGGAAAGAGTTTCTTTTTAGAACATTATGTCGCATACCTCAAAGCATGTCAATAGGCTGTTGAAGGCTTTGTTCAGTCCGCTCTTTGCGGACCGAATCTTCTCCATGACCACACCCATCAGGGTGCGGTGTTCCACTATGATGGAAGCACCTCGCAGTGCTTCCTCCAAACTGTTCGGTGCCTCCAAATTGACGGCAGTCACCATTGGAGCCGTTGCTCCTTCCCCCATCATGGGGGGCTGACTTCCCAATTCTAGTGCCACACTGCACTCCTGAACGGTGTTCGGCGGGGCCCCAAATTGCTTAGCCCCCCGTCGTCGATTGCCATGGGGATTGCGCCCCCTTGGCTGGCTGCGGCCGAGGGATTGGCCTTAGGTGCCTTCTCGTCCGCCCCGCTCCCACCTGCTTGTGCAGGTGAAGTCCGTAGAGAGGACATCTTGGTGTCCCCTAAGATGGGCGACGAGCCCCGTGGTGGCGTGTTGCTCTCCACCATCTCCGCCGCTAGAGAATTCCACGATGACAGTGAAGCCTCAGGGAGTATGTGTGGAGGGCTGTATAAAGACAGACTGAAATTACTTAAACACTGAAAACTATTTTGAACCAAACATAAGCATTGACCGCTTGAGTACTTACAATTCGGCCAGGGTCTTGATCATGGGCTGTACTCGGATCCTGTGTTCGGATGTTGAGTCCGAACTGTCCGGGATGTTCAGCTTCTTCCTGGGCGCCGCCTTGCCCGTGTCTCCGAGGGCCGCTCTCTTCTTCCCCTTTGCCTTGACCGGAGAGTTGCTTTCTTCTTCTTCTTCCTCCTCCTCCTCCTCTTCTTTATCGTGGGAGGAGTGGGCGTTGGTTTCCCTAGACACTGTGTCCACAGGACCCTTAGGGCGGAGGTTGCTCTTGATCTCCTTTCCCTTCTTCTTGGCCTTCTTCCCCGGCGCCTTGTATGGCACCGAAACCAGCATCGCCGTCAGTTGAGGTGTGACTGGGTCTTCGGGCAGCGGAGCCGGACACTTGATCTGCTCCGCCTTCTTCTTCTAGGCCTAAAGGGAACATAACAGTTCTAACTCCTGTTATAATTGAAATATTGACAGGGTATGTATTCGGCAGAATTCTGATTACCTCCAAGGCCGAAAACATGCAGCTGAAGCCCTTGTCCTCGGTCTCCTCCGGCCACCCCTTTTGGGCCATGAAGAACTTCTTCTAGATATCTTCATGCCTAGTGCCGAAGAGGCGCTTCAGGGTCCGGGGCTCTTCCGGATTGAACTCCAAAAGATGGGAGGCCCGGCGTTGGCAGGGGACGATGCGGCGGAAGAGCATCACCTGAATCACGTTAGTGAGGAGGGTGCCCTTTGCCATCATGCCGGAGATGCAATTCTGGAGTGATTGCACCTCCGTTGGAGACCCCCAATCGAGGCCCTTGTTGGTCCATGAGGTTAGCCTCTCTGGGGGTCCAGATCTGAATCTAGGCGCCACCGCCCACTTGGCATCACGGGGTTCGGTCATGTAGAACCACTCTTGCTACCATATATTGTTCATCTCCACAAAGGACCCCATTGGCCAAGTGGTGTTCAGGAGCTTGCTTATCATGGCTCCCCCGCAATCCGCGTGTTGCCCGTCGACCACCATCGGCTTCAGATTGAAGATCTTGAGCCATAAGCCGAAGTGTGGAGGGACATGGAGGAATGCCTCACATACAACTATGAAAGCTGATATGTGGAGGATAGAGTTCGGGGCCAGATTGTGGAAATCCAGCCCATAGAAGAATAGAAGGCCCCGAACAAAGTGGTGGAGCGGAAACCCCAGCCCCCGAATAAAGTGTGGGATGAAAAACACCCTCTCACCCGGCTCAAGAACGGGGATCACCAGGTCCTTGTCGGGGACCCATTGCGCCATGTCGTCGGCGAGGTAGCCTCCACTCTGGAGATTCTTCACGGTCCTCTCCGTGACCGTGGAGACCTCCCACTTGCCCTTGGAACCAAACCCAGCCATAGCTGAGGAGGGAGGCGGTGGTGGAAAAGTTGAGAGCTACTGGCATCGGAGATGTGGGCAGAAGAGATTGAAAAGCTAAGGATTGAGGAGAGCGTGAGGTGAAAGGGGAAGGATCTGTATCCTTTTATAGACGGTGGATATCAAACGTCCCCCCACTCCGGCCGTAAAAATCGCCAGTTCCCAACACAATCATGCGTAAAGCACGGTTGGGGTTACCCACGTCATATTGATAAGGATCCCGCGATAAGAGGGCACGATCTCTGCTTCGACAAGACGTGCCAATGGGGCTATGCCTCAAAACGCAAAACTGGAGCCGAGAAAATGGTTTGAAATATTAAAGGGTCAAATGTGATGCTTCACTAAAAAGTTGTCAGTAAAGACACATTGTCCATTTTTCGATACTTTGCCTTCAAGGCTAAGGGTTGTACTAGCCATGCAGATCCGGACATAGTGACTTTGTGCAGGGAATAAAGCTTGAATATGTTCGGACGGAGGAACCCACCTTGCAATGCCGAAGACAATACGCATGCCGGACTCATTGTCTACTAAGGGAGTCCTGGATTAAGGGGTCCTCGGGTGGCCAGGTTACTCGTCATGGGCCGGACTGGTGGGCCGTGAAGATTATCATTGAAGACTATCCCCCGTATCCATATAGGACTCACATATGTGTAAAATACCAAGTTTAGAGTCCGGGTCAAATATTTTCCTTCCTCTACAAGATGATCATGTACAACCCTAGGTCCCTCCGGTGCATATATAAACTAGAGGGTTTAGTCCGTAGAGGCAGAATCTCAACATCCTAGGCTAGACTTCTAGGGTTTAGCTATTACGATCTCGAGGTAGATCAACTCTTGTAACTGTATATTCATCAAGATCAATCAATCAGGAAGTAGGGTATTACCTCGATCGAGAGGGCCCGAACCTAGGTAAACATCGTGTCCCTAGTCTCCCGTTACCATCGATCCTCAGACGTACATTTCAGGACCCGCTACCCGAGATCCGCCGGTTTGGACACCAACATTGGTGCTTTCATTGAGAGCTCCACTGTGTCGTCAACAGAAGGATTAATGGATCGCTTCATCATCCACGACGGCACCACCCCTGGTAGACTTTTAGGGTTTATCCAGTATGATCTCGAGGTAGATCAACTCTTGTAACCCATATTCATAATGATCGATCAAGCAGGAAGTAGGGTATTACCTCGATCGAGAGGGCCGGAACCTGGGTAAATATCGTGTCCCCAGTCTCCTATTACCATCAATCCTTAGATGTACAGTTCGGGACCCCCTACCCAAGATCCGTCGGTTTTGACACCGACAGAAGGCACACATCGGTGTTGCCCGCACCGGGCATGCGTAGACGGTAAGACGAAGTTAGTGAAGCACCACACCAAGCTTGCCAGGCTTGGGGACACGTCGTGGACGAAGGCACGCATCGGTATTGCCAGCACCAGGCATGCGTAGATGAGGGACCTGCACGAGCTGTACGCCATGTCGAGGAGTCATAGGGGCCAGCAGAGAAGGAGACTCGACGATGGTTCTGTCATCAATCAGAGGGTGGCCGATGTCACCAACAATGGTTGGAGTAGACGAAGTGGTCAGGGAAGATGACGGCAACACTGGCGACAGGATGGTGCTAGACGAAGATGAAGGGGGTGGACGGGCGGTGGCGACGGCCGAAGAAGAGCGAGGGTGGCTAGGTTAGGAGTGCGGCGACGATGCATCAAGTAGGCGAGGAACCCGACAACGTGATGAAGATCAGCGCGGACAGTGGCGTTCCCTCGCCGAGGAAGATGGCATGGGGTATACCACGGGAAGTCGACACGCAGGGACGGCAGAGTGGACTGCGGGTCGTGGCTCTATGACATGAAGGGGCGGCAGAGCATGGGTCGGTGCTACCATGGGGACAACCTCGAGCGGCAGCGTGGATTGCATGCCACACTTGCTACGGCCTGACAGGGCGACGCTAAGGCGGCGCGAGGGTCGGCATAACCATGCGGACGGCCTGGAGAGGACGCCTCAGGGCGGCGGCGGAGTGTGGGCCACGACACTATGATAACCCACAAGTGTAGGGGATCGCAACAGTTTTCGAGGGTAAAGTATTCAACCCAAATTTATTGATTCGACACAAGGGAGCCAAAGAATACTCTAAAGTATTAGAAGCTGAGTTGTCAATTCAACCACACCTGGAAACTTAGTATCTGCAGCAAGATAATTTAGTAGCAAGGTAATATGGAAATAGTGGTAACAGCAATAAAAGTAACGGTAATGTTTTTGCAGTTTTTCTAATAGTAGCAGGGGAAAAGTAAATAAGCAACAAGCAATATGTGAAAAGCTCGAGGGCATTGGATCAGTGATGGAGAATTATGTCAGATGTGATTCCTCATGTAAAAGTTATAACCTAGGGTGACACAGAACTAGCTCCAGTTCATCAATGTAATGTAGGCATGTATTCCGAATATAGTCATACATGCTTATGGAAAAGAACTTGCATGACATCTTTTGTCCTACACTCCCTTGGCAGCGGGATCCTAGTGGAAACTAAGGTATATTACAGCCTCCTTTTAATAGAGTACCGGACTAAAGCATTAACACATAGTGAATACATGAACTCCTCAAACTATGGTCATCACCGACAGTGGTCCCGATTGTTGTCACTTCGGGGTTGCCGGATCATAACACATAGTAGGTGACTATTGACTTGCAAGATAGGATCAAGAACACACATATATTCATGAAAACATAATAGGTTCAAATCTGATATCATGGCACTCGGGCCCTAGTGACAAGCATTAAGCATGGCAAAGTCATAGCAACATCAATCTCAGAACATAGTGGATACTAGGGATCAAACCCTAACAAAACTAACTCAATTACATGGTAAATCTCATCCAACCCATCACCGTCCAGCAAGCCTATGATGGGATTACTCATGCACGGCGGTGAGCATCATGGAATTGGTGATGGAGGAAGGTTCATCATGACGATGGCGACGATCTCCACTTTCCAGAGCCCCAAACGGACTCCAGATCCGGCCTCCCGAGAGTTGTTAGGGCTTGGCGGCGGCTCCGTACCATAAAACGCGATAATTCTTCCTCTCTAATTTTTTCTCCCCGAAAGTGAATATATGGAGTCTGGGGATATGTCGGTGGAGCAACAGAGAGCCCATGAGGGAGGGGGCGCGCCCAGGGGGAGGGGTGCGCCCCCACCCTCGTGGACATGGTGTGGGCCCCCTGGCTTGGTTCTTTCCACATATATTTTTTATACATTCTAAAATAATTCTCTGTTGAATTTCAGGTCATTCCGAGAACTTTTATTTCTACACAAAAATAACACCATGGCAATTCTGCTGAAAACAGCGTCAGTCTGGGCTAGTTCCATTCAAATCATGCAAGTTAGAGTCCAAAACAAGGGCAACAATGTTTGGAAAAGTAGATACATTGCAGATGTATCACACTACGGCCTGAAGGGGTGACGCAATGGTGATGCGGATCGATGCAGCTGCGTAGAGAACCACGTGGCGGTGAAACTGTGGCCCGATGGGGCGACGCAGTGGTAGCCCCACTACATGAATCAACTAGTTTGCCGTCAGTGAGCTTATTTGTCGTCGGCATAATGTCAGGGCAGACGGCAAAGATTTGATTTGCCGCCAGCAGATGACGACAATGAATAACTAACGGCAAAAGAGAGGAAAACGGACGGCAAAGAATAACTTACGGCAAAGATACACAAAAACTGACGGCAAATAGAAAACAGATGGCGAAGGCGTGTTCTTTGCCGTCATCTTCGACCTTGTTGACAGAAAATCCGGCACCCAAACAGACGTGTGGTGGCACAACATTTTGGCGTCAGCCCATACATTAACTAACGGCTAAGATTGCGAGTTCGTCGTCAGCTCCGCTAACTTACAAACGGCACCTCTGATCCATCTACCCCCATGGTGAGCACCCTTTCCACTCCTGCCCCTCTATCCCAGATGAATGGATGCATGGATGCATGGATGTATGTTGAAATTGCAACTAATCCCTGGGTGGTTTTGATAATTAAAAACAACATATAGCTCATTGAACTAATATCCATTCAAGTTAAATATTCCAGGAAGTTCAATGATTGGCATGGCATGGACTAGAGATGTGGACCCCTCAAAGTGCTAAGGACAAAGATTGGCAAAATCACAATACTGTAAATTTCCATTTTAGTGATCCAAGATCACCTTGAGTCTATAGGAAAGCCAATACTATTAAAAGGGGATGAGGTGTTCCTTAATGATCTGGTTGCTCAAGTGCTTAGTGATATTGCTCCAAAACTCTCAACCACTTTCTCAAATTCCACATATGTCCGAAACCCTAAGTCAAACTCCGTCCCACCGAATTGATCCATCCGGCGCCACCGAGTTCATTTGACATAGCCACTGTCAGAAACCCTAGACATTTCGGTGACATCAATACGGATCTCGGTCTCATCGAGATGGCTTTGCAAACTCTATGATTCCTTTCATAACATTTCGGTCTCACCGAGAAGAGTGATTGGTCCCTCCGAGTTTGCATGGTAAAATCTTTGATTCCCTTCGTAACGTTTTGGTCTCACCAAAATGAGCGATCGGTACTGCCGAGTTTGCTTGACCTACTCTTTGTATTGCTCTTTGCTGAAATCGATCTCACCGAGTTCATGCAATCGGCACCACCGAGAAGAGGTTTTGCCCTAGCCATAGGACATCAGTCACACCGAGTTGATCATGTCGGTCCCACCGAGATTCCTAATGTTCACATTTTGAACTACTTCAGTCTCGCCGAGTTCACCTATTCGGCCTGACTGACCTGGGTCAAATGTGTGTAATGGTTGCATTTTGTGTGGAGTCTATATATACCACTCCACCCCCTTCTCCATCCGAGAGAGAACCATCAGAAAGTGCCTACACTTCCACTACTCATTTTCTGAGAGAGAACCACCTGCTCATGTGTTGAGACCAAGATATACCAATCCTACCATAAGAATCTTGATCTCTAGCCTCCCCGAAGTTGATTTCCACTCAAATCTTCTTTCCACCATATCCAAATCTGTGCGAGAGAGTTGAGTGTTGGGTAGACTATCACTTGAAGCACAGAAGCAAGGAGCTCATCATCAACACACCATTTATTACCTTTTGGAGAGTGGTGTCTCCTAGATTGGTTAGTTGTCACTTGGGAGCCTCCGACAAGATTGTGGAGTTGAACCAAGGAGTTTGTAAGGGCAATGAGATTGTCTACTTTGTGAAGATCTACCTGAGTGAGGCAAGTCCTTCGTGCGCGATGGCCACAATGGGATAGGCAAGGTTGCTTCTTCGTGGACCCTTCATGGGTGGAGCCCTTCGTGGACCCACGCAGCTGTTACCCTTCGTGGGTTCAAGTCTCCATCAACGTGCATGTACGATAGCACCACCTATCGGAACCATGCCAAAAATCTTAGTCTCTCCATTGCGTTTGTACTCTCCAAACCCCTCCATTTACCTTCATATGCAATGCTTTACTTTCCACTGCTACACTCTTAGAATTGCATGTGTAGGTTGGTTACTTGACTTGTTTAATTGCTAAAAAATTTCAACACTTACAATTGGGAAAAGGCTAGATTTTTATTTGGTCAAGTAGTCTAATCACCCCCCTCCAGACCTACTTTCGATCCTACAATTGGTATCAGAGCTTTGGTCTCAATTTTCCTTGATTTCCACAGCTTTGGTGATCATAGCCTTGGTTTCAAAACCTAGGAGAGCATGGCGTTTAGCGAGGGAAGTTATCACCGTAGAGGTCCTTAATTTGATGGTACTAATTTTGCTAGTTGGAAACATAAAATGAAAATGCATATTATTGGACATAACACTGCCATTTGGGCTATTGTGCGAATTGGTTTGCAAGGTGAATACTTTGAGGACGGAAGAGCATCGGACCGTGAAGCGTCTGCGAAAGAATAGAAGATGCTGCAATGCAATGCTCAAGATTGCAATATTCTTTTCAACGGATTGTGCCCCGAAGAATTCAACAAAATCAGCCATCTTGAGAATGCAAAGGAAATTTTGGATACTTTGGTTGACATGCATGAAGGTACCGAGTCCGTCAAGGAATCCAAGTTGGATGTGCTTCAAATTCAACTTGATAAGTTCAAGATGAAGGATGGTGAAGGAGTCGCTGAAATGTACTCTAGGCATGAGATTGTCGGCTTAGGAAGCGAAGACATGACCGACATATTCATCATCAAGAAGATCCTAAGAGCCTTGGATGGAAAATATGACACCGTGTGCACTTTGATCCAAATGATGCCCAACTACAAAAATCTCAAGCCAACGGAAGTCATTGGTAGAATTGTCGCTCATGAGATGTCACTCAAGGATAAGGAAGAGCTTCACAACAAGTCTAGTGGTGCTTACAAAGTCTCATGTGATGCTCCTACCACATCAAGTGGGAAACATGTTTCAAATGAAGAATTGAGCTTAATTGTGAAGAACTTCAACAAATTCTACAAGAATAGAAGGAAAGAGAGAAGTTCCAAGTCAAGGTCCTACAATGACAAAAGATCTTCTAGTCGTGATCGCAATTGCTACAATTGTGGGAGACCCGAACACTACTCAATTGAGTGTACGACTCCATATAAGAGAAGAGAAGATTCACCCAAAAGAAGAAGTAAAAGAGTTGAATCACCACCAAGAGAGAGATGGAGTAGAGATGATCGTTATGAACGAAGACCCTCTCGTAGAAGCAAGGATTCAGAAAGGAAGGACAAATCATCAAGGAGCTACACAAGACAAAGACATCAAGCTCATGTTGGTGAATGGGCATCCAGTTCAGACTCTGATAACTACTCAGAGAGAAGCTATCACTCCGACTCCAAAGATACTCAAGATGAAGGTGTTGCCGAAATTGCACTTGTGTCATACAACTCCTACGATATATTTGACTCACCTAATGAAGGAGATGGAAGATGCTTCATGGCTAAAGGCCCTAAGGTATCACACCCCGAATATCTTGATTTCAATAGGGATGAAGATGATTTGCTAGGAGATGATGATTTACTTTTTGGTAGCACTAGTGATGAAAACTATGAAATTGCTATTAATCATGCTAATCAAGATGAAACGAATGATAATGACAAGAAGGAGAACTAAACACTCTTAAGTTAGCTCATGAAACTACCTTAGAGGATCATTGAGAACTTTTAAAAACTCATGAGGAGATACGCTTCGAGAAGCTCAACTTAGAGCAAGAGCATGGGTTCAGAAAGGCAATCAATGATGATGTTAGAAAGAAAAGTTCTTCTCACATGGCCAAGCGTTTACTCTTGTCTACTTATAAGCCTCAAGTAAAATCTAGCAATAAGTACAAGAACGGTGCTTCCTCTAGTAGTAACAATAATCATGTTAAATCCAATATTGTTTCTTCTAGTAGTTCTCTTGATTCCACAAATGATTCTCTTAGCCAACTTACACTTGAGAAAGAAAATCACTTATTGAAGGGAATTATGGAGAAATGTGTTTACAATAATCTTGCCGGGAGTACGAAATTTGTGGAAATTGTACGCAAGCAAGGAAGGCACCGGAAGAACCAAGGAGTTGGTTTTGAACGAAAGTTCAATGCCGATGGAATTGAGTGGGAATACTATCAATACCCCAAGACAAAGTTTGTTCCTCAACAAGAGAAGTATGACCCCACTTCCATCAAGGGAACACAAACTCAAGATGATCTTCCACCACAATACCACAAACTAAAGGGCAAGGACAAGCTTCAAGAAGAGATTGATTCATTTGAAGAAGCTCCTAAGGCCTTGGTCAAGTGGGTTCCCAAGACTACTTCAATTTCTACTTCATCAAGTACGACTACAACTCCAAGGATTCCCATCAAGTTGATGTGGATCCCAGAGAAGAAGAACTAGAGAGTTCTTGAGGGTGACTCTACCAACATATTTCACTCACATTCATTTTGGCAAGGAAAAGTGCAATCAACAACCATATCTTGCACTAGTTCAAGGAGTCACAAAACCCTCTTGTTGGTAAGACAAGGGACAATGTAAAGATCATTATGTGTGTGTTTCACTCTATGTCTATGGATATCCTTGTATGCTCCTTGTTGGACTAACCCATGTAGGTATTGAAAGTGCAACTCACTCCAATGGATTGCTCCAAATGATCAACATTAACATTGAGCATCCACATCTTCAACATCTACATGAATTCATCATCGACAAAACCCAGGGTTAGTTCATCCCTCTAAGGGGGGATATCACATCTAGGGGGAGCTTTTCTCTAACAATTGAGCTAAAGCAACTCTAATGATGTGAACACAACAATGCTTTATGTAAAAGTGGTAACCCCACTTGTGCTTAAACGATGAGTATGAACTATGATCAAGTGTTCTCATTTGACTGCTAAGTCAATATACTCATATATAGATGACCTAGTCCTCACCAATTGTTTTATAGATGCTTGCATGCTTGGCTACATGTCTTATTTGCCATCTTATTGTGTGAGCATGTTGGTTGCATATTTTTCTCCATTCAAGGACATCCATTTGTTGCTTTGATTGTTTGGAATTTTCTCTTTTGACAAATGGATGGACAAGAATGCCTAAGTACTCCCTCTAGCTATGTATGCTTTTCTCGTCTCAAACTCTATTCATGCTACATCACAAAGTTTGAACAAGTCGAATTCGGACCCACTGGGTGAGGGGCACTCGATGTCACCGATCCGTCAAGGGCTTAAAACTCCAAAACCTCGTAATGCATCTAGGTTAAACCAACTCATTCCACTCGGTCTCACTGAATTCATTAAGTTGATCTAGGTTTTCACCTCGGTGCAACAGATTAGAACAGTTTGGTCACACCAAGTTACAGCAACTGCCAGCAGTATTGCATCTTGATGCCACCAAGTTGTTCCACTCCATCACACCGAAAGTGACTGGGTATATATACCACGTGTCGAAATTTTGGAAACTCCTCCAACCTCTCAATCGGACCTCCCAGCTCTGCCACCCCTTGGTCTCCGGATCATCGCCTTCGTCGCCAGTGCCTCCTGCCGCTGCTCTCCGCCACCATCAACGGAATCTCCGCCACCGTTGTCGCCATAGCGAGTTCATCCAAGTTAGGGTATGAGCTCGACCCTTTTGTGCTTTCTCAAACTCTAATTCTTGATCAAAAGACATTGCCATTGTTCTTACCACGTATGAGAATGTTCTATCCACTCTGAAATTCCCTATAATAGATTTGATGCAAAAACTTAGGGTTAGGTTTCCACTGAACCCATTTAGGACGGACCTATCTAAGCATATCGGTCACACCGATTGGCCTTGGCCATTGCACTGTGTACACCTCAGTCTGACCAAAATACATAAATCGGTGCAACCAAAATCAATTTCTCAGTGTAACCCTAGCTTCTCTAAGTCACTGAATTGCCTCTCAGTCTAACCGGAATGGTATGTTTTAGTCTCTGGTTAAGCTTCGGTGCCACCGAGTTTGTCAATTCGGTAGCTCCGAAATGATTTATGTATTAAACTAAAGTTAAGTTTTTGTCTAAACTTTTTTGCAAGAACAGCTGTACTTTTTGATGCTCGTCCATTCTGTCCACCCCTATTTATTCACATGTTCAACTTGCAGATATGTTAGAGAACAGTGACACTCAGAACAGGTTAGAGGAGCAGATGAACCTTATTGAGGGCACTAGCCCCTCCTCCAACTATGATGAAGGTAGCAGAAGCACACCCACTCACCTACCAAAAGCTGCTACCAAGTCAAGAAAGAAGAAAAATTATAACATTGAAGATGAGGACTTTGTGGCTCAAGAGATCACTTCCAAGAAGTAGCCTGTGAGAAAGGAGGATATTGCTATAACTGTAAAGCCTGGACTGAATATGAAAGCTCCTGCCAAGAGGATTCCCATGTCAAAAGCAAGAACCTCCACTCAAGAAACTATGGAGTTCACGCTTGAATCAAGAGAAGATGAGGCTGCTAGAGGAAAGAAAAGGAAGGAAAGAGTCAAGAAAACTATATCTAGAGTCATTGGAAGACCATCTATGAGGGATGATGATGACAAGGAAGAGGAAGAGCCTATTGCTCCTTCCGCAAAGACTCAGAAGCTGATGGGGGATGCCACCAAGTCTAGGGCTTCTCCATCTAAGCCCAAAACCGCCCCCAAGCTTTCAGATCAAGCTCATGCATCCAAGCCTTCAGCTCCCGAGAGATCAACAACAAACATCCTTGCTGCTAAAAAGATCAAGGACCCAATCCTAGAAGTTCAAGATGAAGCTCAAGAACATGTTCAAGGAGAAGATTATTCTTCTGATGATGAGTCTATGTTGCTCAGGAAGCTCAGGCCAAAGATACCTGATCATAATGATGCTCATCTTGGGGCTGAAAACATGAAACTAAGAAAGGATGCAGGTCTGAAACTTTGGAGACAGGCTGATTCCTATGCCTCTAGGAGAAGAATTGTTGTTGACTACAGGTTCCACACCAAAGAACAACAAGACTTCTATGAGACTAATCTATTGGATAATAAGCCTATCATCTGCAACATGTAATGGGTTGACTGGAAGTACATTGTCAAGTATGCATATTACTTTCCCCATGTGCATGAGAGTTTCACGATGAATGAGGTTGATAAATTTGTTGGACAAAAGCTGACCAGATGGAATGATGAGATGATTATGCAATTCTACTCCACTCCTCATTTCTATCATGATGGAAGGATTGTTTGGATGACAGAAGGCACAAGATATTAATCTACTATCTCAGAATGGGAAAATTTGATCAATGCCCCCATGGAAGATGAGAATGACACAGATGTATATTCCAAGCATAGGAAAGATCACGACTGTATGTCCTACATGTATATGCCTATTCCTGAAAAGGACTTGAAGTCACACAAGCTTTGATCCATATACCATCTGTTCCCTGACTGACCATAGTCAATACCATCTTGAGGCACACTCTTTTGCCCAAGTCAGGATATCATAGGATGATCCGTGGTCACTCACTCAATCAATTTGCTTGGTTTCATAGGATGATCCGTGGTCACTCAGTCAGGAGATCATAGGATCATCCATAGAAATTCAAAGTCATGAGCCTAATTGTTGAGACAATCAAGAGAACTGCAGCATACCAAAAGAGATCTTGTGGATATGCCCCTCACATTTAGATGTTGATCAACTCCAAGCTTGCAGTAGGGACATATCTACTTGACAAAAGGCATCTACCTCTTAGGCTAGATTTCGAGGACAATGAGATTGTCATGGATGCATCACATCCTACTTCAGTTGAAGCCCAAGAGAAGATCGAGAAATCCAAAGCAACAAAAGCAGCAAGTGCTTCCAGAGTCCCCAAGACCAAGCAAGATTAGCTCAGTTATCTTCTTGAGGCTACCATGAGGATTGAGAAGAGCCTGGCCAACTTGACTCAAAATCAAGAGTCTTCAGAGGATCGTTGGAACCAAATTATATGATCTTGATGTGAAGATCACTGAGATACAAACAATTGTGGAGAAGCTTAAGGAAGATGTAGAGCACAGAGATACCACTGATGCTTTCCAGAGATTCCCAAGAGGACCAAGAGCATTAGCTCTGCCAGTTGCCGAGCCCATGCCTACACTATCAGCACCTGCAACCACTGCAACAGTTGTTCCTCTAGTGTCAACTCCTCCAGCTCCACATACTTCATCTAAAGCGTTTGTAGATGCTCTTATCTCCACGTCGTCTACACACGCCATAGCCACCAGCGAGAAGACTTCTTCAGCAGCTCCCAGAGATCATGCCTAGAGTGCTGCATAACACTATGCATTTTCAAGCTTTTTGGCAACTTGTTGCCAAAGGGAAGAAAGTGTATAGATCATTAGGCCTGGAGAGAGAGAGTTTTGCTTCCTTTTGTTTGTTTTCGCTTGCTACTTGGTTTGTTTGGTTATTGCTAAAAATTTCTTATGCTCATGAGATCCTTATGTGGTTGATCATACCATGCATAATGTGTGCTTGAATGATTGTGTATGAGCATTCAATTGTTTGTTTTGATGATGAGTGCTTGTTGTTTAAATATTATCATTTTGAGTGCTCCACAAAGATGTATGTGACATGGAAGAGTAACCCATGATCCTAATTGATTGTGCATTTGCATTCAAAAGCAAATCCTAAATAATGCACAAATTTCGGCGAGCTCTTGCTTATCACATACTTCTCAAAGCGACAATGTATTTCATTCCTATTATCATTTGTCAAAGCTTTCATCTATATGTTGTCATCAATTACCAAGAAGGGGGAGATTGAAAGTGAAACTAATCCCCGGATGGTTTTGATAATTAATAATAACATATAGCTCATTTGAACTAATATCCATCCAAGTTAAATATTTCAGGAAGTTCAATGATTGGTATGGCATGGACTAGAGATGTGGATCCCTCAAAATGCTAAGGACAAACATTGGCAAAAGCTCAAGACTCTACATTTCCATTTTAGTGATCCAAGATCACATTGACTATATAGGAAAGCCCATACTACTAAAAGGGGATGCGGTGTTGCTTAATGATCTGGTTTCTCAATTGCTTTGTGATATTGCTCCAAAACCCTCAGGCACTTTCTCAAATTCCACATATGTCCAAAACCCTAAGTCAAACTCGGCCCCACCGGTTTGATCCATCCAATGCCACCGAGTTCATTTGACATAGCCACTGCCAGAAACCCTAGACAATTAGGCCACACCGATATAGATCCCGGTCTCACCGAGATGGCTTTGCAAACTCTCTGTTTCCCTTCATAACATTTCGGTCTCACCGAGAAGAGGGATCGGTCCCAACGAGTTTGCATGGTAAACTCTTTGTTTCCCTTCGTGACGTTTCGGTCTCACCAAAATGAGCGATCGGTCCCGCCAAGTTTGCTTGACCTACTCTCTGTATTGCTCTTTGCTGAAATCGGTCTCACCGAGTTCATGCAATTGGCGCAACCGAGAAGAGGTTTTGCCCTAGCCCTAGCACATCGGTCACACCGAGTTGATCATGTCGATCCCACTGAGATTCCTAACGTTCACATTTTGAACCGCTTCGGTCTCACCGAGTTCACCTATTCGGTCTGACCGAGTTGGGTCGAATGTGTGTAACGGTTGAATTTTGTGTGGAGGCTATATATACCCCTCCACCCCCTTCTCCATTTGAGAGAGAGCCATCAGAACGTGCCTACACTTCCACTACTCATTTTCTGAGAGAGAACCACCTGCACATGTGTTGAGACCAAGATATATCAATCCTACCACCAGAATCTTGATCTCTAGCCTTCCCCGAGTTGCTTTCCACTCAAACCATGTTTCCACCATATCCAAATCTGTGAGAGAGAGTTGAGTGTTGGGGAGACTATCACTTGAAGCAGAACAACAAGGAGTTCATCATCAACACACCATTTATTACCTTTTGGAGAGTGGTGTCTCCTAGATTGGTTAGGTGTCACTTGGGAGCCTCCAACAAGATTGTGGATTTGAACCAAGGAGTTTGTAAGGGCAAGGAGATCGCCTACTTCGTGCAGATCTACCCGAGTGAGGCAAGTCCTTCGTGGACGATGGCCATGGTGGGATAGACAAGTTTGCCTCTTTGTGGACCCATCGTGGGTGGAGCCCTCCGTGGGCTCGCTCACCTGTTACCCTTCATGGGTTGAAGTCTCCATCAACGTGTATGTACGATAGCACCACCTATCGGAACCACGCCAAAAATCTCCGTGTCTCCATTGCGTTTGCACTCTCCAAACCCCTCCCTTTATCTTCATATGCAATGCTTTACTTTCCGCTGCTACACACTTAGAATTGCATGTGTAGGTTGGTTACTTGAATTGCTAAAATCTGCCAACACTTAAAATTGGGAAATGCTAGATTTTTATTTGGTCAAGTAGTCTAATCACCCGCCTCTACACCTACTTTTGATCCTATAGATGTACTGATCGATGGATGAATGCATGGATGTTGGAATTGGAAAAAATAGCATGTGCTCATTTTTGCTACACGCATTTGTTAGAAATTATGGTCTGTTGATGATTTTGCACACTTTAGCATTATGAGATGGGGAAAAAGAATTTGTAATTAGTTATGTTGATGATTTTGCACGCTTTAGCACCGTCGGTCCCATTGTCACCGCCATCCAGTACCTCCTCCATGATCATCTAGGGGTGAGCTTGAGTGTCATCCCCACCCCCCCCCCTATTTCCTCTGTTCCAGTAATTGTGCCGATGCCACTAGATTTTATTTTCATGTTAAGTCCTGTAACCTAGGCATCTCCCATTCGAAAGGGTGGCATCTATAAATATGCATGTATTTGCATATTTATAACCGCCGTCCTTTTAAATTGTCCACGTTATCCATGGACAGCCCGAGTACGTGTAGATTGGGTCTCGTTTCCCATGCTCTACTTTGGTCTGATGCAAAATTTCGTCAGCGCCACTCCATTGTTCTCTGGGGTACACAAACTCTTGACTTGTTGCCGAGACATGTATCTGGAGAACAGCGGGGAGGTGCTGCTGAAATTTTGCCTCGGGCTAGTGTAGAGCACGGAAAATGAACCTAATCTACACGTACTCGGGTGGAATTTGGACGCATCTTTACCTATTAGAGATAGGATTCAATCCATGAATGACTATTTCTCTTTTGTATGGTAAAAAAATAAAACTAAATAATGTGACAAAAGTAATTACTTGTGTATCTTGTCGCAATTACATTGTACATAACTTGATGAATATGAATTTGGTGCACCTACCGTCAATGCAAGTACTAGTATGGGTGATCGTGTGTAGATGTACACTGGCCGCCCTAGTCAGGATGGCATGGCCGTTGAATGGGTGATGAAGACCAATGAATTTGTGGAGGCAACATTTGCTAGTGGCAAGAGAAAAATTGGTGCCCCTGTTTGAAGTGCAACAACGAAAGAGAACAGTCGAAGAAGACGATGGGTGAACACCTGCAGAAGCATGGGTTTAAGCATGGGTATACCCCGTGGACCTTTCAGGGCGAGCCTGAATGTAGCTGAGAGGAGGTGGTGCGTTGGCGCACCGATGTCAATGGTACTAGGATCGCTGACATGGTAGCTGACTTCAACGATGCACCACTACCGCAGGATGCTGCTGAGGGAGTCCTGGATTAGGGGGTCCTCGGGTGTCCGGTCTATTTGATATGGGCCGGACTGATGGGTCGTGAAGACAAAGCAGAAGACCACCCCTTGTGTCCGGATAGGACTTGTATGTGCGTGGAACGACAAGTTTAGTGTTCGGGTGTAATACTTCCTTCCTCTATGAACCGACTTTGTACAACCCTAGGCCCCTCCGGTATGTATATTAACAGTAGGGTCCAGTACTTATGGATCATCAAAATAATCATAGGCTAGACAGCTAGGGTTTAGCCATTACGATCTCGAGGTAGATGAACTCTTGTAACCCCTATACTCATTGAATACAATCAAGCAGGACGTAGGGTTTTTACCTCCTTTAAGAGGGCCCGAACCTGGATAAACATCGTGTCCATATTGTCCCTCGTTACCATCGATCCTTAGACTCACAGCTTGGGCCCCCATACCTGAGATCTGCCGGTTGTGACACCAACAATAATGCTTTCATTGAGAGCTCCGATGTGTAGTCACGAAAAGCGATCCATGGCTCACCTTGTCATCAACGATGATATCACTTCTGGAAGGAGCCTCACCTCACGATAGGTCCTCCAGCTCGGCGGTTTCACCTTGAGTGCCTGCATGGCCATTAAGCCAACGGCGTCCCCTGTGATCGCCAAGCACCACCCCTGCATCGGTCTCGAATACTCCAAAAAGATGGATCCGGCGGACAACTCATCCTTAAACGAGCTGCTAGATCGCATCGCCGCCCTAGGGCTTTCAACGGCCAATGATCAGATCGAGCTTAAACCTGACAAGAGGGAAATCAATATATCACCAATCACTCACCTCGTAGTGGTCGTTGAGGAATGAGCCGGAAACACTTCTTCTCCTAAACTGAGGACCAGCTATGTTCGAACCTCCAAACCCCTTGAGCCGGATACCCTTCCTTTGGGTGGGACTCCACACCTTCCGAACTAAGGGTCGGACATAGAGTCCGGGGAGCACTTGCATCCTCCAGACCCCAAATGGCGACCTCAGAGATTTTGCAAACTCCGGATACTATCTTGGGTCGAGATTCAAGTTTTACCCCACCTACCCACCCACCCACCACAATCAATACTCTCCAAGTAATTCAGGCCCTCCAGACATATATGAGCTGATGTACGTACGACAACAACCTTAGGAAACGGTCCATCACTTCTGGGCCAGGTTTCTACTTGTCAAAAACCTGATTAAGGATTGCCGGGACGATGATGCATGTCGGTGTACAAAAAGAGGGGTACACTTTTTGTACCCCTATGACTGTGCACGGGCAGTCTCAGCCACGGGCACCACCACACCAAGCACGGCGAGGGAGGTGAGCTAGGGTAAGACCGAAGCTCGATGGAACTAAAGCCCAAAGCCAAGACCACAAAGAGCAAGGGGACGAAGCGGATTCCCCCGGCAAGATCCTTGCCGGGAGCCAGTTTTAGCAGCCACGGCAAGATCCTTGCCGGGACCGGCTTTAGCAGCCCCGGCAAGACCCTTGCCGCGGCGACTCGCCCCACGCCTATGGGGCGGATCACCATTCAGTCCACTGCCCCCATGGGGCAAGGATTCGGGAGATATCCCCGTAGTGGCATGCTGATCTTTGTGAAGACATTCAAGACCAGATACACACTAAGAACACGACGACCCTTGGCGGGATCCCAGCCAAGGAGGACCATAAGACCTCCGACAAGCATCTTGCCGGGGATGACAACAGGCGTCGCGGCAAGACCCTTGTCGGGGGCCCGGCAAGTCCCTTGCCGAGGGCATCCGCGGGGCCACCATCAGGCCCACGCCAACTAGGCCTCCACCGCCCCATGCAGCTGCCGACCCAACTAGCTGGGCAGGCACCTACGTGGCGACGTGCAGATCTTCGTGAAGACTCACCATTGCGCCACCTCAGCTTCCTGCCTGCCTACATGGCTCTCAGGCATCGTTGGCCAGGGCGCGTGTCAACACAAGAAGGAGCGACGGCAGACAAGACATGCCTCTCCCCCGTCCCAGATAAAGCAAGGACACCTAAGCAAGACGCATTAAATGCGCCTTGTCATGTAATGCGAGGGATAACTTTGCATCACTGTACCCTTTCCACCTCATGTGTGCCACTGTGGCAACCCCTTTTCCCTATAAAAGGAGGCCCGAGGAGACGAGGAGGAGGATTCGGCTTTTTGGAGCTCCTCACGCCGCATAGCTAGCTGAAGAACACATATATACAATCCACCAAAGCAGGAGTAGGGTTTTACGCATCCTTGCGGCCCGAACCTGGGTAAACGAACCGTGTGCTATCTGTTGGATCCGCTCTTCTCTCAACCCCGCGCCCCGCAACCGTAGTAGGGATTCTTGTGATCCCATAGGTGTCATTCCCAATATGCCGACATCTTTGGCGCGCCAGGTAGGGGGTGCGCAGTTGTGAGAATCGGCTCTAGCAGTTAGCCCAGCGCTCCTTCGTCTTCGTGGCTCTTTGAGAAGAAAGGAGGCCGGAAGATCAGCACTCGAGCGGCTACAAATAGAAGCTAAGTTACATTGAACCCTGGATATTTCCATTCCATTATTTAAGGTTATTATCCTCGGAGCTGTCATTCTTTGTACAAAAAGAAACCTGCACGCAAATGGGGCCCTTCCCGATCGGCAACGCCTTTGCTCTGTTTCAAGTCCGCTCAACAGTTAAAACGGCTGCATTGGAAATGGTAGGGTAGCCTTCCGCAATTGGCAAGGCTCTCGACTCTGACTCGAGTCAAACTCGACAGTTCGAGCGGTTGCGTTAAGGGCGGTAAGGTGGCTCACCCGGCAGCACGCTCGCCCGGCAGGCCAATGGGGACCCGTCCCCAAGACGCCGCCTTGGGTTTTCCGCGCCGGCAAGCCTACCCAGCTAGCGTAGGGTGGACATACAAAGAGGCAACAAACAGGGAAATAGCATGCATAATTCCAAAAGTATTTCAAAGTTATATTACATCATATCATCACTGCGGTTCTAACTAAAGATAAAACTTGTCTTGGCCATGAACCCGCAGCGGCGGAGAAGAACGGGATGCCTAATCCCAGCGCTGGCCTTCCACCCTCTTGATTTCGTCGATGCGGCTGATGACGGGCTTGATGCGCTCCTTGAGCACCGTGAGGTCAGCACCCTCCGGCAAGCTATCCATCGCGGCTTCGAAGTCAAGGGCAGGATTCCAATACGCCATCTTGGTGAGGACCTTGGTCATGACCCCCCGGCAAAGTCGCCGGGCCTCCCCGGCCAGCGTGGCCGTTCTGTTGGAGTGAAGATCAGCCAAGGCGCCGAGGACGCCCTCGAAGAACAGGGTCAGCTTGGCGTTGACGGTCCCGCTCCACTCAGGGGCATATCTCACGTTTGGCATCCCCATGAGGGCCAACTGCGAGGTGACCCTGCCGGCGATGTCCTCCAGCCGGCTGATCCATCTGTTCTCGCCCGCCACGTATTCCTGGTGGGAGGCGGCCTCGTCCGCCCGCAGCTGCTTCTCCTCCTCCAGGCTCCTGGTCAAGGTATCCTCCCGAGCCGAGCTCTCCGACAACATCTTCTCGAGATTCTCCAGCTTCAGCTTGAGATCTTTGATGGAGTTTTGCGCTTCGGAGAGCTCCCCAGCCCTGCTGATGGCCGCTCCATGCGCCTTTGCCTAGGCACAGTTGAGCGTGCTCTTCTCGTCGGACAGCTTGAGGGCCTGTTCCTTCAGCTCATCCCGCTCCACCTCCAGCTCCTTCACTTTGCCGGCATGGACCAGAGCCTAGGCATCGAGTGCCTCTTTGTGCCTATGCCCCAGCTCGCGAGTCTGCCGCTCGACAAGGACCTCGAGCTCCTCATCCTTACCGCGAAGCGTTGCGGCAAGCTTCGCCTCACGCGCGGAGATGTCTTCTTCCTGGGAATCCAAGGTGGCTTGATGCTGGTTCCGGGCGGCCTTGGCCGCGACAGCCAAGCTCGCTGCCTCTTCCTGGGCCTTCTCGATGTCAGACATCTTCAGTGTGAGCTCTACATCGCGCTTGGCCAGTTCAGCCTGGAAGGCCCTCTGCTCCTCGCGGGTCTGGTGAAACCAGGTCCGCGCCTCAGCAACGCGCGCCTTGAAGTCCACCTCCGCCTCATCCACCATTGCCATCCTGGACTTAACCTTGTCCAGACGGGCACAGTAGAGCGCTTGGAGCTTTCAGAAATTGGCCCCCATAGCCCGGAAGAGCTGCTCTTCTAGGGAACCATCGCCGCCGACGCCCGGTTCATCCACGACCTCGAGCCCGGTGGCGGCGAGCACCTCACTGTCGAAGACTTCCCCTCCGGTGGGCGCTCAAGAACTTGCCGCCCCTGCGAGATGCACGAAGAGATCGTCGCCCATCTTCAGATATCTGCCGGGGCCCGAGGGTGTGGAGGAAGAAGGCTGATCATCAACCACCTCTTCCTCGGCTGTGGCCTTGCCGGCCTCCCCGGCAGACCCACCACTGGCACCCTCGGCAGCATCCTTGGCGGTCTCGTCGGCGGCGGCCTCGCCAGCATCCTTGGCGGCCTCCTCGGCGGCAATCCTGTCAGCCTCCGCCGCGGCCTCCTCAGCAATGTTCCCGACGACAGTGTCCACATCCTCCATATCTGTTGAAGGAGGGCCTGGGCAGTGATGGGGACGATGAAGCCAAGAAAAAAAAAGAATGAGGGAAAAGCAGAGACGAAGGACAGGCGACTCACCAGTGCCAGGCTGTGAAGCAGAAGCCCCCTCCCCGCCAGTATTTGGCGCCATGGCAGAGCCACCAGCGCCCAAGTTCCCCTCTTCCTCCATGGGTGTGGGCTCCATGCTTGGTGCCCTTGCCGGGGACACCCCTCACGGCGGCGTAGTCGATGGGGGTGGTGTGTTGGGGGTAGCCCCCTGCGGCTCCTCCTGCTGCCGCTCCCGTCCTACAAAATCGACAAGGTTAGCACCATAGCATCGAACACCTACCACATGTCGAGCAAGAGTAGGGTGACGAGCTTACGCTGGGGGCTGTGCCGGGGGCTGCCGTCCGGGCTGCTCAACACCACCAGTGGTGTCTCTGAAGCCCCAGCCGAGGGCTGACTGCTCGCCGAGGCCTTCGCCCTCTTTATCCTCTAGGCCAACGTCTCTGCATCCCTGAAGAAGCAAAAGCGGATCAAGATGAGTGGCTTAATTTAGGGGGGTGGAAATGGCAGTAAGGAACGGAGTACTTACTCGTCGTTCATCTCCTCCTCCTCCACTGCTTTGATTTTCCTCTTCGGGCTGAGATGCCCGAGATCAAAAGGGAGCTCCGCGTCGACATCTGAGTCAACGTCTGCCGGGGGAGGTGAAGAAGGCGGAGTTTGTGCACGCCCAGATGGAGAAGGGGTTGTCGCCTTCTTCTTCTCAGCGGCCTTCGTCGGCCTGCTCGCTGCTGTGGCCCTCGTGTGGCGCCCGGACCCCTCTAGGGTCAATTGAGGTTGCGTGGCCTAGCCGGGTCGGACCGGCTCGCTGGAACTCGCCCGCCGCAGGACTCGCCATCTTCCCCTGGCTGGCGCCGAGCCCGCCGCCACGTCCTTCTCCTCCGACGACTTGTCGGCCGCATCTTCGACAAGCGGAGCTCCGGTGCCGGCGCTACTAGCCTCCCCGGCGGCCGCCGCCCACTAGGCGAGCTCCTCCTCCACAGCCGTTGCGGCCTTGTCCTCCACACCCCCAGTGCTGCCGGCCTCCATGGCAAGCTGCGCCTCCCTCGCCCTAGTGGCGATGTAGTCCAGCTCTGCTTGGGTGGAGTCCATGACAAGCCACCGCTCGGCATCAGGATTGACATACACCTCAACCAGAGAGTCGAAGAATTGTTCCACGTCCGTGTCTGCCGGCTCCTGCCAGCTCGGGACAGGGCCGTGCGCGTTGCAGTCCGGCATCATGGCGATGATCTCGGACTGACGCGAATTGTTGCACAACGGGACCACCCCCGCTGGCAACTTGAAGAACGGCCCCTTGGCGGCCTTTACGGCAGCCCTCGCAGCCTTGCCGGTCCGTTCGACCTCGCCGTCACGACCCACATCAAGCTGGAAGAGCCGCTGGCAGAAATGGGCATGTCCCATCACCGTGAGGTTGTGGTCAAGGCCAAGGCGGAGTCGCATAACGTCAGACGGATTCCTAAAGAGCCAGGCTGGGCTCCCCTTGTTGTGCAATGGGGCGATCCGACGGCGAATGAACTCCGCCCCGATCATCTCAAGGGTGAGTCCGGCCTGGGTGAGCCAGAGAATCCTGGTGGTGGTGACGGTGAGCCTCCCATCGGCGACGTCGACGTCGCTCCAGTCGCTGCCACGGACCGGCAGCACTCGGCGGACCTTGCAGAATCTTGGCGGGTCTTCGTCTTCAATCCAGCACCACCGGCCGTGCCATTCATCCCACCTCTCCTTCACGACGCCGTCCGGGTACGCTCCCTTGGATCTTGGAATTCAGGTGATGCATCCAGAGACGGCACCTCCCGGCTGGATCCGAGGGGAGAAATAGTGGCGGAAGAGCGCCGTGTTGGGCTGCACCCCGACGAAGCCCTCGCAAAGGTGCGCGAAGAAAGCCATGCACGCCACCGCATTCGGAGTAAAATCCAAGAGGCAGAAGCCGAAGGTGTGCATGATATCACAGAAGAAATCTAAGAAAGGGGGACATAACCCGCAAGAAAAGTAGTCTACGAAGAAGGGATACCGGGTTGGGCCAGGTTCGACGCAAGCGGCGGGAATGACGCGCGTCGCCGGATGTCCCAAATCCCCCCCCCCGTCTTCACCCCCAAAAGGGGCTTGAAGGCGGCCCGGAGCTCGTGGACGTCGACCGTCGAGGGGAAGAAGAAGGCGGACTTCGTCCGGTCCCCCAATAGCACGCTCTCTGGTGGCTCCACGGTCACGGCGCCCTTGGTCGCCCCCTTGCCCTTGACGGACTTGGACGCCATGGCGGCTGAGAAAGTTGGAGGTTTGAGAGAGGGGGGGGGAAGCAACGGCGGCGGGCGATGGCGGAAGCTTCGGAAGGAAGGAAGAGAGGAAGGGGCGGCTCTGAGATTGGAAGAGGCGCGAGGAAAGCGGAGGAAGTGAGCAGCGCGCCCGCGGTTATTCCTTCTTATGGGGGGGTAGGGAAACGCGGGCCGCCTCCTTTCACATTAACTGCGACGTGACGCATGGCTGCGGAAACCGCCCCGCGCATGCCGCCCACGTCACGCCCGCCCCTCCGCATCGTGCCATGCGCGCGGATCGTGGGAGGCGCAGCGCGCGGAAAATCTTACCACGGTAAAAACCGTCCCGCCTGCCCGCGCACCGTTCTGGGCCTAGCCCAACAACGCGCCGCGCTTATGTGTGGCCCAGGCCCGGGGGCTCCTGTCGGTGTACAAAAAGAGGGGTACACTTTTTGTACCCCTATGACTGTGCACGGGCAGTCTGAGCCACGGGCACCACCACACCAAGCACGGCGAGGGAGGTGAGCCAGGGTAAGACCGAAGCTCGATGGAACTGAAGCCCAAAGCCAAGACCACAAAGAGCAAGGGGACGAAGCGGATTCCCCCGGCAAGATCCTTGCCGGGAGTCAGTTTTAGCAGCCCCGGCGAGATCCTTGCCGGGACCGGCTTTAGCACACCCGGCAAGACCCTTGCCGCGGCGACTCGCCCCACGCCTACGGGGCGGATCACCCTTGAGTCCACTGCCCCCATGTGGCAAGGATTCGGGAGATATCCCCGTAGTGCCATGCAGATATTTGTGAAGACATTCAAGACCAGATACGCACTAAGAAGACGACGACCCTTGGCGGGATCCCAGCCAAGGAGGACCACAAGACCTCCGGCAAGCATCTTGCCGAGGATGACAGCAGGCGCCGCGGCAAGACCATTGCCGGGGCCCCAGCAAGGCCCTTGCCGAGGGCATCCGCGGGGCCACCATCAGGCCCACGCCAACTAGGCCTCCACCGCCCCATGCAGCAGCCGACCCAACCAGCTGGGCAGGCACCTGCGTGGCGACGTGCAGATCTTCGTGAAGACTCACCATTGCGCCACATCAGCTGTGTGCCTGCCTACATGGCATCTCAGGCACCGCTGGCCAGGGCACGTGTCTGTTGGGGAACGTAGTATTTTAAAATTTTCCTACGATCACGCAAGATCTATCTACCAGATGCATAGCAACGAGAGGGAAGAGTGTGTCTACGTACCCTCGTAGACCGGAAGCGGAAGCGTCAAGTGACGCGGTTGATGTAGTCGAACTTCTTCGCGATTCAACCGATCAAGCACCGAACGTACGACACCTCCGTGTTCAGCACACGTTCAGCTTGATGACGTCCCACGAGCTCTTGATCCAGTTGAGCTTCACGGGAGAGTTTCGTCAGCACGACGGCGTGGTGACGGATATGATGTATTCACCGGCGCAGAGCTTCGCCTAAGCACTGCGACGGTATGACCGAGGTGTGTTTCTGTGGAGGGGGGCACCGCACACGGCTGGAACAACTCAACTTGTGTGTCTTTGGGTGCCCCCTTGCCCCCGTATATAAAGGAGCAAGAGGGGAGGGCCGGCCGGCCTCCTATGGTGCGGCTAGGGCAATCCTACTAGGAATAGGATTGCAATCCTATTCCTAGTAGGAGTCCACCAAGAAGGAAGAGAGGGAAAGGAAAAGAGG
Organism: Secale cereale; assembly: GCA_902687465.1. Taxonomy (NCBI): domain Eukaryota; kingdom Viridiplantae; phylum Streptophyta; class Magnoliopsida; order Poales; family Poaceae; genus Secale; species Secale cereale. Next base: position 329,657,814 of record LR738710.1, read on the forward strand.
GAGAGGTGGCGCCCCCCCAATCCTAGTCCAACTAGGATCCCTAGGTGGGGCGCCGGCCAGCCTCTATGGGTTGCCTCTCTCCTTTCCTCAAGGCCCACTATGGACCATCCCCCTCGTAGGGGGTTCCGGTAACCCCCTCCGGCAATCCAGTTAAATCCGAAACTTTTCCGGAACACTTCCGGTGTCCGAATATAGTCGTCCAATATATCAATCTTTATGTCTCGAACATTCCGAGACTCCTCGTCATGTCCGTGATCTCATCCGGGACTCCGAACTACCTTCGGTACATCAAAACTCATAAACTCATAATACCGATCGTCATCAAACGTTAAGCGTGCGGACCCTACGGGTTCGAGAACTATGTAGACATGACCGAGACTCATATCCGGTCAATAACCAATAGCGGAACCTAGATGTTCATATTGGCTCCTACATATTCTACGAAGATCTTTATCGGTCAAACCGCATAACAACATATGTTGTTCCTTTTGTCATCGGTATGTTACTTGCCCGAGATTCGATCGTTGGTATCTCTATACCTAGTTCAATCTCGTTACCGGCAAGTCTCTTTACTCGTTCCGTAACACATCATCTCGTGACTAACTCATTAGTCCTTTTGCTTGCAAGGCTTATTATGATGTGTGTTACCGAGAGGGCCCAGAGATACCTCTCCGACATTTGGAGTGACAAATCCTAATCTTGATCTATGCCAACACCACGAATACTTTCGGAGACACCTGTAGAGCATCTTTATGATCACCCAGTTGCGTTGTGACGTTTGATAGCACACAAGGTGTTCCTACGGTATTCGAGAGTTGCATAATCTCATAGTCATAGGAACATGTATAAGTCATGAAGAAAGCAATAGCAGTAAAACTAAACGATCATAGTGCTATGCTAACGGATGGGTCTAGTCCATCACATCATTCTCCTAATGATGTGATCCCGTTGATCAAATGAAAACTCATGTCTATGTCTAGGAAACATAGCCATCTTTGATCAATGAGCTAGTCTAGTAGAGGCATACTAGGGACATACTATTTTGTCTATGTATTCACACATGTATCAAGTTTCCGGTTAATACAATTCTTGCATGAATAAAAGACATTTATCATGATATAAGGAAATACAAATAACATCTTTATTATTGCCTCTAGGGCATATTTCCTTCAGTCTCCCACTTGCACTAGAGTCAATAATCTAACTCACATCGCCATGTGATTTAATACCGATAGTTCACATCGTTATGTGAATAACACCCATAGTTCACATCGCCATGTGACCAACACGCAAAGGGTTTACTAGAGTCAATAATCTAGTTCACATCGCTATGTGATTAATACCCAAGAGTAATAAGGTGTGATCATGTTTTGCTTGTGAGAGAAGTTTAGTCAACGGGTCTGTCACATTCAGATCCGTATGTATTTTGCAAATTTCTATGTCTACAATGCTCTGCATAGAGCTACTCTAGCTAATTGCTCCCACTTTAAATACGCATCTAGATTGATACTTAGAGTCATCTGGATTTAGTGTCAAAGCTTGCATCGGCGTAACCCTTTACGGCGAACTCTTTATCACCTCCATAATCGAGAAACATTTCCTTAGTCATCCAGTTACTAAGGATAATTTTGACCGTTGTACAGTGATCTACTCTTGGATCACTATTGTACCCCCTTGACAAACTCATGGCAAGGTACACAACATGTTTGGTACACGGCATGGCATACTTTATAGAACCTATGGCTGAGGCATAGGGAATGACTTTCATTCTCTCTATATTTTTCTGCCGTGGTCTGGCTTTGAGTCTTACTCAACTTCACACCTTACAAGTCAGGCAAGAACTCCTTCTTTGACTGATCCATTTTGAACTACTTCAAAATCTTATCAAGGTATGTACTTATCGAAAGTCTTATCAAGCGTCTTGATCTATCTCTATAGATCTTGATGCCTAATATGTAAGCAGCTTCACCAAGGTCTTTCTTTGAAAAAAAACTCCTTTCAAACACTCCTTTATGCTTTCCAGAAAATTCTACATCATTTCCGATCGACAATATGTCATTCACATATACTTATCAGAAAGGTTGTAGTGCTCCCACTCACTTCTTGTAAATACAGGCTTCACCGTAAGTCTGTATAAATCTATATGCTTTGATCAACTTATCAAAGCGTATATTCCAACTCCGAGATGCTTGCACCAGTCCATAGATGGATCGCTGGAGCTTGCACATTTTGTTAGCACCTTTAGGATTGACAAAACCTTCGGGTTGCATCATATACAATTTTTCTTTAATAAATCCATTAAAGAATGCAGTTTTGTTATCCATTTGCCAGATTTCATAAAATGCGGCAGTTGCTAACATGATTCGGACAGACTTAAGCATCGCTACGGGTGAGAAAGTCTCATCGTAGTCAACTCCTTGAACTTGTCAAAAAACCTTTCGCAACAAGTCGAGCTTTGTAAACAGTAACATTAGCGTCAGCGTCGGTCTTCCTCTTGAAGATCCATTTATTTTCGATGGATTGCTGATCATCGGGCAAGTCAACCAAAGTCCACACTTTGTTCTCATACATGGATCCCATCTCAGATTTCATGGCCTCAAGCCATTTTGCGGAATCTGGGCTCATCATCGCTTCCTCATAGTTCGCAGGTTCATCATGGTCTAGTAACATGACTTCCAGAACTGGGTTGCCGTACCACTCTGGTGCGGAACGTACTCTGGTTGATCTACGACGTTCAGCAGAAACTTGATCTGAAGTTTCATGATCATCATCATTAGCTTCCTCACTAATTGGTGTAGGAATCACTGGAACTAGTTTCTGTGATGTTCCACTTTCCAATTCGGGAGAAGGTACAATTACCTCATCAAGTTCTACTTTCCTCCTACTCACTTCTTTCGAGAGAAACTCCTTCTCTAGAAAGGATCCACTCTTAGTAACAAAGACCTTGCCTTCGGATCTGTGGTAGAAGGTGTACCCAACAGTTTCTTTTGGGTATCCTATGAAGATTTACTTCTCCGATTTGGGTTCGAGCTTATCATGTTGAAACTTTTTCACATAAGCATCGCAGTCCCAAACTTAAAAAAAATGTCAGCTTAGGTTTCTCGTCAAACCACAGTTCATACGGTGTCATCTCCACGGATTTAGATGGTGCCCTATTTAACGTGAATGTAGCTGTCTCTAATGCATAACCCCAAAAGCAATAGTGGTAGATCGGTAAGAGACATCATCGATCGCACCATATCTAATAAAGTACGGTTATGACGTTCGGACACACCATTACACTGTGCTGTTCCAGGTGGCGTGAGTAGTGAAACTATTTCACATTGTTTTTACTGAAGGCCAAACTCGCTAACTCAAATATTTTACCTCTACGATCATATCGTAGAAACTCTTATTTTCTTGTTACGATGATTCTCCACTTCACTCTGAAATTCTTTGAAATTTTCAAATGTTTCAGACTTGTGCTTCATTAAGTAGATATACCCATATCTGCTCAAAATCATCAGTGAAGGTCAGAAAATAACGATTCCCGCCGTGAGCTTCAACACTCATTGGTCTGCATACATCAGTATGTATGATTTCCAACAACTCTGTTGCTCGCTCCACAGTTCCGGAGAACGGAGTTTTAGTCATCTTGCCCATGAGGCATGGTTCGCAAGCACCAAGTGATTCATAATCAAGTGATTCCAAAAAGTCCATCACTATGGAGTTTCTTCATGCGCTTTACACCAATATGACCTAAACGGAAGTGCCACAAATATGTTGCACTATCATTATTAACCTTGCATCTTTTGGCTTCAATATTATGAATATGTGTATCACACGATCGAGATCCAACAAACTATTTTCATTGGGTGTATGACCATAGAAGGTTTTATTCATGTAAACAGAACAACAATTATTCTCTAACTTACATGAATAACCGTATTGCAATAAACATGATCAAATCATATTCATGCTCAACACAAACACCAAATAACACTTATTTAGGTTCAACACTAATGCCGAAAGTATAGGGAGTGTGCGATGATGATCATATCAATCTTGGAACTGCTTCCAATACACATCGTCACTTCATCCTTTAACTAGTCTATGTTCATTCCGCAACTCTTGTTTCGAGTTACTAACTTTAGCAACTGAACCGGTATCAAATACCCAGGGGTTGCTATGAACACTAGTAAAGTACATATCAATAATCTGTATATCAAAATATACCGTTGTTCAATTTGCCATCCTTCTTATCCGCCAAGTATCTAGGGCAGTTCCACTTCCAGTGACCATTTCCTTTGAAGTAGAAGCACTTAGTTTCAGGCTTGAGTTTAGCTTTGGGTTTCTTCACGGGAGTGAAAACTTTCTTGTCATTCTTCTTGAAGTTCCCCTTCTATCCCTTTGCCCTTTACTTGAAACAAGTGGTCTTGTTAACCATCAACACTTGATGTTGTTTCTTGATTTCTACCTTCGCCGATTTCAGCATCGCGAAGAGCTCGGGAATTACTTTTGTCATCCCTTGCATATTATAGTTCATCACGAAGTTCTACTAACTTGGTGATAGCGTCTAGAGAACTTTGTCAATTACTATCTTATCTGGAAGATTAACTCCCACTTGATTCAAGCAATTGTAGTACCCAGACAATCTGAGCATATGCTCACTGGTTGAGCTATTCTCTCCATCTTGTAGGCAAAGTACTGTCAGAGGTCTCATACCTCTCGACACGGGCATGAGTATGAAATACTAATTTCAACTCTTGGAACATCTTATATGCTCTGTGGTGTTCAAAACAGTTTTGAAGTCCCGATTCCAAGCCGTAAAGTACGGTGCACTAAACTATCAAGTAGTCATCAGATCGAGCTTTTGTCAAAACGTTCATAACGTCTGTATCTGCTCCTGTAATAGGTCTGTCACCTAGCGGTGCATCAAGGACATAATACTTCTGTGCAGCAATGAGGATAATCCTCAGATCACAGACCTAGTCCGCATCTTTGCTACTAACATCTTTCAACTTAGTTTTTCTCTAGGAGCATATAAACAATAAACGGGGAGCAACATCGCGAGCTATTGATCTACAACATAGATATGCTAATACTACCAGGACTAAGTTCATGATAAATTAAAGTTCAATTTAATCATATTAATCAAAGAACTCCCAGTTAGATAGACATTCCTCTGGTCATCTAAATGATCACGTGATCCAAATCAACTAAACCATGTCCGATCATCACGTGAGATGGAGTAGTTTCAATGGTGAACATCTTATGTTGATCATATCTACTATATGATTCACGCTCGACCTTTCGGTCTCCAGTGTTCCGAGGCCATATCTGCATATGCTAGGCTCGTCAAGTTTAACCCGAGTATTCTGCGTGTGCAAAACTGGCTTACACCCATTGTATTTGAACGTAGAGCTTATCACACCCGATCATCACGTGGTGTCTCGGCACGACGAACTTTCGCAACGGAGCATACTCAGGGAGAACACTTATATCTTGAAATTTAGTAAGGGATCATCTTATAATGCTACCGTCGTTCTAAGCAAAATAAGAAGCATAATAAGATAAACATCACATGCAAATCAAAATATGTGACATGATATGGCCATCATCATCTTGTGCTTTTGATCTCCATCTCCAAAGCAACGTCATGATCACCTTCGTCACCGGCGCGACACCTTGATCTCCATCGTAGCATCGTTGTCGTCTCGCCAACTATTGCTTCTACGACCATCGCTACCGCTTAGTGATAAAGTAAAGCAATTACATGGCGATTGTATTTCATACAATAAAGCGACAACCATATGGCTCCTGCCAGTTGCCGATAACATTACAAAACATGATCATCTCATACAACACCGTATAACTCATCATGTCCTGACCATATCACATCACAACATGCCCTGCAAAAACAAGTTAGACGTCCTCTACTTTGTTGTTGCAAGTTTTACGTGGCTGCTACGGGCTTAGCAAGAACCGTTCTTACCTACGCATACAAAACCACAACGATGTTTCGTCAAGTATGTGCTGTTTTAACCTTCACAAGGACTGGGCGTAGCCACACTTGATTCAGCTAAAGTGAGAGAGACAGACACCCGCCAGTCACCTTTAAGCAACGAGTGCTCGTAACGGTGAAACCAGTCTCGTGTAAGCGTACGCGTAATGTCGGTCCGGGCCGCTTCATCTCACAATACCACCGAAGCAAAGTATGACATGCTGGTAAGCAGTATGACTAGTATCGCCCACAACTCATTGTGTTCTACTCGTGCATATCATCTACGCATAGACCTGGCTCATGATGCCACTGTTGGGGAACGTAGTATTTTAAAAATTTCCTATGATCACGCAAGATCTATCTACCAGATGCATAGCAACGAGAGGGAAGAGTGTGTCTACGTACCCTCGTAGACCGGAAGCGGAAGCGTCAAGTGACGCGGTTGATGTAGTCGAACTTCTTCGCGATTCAACCGATCAAGCACCGAACGTACGGCACCTCCGCGTTCAGCACACGTTCAGCTTGATGACGTCCCACGAGCTCTTGATCCAGTTGAGCTTCATGGGAGAGTTTCTTTAGCACGACGGCGTGGTGATGGATATGATGTATTCACCGGCGCAGAGCTTCGCCTAAGCACTGCGACGGTATGACCGAGGTGTGTTTCTGTGGAGGGGGGCACCGCACACGGCTGGAACAATTCAACTTGTGTGTCTTTGGGTGCCCCCTTGACCCCGTATATAAAGGAGCAAGAGGGGAGGGCCGGCCGGCAATCCTATTCCTAGTAGGAGTCCACCAAGAAGGAAGAGAGGGAAAGGAAAAGAGGGAGAGGTGGCGCCCCCCAATCCTAGTCCAACTAGGATCCCTAGGTGGGGCGCCGGCCAGCCTCTATGGGCTGCCTCTCTCCTTTCCTCAAGACCCACTATGGACCATCCCCCCTCGTAGGGGGTTCCGGTAACCCCCTCCGGCAATCCAGTTAAATCCGAAACTTTTCCGGAACACTTCCGGTGTCCGAATATAGTCGTTCAATATATCAATCTTTATGTCTCGGACATTCCGAGACTCCTCGTCATGTCCGTGATCTCATCCGGGACTCCGAACTACCTTCGGTACATCAAAACTCATAAACTCATTATACCGATCGTCATCAAACGTTAAGCGTGCGGACCCTACGGGTTCGAGAACTATGTAGACATGACCGAGACTCATCTCCGGTCAATAACCAATAGCGGAACCTGGATGTTCATATTGGCTCCTACATATTCTACGAAGATCTTTATCGGTCAAACCGCATAACAACATACGTTGTTCCTTTTGTCATCTGTATGTTACTTGCCCGAGATTCGATCGTTGGTATCTCTATACCTAGTTCAATCTCGTTACCGGCAAGTCTCTTTACTCGTTCCGTAACACATCATCTCGTGACTAACTCATTAGTCCTTTTGCTTGCAAGGCTTATTATGATGTGTGTTACCGAGAGGGCCCAGAGATACCTCTCCGACATTTGGAGTGACAAATCCTAATCTTGATCTATGCCAACACCACGAATACTTTCGGAGACGCCTGTAGAGCATCTTTATGATCACCCAGTTACGTTGTGACGTTTGAGAGCACACAAGGTGTTCCTACGGTATTCGGGAGTTGCATAATCTCATAGTCATAGGAACATGTATAAGTCATGAAGAAAGCAATAGCAGTAAAACTAAACGATCATAGTGCTATGCTAACGGATGGGTCTAGTCCATCACATCATTCTCCTAATGATGTGATCCCGTTGATCAAATGACAACTCATGTCTATGGCTAGGAAACATAGCCATCTTTGATCAATGAGCTAGTCTAGTAGAGGCATACTAGGGACATACTATTTTGTCTATGTATTCACACATGTATCAAGTTTCCGGTTAATACAATTCTAGCATGAATAAAAGACATTTATCATGATATAAGGAAATACAAATAACATCTTTATTATTGCCTCTAGGGCATATTTCCTTCAGTGTCAACACAAGAAGGAGCGGCGGCGGACAAGACATGCCTCTCCCCCGTCCCCGATAAAGCAAGGACACCTAAGCAAGACAAATTAAATGCGCCTTGTCATGTAATGCGAGGGATAACCTCGCATCACTGTACCCTTTCCACCTCCTGTGTGCCAATGTGGCAACCCCTTTTCCCTATAAAAGGAGGCGCAAGGCGACGAGGAGGAGGATTCGGCTTTTTGGAGCTCCTCGCGCCCCATAGCTAGCTGAAGAACATAGATATACAATCCAGCAAAGCAGGAGTAGGGTTTTACGCATCCTTGCGGCCCGAACCTGGGTAAACAAACCGTGTGCTATCTGTTGGATCCGCTCTTCTCTCAACCCCACGCCCCGCAACCGTAGTAGGGATTCTTGTGATCCCATACGTGTCGTTCCCAATACGCCGACAATGCAGTTCTAGTCTTTCATCGCAATTGTACCGATGATGGAATTTTGAATGCCCTCGACTACCGTCGCATACAGAGTTTCACGGAATTATCGCACTTAGTATGGAAGTACTGCACGATGGAAAGCACATGGAAGGCCTAGAAAACCATTTGGAATCTGGTGCTTTCAAGTAATGTACAACCCGGGAAAAACAGATACACCCTCTCGGGACATCTGATCATAAGCTTGTCGACAAGAAAAACAAACACATTGCGGGATACGGGTCCGTTCTTGATGAACTCCTCGACAAGCCCTATCCGATACATGCTACGTCAAGCACAATCTCAACTCACAGCCTTGGGGCATGTTGGGCACTCCGGTAGGTAGCTAAAAGTGGTGAGGCCATCCTCACCGCCGCCACTCTAGAGAAACACTCTTCGGAGGATGACGATTTTAATGTTCTTGCGGTCTTCGGGACCTTCTCTTCAAATAATCGGCGTAAGAGGGCACTTAGCAAACTCACTGAAGTCCACCAAGTAACCACAGCGAGCCCATTGAATGACGCATCAATAACCTTCACCGCTAACGTCAAACCAAGGGCCCAATCAGTCCGAGCACCCGCCGCTTTAGTACTAAACCCTATCATGGATGGCTTTCGACTTACCAAAGTGCTGATGGACGGTGGCAGTCGGCTTAACCTCAATTTACGAGGACACGGTAGAAAAAATGCAGGTCGATAGAACACACATCAAGGAAAGCAATACCACCTCAAGGCATCATCCCCAGTCAAGAAGCACGATGTTCGGCGAGAATTAAACTTGATGTAGTATTCGACACGCCTGGAAATTACAGGTCATAAGAGTTGCTCTTTCACATTGTTCCCTTCAATAGCGGATACCTCGCTATTCTAGGATGGGACGCTTTCTCACGCTTCCAAGCCATTTAAACTAATAAAGAGGCTGGGCAACTAGCTCGCAGGAGGCTCCTCCGATTTCAGCCTTCGTCGGCCATTTTGTCAGGGTCAATGTGGTCTTTTTTTCACTGCTGGTCGTTGGATCTGGTTGTAAAATGTGCGTTGCCGTTTTGACCGTGTGGTGAAATGTGGAAGGGGGATGACCTGTGGGCTCGGGACAAAGTGGATTGTCTGGGTCAAAATTTATTGGGTGCCCGAGCGGCCTCTCCTCCCGCGCCGCATGCACGCATCGTGGGCACTGCCTAGTTTCTGGTTCGCTCGTCCCTCTGGGTCGCCTGTTGCTGCGGCTGTAAGTAGGCCTGCCTGCTCTTTGGTCCCATACGTCGGTCTGATGGCTGTGACCTATTCATGTGCGCGTTGCCTCCTCTGTCGCGTCGCGTTCCGGGTCAAACACGCCTGGGGGCCTGCTCCTCGCGCGCTGCCCACGTCATGCGTTACGGGGAGCAGTTGCGCAGGGATAGGCCGATGCTTATGTAGCCAGCATATGCACCCACATCTATTCTATAACGATGACGGGTGGGTCGGCGCTGCTCCTGGTCCCATTGGTCGGTGGCACTGGCGGCATGCGCGTCTCGTCGCTGTCGGGATTCACCAATCCCATCCGCCCGCGCGCCACGCCCATCGTCCGGAACGTGCAAGGGTTCCGCTAACCCTTCTCGTCAAGCATGCGCCCCCTCCGCCTCGTCTCCTCCCTACTCCCTCCTCTCCCACGTCACTGCCCTCGAGCCCGCACCCCCTCCACCTCGTCTCCTCCCGCTCCCTGCTCTCCAACGCCGCCACCCTTGATGTGTCGTCAGGGACGCCGTCAACACATCGGGGATAGATTGCGGTGGAGCTCAGCCCGAGCCCAGCAGAAGCCCACTCCTAACCCTATTCGCTCGATTGACAAGACCATGGCGACGGATTGTATCGAGGGCGCCCGCATGGCCTCACCGCCGCTGCTGCCTGGATTCGCTAGCCGCCGCGTGGAGTCACCCTGGCCGCCGCCTCGAGTCACCTCCATCGCCGCCACGAGTCAGATCCACCGTCGCGGCCAGGAATCCCGTCCAGGCAAGGTAACTTCCTCCGAGTCCCTTCTCTCTCTAGTCCACTTGCCCTGCTTGATGTGTGTGCGTGTCGTGTGCGTTTAGCCATCCGCCTCCATTTCGATCTTCAGATCTCCATATTTAGTGAATGCAGCGTTTTGGTTTCGTTGGATTACTATCTGTATTCGGGGATTAGCTACGAATTGATGTTTTTCGTTCGAGTTTGGATGCTCAGCAATAGCGATTTAGTTCTTTTTGTTTAAGATAATGATCAACTTGGTCTATTTCTAGAGAAAATTCCTAGGAATTTGATTAACGGAGGCATCTCTATCTGGTGCTGGATTATACATTATGTTCTGCACTCGCTCCTCAGATGGGAGGAAACAGTGTAAGATCAGAAGTTTACCAAGTTCTGTTGCTTTGCAATGAATCTATCGATTTGTGACTAATGGTGTTCTAAATTTGTTAGGAGGACAAGGCAGTTGTTATGCAGATAATGATGTTTTTGGCTGGAATCAACACCCTTCTACAGAGTTTTTTTGGTACCCAATTGCCTGCGGTGATTGGTGGATCATACACCTTTGTTCTACCTACCATTTTGATCATACTTGTGGGATGCTACACCAACGAGCCAGATCTACACACTACATGATGAAAAGAAGGTAATTCTACTTGCCTCTCAGTAATCTTTTCCTACATGTAAACTGATGAATCACCTGGATTTTGTTTTTGAAGAAATTCCTCAAAAATCATGCGTGGAACACAAGGTGCTTTGATCGTTCCTTCTGTACTTGGTGATCTTCTTTGCCATTTGATAGCTTCTTCGTGTTTCTATAGGATACCCCATCCTATATGACAACCATAGTGAGCATGTCAAAAGTTTAACATGCTTTTTATAATTCTCTTCTCTGTAAATTATTATATGAAGTTTCTGCTTTACTTGGTTAACTCTTCTGAAGCTCACATGCTTTTCCTAATGCTTGCTGCTGACACTCATAAATCCATTGTAGGCTCACTGTATAAGATAATGAATCTGTGTTCTATAGACTATTTGTGGTAAAGGGGGTTTTGTCAGGTTATTCATTCCCATACATTGAACCTATGTTTCTAACTTCTTCCCATGATAAAGAAAATGGGGTTGAGCGCTTTTAATCAACATCTATTTAAACCAACAAAAGCTCTATAGTTCTGCCAACATACGATTTTTTGCTGGTACTCATATATATTATAATATGCTGCTTCCATATTGTTTTCTCCCAGGAATTGCAAGGCATTCAGGTTTTCTCCTAGGAACATATTGCAAAATTAAGATACATAATGTTGTTCCTGACTTATGACAGGCGGTTGTTCTGCCTACATGTCTTCCTTATATCTACAGGTGTATCCATGCATTATTTATTCTTTTTTGCAGCGATCTACTGATCTTTGTGATTTAGTTCAGTGCTAGAGTTAGAAAAATCTACTGATCTTATATCTTTGTCATGTTTGCCTTATTTGGGTGGTCTACGTTTGGCTATGAATGTACAAATATTATTGTCAGGTTTCCCTTATCCATGCATCACTGGACAATGCTGGCAAACTAATGTCCCTTTGCCCTATGTAATGGTGTTACAGACTCCATTTTTTTAGTCGAGCTTACTAATTGATTTTTTTACATTATCATGAATATGCATTAGGCATGCCTCTTCTCTGTTTCGGTGGCCTTTTGCCAGTCTCTTCGTTTGCCGATTATACTCATGTTTTCCTGTATGTAGATGTGATTATAAATGGCATTAACAATGAGTAGATCCGACTCGGGGAGGGCATGGTTGATGTATGCAACCATGGGAGTGTCAGCTTAGTCTAGTCCTCATCAACCAAATGCTCCTGGAGTTGGCCATAGCCAGAGTTATGTGAAACAAGGTTTTTCAGGGAACTATTTTTAAAGACATGTGTATACATAACACATGTTTTGTTGTCTTTCTTTTCATGAGTTGTTGAAAAGATCTTATGAAGCTTGATTGATAGTGTTTCAACTCAGATGAAGTGGTCTGGATGATAAGCTTTTGCAGACCTTCTGTACAATGCACTATTCTGGATTCAAATAGTTTGGGAGTGTTGCATGCCTTTGTATTGTGTTACTGAACCTTGCTAAGTTTCTCCATGTCCAAGTCTTTTGTTCTAAGAAAAAAGTCTTTTGTTGCATCCACATTAACCATATGTATTCACATTAACATTTTTGAATTGTAAACTATAGCTGCCTAAAACTTTGGTATAAAATAAAGCCCTTATTGCTAAATGAGGCAAGTTTTTACCAATGTTTCGCATTTTCTTACTTGCAATGCTATGCTTGCCTGTTCAGGTCTTCCAAGACCTAAATCATCTGAAATCCAGCACATACGACACCTTATTTTAAACTTCGGTTACCCTGATACAAGCCTCCATTCAAATTTCTTATATGGAGGGGTTAGAATAGTCACCTTACGTGCTTGCTCAAAACTAAATCTACTGATGAATGGATTTTTTCAAACCACACATGGTGTTTACTGGGTCTCATGGATGGATGAGCTTGTGGCAGTAGTTCTTGGGTGCAGTATCTATCTTGATAAAGCGATCGATCAGGGCGCGTTAGAGGCAGAAGAAGAGAAAATGTTTGGGGCGTCTATGGTGTTGAACATTCAGTGTTTATGTGCTATGTACATGCACAGCCAGTTCAGTAACCAGATGGCCTTTTCTACTGTATTGGTCCGCTACTTTACACATGCTAGCTTATTTGGAAAGCGCCAACAGTGTGTGCCACATGTAAACAGTCCATGTTGAAAGAATAGAAGCAGAAGTGTGGAGATTATGTAATTGGTCAGTTAGGGAATTCAGTCTCTGTCGGCGTACTGGGAACCAGGGTATCCAGGCTTGCCTGTTTGCGGGCCGCGACGCGCTCCTACTACAGCCTGGTACGGCCCAGCTGATCAACCAGCTCTCCAAGACCCTCGCGAGGGAGCTAAACCACGCGAGGAGAACGACATCAAGACCCCCTCAGGAGCGGCCTCAGCAAGGCGCTCCGTAGGGGCGTAGAATTCAAGGCCAAGCCTGCCTCAGGAGGAGGCAGTGATGTCAGCAGTGATGCATCGCGCTAGCGGGTGCTAGCGCTCGCCAGCGGTGCAGTTACCATTTCAATGCAAAGGGGACAGCGCAGCCGCAGGTTTTCGAGGAGCGGGGCAAAGGTTTCCTCATTGGTGCAACAAGATCGAAGACCGCAAGGATGACAAGGAGGATGTCACCGTCGAGCCCACCACCGCGTCACCGTCTGGTCCTTTTGCTTTTGTCAGGGTAGGAACGTCCTTGTGTTCCAGCTTAAAAATGGCCGTTGTGGGATCCCTTCCCGCCTGAACATTTCGGGGGAAGAGGACCGTGGCCGCCTATATAAGTAGCTAGGATTCCCGCTGTGAAAGGGGATGTATCGATACACTCGGCCACCACACAAGGAGCAAGAACACTTGCCTCCTGACCCTCCCGAGCTCATCTCCTGAGCTCGGGAACCATTGTACTAGCTAATATTCTAGCTCGCCCGAGGCTAATCCACCAAAGTAGGAAGTAGGGTCTTATACCACACGGTGGCCAGAACCTGGATAAACTCTTGTGTTCTCTATCTGATTGTTTGCTTGAATCTCTTCACCGACGAGGGCGAGGCGCTAGGTAGACGTGAGCGGGAGAGATCTTCGTTCACGCCCCTGTGTTCGAACTTCTTGGGTTTTGCGGAGCCATTTGGCGCGCCAGGTAGGGGGCGTGTCGAACTCTCGCCTCTTCGACGACCTCGCTTCCCCTCTCCGGTTCAGCGCCGCTACGATGACTGCGGCCTACCACATCCGCGCGGGGGCTGACTCCCTCCCCGTCGACCGAGCAATACCAGCGGACCGCGCCACCCATGGGCGCTCCCCCTCCTTCCTCGACGACGCTCCTGCCGGCCAGGCCATCGGGGGGCGGCCTGCACCACCACTCCCGCCTCATGTGGCCTCGCCGGTCACGCTCTTGATGGCGCGACGGTTGACCCAGCACCGTACGTCTGCCGGGAATCGCGGCACGCGGGCGGCCCGCAACTACGAGCTGCGGGGCGTCGCCAGCAGGGAGCGGCCTTGCTGTGGGGTCGCATGCATCCTCGGTGGTTCCCAAGCGCCGGCGTCTGCCCGACACGTCAAGTCGCACTTTCGGCAGGTTGGGGCTGCTGCCCAGCCGCGGGAGGCCTTGTGGGCACAGAGCGAGCGGGGGCCCGCCATCACCTTTGGCCCCGGCGACCTCGCTTCAGAAGCCGCCGGTACTAGCGCTCTCCCCATAGTGTGCACGCCCACCATCTGTGGGGTGGCCGTGATGAGGACCCTCATCGACGGCGGCACCGATCTCAACATCCTCTCCCCCGAGGCCTACGGTCATCTGCCTGTGTCCTACAGGCAGCTCCTTCCCACCAAGCCCTTCTCAGGGGTCGCGGGCTCGTCCATTCCGCTTGGCCAGATCCGCCACCCGGTCACTTTCAGCACACCGGCTAACTACCGGACTAAGCTCATCGACTTTTATGTTTCGTCCATCCACCTGCCTTACAATGCCGTCCTCGGTTTCCCAGCCTTGGCAAAGTTCATGGCGGCAACTCACCCGGGCTGCAACACCGTCAAGATGCCCGGGAGCAGCGGCGTCATCACCGTCAAAGCGGACCCCAAGGCCGCCCTTCAGGTCCTTGGGCACTTATCGAGCTGCTGCCGCAGCTCACCCAGGGGCGAAGGGGGCCCCGGGGGCTCTGGAGGCCGCGCCTACCAAGAAGAAGTAGCTCTTTTCTCAGGACCCTACCGAGACGAAGCAAGTGCCAGCGGATGAAGAAGGCTCAGGAGCCACCTTCACCATCGGCACGGGCATGGATCCGGAGCAAGAGGCGGCGCTGATCAGCTTCCTTAGGACCAACAAGGACGTGTTCACCTGGAAGGCCGCAGATTTGGTCAGGGTGCCTAGGCATGTCATTGAGCATCACCTCACGGTGTGCCCCAATGCGCGCCCTATCAAGCAGAAGGCGCACAAAAAATCCCCGAAGAAGCAGGCCTTCATCGTTCAGGAGGTTAGGAAGCTGGAGGAAGCATGCGTCGTACGGGAAGTACGGTACCCGGAGTGGCTGGCCAATCCCGTCATCGTCCCGAAGAAAGAGGCAAGGAACGCATGTGCGTCGACTTCACGAGCCTCAACAAGTTCTGCCCTCAGGACCCCTTCCCTCTTCCGTGCATCTACCAAATCGTGGATTCAATGGCTGAGTGCGACTTACTCTGCTTCCTTGACGCCTTCTCGGGCTACCACTAAATCAAGATGGCGGTGGAAGACGTGGAGAAGACGGCGTTCCTGACCCCATGTGGCGTCTACTGCTATACATGCATGCCTTTTGGGCCGAGGAACGCAGACGCCACCTTCCGGCGCCTGATGCACATCACCCTCGGCCCTCAGCTCGGGAGGAATGCAGAGGCCTACGTCGACAACATCATGGTTAAGATCAAGGAGGCCACGACCCTCATCCAGGACCTACAAGAAACGTTCGCCAACCTGCGCAAGGTGAAGTTGTGCCTCAACCCAGAGAAGTGCGTGTTCGGCGTACCCTCCGACAAGTTGCTAGGGTTCCTGGTTTCGCACCGGGGCATCGAGGCTAATCCGGAGAAGACCAAGGCCATCGAGAGAACGAGGCCGCTCACCAACCTGAATGAAAGGCAGAAGCTTGCCAGATGTGTGACATCCCTGGGGCGCTTCATCTCTAAGCTTGGGGAATGTGCCCTTCCATTCTTCAAGCTCATGAAGAAGAAAGGGCCCTTTGAGTGGACTCCGGAGGCCGATGCCGCCTTCCGAGATCTCAAGGAATACCTCACCAGCTGGCCGGTCATGGTAGCACCACGACCCCTGGAGCCCATGATGCTCTACCTCGCCGCAACGCCTCATTCCGCTAGTGCAGCACTAACCGTCGAGCGCGAGGAAAGGCTCCGAAGCCCAAAGCCACCAGGCGGCTCAGCACCTTCAGGACCCACGCCGCCCCCGACGCGGCCCCAGGGGCAGATTCAACCACGGGCACTGTCGGCCCCACCACTCAGCAAGAAACTCCTAAGGTTCCTGAGGCGCCCGCGGACCCTGCTGCGCCGACCCTCGTGGAGCACGCGGTGTACTTCTTCAGCACAGTACTGCGCGACGTGCGCTCGCGCTACCCGATGCCCCAGAAGCTGCTCCTGGCGCTCCTCGTCGCCTCCAGGAAGCTGCGCCACTGCTTTCAAGGCCACACCGTCAAGGTTGTTTCGTCATATCCTCTCGAGAAGGTCCTGCGGGGCCCGAATGTCGTCGGGAGGGTCGTCGAGTGGAACATCGAGCTTCAAGCGTTCCAGTTGGAGTTCAGCACCACGCGGGTGAGCAAGGGAGCAACTCTGGCAGACTTTGTGGTGGAGTGGACTGACGCGCCGGAGCGGGGGGCTAGCGAAGACCGCTCGCTGGCCCCCGGCGATAAAGCCCCACATGGATGGGTAGTATACTTTGACGGTGCCTTCTCACGCCTCGGCGCGGGGCTGGCGCCGTGTTGGTATCTCCCACCCAGGATAAGTTGTAATACGTTATGCAGCTTTGCTTCCAGCAAAGCAAAAATGTCTCCAACAACATTGCCAAATACGAGGGCCTAATTGCTGGGCTCAAGGCCGCCGCTGCGCTAGGGGTCAAGCGTCTCACCATCAGGGGTGATTCGCAACTCCTCGTTGACTTCTCCAACAAGAAATACAAGCCCAAGGACCCGATGGGGTTCATGATGCCAGGGTCAGCAGGACTCCGCCTCAGGACGACACCACGCATAAAAGCTAAGTGATCTCCCCCAGGCAACCAAAAACACGATATCGAGTTCTCGTTTCTTACATATATCACAGCCCATTACACGCCTCCTTGAGGCAACTTGAAATTTTGACGCAGAAAGGACGTGAAGGAAAGGAAAGGAGAAGAAGCAGAGGCCGCTCCTACTCAGTCGGAGTCTTCTAGTTCCTCCGGCTTCACCGAGCCACAGCGGCGCGGCAATCCCCTCCCCTCGCTGGGCCGAGCTCGGCGGCGTGGCGGTTCGTCGCGGCCGCCACTGCTGGAGGAGCTGCTGTTGCCACAGAGGGGGGACCCACGGCGCCCCCCAGGACTGAGGTCGTCTTCGGAGGAGGAGCTGCTCCTCCGGACGCAGTCCCCGTCTTCCTGTTCATCATCAACCTTGGGACAGCACCCAAGGCGCCTCCTTCCTCCGAGAAGACCGTGACGAACAGTGTGGAGACGCCATCGTACCTGAAGTGAGCGCACACCTCCCCTGCAGCCGGCGTGCGCGAGCAAACGGTTGCCAGCCGCGCTCTAGGAACACATCGCCCGAGGGAACCACATCAACCTCCACCCAGGATGCACCATTGCAGCAACCGTCAGCCTGCAGCCAGACGCCGCCGAGGCCTCCGGTCGGTAACATGTCGCTGAACGAGCGGGGAAACCGGAGCCACGGGCCACCGGGCTTCTCCGCCCACACCATGAACTCCGACGACACGTCTAAGGAATGAAGCTGCGGGCGCGGAGGACACGTGACCGACAGGCGCTGCTGCGCGCCTCCTCTCCCTCCGCGGTCGCGACCGCCTTCACCACGAGAGGACGCTCCGCGCCTTTCACCAACGGCCGCGGCAGAACTCAGAAGGCCGCGCCCAACTCCCCGACAAGTCGCTGCAGGCGCAGCGGCATGCTTGCGGGGGCGACTGTAATGCCCAGGATGGAGTTATACCTCCTACGTGTCGAGGCACGACTTAAAGGCATAAGTCCATCCTAGAATGATCTCAAGTTTGGTAAACTTTGCACAACTCATGTAAAAGAGGGATAGTAAACTGAAAAATAGTTGGCTTACAATCGCCACGTCACAGAATAACAGTACAAGTCTCAAACATCATACATTAAGATCACTACAACCCTCTAAGGGCAAAAGCCAAAAGTCAAAGTACCAAACTCAGATAAAAACAACCACAGGCGGATCGAATCCTAGTAAGAGACTCCACTACTGATCGTCCGGGTAGCGCACGTAGTAGCGACTACGCTCCTCGTCGTACTCCCAATCCAGCTCGGTGCCATCACCTGGATAGCTCACAGCTGGACCTGCATCTGGTGTGTGAAGTAACTGTGAGCCACAGAGGACTCAACAATCCCGTTCTCGGGTAACAGAACTATCAAAGCCTTTAGGTGAGGGAAAGGCTGAAGAAAGAACAAGTCTGCAGCAGCAACTAGCATCTAGCTTACGCAAGTGAGAGCGAGAAGAGAAGGCATCGGCAAGAAGTGATCACGAAGTGATCCTAGCTACAAGCTCACAAACATAACCCCTCCGTGTTCAACTCCCGAATCCCTATTCGGAAATTGACGGTCACGGAACACACGCTGGTAGTGTATTAGTAACATTGTGTCAAGTTATCTACAACCGGAATTAACAAGCTCCCATCTGCCACATAACCGCGGGCACGGCTTTCGAAAGTTCCAACCCTGCAGGGGTGTTCCAACTTGACCCATTACAAGCCCACGATCCGCGGAGTCGCAACTCCAAAGTGGGAAGACCCGAGTAATCTCGGAATCCCGTGCTCAAGATATACCGAGCTAAGGTAAGGCTAATCCAGCAAATCCTCTCGGCGTGCCGACACCCTGATAGTAGCCGCGCGTATCTCGTCTCAGGCCACGACCGGATGGGACAAGCTACGGGTTTTTACCAAACCTTGAGTTTCCTCGAGGTGGCCCCGCAGGTTGCCCGTTTCGGACCAACACTCATGTGGAGCACTGGCCCGGGGTTGTTGATTAAGAAAGAGGGTTAATTACTCCCTATGCATGTTTAGTTTGTTATTAGGCAAATAGTACCAATGTTGGGACTTGCTGGAAAAGACTTAGCACTTAGCGGTTTATCGAGGGGGTCCCATACACCCCAACCGTGTTAGGAACGCATAATCAAGGAACATAAAACCGGCTTATACGGATCCTAACGGCATGAGTGGAACAAAACACCAAGCAAAAGGCTTAGCCTTCCACCCTTGCCAATATATAGGTGATTTCAGTTTAAGCATTATATAGTGTGATATAACCCAACCAAACTTCAACATGGAGCAAGCATCTTCACTTCACCTGCAACTAGCAACGCTATAAGAAGGGCTGAGCGAAGCATACTTAGCCAAGCAAAGGTTTGCATAGGTAGGGTGGTTAAACATGGCAATTGGTTACAAGTAGGAGGCTGACAAGAAGAACATGGGCATCGAGGCAAAACTATAGATCGAGACTACTAGCAATAGGCAAAGATAGAAATGTTATCGGGGTTCGGTCATCTTGCCTGAAGAGAAGACGTTCGGATCGAAAGAAGGGTCCTCGTGCTCAAACTCGTTGGAAACCTCGTGCTCAACCTCGTTGGAAAACTCGTGCTCAACTTCCGGCTCTAAACAAGACAAACACACCAAGCACCAATCAACACGATGCAATGCGCACTCGAAAAACATGAATGCATGATGGATGAACTAAAGATGCACATGGGGCACGGAAAACATCACTCAAGCAAAACACCTCAAAACAAGATAACAACCTGATATTATTAATCTACATAGAAAAACACCCAAGTTTGATATAAGATTCGCTGAAATCGGAGTTACGGGCTAAAAGTTATGCCCGAAACAAGATTTGAGCGAAAACTGCAAATTACAGCAACATAGCATCTTGGGAGCTCAAAATAATTAATCTACAGCACCCAAAAAGCATGGCAAAGGACTTGAACACAAACTAGATATAAAGTACAGCAACTAGGTCCAAAGTGCACCCCCAACGGAGTCACGGATCAATAGCAATGATCTTGGACATATTGAACTTTGAAATAAAATTCTGGCAGCAGAATTTTATTGAAAGTTTGGAGCAAAGGATAAGCATGCTACAGCCACTCAAATGGACATGTGAGGACATGAATGGAAAGACAACAATATATACTACAAGGAACAATCAAAATCCACCCCAAAACTATCATGCTTTGTACTACAACATCACACGAACATGGCATCGGAACGTTACAGATTTCAGACTTAGTGAAATTTCACTAAGTCCTAAAACAGCAATATCATCATAGCAACAAAAAGAGCATGTTTAAGACACCTCGAAACTAAACATGGCAAAGGGTAAGCACCTCATCAAAATACATATGACGGTGATCCCGAAACACACAAGCATGCAACATTGTGGTGAACACACCGATTACAACGAGCTCAACAAGATGGCATTTCATAACAAGTGAAAACACAACATGTGAACATGGCACTTTGCAACGATGATAACAAGGAAACAATAAATCTACCATGCAACCTATCACACACAACACGTAGTTCGTGGCAAGACGAACACGTGGACATGTCATTTGCATCGTTTGGACAAACGAGCTAAAAGATATCACATGTCAAAGGTGGCACAAAAATAACACATAACAGCAGTTTATATCATGTTGCACTCTTGCAACAGCAAAACAAGCACCTAGATGACATCTAACATGCATGACTACAACAGGTAAAACGTAGAGGACATCTCCACGAACATCTGGACATGCTACACGCGCAAAACGGAGCAGCAGATAAAAAGTTATGCATGAATGAAATTAGCATCACAGATCAACAAAACAAAGACTTAGCAGAAACTAGGGCAACCTGAGATAGATCTGGACCAGGGAAAAAAAACAACCACGGGAACTCGGGCCCGGTCGGCGGAGGCGGCTCGGCCCGTCAGTGCGGCTCGGGGTCGGGCGAGGGAGCCGGCCCGGGCCTGGCGGCGGCGCGGCCTCGGTGGCCTGGGGAGGAGGCGGCCCGGTCGCGCGGAAGGACCGGCCCAGCGGGAGGCGAAGGCGCCCAGGCGGCGGCGGCGAGCGGGCTGACGCGGGGCGGAGGTAGCGGGCCGGGGGAGATCTGGTGCGGGAGGCCCAGCCGCGGTCAACTGGTCCCCCACCCGGCCTGGCGAGCGGTGGTACGGGCCGCGACGCGGGACCAGTTCGACGGAGGGGAGCGGCCTGGCGCGCTGGCGCTGACCCCGGCGCGGACGAAGCGAAGGCCCGGTGCGGTCGATCGCCTGGGCCAGTTGGCGAGCGGGGGCGAACGGAGGGAGTCGCCTGGCGATGCGGCGTTGACTCCGGGGCTCCGAGCCAGATCGAGGATTTGCGGCGGCGGATGGATCCTTCGGGATCCGAGATTTTTT
>LR738710.1:329680899-329724903 GCA_902687465.1 Secale cereale
ACTTTGGTAAGCTTGTCAATCACCACAAAGATAGCATCATTGCCTCGCTTGGATTTAGGAAAACCAGTGACGAAGTCCATTTCAATGTGGTCGAACTTCCACTCAGGAATAGGAAGAGGTTGGAGAAGACCGGCTGGACGTTGATGTTCTGCTTTCACTCTTCTGCATACATCACATTCATTCACGAACTGGGCAATTTCCCTTTTCATGCGTGTCCACCAGTAAGATTGCTTGAGGTCTTGATACATCTTGGAACTGCCAGGATGAATGGAAAGGAGAGAGTCATGAGCTTCTTCCATTATGAGCTTCCTGAGATCACCTTTGGGAACAACGAGTCTGTCCTCGAAGAACAAGGTATCTCTCTCATCAACACGGAAGCACTTATATTTTGGAGTGCCCTTTGCAATCCCATGTTTCACCTTCTTCACCATGGTATCACTGAGCTGGGCCTCACGTACTTGATCTTCCAAGGTAGGAGCAATTTGGAGATTAGCAAGAAAACCCTGCGGAACAACTTGAAGGTTGAGCTTCCTGAAAGCTTCACAAAGCTCAGGCTGGTGTGGCTTGATAAGAAGGCTGTTGCAATATGCCTTTCTGCTCAAAGCATTTGCAATCACATTCGCCTTGCCTGGAGTGTACTCAATGCTGGGGTTGTACTCTTGGATCATCTCGACCCAACGAGTCTGGCGGAGGTTCAGATGCGGCTGTGTGAAGATGTACTTCAAACTCTTGTGATCAGTGAAGATGTCGACCTTTCTGCCCAACAACAGATGTCTCCACGTAATCAGAGCATGTACCACAGCTGCTAGCTCGAGATCATGTGTGGGATAGTTCTTCTCAGCTGGCTTTAGCTGACGTGAAGTGTATGCCACAATTCTCTTCTCTTGCATAAGCACACCACCAAGGCCTTGAAGAGAAGCGTCACAGAACACTTCATAGGGCTTGGATTCATCTGGAGGAATCAGAACTGGAGCTGAGACAAGCTTCTCTTTGAGGGTTTTGAAAGCCACTTCACACTCGGGAGACCAAGAGTATTTGACATTCTTCTGAAGGAGGTTGGAAAGAGGCTTGGCAATCTTGGAGAAGTTCTCCACAAACCTTCTGCAATAGCTGGCAAGACCCAGAAAACTGCGGAGCTGCTTGACGTTCTGAGGAGCTTCCCAGTTGACAATTGCTTCAACTTTCTCGGGATTAACCGCAATACCGTCAGCTGAGATAATGTGGCCCAGGTACAAAACCTTATCGAGCCAAAACTCGCACTTGGAGAACTTTGCATAGAATTTATGTTCTCGGAGTCGATCAAGAACCAGACGCAAGTGCTTTTCGTGATCTTCTTCATTCTTGGAAAACACCAGAATATCATCCAGATACACAAGCACAAACTCTCCAGTATAGGGGTTGAAGATGTAATGCATCATCCTTGAAAAGGTAGGAGGAGCATTGGCGAGACCGAAGGACATGACGGTATACTCATATGAACCGTAGCTCGTTCTGAAGGCCGTCTTGGGAATGTCTTCCTCGCGAATGCGAATTTGATGGTAGCCCATTCGGAGGTCAAGCTTAGAGAACACTTTAGCTCCTTTGAGCTGCTCAAAGAGTTCGTTGATGTTGGGGAGCGGATACTTGTTCTTAATCGTCTTCTTGTTCAAAGGCCGGTAGTCAACACAGAGACGCTCCGTGCCATCTTTCTTCTTGACAAATAAGACACCACAGCCCCACGGAGATGTACTCGGTCTGATGAGACCCATACGCTCCTGTTCATCCAACTGTTTCTTCAATTCCTTCAATTCATCTGAAGAGAGCTTGTAAGGACGCCGAAAAACAGGTTCGGTGCCCGGCTCGAGTTCAATGACAAACTCCACCTGACGGTGTGGAGGCATGCCTGGAAGTTCTTCTGGAAAGACGTCTTGATATTCATTCACCACTGGAATTTGCTCTATGGCATTAATTTCACCCTTATCATTAAGAGAGAAAAGCCGAATAGTATTATCCCTGGAGGCGAAGATAATCACATCTTCATCAGAATGAGTCAATTTGACTTCCTTTTGAGCACAATCAATGTGAGCATCGTGCTGAGAAAGCCAATCCATTCCGAGAATGAGGTCGATGTCAGAATGACCAAGAATCACCGGAGAAGCCAAAAATCGATAATCACCCATTCGAATAGAAACATCCGGAGCCACCATACTAGAACTCAATCTCTTGCCTGGTGATATGACACTCAAAGGTCTTGGCAAGGCTTCAGAGTGAACATTATTCTTGGATGCAAATGGATATGACATAAAAGAGCAAGAAGCACCCGAATCAAATAACACTTTAGCTGGGATAGAGTTAACTGGAAGGTTACCCAGAATGACATCAGAAGAAGCCTCTGCTTGTGCTGCATTCATCAGATTGACCCTGGCAGCCTTTGGATCATGCCTGACAATAGCTGAACTCACAGGTGGTGGAGGAGGAAGACGCTTCGGATTCGGACATCTGTTGGCATAGTGACCCTTCTGAGTGCATTTGTTGCAAGTCACTTCTGAGAGAGGACGGAACTGAGAGCCACTGGACTTGGAGCCTTGAGACTGAAACTGCTTCTTCGACTGGTTGCTCGGGTTGGGTGGGTGGGAGAAACCACGGCCACTAGAGTTCTTGTTGTTGGAGTTGTTGAAGTTGCTGGAGTTGTTGTATGGAGCTCGAATCATTGGAGGAGGAGGAAGCCAGAATTTCTGTTGTTTCGCAGCCAACTGAGACGATGAGGTAGAGTGAACAGCATCTCGAATTCTCTTCTTAGAAGCCTCCATCTTAAGCTGAGCTGCTTCTTGTTTCAAAGCCATGTTATAGAACTTATCGAATTCGTCTGGCTCGAACAAAGTGAGAGCAAGCTGAAGTTCATCTTTGAGACCTCCACGTAACTGATAGATTTTGCTCTTAGCATCAGGAATGTCTTGCTTTGCATAGCGAGCGAGGTTTTGGAACTTGACATTATACTGATAGACTGTCATGAAGCCCTGCTTGAGGTTGCGGAATTGCTCACGCATACCCTCAATGACACTTGTAGGAATGTGATGCGAGCGGAAATCCTTGCAGAAATTCTCCCATGAGATCACTTGACCCGGCCTTGAGTCTTTGTACTGCTGCCACCAGTCAGCTGCTTGATCTTTCAGTTGGAAGGCTGCAAACTTCACATAGTCATCTTCTTTCACGTTACTGCACTCAAAATGCTTCTTTATGTCGGTCAACCAATCCTCAGCATCAAGAGGGTCGACACAGTAACTGAAAGCTTTAGGATTGTTGGCCAAGAACTGGTTGAGGGTAGCATGGTGCTGCTGGAAGAAGTTGCCTTGGTTCATCGGAACGCCCTGATTAGCTTGATTAGCTTGCATAGCTTGCATTTGCTGCATCATCTGCATCATCAACTGAGTGTTCTGAGCAGTAGTCTGCATAATTGCTCTCCAAGCCTCAGGCGGAGGAGGAGGTGAAGGAGGATGCTCTGGAACCTCTTCCACCTCTGGGTTGGCATTCGGAACCTTTTTCGGAGCCATCCTGTAAGAGATGACCACGAATCAGCAATTGATTGACAAAAGGAATAAGCTGAATCAAAGGAATGAATTGCAACAAGTCTTCACAATAATCATTCGAACAATAAGAACGAATGAAATCATCCGAACAAGAGGAACGAATGAATTTCTTAGTTAATTGATAACATCAGACTTCACGAGAAGCCACATAGGGATCAAAAGGATAAAATAATAAAAACAACAAGGTACGGAAAGGAACAAACACAAGAAAGGAGTTTCGTTCTAACATCTTTGTGCTGAAAGCATATGAACGCGTTACGAAAAGGTTTTGCAATCCCCGGGTCAGCATAGCCAAGGACCCTTTAAGATGCAACTCCTGATAGTAACCTCGGTCATATAACTCCTTCACTCAATGTCGAACCCCGAACTCACTAACCTGCATTCGTTGGAAGAATGCCTACGATCTACTGGATAAAACCCACCTATAGCTTTCCGAAAGATTCCAGTTATGCAATCAGGTGTTGGGGATACACGGGAAGCACCGCGCAATCAACTCTAACCTACATCCAGGTGCATCCATCCTTCAACACATAACCAGTCTTTCTCGGAAACTGTGTACCTCGGACCTTCGAAAAGCATCCACTATAACAAGCTATGGCAATACTCCCGAACTACCTCCCCAGTACTGGGTGATGTCGGGGTTATCTTGCCACTGGCCGTATAGGGGAGATTTTCGATGTCGGCCGTCTTAAGTATTTAGTACTGTCGCGATATGCTTGTTACAATGATACCCCGAAGCTCAACTCCTCGGTAACAGGAGGCATCGGGAACAATATCCTTGTCACAAGAACATCGAAACAATCCCAGAATACTCGCGGGATTCCTAAAAAAAAATTTGTGCAAATTTTGAAGATAGGAGAGACAAGAGTAGACGTCAGGAGTCCTCACCAGAGAGAAAGGGGATGAGAAGCAAAGAAATCCTACTCTCCGATATAATATAGGACTCAAAAAGTTTTCAGTGTGTGCCTAGACTCAACCGTCAACGGTTCGATCAAACAGTGGGGGCTCCTAGGTCGGAGAAGGCTCTGATACCAACTTGTAATGCCCAGGATGGAGTTATACCTCCTACGTGTCGAGGCACGACTTAAAGGCATAAGTCCATCCTAGAATGATCTCAAGTTTGGTAAACTTTGCACAACTCATGTAAAAGAGGGATAGTAAACTGAAAAATAGTTGGCTTACAATCGCCACGTCACAGAATAACAGTACAAGTCTCAAACATCATACATTAAGATCACTACAACCCTCTAAGGGCAAAAGCCAAAAGTCAAAGTACCAAACTCAGATAAAAACAACCACAGGCGGATCGAATCCTAGTAAGAGACTCCACTACTGATCGTCCGGGTAGCGCACGTAGTAGCGACTACGCTCCTCGTCGTACTCCCAATCCAGCTCGGTGCCATCACCTGGATAGCTCACAGCTGGACCTGCATCTGGTGTGTGAAGTAACTGTGAGCCACAGAGGACTCAGCAATCCCGTTCCCGGGTAACAGAACTATCAAAGCCTTTAGGTGATGGAAAGGCTGAAGAAAGAACAAGTCTGCAGCAGCAACTAGCATCTAGCTTACGCAAGTGAGAGCGAGAAGAGAAGGCATCGGCAAGAAGTGATCACGAAGTGATCCTAGCTACAAGCTCACAAACATAACCCCTCCGTGTTCAACTCCCGAATCCCTATTCGGAAATTGACGGTCACGGAACACACGCTGGTAGTGTATTAGTAACATTGTGTCAAGTTATCTACAACCGGAATTAACAAGCTCCCATCTGCCACATAACCGCGGGCACGGCTTTCGAAAGTTCCAACCCTGCAGGGGTGTTCCAACTTGACCCATTACAAGCCCACGATCCGCGGAGTCGCAACTCCAAAGTGGGAAGACCCGAGTAATCTCGGAATCCCGTGCTCAAGATATACCGAGCTAAGGTAAGGCTAATCCAGCAAATCCTCCCGGCGTGCCGACACCCTGATAGTAGCCGCGCGCATCTCGTCTCAGGCCACGACCGGATGGGACAAGCTACGGGTTTTTACCAAACCTTGAGTTTCCTCGAGGTGGCCCCGCAGGTTGCCCGTTTCGGACCAACACTCATGTGGAGCACTGGCCCGGGGTTGTTGATTAAGAAAGAGGGTTAATTACTCCCTATGCATGTTTAGTTTGTTATTAGGCAAATAGTACCAATGTTGGGACTTGCTGGAAAAGACTTAGCACTTAGCGGTTTATCGAGGGGGTCCCATACACCCCAACCGTGTTAGGAACGCATAATCAAGGAACATAAAACCGGCTTATACGGATCCTAACGGCATGAGTGGAACAAAACACCAAGCAAAAGGCTTAGCCTTCCACCCTTGCCAATATATAGGTGATTTCAGTTTAAGCATTATATAGTGTGATATAACCCAACCAAACTTCAACATGGAGCAAGCATCTTCACTTCACCTGCAACTAGCAACGCTATAAGAAGGGCTGAGCGAAGCATACTTAGCCAAGCAAAGGTTTGCATAGGTAGGGTGGTTAAACATGGCAATTGGTTACAAGTAGGAGGCTGACAAGAAGAACATGGGCATCGAGGCAAAACTATAGATCGAGACTACTAGCAATAGGCAAAGATAGAAATGTTATCGGGGTTCGGTCATCTTGCCTGAAGAGAAGACGTTCGGATCGAAAGAAGGGTCCTCGTGCTCAAACTCGTTGGAAACCTCGTGCTCAACCTCGTTGGAAAACTCATGCTCAACTTCCGGCTCTAAACAAGACAAACACACCAAGCACCAATCAACACGATGCAATGCGCACTCGAAAAACATGAATGCATGATGGATGAACTAAAGATGCACATGGGGCACGGAAAACATCACTCAAGAAAAACACCTCAAAACAAGATAACAACCTGATATTATTAATCTACACAGAAAAACACCCAAGTTTGATATAAGATTCGCTGAAATCGGAGTTACGGGCTAAAAGTTATGCCCGAAACAAGATTTGAGCGAAAACTGCAAATTACAGCAACATAGCATCTTGGGAGCTCAAAATAATTAATCTACAGCACCCAAAAAGCATGGCAAAGGACTTGAACACAAACTAGATATAAAGTACAGCAACTAGGTCCAAAGTGCACCCCCAACGGAGTCACGGATCAATAGCAATGATCTTGGACATATTGAACTTTGAAATAAAATTCTGGCAGCAGAATTTTATTGAAAGTTTGGAGCAAAGGATAAGCATGCTACAGCCACTCAAATGGACATGTGAGGACATGAATGGAAAGACAACAATATATACTACAAGGAACAATCAAAATCCACCCCAAAACTATCATGCTTTGTACTACAACATCACACGAACATGGCATCGGAACGTTACAGATTTCAGACTTAGTGAAATTTCACTAAGTCCTAAAACAGCAATATCATCATAGCAACAAAAAGAGCATGTTTAAGACACCTCGAAACTAAACATGGCAAAGGGTAAGCACCTCATCAAAATACATATGACGGTGATCCCGAAACACACAAGCATGCAACATTGTGGTGAACACACCGATTACAACGAGCTCAACAAGATGGCATTTCATAACAAGTGAAAACACAACATGTGAACATGGCACTTTGCAACGATGATAACAAGGAAACAATAAATCTACCATCCAACCTATCACACACAACACGTAGTTCGTGGCAAGACGAACACGTGGACATGTCATTTGCATCGTTTGGACAAACGAGCTAAAAGATATCACATGTCAAAGGTGGCACAAAAATAACACATAACAGCAGTTTATATCATGTTGCACTCTTGCAACAGCAAAACAAGCACCTAGATGACATCTAACATGCATGACTACAACAGGTAAAACGTAGAGGACATCTCCACGAACATCTGGACATGCTACACGCGCAAAACGGAGCAGCAGATAAAAAGTTATGCATGAATGAAATTAGCATCACAGATCAACAAAACAAAGACTTAGCAGAAACTAGGGCAACCTGAGATAGATCTGGACCAGGGAAAAAAAACAACCACGGGAACTCGGGCCCGGTCGGCGGA
This sequence comes from Secale cereale, assembly GCA_902687465.1. Taxonomy (NCBI): domain Eukaryota; kingdom Viridiplantae; phylum Streptophyta; class Magnoliopsida; order Poales; family Poaceae; genus Secale; species Secale cereale. The sequence goes on from LR738710.1 coordinate 329,688,506, forward strand.
GGCGGCTCGGCCCGTCAGTGCGGCTCGGGGTCGGGCGAGGGAGCCGGCCCGGGCCTGGCGGCGGCGCGGCTTCGGTGGCCTGGGGAGGAGGCGGCCCGGTCGCGCGGAAGGACCGGCCCAGCGGGAGGCGAAGGCGCCCAGGCGGCGGCGGCGAGCGGGCTGACGCGGGGCGGAGGTAGCGGGCCGGGGAAGATCTGGTGCGGGAGGCCCAGCCGCGGTCAACTGGTCCCCCACCCGGCCTGGCGAGCGGTGGTACGGGCCGCGACGCGGGACCAGTTCGACGGAGGGGAGCGGCCTGGCGCGCTGGCGCTGACCCCGGCGCGGACGAAGCGAAGGCCCGGTGCGGTCGATCGCCTGGGCCAGTTGGCGAGCGGGGGCGAACGGAGGGAGTCGCCTGGCGATGCGGCGTTGACTCCGGGGCTCCGAGCCAGATCGAGGATTTGCGGCGGCGGATGGATCCTTCGGGATCCGAGATTTTTTGGGATCTGAGATCTGAAATAAAAGAAAAAAAAATAGAGGGAAGGAGGAAGAAGAAGGGGACATGCCAAATAGACTAGGGGTCTATATATAGCAGTTAGCTAGGGTTTGGAGACTAGGGGTGTTTAGGAGCCCTCCGATCTGATCCAACGGATCCGATCGCGGGGATGATTTAAAAGGACTAGACGGAGATAACAGACTGCGGTAGGGGTATTTCCGGGACACGAAGCGAAGGCACTTCGGACCCACACGAGCAACGGAGGGAAAAGTCAACGGAGTCCAAACGAGACGAGATTTGAGAGGCGGGTTGCACACAACAAAACAACAACACACAACACAACCTCGCGGCACACCGGTCACGAAAAACGCCCGAACAACAAAGTAGGCCTACGGGACGTCACGGACACGTGAGGGAGCTCCGGAACACGAAACGGACAACGGGAAGAAACGCCACGAACCGGATGCAACCCACAACACAAATGCAATGCAATGCACATGTCTACATGATATGAATGAAAGCCACACACTCACACAACAAAACGACGAAAGCCCGAAAGACAAAGAACCCGAAATGGAAATAGATGAAGCCGGAGATTTATTATATACCCAAAAGGGAAAGTATTACATCCGGGGCATTACAGCGACCGCGGCCCCTCTTCGGCGGCAGCGGGACTAGATCCTTCGGGGCCTTCCCCTTCTCCGCAGCGGACGGCTTCCTCGACGGCATCATGGAGATCTCGCGACAAGAGAGAGAGAGCGAAGAACAAGCAAGGCGAAGACGGCGCTGGCTTGAAAATGGCTTGGCGGCTCCCCTGGTCCCATTTATAGGGTGGAGGAGCCCAACCACCAGCCACTGGCGTCGCAGCCATTATGCCCCCGTCGCCTGCGCCAAGGAGTTGTCAAGTCGCACGATCACCGAGACTGCGTGGGAAGCGGAGCCGCCACGTCCCATCCAATAGTCGCACGCCGGCCTGGCCCGCAGCCTTTTACGGCCCGCGGCGCTTCGTCCTCGACTAAGGCTTCACCCCGAAGCCAACTCCGCGCGCGCCTTGGGCCCGGGAGCTACTGTCGGCATACTGGGAACCAGGGTACCCAGACTTGCCTGTCCGCGGGCCGCGACGCGCTCCTACTACGGCCTGGTACGGCCCAGCTGATCAACCAGCTCTCCAAGACCCTCGCGAGGGAGCTAAACCTCGCGAGGAGAACGACATCAAGACCCCCTCAGGAGCGGCCTCAGCAAGGCGCTCCGGAGGGGCGGAGAATCCAAGGCCAAGCCTGCCTCAGGAGGAGGCAGTGATGTCAGCAGTGACGCATCGTGCTAGCGCGTGCCAGCGCTCGCCAGCGGCGCAGTTACCATTTCGGTCAAGGGGGACATCGCAACCGCAGGTTCCCGAGGAGCGGGGCAAAGGTTTCCTCATTGGTGCAAGAAGACCGGAGACCGCAAGGACGACAAGGAGGATGTCACCGTCGAGCCCACCACCGCGTCACCGCCTGGTCCTTTTGCAGGCCAAGACTGCTTTTGTCAGGGTAGGAACGTCCTTGTGTTCCCGCTCAAAAATGGCCGTTGTGGGATCCCTTCCCGCCCAAACATTTCGAGGGAAGAGGACCGTGGCCGCCTATATAAGTAGCTAGGATTCCCGCTGTGAAAGGGGATCGATCGATACACCGGCCACCACACAAGGAGCAAGAACACTTGCCTCCTGACCCTCCTGAGCTCACCTTCTTAGCTCGGGAACCATTGTACTTGCTCATATTCCAGCTGGCCCGAGGCTAATCCACCAAAGCAGGAAGTAGGGTCTTACACCACACTGTGGCCCGAACCTAGATAAACTCTTGTGTGCTCTGTCTGATTGTTTGCATGAATCTCTTCACCGACGAGGGTGAGGCGCTAGGTAGACATGAGCGGGAGAGATCTTTGTTCATGCCCCTATGTTCGAACTTCTTGTGTTTTGCAGAGCCCTAAATCCGACAGTCTCAATGAGCTCAAATGACATGTGTGAGTTGAGCCCGAGGTCATTTTCAAAGTAACAGAAGTATTTTACTTTCCTTTTCATGTCAGTGGTTGATGGTAATTACATGTTGTATCAGGTTATCGAAGGGCAACAATCATGTACATTTTATAAACAAATAAAACACTTTTATGAAGCATGTAGTAGACAAATAGTGTTAATGATAAATGGATTTTTTTTAAAGCACAAATGGTGTTTAGTGGGTCTCTGTGTCATTTTGCGCAATGGGAGATTACTTAAAAATACACATATTTTCAACACGGTATGGTCTTCAATGAGAATCTATACTACCAAATTAAAATCTATAGGTGCATCTCATTGTAGACAACAAACCTCAATTATTAAAGAGAATTGATTGTTTTTGCAAAAAGAAGGGTTAAATTTGTTACCATATGTTCTTGTCCATAACTAAATATCGATTTTTTTAATGTGAACATGGATTTAATAGTTCTTTGCGTCATTTGGCGCAATAGAAATAACTACAAGGATTTATTTGCATTCGTATACATTCATAAATGTTTTAGGAGAGAATTATAACACAGGATCCACGATGCCTAAAAATAATATACGAGAGGTGTAAAAATCGCCACGGAAAGAGGAGAAATGCAAGATCTGGATAAATGAAAACTAAATCCATGCATGCAGAGAAATCTGAAATCGAAGGAAAGGAGAAATCTCACCAGTTGAGTACGCCTCTCTGGGAACACTTCTCTCGCCCAACTGAGGAACCGAGGAGGAAAATGGGATAAAGAAGCTCGATGGATTTAGTCCCTGTCGCTTCATATTCTACTACTAACAGGCCACACATAGCATTTTTTGTGGACTGGGCTAGGTAGCATATGGGCATTTCAAATACATATGCCTCTATATGCACAACACAAAGAGGTTTTCTTTTCGTGCACATGAAAAATAAAAGTTTGGTACAAACACCGCTAAAAAAATACAACCTTAACTGACTATACATCGTATACAAATATGTTTTTAAAGGGAAAAGCTTACCTCCGTCGACCGATCTATGTTTTATCAGACGGTCGAGAGCATTCTCGCATCCGCTGGAGGCGTGTCCATTCCTGCTACTCGCCTCTTGTTTCAGGACAATCATTCCTGCAACTGGATCACTGAAGGAGAGTTTCACCCCGCAGCAGCATGGGCTCATGTGGCTGGGAGTGTGAGTGGCTGGATTTGGGAGGGCGGCGGACGCGGCGGCCCAAGGCGTTGGGTGACCGGAGCTTATCCAACGCGGTGGCGTCGACGACTGGCTCGGGATCGGCGGTGGCCGGCGACGACTCAAGCAGGTATGGATGAGAGATCCCATCACCCATTTTATTTGTCGATGTGGCGATGGTGGTGCTCCCTGCTATTTCTCTTGTTTTTGCAATAGAGAGTTTGTTGCGGGAAGTACGAGTGGGCGTGCGTTCTTGTTTCTGCAACAGAGCGTTTGTTGCGGGAAGTATGAGTGGGTGCGCAGTCTTGTTTCTGCAACAGAACGTTTGTTGCGGGAAGTAACGAGTGGGTGTGCGGTCTTGTTTTTGCAACAAAGCGTTTGTTGCGGGAAGTAACGAGTGGGCGTGCGGTCTTATTTTTGCAACAGAGCCTTTGTTGCGGGAAATAACGAGTGGAAATACAGACGCTAACACTTCATGAGACGGCTATCAGCTCGGGCATTAAACAGCCATCGAGGCAACGGATAATATGGAAACATCGGTCGGCGGAATTGTAGCAGCACACTTTTTAAAATCAGATTTCCCATCATGATAACCATATTTTCAACTAATAAAAAGTATCACCATATTTTCAACTAATAAAAAGCTTCCTTAGCTAGTCTATACATGTCATACAAATATTATTTTTTAAACTCAGATTTCACAACATGTTAAACATATTTTCAATATAGCATGGTTTAACACATGGACGTTCTACTACCAACATCAAATATGTCCTTGCAAAATGAAACTATTTTCATCGACAACTTGGCTTTAGTGGGTCTCTGCGCCATTTGGGGCAACGGGTCAACTAGTACCCCATTATGGGTACATGAAGCTTGAAATTCCAGGGCCCGATGGAGTAATCACATTTACGAGTGATCCAGATAAATCACTCTGCGCAAAAAACAAAACCACATCCTTGGCTCTTGACGCACTATCTAAAGCCTTTGTGGCCGAAGAACTAACCACCCTACGATCCACAGTGGACAAGGATGATGTGGTTCTCGACAAGATGCCTAAATCCACCTCTTTTAAGCCAGTAGATGAATTAGTTAAATTTCAAGTGCACCCAACGGATCCTAATAAAGTGGCATCCACCGGAGCACAGTTGGACCCGATGGTAGACACCGCCTTATGTGCATTCCTACGCAAAAATTGGGATACCTTTGCTTGGCACCCTTCGGACATGCCTTGGATCCCACGCAGACTGGCCGAACACAGCCTCAACATAATCAAAGGGTTCAAACCCGTCAAGTAATCGTTGCGGCAATTTTTCGAACCCAAATGACAAGCTATGGGGGAGGAGCTAGCCAAACTACTCGAGGCCGGGTTCATCAGAGAAATCAAACACCCGGATTGGCTAGCCAACTTGGTCATGGTGCCAAAGAAGGATAAATCATGGGGCCTTTGTGTCGACTTCAAAGACCTCAATAAGGCTTGCCCTAAGGACCCTTTGCCTATGCCCCTCATTGACCGGATCATTGATGTGACCGCGGGACACGACTCACTGTGTTTCCTTGATGACTACTCCTGATACCATCAGATTAAAGTGAAGGAATCCGACTAGGCCGCAACGGCATTCATCAAATCGTACGTGCCTTTCTGTTTCAACACTATTCCTTTTGGGCTTAAAAATGCTGGTGCCACTTATCAACGCATGATCCAAACATGCTTGGAAAAACAAATCGGCAAGACAGTTGAGGCATATATGGACGACGTAGTCATCAAAACTAAACACATCGAATCATTGGGGGACGATCTCCGCCTCACATTCAATAACCTCCCAACATACGACATACGGCTCAATCCGGTAAAATGCGTCTTCAACGTTCCAGCTGGAAAGCTACTGGGGTTCATTGTCTCCCATAGAGGAATTCAAGCAAACCCAACTAAAATCTGAGCCTTGTCACAATTAGCTACACCAACTGACTTAAAGTAGGTCCAAAAGCTAGCAAGGTGCATGGCGGCTTTGAGCTGCTCCATCTCTAGACTAGGGAAAAAGCATTACCACTTTATAGACTGCTCAGACGCACCGACAACTTCGAATGGATGAAAGAAGCCACATACGGATTGGAAGAAATAAAAACCTTATTAGCAGGCAACCCAATCCTAGCCGCTCCAAGTGTTTGTGAGTCTATGTTGCTTTACATCTCAACATCTCACCAGGTAGTGAGCGCTGTACTCGTGGTCGAACGGGAGGAAGAGGGACATAAATTCCCTGTCCAAAAACCAGTTTATTACATATCAGAGGTCCTTACACCTTGCAAATCTCAATACCCTCATTATCAAAAGATAGCTTATGCAGTCTTTATGGCATCCCGAAAATTCCGACACTATTTTCAAGAGTGTTCGATCTCAGTGGCATCCGAAGTACCACTTAATGATATTATAAACAACAAGGATGCCACCGACCACATAGCTAAATGGGCCATTGAGCTCTTACCATTTGAAATAACATACAAGCCACACCAAGCTATTAAATATCAAGTGCTGGCCGACTTCATTGCAGAGTGGACGGAAGCCAAGCTCCCTAAAGAGTACATGTCATACTCGACTATGATCTCATGAGTAGAGGGTTCGATCCGATGAGGTGAAAAACTAGTGTGCTAAATTGGGCATTAAACTCGACTATGCATCTGTCTACCACCCTCAAACAAACGGTCAGGTTGAACGGGCCAATGGCCTGATAATGAGCGGCTTTAAACCCCGACTGGTGCGCTCCCTACGAGAGTTAGATAAGCATTGGGTTGAGGAGCTCGATTTCGTGCTTTGGGGGCTGCGCACCACACCTAACCGAACAACCAGATACACACCTTTCTTCATTGTGTACGGCGTACAAGCTGTTCTTCCCTGCGACATGATACATCTCTGTCATATCTACCTTTCCAAACTGTTTTCCCATGTTTTGGACTCTAATTTACATGATTTGAGTGGAACTAACCCCGACTGACGCTGTTTTCAGCAGAATTGCCTTGGTGTTATTTTTGTGCAGAAATAAAATTTCTCGGAATGACCTAGCACTTCAAGGATAGTATTTTTTAGAAAATATATCATATATTGGCAAAAAGATCCACCGGAGGGGGCCCACACCCTGGCCACAAGGTGGGTGGGCACGCCCTCCGTCCTTGTGGGCCCCCTGGACCTCCATCGACCTCAACTCCAACTCCATATATTCATGTTCGGGGAGACAAAATAAAGAAGAAGGATTCATCGCATTTTACGAGATGAATCCGCCACCACCTCATGTTCTTCCTCGGGAGGCCAGATCTGGAGTCCATTCGGGGCTCCAGAGAGTGGAGATCGTCCCCGTCATCATCACCAACATTCATCCATCACCAATTTCATGATGCTCACCGCCATGTGTGAGTAATTCTATCGTAGGCTTGCTGGACAGTGATGGGTTGGATGAGATTTACCATGTAATTGAGTTAGTTGTGTTAGGTTCTGATCCCTAGTATCCACTATGTTCTGAGATTGATGTTGCTATGAGCCTATGACTTTGCTATGCTCAATGCTTGTCACTAGGGCCCGAGTGCCATGATTTCAGATTTGAACCCATTATGTTTTCATGAAGATACATGTGTTCTTGATCCTATCTTGAAAGTTGTAGACACCTACTATGTGTTATGATCTGCATACCCCAAGGTGACAATAATTGGGATTGTTTCCGATGATTGCCATAGTTTGAGGAGTTCATCTATTCACTAAGTGCTAATGCTTTGTTCCAGTTCTCTATTAAAAGGAGGCCTTAATATGCTTTAGTTTACATTAGGAACCCACTGCCACGGGAGGGTAGGATAAAATATGTCATGCAAGTTCATTTCCATAAGCATGTATGACTATATATGGAATACATGCCTACATTATATTGATGAACTGGAGCTAGTTCTATGTCACCCTAGGTTATAAATGGTACAAGATGAATATCATCCGACACCTATCATCACTAATCCATTGCCTACGAGTTTGTTTCATATTGTTACTTGCTTCGTTACTTTCGTTACTGCTATTGTCACCATCACTACAAAACTTCTACTGTTACTTTTGCCACCGTTACCGTTACTTCCATACTACTTTGCTTCTAAATACTTTGCTCTAGATATTAAGTCTTTCAGGTGTGGTTGAATTGACAACTCAGCTGCTAATACTTGAGAATATTCTTTGGCTCCCCTTGTGTTGAATCAATAAATTTGGGATGAATACTCTATGCTCGAAAATTGTTGCGATCCCGTATATTTGTGGGCTATCAAGACCTTTCTCTGGTGTCGTTGCCGGGGAGCATAGCTCTATCCTCCGAGTCACTTGGGATTTATATCCGCTGATCACAATGAGGCCACTAAAGGATGGTAGAACCAAGATTCGTTCCCTCTAGAACAAGGGGAGGTAAGGAACTGCCATCTAGCTCTGCACTTGATTCTCCTTCTATTTTGAGTAAGCTTGCGACACCTACACCTGCTATTGATTCTGATATATCGCATGTTATTGATGATGCCACTTCTACTATGAATGATGCTTATGATGCTACTACTATGTTTGATAAAACTGTGCCCCTAGGAGAATTACTTGATGAACATCTTGCTAGAGCTAGAACTATTGATTATGCTAAAGATGATGATATTTCCGAATTCGATGAAATTATTGAAACTGAAAACTTTGTAACTCCTGTTAAAACTAGCTCTCCTAGATACAAATTGTTTGTTATGCCTGAGGGATATGTTATGGAAGGAGAGGTAGCTAGAGACTTTCTTGCTTGTAAGGATAGGAATGATCTTAAGAAATTACTACGCAAGTGGAAAGAAAAATATTTGAATGCTAGAATGCAATATGATCCTAAAATTTCCACTTCATCTATCCATGTTACTGATAATGATTATGAATTCTCTGTCGATCCTGAGTTAATTACTTTGGTTGAATCTGGTCCTTTTCATGGTTACGAATCTGAAACTGTTGTGGCACATCTTACTAAACTGAAAGATATAGCCACTCTATTTGCTCATGCGGAAAATTTTGCTATTACTATATTCTTAAATTGTTATTTATGGTTCAATTCTCTTGCTCCTGGTTGTGTGCATAGTCCCCAGGATATGATTTACTACTTCTCTGCAAAATATTTTCCTGCTCATAAGAAACAAGCCACCTTACAAGAAATATTTAACTTTGTGCAAATTGAAGAAGAGAGTCTCCCACAAGCTTGGGGGAGGATACTCCAACTACTTAATGCTTTGCCTAATCATCCTCTCGAGAAAAATGAAATACATGCTATCTTTTATAATGGACTAACTGATGCTTCTAGGGACCACCTAGATAGTTGTGCTGGTTGTGTTTTCAGGGAACGAACTGTTGAGCAAGCTAAAAAACTATTGAATAATATATTGAGAAATGATAATGGTTGGACTCTTCCCAAACACCTTCGAAGCCAACTCCGAAGAAAATAGGTATTCTATTTCTCAGTCCTAAAGATATGCAGGAGGCAAAGAAATCTATGAATGAAAAATGTATTAAAGTTGAAGATGTTAAGAATTTACTAGCTATTGAAGAAATACATGGTCTTGATAACCCGACACGGTTAGTAGAGGTAAATTCTCTCTATAGATTTGATGAATGTGATATTCCTCATAATAAGTTTGCTAGTCAATGCTTGGATGAGTTCGATAATTTTATTGTTAAACAAGAAAACTTCAATGCTTATGTTAGTAGACAACTGAAACGTAATGCTTATACGCTTGAATGCTTGGGTGATTATATGAGTAGAACTGTTAATGATCTTAAGCTTATTAGTAAACATGCTTCCATGGTTACAACTCAAGTAGAACAAGTACTTAAGGCACAGAATGATTTGCTTAATGAGTTGAATAGTAAAAAGAAAGATACTGCTATTAGAGTTGTGACTAGAGGTGGTAAAATGACTTAGGAATCTTTTGTATCCCGAGGGCCATCCTAAGAGGGTTGAGGAAGATTCTTAGAGAATTAATACTGATAAACCCAGACCTAGTAATAAAAAGAAAAAGAAAACTGATAGGACATTGCATGCTTCTAGTGAACCTATTATAGATACACCTGAAAATCCCAATGATATTTCTATTTATCATGTTGAGATACAATGTGGTGATGAACATGAACCTAGTGATAATTTTAATAATGATGTTCATACTAATGCTCAACCAAGTAATGATAATGATGTAGAGATTGAACCTGTTGTTGATCTTGATAACCCACAATCAAAGAATCAATGTTATGATAAGATAGACTTCATTGCTAGGAACCATGGTAAAGAAAGGGAACCATGGGTTCAGAAACCGATGCCCTTTCCTCCTAAACCATCCAATAAAAAGGATGATGAGGAATTTGGACGCTTTTGTGAGATGATTAGACCTATCTTTTTGCGTATGTGTTTGACTGATATGCTGAAAATGTCCCCCTATGCTAAGTATATGAAAGAAATTGTTACTAATAAAAGAAACATACCGGAAACTGAAATTCTACAATGCTTGCTAATTATACTTTTAAGGGTGGAATACCAAAGAAACTTGGAGATCCAAGAGTACCGACTATACCATGCTCCATTACAAGAAACTATGTTAAAACTACTTTATGTGATCTTGGAGCTGGTGTTAGTGTTATGTCTTTCTTTTTATATCGTAGACTTGATTTGAATAAGTTAACACCTACTAAAATCTCTTTGCAAATGGCCGATAAATCAACTGCTATACCCATCGGTATTTGTGAGGATGTGCCTGTTATGGTTGCAAACGTTACTATCTTAACGAACTTCGTTATTCTTGATATTCCCGAGGACGACAGTATGTCGATTATCCTTGGTAGACCCTTTTTGAATACTGTAGGGGCTGTTATCGATTGCAACAAAGCCAATGTCACTTTTCATGTTAATGGTAATGACCATACGGTACACTTTCCGAAGAAACAACCTCAAGTTAATAGCATCAATTCTATTGGAAAAATTTCAACTATTGCTATTGGAGGTTTTGAATTCCCTATTACTACTGTCAAAAAGAAATATGATATTCTTATTGTTGGGGACATGCATATCCCCGATTGAGGTAACCTAGTGTTATTCGAAAATTCTTCGGTTTTATGTTATTCGAATGAAGTTTGTTAATGAGACTTGATCAACCTCGTTAACGGATTCCTTTTGATGAGCATGAGATAGATGAATTTAGAGAGCACCACTCTCTGTACCCATCTTTAACTTTCTATTATTTGGATTAAATAAAGCAAAAATAGTATTATCCGTTTGTTTTCTTATTTATCCGAGCAATAAAAAATGTACCAAAAATAAAAGTTCTCCAAATGCCGTGAAAATTTAGTATGGTTTTTTATAGAATATTGAAGAATTTCTGGCACTGAACACAGACCAGTGGGCCTCACTAGTTGGCCACAAGGGTGGAGGGCGCGCCCCTGTCCATGTGGTCCCCACGTGTCCCCCTTCCACTTATTCCAGCACTCATCCACTTCATCTTCCTCCAGAAAAAATCACTCCACAACTCAAACTCGTGTTCCTACTCATTTTGTTGTCGTTTTTGATCTCCTTGCTCAAAGCTCCTTTCACAAGACTGATTTGGGGGATTGTTCCTCGGTATGTGACTCCTCCAATGGCCCAATTAGTTTTTGTTCTAGTTCTTTATTTATTGCAATTTTTTGTTGTTGTGGTGACCTTGTTCTTGAGCTTGCATGGCAAATTTATATGGTCCAAAGTAGTTTTAATTCATGATAGAGCCTCTAGGCACTTGTAGGAGTAGTTGCTATCAATTTTGTTGAGTTTGGTTCACTTTTATTTTGAGTCACTAAATTTTTTAGAATTTTTCAGAGAAAGAAAATGTTAGTAGAATGTACCAAGGTGGTTCTTCATGAAAGCAAGCACCGAGGCTCGCGATACGCAAACCAAATCTTGAACCACCAAGGGTAGCTCAAGTGAGGCCATGTGAATGGCCATGCGATGAATTTATGGTTTGCGCAGGTTTCAAGGATGAGTTTCATGCATACGTATACAATGCCGGCCTTGAGGATTTCGTGTTTTCGAATAAGTGCCTACAATATTATCAACTCACCGATTCCTTTGTGCGGAGGTTTGAGTTTTCATCTAAGCGCAATACTCATAATGTCCTGTTTGATCTTTATGATGAATCTTATACCATGGACCTAGACGATTTTTGTGATGCATTCTTAGTGAACCTCACAAATCTGATTACAATGATTTCCTTGATAGCATCACCCTGGGGGAAACTAGAAATATCACACAAGCCACCATAGGGAGCATTCTCTTTCCCGCTATACATTATTTTGCTCTCTTTATAGGAAGATGCATTAATGGTAAACATGAGCATAGCCACTTTTGCGTTCCAGATCTTAGTGTCCTTAAGTGTGCGGTGTTAGGTGATAAGCATTATAACTTGGGGGCCATTATTGCGAGGAGGTTACATCTTAATGCTAAAGATGGAGATTTATTTGGAGGGATTTATGCAACTTCTTTACCTAATTATTTGGGTGTACCCATAAGAGGATATGATATTGAGTTGCCACCTGCTTTTCTGTATTATGATGCTATGGTATGCTACCAGTTTCTTGAGAGGAACGAACAGTACCTCCAGTACCGATTAATCTTTGACAGACGGCGTGCCGTCCGTGTTACCCTTCCTTCTCCTACCTTCTTTAACTTTCAGGTAAAAGGGAGATTTTTTTATAACTAGAGAGGAGGCGAACGAGTATCAGAGAGAGTCGTAGGCCGCTCGCCTCCATGCTGCAACCCTTCAGGCCATAGCTGCCACATCCCAGTACAACCCCGATTACAACTTTGGATATCCACCAGGCCAGCCGTGGCCATAGACCAACTTAGGCAAAATTCTAAGCTTGGGGGAGTACGTATTTCTCACCGACATTACATTCCTGCTCACACATTCATTCTAGTTGCCGGTGTTCATACTTTTATATTGTATCATCCCTATTAGTTTATTCTTCTCGCTTTCTTATGAGTTTGAAAAACATTGAAAATACCCAAAAATATTTCTCACTTCTTTTTGTCTTTTCCTTTTCGCTTGTTCTTATAGTAGTTTGTAGTATTAAAAGAAAATCCAAAAATATTTCTTGTTCTTCTTTTGTTTGTTGGGAGCTTTCCTATGTAAATATTCTTTCTCGTTCTTGTTTTACTTTCTTGTGAAAAACAAAAACTCCAAAAACATTTTAGTGTGTTTCTTTGAAATTCTTTTCTTTTTCTTTGGAGGTCGAGAGGAGAAGACCATGATAAAAATGATGAGTGGCTCTCATATGCATTATTGATTATCTAACAATAGCCCATATTACCTTGTCTTCTCCTTTGAATAAGTGTTTATAGATTCCAGCTTAGTCCAATGCACGTGCACTCTTATTATTATTCACACCGTTCACTCGTACAAGTGAAAGGCAATAATGACGATATATGATGAAATGATTGAGACGGAGAAAAGCTGGTATGAACTCGACCTATTTTGTTTTTGTAAATATGATTAGCTTGTCGTTCCTGATTCGGCCTATTATGAATGAAATATGTTGGCAATGACAATTAGAGATTACAGTTACTAATGCCAGGCTTAATCAAGGGGTTTATAATGGTTTACCTTGCGTGCCAACATGCTTATGAAATGGTTATGATGTAGTATGATAGGATGGTATCCTCCTTTGAATGATCCGAGTGGCTTGACTTGGCACATGTTCACGCATGTAGTTGAAATAAAATCAACATAGCCTCCACGATATTTATGTTCATGGTGATTTATATCCTACTCATGCTTGCACTGAATGTTGGTTAATCTCAATGCATGTTTATGACCGTTGTCGCTCTCTAGTTTTTCGCTTCCCATTCTTTTTCTAAGCCTTCACTTGTACTAAGCGAGAATACTGCTTGTGCATCCACTTCCATAAACCCAAAGTTGTTCCATATGAGTCCACCATACCTACCTCTATGCGGTATTTACCTGTCGTTCCAAGTAAATTTGCATGTGCCAAACTCTGAACCTTCAAATAAAGTTCTGTTTTGTATGCCCGAATTGCTCATGTGGCAACTGGGGGCTGTCACTATCTTCGACGCTAGGTGGGTTATTATCGCGATGAGTGGACTCTGCTTGTCATTCACGAGAAAATGGCCGATAACCGGGATGCCCAGTCCCATGCTCAAAATCAAATCAAAATATAATTAAACAAAAATCCCCCAGGACTATCGTTGGTATGGATGGTACCCGTTGTTTTGGATAAGCCGTGGAGTGTGATTGATGGTGGAGGGTGAGTAAAACTTTACCATTCTGTTTGGGAACCGCCTATAATGTATTTAGCATGGAAGATATTGAGAACTCTTGGTCATTGCGCTGACAACAAAAGCATACCGCTCAAAGTTATATTTATCTTTGTTTTAAAAACTCGAGCTCTGGCACCTCTGCAAATCTCTGCTTCCCTCCACGAAGGGCCTATCTATTTACTTTTATGGCCGAGTCGTCATCTTCTTATAAAAAGCACCAGGTGGGGAGCATCTCTGTCATTTATATGCGTTGTTATTAATTGATATTGAGTATGAGTGTGACTGGATCTCTTTTACCATGGATTACAATATCTAGTCAGTCCTTGATGTTCTCAGGTGCTTTGCATTTATGTTTTGCGGTCTTAGAGAGGGCGAGCGAAATACCACTTTGTCATATTATATCATCATTGTTTTGAAAAGTGTTATCATCCGAGATTTATTATTATTGCTGGCTAGTTGATTGTGTCATTGATATGAGTAAATATGAGACCTAAATGTTATTATGTATATGGTTAGTTCAGAATCTTCGCTAAAAACTTGAATGTTGGTTTTACATATTTGCAACAACAAGATCAAACAGAGTTTGTAAAAGTTTTTCTTTGTCACTTTCAGTTTATCAACTGAATTGATTGAGGACAAGCAATGTGTTAAGCTTGGGGCGATCAATACGTCTCCGTCATATCTACTTTTCCAAACTTGTTTGCCCTTGTTTTGGACTCTAATTTCCATGATTTGAATGGAACTAACCCGGACTGACCTGAAACAAAAGTTTGCCTTGGTGTTTTGCCCTTGTTTTCAACAAAATTACCTTGGTGTTATTTTTGTGCAGAAATAAAAGTTCTTGGAATGGCCTGAAACTTCACGAAGAGTATTTTGAGAAAATATAAAAAATATTGGCGAAAAGATACCTAGAGGGGGCGCGCCCTCCGTCCTTGTGGGCCTCCTGGATCTCCGCCGAACTCAACTCCAACCCCATATATTCGTGTTCGGGGAGAAAAATAAATAAGAATGATTCATCGCGTTTTATGATACGAAGCCTCCGCCACCTTCTATTCTTCCCCGGAGGCCAGATCTGGAGTCCATTTGGGGCTCCGGAGAGTGGAGATCGTCGCCGTCATCATCATCAACCTTCCTCCATCACCAATTTCATCATGCTCATATCGCCGTGTGAGAGTAATTCTAGCATAGGCTTGCTGGACGGTGATGGGTTGGATGAGATTTAACATGTAATCAAGTTAGTTTTGTTAGGGTTTGATCCCTAGTACGAACTATGTTCGAAGATTTATGTTGTTATGACTTTGCTATGCTTAATGCTTGTCACTAGGGACCGAGTGCCATGATTTCAGATCTGAACCTATTATGTTTTCATGAATATACATGTGTTCTTGATCCAATCTTGCAAGTTGTAGACACCTACGATGTATTATGATCTGCATACCTCAAGGTGACAATAATTGGGATTCTTTCCGGTGATTGTCGTAGTTTGAGGAGTTCATGTATTCTCTAAGTGCTAATGCTTTGTTTCGGTTCTCTATTAAAAGGAGGCCTTAATATCCCTTAGTTTCCATTAGGACCCCGCTGCCATGGGAGGGTAGGACAAAAGATGTCATGCAAGTTCTTTTTCATAAGCACGTATGATTATATACGGAATACATGCCTACATTATATTGATGAATTGGAGCTAGTTTTGTGTCACCCTAGGTTAAACTGCTACATGATGAATATCATCTGGCACCTGTCACCACCGATCCATTGCCTACAAGTTTGTTTCAAATTGATAGTCTCTTCGTTACTTTCGGTACTGCCGTTGTCACCATCACTACAAAACTACTACTATTACTTTTGCCACAGTTACCGTTACTTCAATTGTACTTTGCTACTAAATAGTTTGCTACAGATATTAAGTCTTTCAGGTGTGGTTGAATTGACAACTCAACTGCTAATACTTGAGAATATTCTTTGGCTCCCCTTGTGTCGAATCAATAAATTCGGGTTGAATACTCTACCTCGAAAACTGTTGCGATCCCCTATACTTTAGGGTTATCATGACATTATTCATGACTCACCTCGAGTGCGCATGTATGAAGAGCGAGAAGCCGAGCCCGATTGGCAGGATGACCTAGACGGCCTCGAAGAGGAGCGCGATATTGTGCAAGCTCATTACACATTTTATCAACAATAGGCCAGGCGATACCAAAGCAGAGAAGTGCGGGCGAAAACATACAAAGTTGGCAATCTCGTCTTGCGTCTCCTAGAGAAGAAAATGGGTAAGCTCAAACCAAGATGGGAGGGCCCCGTCATCGTAGATGAGGTTCTCATAGGAGGATCTTGTCGCCTTCGTAATGCATTGGATAATTGCCTTGAGCCAAATCCATGGAACCCTGCTTGGCTCCTACGATTCTACGGATAGTTCCGTATTACCTTTTTTATTTTGACTAGGTTCCTTTTTCTCCTCTCCCTTTTTATTTTTCCTTTTAGTGTCCCAGGATGTGTTTGGATCTACCGAACTATTAGGGGTACACATCTTTAAATGTACATACCCACAATAACTAGGGGCTTCTTTGACGAAGCTTACTACTAAAAGCTTGTTGTTTACATTGTTTACGTCATTTGTTCTATACATTTTTTGCCACTATATGCACCTCTATGACTTACGTTTTTTGCCAAGACGGGTTGCATTGCTCCTGTGTTTATACCCTACTTTCCCCGATTGTTCAGCTAGGGTGTAAAGGGAGCACCTCTGCGATTGTTACAACCGGGTAATCCGGATCTGTAACTCAGAAAGGTGAAGCCGAAAGGTAGCATTCGTAAGGGAATAATTGGTCGGCAAGCAACGACAAATTATTTACGTTTATGTAATTCTTCTAAAAAATAGGGGAGAGGCTGCCCGTAATTATATCTTTTGGATCAAAGCCTAGGCATGCATAATTAAGCATGCTAGCCCAAGGAAAGGAACCCTTAACGAAACTATTTTCCCTGGAAGATGTTTCTTATGTTAAATATTAATATAACATAGCTCCCCGAACAAATTTTGTCTGCTTGAGCAATATGACCGGATAGCCTGGTTTCCGAAAATAATGAGTTTTTATTACATTCAAACATGGTATCCGGAAACACACGAACCCTTAGGTTCGGAGGTTGAAGCCGAAGGCCTGCCATGACAAATTTTGAAAAGTTTGGCTGGAGATAAGTTTGATGATAAAGTACAAGTCCGACTCGTTATCTATGCCATCTATAAGACTATTTAAGCTACAGTCTTGTTGCAAATATTTCACAGCCATCATCGCTTGGTCATATACCAAGCTCATGGGAATCTCTTTTCCATCCGGTCCCCGAGGTCCAACTCGGCCCATACATTTTGGCTCGAGTCCGGTGTAGTGTGTTTTCACGATCGCCCATGCCTCTCATGCACCTTCTCGGCATGCCGAAGCCTTCCATAGCTCAAAGCGGCGCCGAGCACCTTTCAACAGGTTCACCAAATCCTCCATACTTTCTGGAGGGGCATCGGATGGCCATAAGGCTTTGACCATACTCTTTATGGCTTTCCAGGCCTGCTCATGCACTATGGAAAGCTCTTTTAGTACGTTGCCTCGGAATTCGGATACTTCTTCATGATGCCCGGTAAACAGACCTACAAGAACAACATTATAATACTCCGAATTACTGGATAATATGAGTGCCCTCGATGTTTCAAAGGTCATACCAAATATACCACCTTTCAACTTTTTCTTTTCTTTTAGTGCATCCGATAATTGAGCCTTTAAGCTCTCTATCTCTTCGGCTTGCTTATCATTTTCCTCCTTGAACTTGTTCTTTTGGTCAATGGTCCATCCTAGTACCCGATGACCGACTGCTTCTTGCTTCTCAGCATATTCATGGGCTTTCTTGCCGGCCTTTAAGCTCTATTCTAGTTGACCTATAGATTCCGCTGCTAAAATACAACAAATGTGTGCTTAAACACCATTGCAGCAGATCATATTTTTCGGATACTATTTTTTCCTTACCACGAGCTCCCCTCATGAATTTCTTCACTTCCTCTAGCTCTCTGGTGGCAGCATTTAGCTTTGTCCGGCTCGTTTCAAGCTCCCGGGAAAGCGCGTTGTTCTTCTCTTTGAGAACCCGCGGCCATAATGATCCTTAAATCGGTTGGACTAACCGCTTCAAGTCTTGGGGGCTACTGGCATATATTTATTAAATTTACACAAACTCTTTCCTGTATATCCTTTGAAAACAGGTGAGTGACTCCTGCATGTACATCTTGTGCGGCTCAGATATATGCATCCAGGAGCTCAGGGCATTGAATTCCTACTCAGTGAAAGCCGGAGCACGCATGGCCCCTTTTAGTCATCGCTGATTCATCATTCTCTCCACTTCGGAATTTGTGATGGATAAGTCATCCGAATCCTCATGATGTGGATAATTTGGTGCCTCATCCGTATTGGTTCTCGTCCTGGTTAATGAGTCCAGTGCCGGATTAGCTGGTGATCGGCTAACTGGGTCTTCGGACATGGTTCGCCGTATGCTCCTTCTGAGATGAAACGGGAGGAGAAGTCTGAAAATCTAGTCTTATGCGTAAGCACATATTAAAGGTTATACCTCTTTGATTATGGAGGGGGCTCAATGGCGCTCCCAGTTTCCTTTCGTTTTGAAGGCTCGCCCTGCGTAGGCACTATCTTCTTAGATGCCGCCCTCGATGCAGTGCGGCTCGCTGAGCGCCGAGCCTTTTGAGCATGAGTCAATGCAATGGGTGAGGCGCAAGGGGAGGGATCCTTTTTTGAGGATGTCTTCTGGGCACTTACATTGGAGGAAGGGAGAAGGCCGAGATAATCAGCCATAATAGCCACTTCCGAGCCATCAAGGCTTGCTTGATGAAAGACTCCATTATCAAGCTCTATAAATATATCCGGATCCTCATGGAATCCGGGGTCTTCGTTGCGAGCATAGTCCTCTGGCTGTGGGGAGGGGCAATGAACCTTCTCGACCACCCTCCTGCATGTCTGTTTTAAAATGACCGAAATAACTTGATTAGCACATATCAATAATGAGGTTGGATAATGCTGGTAATAAAAAACCTTACCCATTCGATAGGATTATAAATGGAAAAAACCTTCCCAAAAATTTAAACGGGTGAATTCTTCTTTCTCCCCTTATAAAGATCTGCCAGAATGGCGGCCGGAGCAGCTGAGGTATCCGGGCCCTGGCGCTTGTAATGAGACGCGTCGTCCATTCCATTGTAACACCATAATGGGTGCCCCCTGGACCGAAGGGGATGGATGCATTGCTTTATCGCAATGGCCATGACTTCGATATCAAGAGTTTGGAATGGGCTAGTACCCTGACCTTATTAAATAGCCTCTTGACTTCCTCACTATCTCCTTGCTTGGGGCCGGGGGCGCCAATTGAAGCGGTTCTTCAAAGGAGAGCTGGAGAATTCAGGAAGTCCATGCCGAACTGGGTCTTGGAGGGGAACGTCCTCAATATAAAACCATTCCAAAGTCCATTCTTCGGATTCCTTCTTGGGAGTTCTGGCGAGGTAGCCTGTTTCGGCTATGCGCCATTCTTCGGCGCCGCCCACTTCAAATATGGGACCCCTTGGGAACAAGGGACGAGGCAAAAGAACTTTCTCCATAGTTCTAAATGAGCCTCATAGCCTAAAAAAGCTCGCAGAGAACGACAAAACCTGAAATGTGCAGGATAGAACCTGGTGTGAGGTTGTGTAGGTGGATCCCGTAGAATTCCAACAGACCTCTGAGGAAGGGGTGGATCAGAAATCCTAAGCCCCTTAGAAGAAACGAGACGAAGCAGACCCTCTCCTCCTTGCTGTTGTTGGGGTAATTTTCTACTAGCACCTTGTTGCCAATCGAGGCCAATCCCGCCCGCACGGAGACTAGATCTGCGGGAAGGAGATACCCCTCCATCTGACGTGAGACATTGAGCAGCTTCCCCAATCACCCTCTTCAGGGCCATGAGGGCGTGCGAAAGAGCTAGGGGCATTTGCCATGCTTTGAAGTTTTTCGTGGTTTGCTGTGATGCTCTTTGCACGATGAGGAATGGCATCTGGGGATCTGTCCTTAAATAGATACCGCCCTTACATGATAGGGGGTTTATTTGTAAAAATAATAATATGGTGGACCATTCGCATTCGCCCGATGTGTGCAAATTGAGGCAATGACGGGAAGGAATCGTAAAGGCAGGGTATAAAGGTCGAAGTCGGACTGTCATCACTCGAGAGTATATTAAAGAACCCGCCTTGCAAACCGAAGACATAAAGTCGGATACTACATCATCATTGAAGGCAAGTTCGGAGGCTACTTAGGGGGTCCTGGATTAGGGGGTCCTCACGTGTCCGGTCTATTCAATAGGGGCTGGATTGATGGGCCATGAAGATAAAGTAGAAGACCATCCCCCGAGTCCGGATATGACTCCTATGTGCGCAGAACAACAAGTTTAGTGTCCGGGTGTAATACTTCCTTCCTCTATGAATCGACCATGTACAACACTAGGCCCCTCCGGTGTGTATATAAACCAGAGGGTCCTGTATGTAGGGATCATTAGAATAATCATAGGCTAGACGGGTAGGGTTTAGCCATTACGTTCTCGAGGAAGATCAACTCTTGTAACCCCTATACTCATCGAATACAATCGAGCAAGACATAGGGTTTTACCTCCTTTGAGAGGGCCCGAACCTTGGTAAACGTCATGTCCCTATTGTCCCTCGTTACCATCGATACTTAGACTCACAACTTGGGCCCCCTACCCGAGATCTACCACTTTTGACACCGACAGCTGCGAACATGACACTACAATCAGAGACCCTTCAACGAAACTATGTGCAATGCATTAATCGCAACCGGTGATGTAAAAAACTCGTCAAAAAGGTGCAAAATGTTTGCGATGACGGATACATCAAACATTGTTCATATTTTAGTTGCGTGTGCAATGCGGGGCATACGATTCAGTTCAGCGAACTATATGCGATTAGGCAGAATGACAGAAACGGGCTGCCAGATTAAGCTGTGTGTGATATAAGCATACAGTTCACTCGAATGAACTGTTTGTGATTAGGCAACACAAAAGAAATGGTCAGCCAGATCAAGGTCTGTGTGACATATGGCATATAGTTCACTCGGATGAACTGTTTGCATTGAGCCAAGAGAATACAAACGTTTCAATTTAACAAGATGTGTGATACATGGCAGACAGTTCTGTAATCAGAAATGTGTGCGTAGACCGATAATAACACAGACGATTGCTGCTAATAAGCCGTGTGTGTTGTGGGCAAATGCTTGCTGGTATATAATTGTCAGCGATTGATGAAATCATCACCGACGGGTTCCCTAGTGTGGTCTGTGTGCGATGTCGTTGCACACAAAACAACACCATATGTACTTAATTATATCTTATAAGGACTTGATTCCATAAATAGATTGAACATCCAATTACATAGGTGGCTAGTACACACATGACCTTTGCACACACCAACGTATGTTCCAAAATGCACAGAAAACTCAAATAATTTATAAAAAGGCAAAACGAACCCTGAATAATTTCATATTTTTAGGACGACGCTCCTATAGTTGCATGTTGCCTCTGTAAAATAAATCAAGGAGGGAAGAGACAACGTATGTCATTTCGCACACATAGATGACAAGTTCCCTCTCAAAACCATCAGCCTTTTTGAGAGAAGCTCCAGTTTGTAAGTAGTTTACACCAAAACTTGTCCCAAATTGGACTAATTTTTTACCACAACATGTTGGTGCCATGTCATAACACTATGCCAAGTTTCATGATGTTGAGGTGAGTTTTGGATTTACATTACTTTTAAAACCAGGTTTCTCAATGTTTACTGTCGAGTTGGCACCACCCTGGATAGGCTTTTTCCTCGTGGGTCCCAAATGACAAATCCAAATATGTCACTACCAGGCAGCTTTTCTTATTAAAAATTACAACCCATTTGGTGTGCTAGCTAAAAATAAGTTTGTGGGTGCTGGTGCGTGCTAAGAATTTGCGGGTTCTATAATGAACAAAGATCTCATGGATCTCATGAGAGTGATGTTCTTTCCCTATGTTGTGAATGCTTATAATATTTATGTCTTAATTAAAGAAATGGAAAGCCATTGGCCCAATATGAAAGAAGATATGGGTAAAAGCCGAGTTGAATAGGGCAAACAATATCTAACTCCAGCTTACAAAAAGCACAAAAGCACGAGGATCAATTGCTCATCGGGTTTAGACAAAATCCATATTGAACAGGACACTGACATCTAATTCAACCAAAGTTCAAAGCCGAGTTGAAAAGGGCAAATAATATCTAACTCCAGCTTACAAAAAGTACAAAAGTATGAGGATTAATGGTTCATCAGGTTTAGTCAAAATCCATATTGAACAGGACATTGGTATGTAACTCAACCAATTTTTTTGGCAGTCACAATCAATTGGAGTGGTCTGATCCATAAAATCAAGATCCCAATACAAAAATTCTAGTGCTCCATGATGGCGACAAGCTGTTGTAAATAGAAGCCGAGCACGATCAGAAGCCCTTAGGTCCACTTGAAACTTCTTTGTATGTTGTTCAACACTTACTGCCATGAGAAATTTCTTGTCAAAAAACTTAATCCTCACAGACAATAGTGCCATTGCATTCAACATGAATAATGTGACAAAGCTAGTGTTTGCATTGTTTGATGCATATCCTTCCAGCATTACTATCTTCAAACGAATGTCATGAGATATGAGAAAATCCCGGTACTTCTTGCACCATCGATTGGTTATACCTTTTTTCTCCATGTGTTAGTGCCTAAATAGAGATGAAGATTGAAAATAGTTAATGTCTAAAAAATATTATGTTGAAAGAGCAATAGCTGAATGATCAATTATAGTACATTACATATGGGCATTCAATGTGCATGAAATCATCACGTTTACATACAAATTCTATAGACATGGAAAGCATTGCAGCCAGGCAATAATGATGTTGAGATAAAAACACCACATATTGATATATAAGGTCTTGACAAAATCCACCACCACTGATAGGACGGACAAGCTCTTCATTGAGCATATAACATAATATTAGAACTGAAAGTGTACTCCAAGACGATACTTAACTTATGCGCACAAATGAAAAATGCAAATTACAAAAGTGTACGCGAATAATATACAGTACCTCACTAGGTGTCGAGGAAAACACCATCTTGAACCATTTAAACAGATCAGAAATTGCACCCAAGGTCTCCAGTTCAGGCGCAGAGACCATAGTTATTTGTGAAGGTTTATAACAACAATTAAGGAGCAACCTTTGAAGTGAAGCGGCATCTTCGATGATGAGATCCTGTCCTTCAAAATGAATTCTAATGTTTACAAGGTGAGGCGGCTTTATTTTGAGACATGGATATGGATTCCTTTTCCAAAACAAGCACCAAACGCTCTAGTGTAGGGCAGATGGAGCGGATGATGCTGTGTAGTGAGGTCACCGACAGATCAACCAACACATGAGAAAGATTTTTCAGTAGTGGTAGTCCAAGCATTTGTACCAGATTTTCTGCTAGACGGGACTGGGTCAAGGTGGCGGTGTGAAGAGAGGAGGAAAATCATGACCTGGGCATCGGTGGTGAGGGCACAGATGCAACTCTTGGTGGTAAGCTATCGCTGTAGTAATTGTAGAACTCAAGCTGCTCGATTTTATTGAATTGACGGGATGTCAGCCAGGCAGCCACCATGCAGGGTATGTCCAGAAGGTAGCATGCCGGGATGTAGATGCGTTGAATGGAGCCCTGGTGGGAGGAGATGATGGCTCAGGGGAGTTCAGAATCGTCATAGACATATAGCTGACGACAGTCGAGATTAAGAGATGCGGCGCGCCACTGAGTGCACCACCGAGATGCGAGGACTTGTGTGCAACATCCATCCTTGGTGGGGAGAAGGTAGATTATCTTCCCAAGGATGGCGTCCGGGAGATCGTTGATGCGGTCCGCCGGAGATTCTACTAGTTCCTCTGGTCTAGGGTGGGGGCGTGGCCGCTTCTGGCCGTGTAGCCGGGTCCAAGATCTAATTCCAGCAGCTGTGCTGGCTAGAGCCTCATCTATGTACATACCAATCTGAAAGAAAAAATGGAGAAAAATACATGTAGGACATTCAAAATCAATTCTCGGGATCTGGAAGAATAAAAGGCACAAACATATATGTAGGATATTGAAAATCAATTCTGAAGATCTGGCCACGGATTATTAGCACACACGCTAACCCTAGATGGATTATTAGCAAAGATCATTTGTACAGAACAAACAAGTAATCACTAACCCTATACATATACCATTCAAACAATCAATACACTACATGCATCTAATGGATTTTAATTACTCTGATTTCATAGACTGAGAGAACATAACCTTAGGATTTGTATTCCAAAAAATAGAGAGAGGGAGGGGGAGTAACCATAGAAAACGCATGATAGGTTTGCCGCACAAATGGGTATATAGATGACTAACTGCTTTTTCGTCCGAGTCGCAGTCGTTGCTGGAGTTGCTGTTGACCTCCGACTCTGGCTGGGGGAGGGGCACAGCAGTGCCGACGAAGTCACGGCCGTGTTGTTGCCCGCGCGAGACCTCATCGGAGGCGACGTCAACCTCTATGCCCAGTTTCACGCATTATGCGGGTGCTTCACCAACCCTGGCATCGCAACTCCCTTGGATGGTGCACTTCAGTGGCATCCTCATACACTCCATAGTACAGACGTTGGTGACCACTGTGGGCCGGGGGTGCGGCCACCTATTTTGGTCGGCGGCTCGGTCGCACCATTAATACGGACCAATGGGTGTGAGGTGGGCGGCGGCCAAAGCCTGTCTCACCTCCTAGTGAGCCTGCGCGGCGGACTTCTGGCATTCCTATCATCATTTCACACACCTACTCGCATGCCTCCTGGTGACATTGCGTAGAGAAAACACCTCACGTCAATTCACAAACCTGCACGCATACCTCCCGATCTGCCTGGATGGCGGACTGCTGACTTCTCGCGTGCGTCCCATCAACTCACAACTGATTGCCCAACACACGTACGGGGCAGGACGTGAAGCCCCAAGACAAAAGCTCGAGAAGACTTCCATATTTCGTGATCACCATGTGTTTCTTTTTGCTTTCTCTATTTATTTTTGCATTGCTTCATGTCATCACGTCACGATGGCATTAATTTTGCAACCCAACAAAAACTCACATAAATAAATCGTATGGACCTTCAGTCCATTTAAATCGAGGGATATTCACAATGGTGAGTTCTCTTTATAACATATCCTCCCAATACTTAGGGAGCTATATTAAACCATCCCTTTGACTTGGAATCACCTATAACAGATTTGCACCATTCATCAATTTTCTTTTATACAACTCAACTTCTTTTCTTCTTTTGAGGCCTTTTAGTAAAATTGAGTTGCAATTTTACTTTATCCATAGATGTTCCAAATCTGCTCATAAATCACATCTAGTGTGTAGGGTCACCTCCTGTAATTTCAACCCATTTGGAGTTCATTTGAATGGGGTTCGAAATGCAAACATGTGGAGTTAGATTCAACATGTTTGGATTTTACTTCCTCTAACAACCTCATGCCATTTTTGTTACATTCCTTATATTTTATGAGTCCAAGAAAATTGACCTGCTGCTCAAATGATTCTTCTTGACCTCTTTCTCTATTTTCTAGACCCTCTGTCTAGTTGTTGTTAAGCAGTAAAAGAGTTTTGAAGTAGAGAGAGAGAGAGATCAGAGCCCAGCTGCAGCCGGCCGGCCGACCTAGTGTCGAGCCCAAGGCTCACCCTATTTTCCCTCTTAACCTAACCTACCTGATTCCCATCTCCCGATCCACGCCCTCTCCCTCGACTCCCTCTCCCTTGTTCCCCTGCTTGCGCCGCCAGGAGAGCTCGCTCCCGATCCGGTGACCTGCCGCACCACCCCTTCGCGCGACCCCTTCCCTGCTCGTCCCTGCCATGCCGACCCTTCTCCCCTTGCCGCCACCATGCACGCGACCGCACCGGCCTCTCCCTCCTTGCCTGCCTCCTCGTCTACACGGCATCGCTGCCGCTGGAGCTCGCCCCCGTCAAGGCCGGCAGCAGCTGCAGCTGCACCCTCTCCGATGCCATCATGTCCCCGCCGCCAACTCTCCTCGCCGGAGGAGCACCAGGAGGACTGGAGAACTTCCGTCGTCGCCCCATTCCCTACTTCCCTGGGGTCTACACCGCGAGGCCTTCTTCGAGACAAGGTCATTGCCGCAACGTCGTGCTCGTACCCTGCGAGGTCCAGCAAGCCGTTGTCGCCGCCAAGACCTACAGCCCGTGCTGCTTCACCCCGAGCACGTCGCCCCGGCTACCTGCTCTTGCCAGCCACTTAAGCCCTCTGCTCGACTAGGACCTCTTCACCTCCAGCGCCCCTCCATGGACGCCCACCACCACCGTTGCAAACACCGGGAGCATCATGTCTAGAACCCTACAACCTTCGGATGTGTTCGTGTTGTTTGGCCTTTGGGTCACCGTTGCCGTTTTGGTGCAAGTACTACTACGCGTGTACAACTACCATCCTCTCCGAATCTCCAAGTACCACGACGCCCGGAGCCCACCGTTATGTCAAGTTCGACTACCTTCACGTGTACCACTACTATCGCAAGTAACCCCACCGACAAGACCGACGCCCGAACGACTACAAACCGAAACGCCAAGTTCTTCTCCGAACGTGTACGACTACACCCAATGATGCGTCGAGTTCCTCTACCTATTTCCCCGAACATCTACGGAACGTGTACCACTACTTCCACCACCGCCGCCACGTGAACGACTACTTCCCACGACGCCCTGTGAACGACTACTTCCACTACCGTCGCCAGACCGACTATTTCCCTCAATGAACTCAACCCACTTCAAAAATGGCCGCTTCGAAGGTATACTGCCGAGATGACCTGTGGTCGAATGCATGTTGTATGAGACGCTTGTGTTTGCATCGTGCTAGTTTGTTTTGTGCACATCCCTCGTTTCTTTGCCACCGTCATGTGGGACACCCGTTTTACGGGATCACCCCATCTTCTTTCGCATGACAGGCTCTCGCTCCTTCTTTTGCACCGGTCTCTCGACGAGTTACCGGAACCGATATGTTGTTGTGGCATCATTTTCGAATTCATCGCCATGGCACCCCTTCCTTTCCATCATGGTGACAAATGCTTCACAACATGCTCATGCCAAAGTTTTCATAAAATTGCATAAAAACATGCTTTTGTCATCCGCATCATGATAAAAACATTTAAAATGTTTAAATTGTTGTTTGCTTAAAATTGCTAGACATGCACATGGGGATTTTGCGGAATTGTTTTTGTTATTTCCGACCTCATTTAAAATACCTAGATAGTGTAGTTTGCTCATGCTGCATCTCTTCCCATGTTAAAGAACATTTAATATTGTTGGGTATATAAATGAGAGTCCACTAAATAAATAAAATGTGGTGTTTTGTCAATACGTGACTTGTTGCATATTGAGCTCCACTTAATTTGTAGTGTTGTTTGTGCACTTTGCCATGCCATGCATATTTAAACCAGACATGCATCATACTTTGTTGAGCATCATGTCTTGTTTATGTGTTGCGTGTTTACCATGTTGTTTGCTTCTTTTCGGTTTGCTTCTCGTTAGCTTCGGTTTCGTTCCGGAGTTGTGAGGATTCATTCGACTACGCTTGTTCGTCTTCGTTGGTTTGTCTTCGTCATGGACTCATTCTTCTTCCTAGCGGGATCTCAGGCAAGATGACCATCACATGGGATCTCATTACTATCATTGCCATGCTAGTTGTCTCGATGCTATTGCTATATGTCACGCTACCTATCTATTTGTTGTCAGCCCCTCCTTGTTGCCATGAAACCTCTAACCTTTGACACCATCCCAACAAATCGTTGTTTGGCTATGTTACCGCTTGCTCAGCCCCTCTTATAGCGTTGTTAGTTGCACGTGAAGATAAAGATTGCTCCATGTCGGATCTTGGATGTTGGAATATCACAATATCTATTACTATATTTAACACACCTATATACTTGGCAATGGGTGGAAGGCTTGGCCTTTTGCTCGGTGTTTTGTTCCACTCATGCCGCCTTAAGAACCAATAAACCGGTGTTATGTTCCTTGATTTTGCGTTCCTAACGCGGTTGGGTTTATGGGGACCCGTTGACAGTTTGCTTTGAGTAAAACTCCACCAGCAAGGCCGAACGTGGGTTTTACCATTTGCCTAATAACTAAAAACTTGCATAGGGAGTAATTAAACCGAGGATTCTTAATTTAAAAACCGGGCCAGTGCTCCTCATGAGTGTTGGTCCAAACTAGAGTCGTTTGTGGCGCTGCCCCTTCGCAACTTGGGGTATTTGGTCGTTGTACGCTGTGCTCATCCGGACGTGGCATGAGACGAGATACGCGCGGCTACTATCAGGGTGTCGACACGTCGGGAGGTCTTGCTGGACTTGTTTTACCATTGTCCAAATGTCTTGTGCACCGGGATTCCGAGTCTGATCGGGTTGTCCCTAAGATAATGTTTTTTTACCTCTGCTAAGCGTGAGAGCTTGTGATGGGCTAAGTTGGGACACCCCTGCAGGGTTATGATCTTTCAAAAGTCGTGCCCGCGGTTATGTGGCAGATTGGAATTTGTTAATTTCCGGTTGTAGAAGACTTGACAGAGGATTCGAAATAAAATACACCAACCGCGTGAGTAACCATGACCGTCTCTTTTCACTCTGAGAAGAGAACACAGTGGGGTTATTGTTGCCTCATAGGTAGTTCAGGATCACTTAGCGATCATTACTAGTTTGCGACCGTTTGCGTAGATGCTCATCTTATTCTTGTACTCGTAAGTTAGCCACCATACAAATGCTTAGCCGCTGCTGCAACCTCACCACTTAACCTCTCCATACCCATTAAGCTTTGCTAGTCTTGATACCCATGGTTATGGGATTGCTAAGTCCTCGTGGCTCACAGATACTACAACACCAGTTGCAGGTGCAGGTTTCCGATGACTTGACGTGAGAGCGATGTTTACTTGTGTTGGAGTTCTTTCTTCTTCGTCTTCGTCGATCTTGGGATAGGTTCCTGGTCGACTGCCTGGGATGCAGGATGGATGTCATTGTGCTTTTCATGTTTTCATCCGTAGTCGGGTGTCTTGTGTATAATGTGTTGTATTCATGTGGAGTTTTATGACTTGTATGTATCCCCCATGTATGTATGTATTGGTACGATGTAATGATATCCATCTTGCTAAGCGCCCGAAATGCGGTTGTGTCCCAATCACGAGTTTGTCACGTGATCGGGATAGAATCGCATCTTGGGCGTGACACGGGGCACGTGGCAGCATGTATATCTTTTGTTTTTTGATGATTCATTCTACCGCTTTACTGCTTAACCAAAGCATGGCACGATCTAACGCACACAGTTTGAATAAATAATACGTATGCGATATTTGTTGTTGTTATTAACAACTAGCAAAGTGGCCCGCTCGATGCGCGGGCTAGGATTTGTAAAGTTAAATTTTAAGAATATTTCTCTTAAAGTATAAATGGAACTAATTGTGGAGACATATTTTAAGTATTAGAATTTCATATTTTTTCTTTGATGTTTTTTAAATATATATGAATATATTGGTGTTCGTTCATACTTTAATTGCTAATTATTCATTCCATTATAATTGTTGTTTTATGATCGACTGTATTTTTAATTGTACTTTTAAACTATAGTTTTATTATCAACTGCATTATCCAAAAAAATGTATGTTTGCTAACAAAGTATTCATTTTTTTGCTCTGTAAAGAGTAATTCGATAACGGTTTGTAGAATTAGCAGATTTTCGTATTGTTTCTGAAATGTATTTTTTTCTTGAGAAATTGTCTTACATTTTGAGATGGATTATTTGGTTATGTAGACATGCATCATAGTAGCAAAGGTGACCTTTTGTATGTTTACTGTGTTAAAAAAATAGTACTTGTGTGTAGACATATTTGAGTGCTAGATAGATTTGTTTGACGGACAACTAATATGAAATGGATTGACGCGTACACTCAGCAGTACAAGGTCGTCTTACATTTTGACGTTACATTGTTCCTCACAGTTTCCTGGGTACTAATCCCTTGAAAAACAAAGCTTGCACATTACATAGTTGGTCTCATAGGTCCCACCACTATTTGTCTTAACTTTACCCACTATGTAGTCTTCTAGACTTCTCCATTCTTCTATCCTCACGCAAGTGATACTGTTCTTGGCCGATCCCCTTTCTTCTTTCCTTCTTTTTCTTCTCGTTGTAGATTTGGAACTTGTGTAAAGCTCCCATGTGCTTTCATGCTAACGTAAGTCCATCCCCGCACCTGGTGCTTGCGCAGGGCGACCATCGGTGGCGGTTAGTTTTCCTCCTTGTACACCTCCTTCATGTATGTTTGTAAATGGCGGTGGAGTGTTATCATGGCCCAAGGATCTGCTCCGCCAGGGAGGAGGCGTGATTACTGTTCTGCACGGTGTCGTTGATGCTGTCTTCTGTGCAAGTCATCCGGTCATGGATTTCATCTCCCGGAGGTCTGCAATTTTGTTGGATCCAACTTCAGTATGAGGATGCTTGTGTTGTTTTCTTCTCCAAGCATGCAATCTGACGCTTGGACGTTATTTCCGCTGGAGGAAGCTCGAGGTGTCGTCCTCATCCTCTAAAGCGGTAACATTCTTCTAAGTTGAACTGCAGGTCCCTTTTCCCCTTTTCCTTACACTGTCATATTTTTTTCTTAACATTTTTATTTTTTGTGTCGTTCGACTACTATAATGTAATGAAGGAAATGAATGTTATCGGTAATTATTTCATATTTTTTGTTGAGAAATTTCTGAAGAAGATTGGATTCTCTTTTAAGTGATGTATAAGTTTTTAATTAGGTACAGTGTAGATACTAATAAGTAATTTAAGTATATATTTGAGCAGACACAGCAATGTAAATTTGTGCTATATATATTCATTGTATGATCATGTGTAGTGGCTCTTTTTTTGGTTGATGATAGTAATTTGTGAATACGAAATACTCTTTCTGTCCCAGAATACAAGACCTTAATTATTACATCCAATATGTGAGGTGTAGTGTTAGTTTGTTTATGGCCCCCTCCACTTTTTTCCGGGCTTGGGCCCGGCATTGGCAGTGTTAGGCCCCTACCCCTACTAATATTCAGCACACTTACCAAATAATTTGTACATTTCTGATTACTATAGTTGAAATATTTCCCAGTGAAAACTAAATATATAATAGTTTAGTATGAAAACCGCTCTGATTGCATTTTACTATGAATTATAATAATTTTTCCCATGCTTTCATCATCGGTTTGCATGAAGTACTCAGGTCGTACAATAAAACATTAGATAATATATTTTGTCGATGTTTGGTAGTAAAGAACTATTTGCACGGGTACACAAATTAATACTCCTAGGTTTTTATGAAAACAGGTCTGATAGCATTGTACATATGCAATATTACAACGTCCTAATGCTTTTCCTATTTGTTTTTATGAAGTAATAAGCTTATAGAATCAAGTAGCCCCTCCGTCCCAAAATAGGTGACTCAACTTTGTACTAAGTTTAGTAAAACTTAGTACAAAGTTGAGTCACTTATTTTGGGACATAGGGAGTATTACATAATATAGATTTTTGATGTTTGGTAGTAATGTAGTATTTCCACCTGTTGATGCATGTTTGCATTACTTTGGAAGTGTAGTAGACCATATTCAACCTGCCATATCATGTTAGCATATTAAGTTCCTATATATGTAATGCTTACGTAATAGTAACGCCTCATCTAGCTAAAGAAACATTGTGCTGGAATTCTGTTATTTGTTTATACCTTTAGAATAATTCTGTATACATTATGTTCTTGACCACATCATCCTCATTGCTTTCTTCATCATCTACCATTAACCGTAATTCCTCCCTTTTTGTTACTCTTGAGAAGGCTACGTATAACTGTCCATGTGTGAAAACTTGTTTAGGTAGATATAGTCCTACTTTGTTTAGAGATTGTCCCTGGCTCTTGTTGATAGTCATAGCAAAGCAAACTGATATAGGATACTATCTCCTTTTTAGAACAAATGGCCATGCTGATTCAGTTGGTGACATCACTATTCTGGAACATACTTTTCTCCCACATGGCTTCCAGTTATTATCTGTGCTTCAATGAATCTTCTTCCAAGCTGAGTAATCGTTATCCTTCTACCATTGCATAACCTAGCACTTTGGTTGATATTACGTAGTAGCATCACAGGTATGTCGACTTTTAATTTCAGCTCGTGATTTGGGATTCCAGGAAATGGTATGCTATTAAGGAATTCCGTTGGATATAATAATTATGTTTCTGCATTGAAGGTAGTTGCCTTGCATACTGTGTCACAACTTAGATAAGCTTTCTCTTCACCTTCTATCTGATCCATTATATACCCATTTATATCGCGAACTGTTTCATTTATTGGATATAATATTGCTCTTTCTTCTAAGTACTCTCGTTGGCAATATCTCTCCTGCAAATTGGGATATATGCTCTCCACAATTGTTCTTTTTGGATCATTTCCTTTCTTGAGGAGTATGTCATTTGGTATTTTTATCAATTCCTCACCTTCTGATGATGTATTTTTTCCATCGCCGGTATTGAGAATCCACTCGGCAAATTCTGCTATCTTTTGTTTCTCTAATTCATCATTTGTTGTGCAGTTTAGCTGCATGTTGTTTATTAGCTTCATTACCTGAAAGTTCTTCCAAAGATAAGATCTTTTAATGGATGCAGTGACTATGTTGTGTCTTCTTCCTTTTGGAATAACATGAAGGATCTGGCGAAAGTCCCCTCCTAGAACCATTGTCATACCACCGAATTTCCTGTCGCTGTTGTTCACATTTTTATGTCTTAATATATCCCTTAGAGTCCTATCTAGCGCCTCAAAACATATCTTGATTGCCATTGGATCTTCATCCCATAGTATTACCGATGTCTTTTTTAGTAGTTCTGACAAGTGTGAACCCTGCTTGATATCACATGATGGCTCTTCTGTAAGGATTAGTGGAATGTGGAACCTCGAGTGTGCTGTTCTCCCTCCTTCTAGAAGCAGTGCTGCAATACCAGATGATGTCACTGCTAGTACTATTTTCCCTTCAGAATGCAACTTTGTTCTGATTGCCTCCCATAAGTATGTCTTACCTGTACCACCATATCCATCCACAAAAAATGTTTTCCCAAATCTTTTTCAACAGATTCCATTATTGAGTCAAATGCAAGAAGTTGTTCATAGTTGAGAGTACCAAAGATCTTAGAATGCTCTTCTTTTTATTGCTCTTTGTTATAATTAATTTATTCATTGAGTAGTTTGTTTCCAAATTCTTTTATTCTTGAAGAATCAGGAAGTTCTATTCCAGGGTATTCCTTAAGTGTCCTTCCTGCTTGTCTCATGAGCTTGTCTATTTCCACCAAGGCATGTCCTTGCTTCTGTGATGCTGTGAGGCATAGTGTAGGATAGTTCAATAATTTTCTCTGTTTGTACTCCATGTCTTCTCTTAATACCTCAGAGCATGATTCCCAAAGTTGTTTTGGGCTTTTGACTTCGCAGTGGCTTAAAATTGTTGTGAATAGCTGCCTTAGCTGGTTGCCAATCGCCCAATTTGGTGCCTCATTGATGCACTCAACCCACTCTTTGTCAACATCAATAAATCCTAGTGCTTCACAAGCAGATTTGTATGATGCGTGGACAGCTCCATTTATTGTTCTTATGTCTTTGAAACATGTGCATCCTTTCTTGACGTTAAGTAGCATCCACATATAGTATTTTTGTCCGCTTGCTGGATGGGCATAATATATCCTTCCAACTGATCTTCATTTCTTCCTTTTGCTCCACTTTGTCTCTTTCTTTTTCGACACCCATTTTGATGGGAATTCTGCATATGTTAATTCTCTGGCTTCTTCGCACATCTTGTTTGTCTCCATCCACCGTGTAAATTTAGTGATCCCTACTCTTTCTTTCCTAACAATCTTGGTTAAATCTGTAGAATCTGAGAAAATTACTTGTTGCTCATTTTCTAGGTGGAAAGGCAACCTTTCGAGGCAGGGATCTCTGAAGTGCATTTTGAATTGAAATATTCTCCAACACGCATCATTCCCTGTTATATATGTGCGTTCTAGGTACCTTCTTATCTCATCGTTTTCTATTAGTGTTGTTGCTTGGTCATCACCTTTATTTATGTATTTAAAAAGGTATTTTATGGATAATGACCTGTTGCACACCTCGACATTTATATGTGCTTGATATTTCACCAGCAGATTTCTGTTGTATGGGACTACGTATCTGTTATCCAATTTTACTTCCCCTTTCTATATGTATCTTCCATCATCTCGTCTTCTATATATTAGGTATCCATCTTCATCGATAGTGGTATTGTTGTTATAATTTTTGGGGAAGTTTCTTATGCATCTGTTGTCGACCATGCATTGTGACTTTGTGTTTGCTGCACCACATGGCCCTTGCATCATGTAGTTTTCCACAGCTCCATATCCTTTCAGGTCAATTTCCTTGTGTGGTATCTCTGCACAAGTTACTATATCAACCTCTGATGGTTCAGGATACTTGTGTTTCTTTTCCTTTTGTCGAGGAATATGACTATGTGGGCATGTGGGAGGCCCCTTTTTTGAAACTCTATTGTGTATATAACTGCAAATTTAGAAAATAATAGTTAGTTCAGGCAATTGAATAGGATGTTTGATAAAGTCAGTATGACAATGGAAAATATTTTTAGATCAGGATTGCCTAGAGTATAACTGAACCATTATTGATCCATCAATAGGCATGATCTATAATTTCGTGCAGATGGAACTTACTTGATGTAGACCATTTGCTCTCGCCGCTAGAGGAAGACAATCCTTGTTTGATTGACGGAACTGTCTTGTGGCCGCTGGAGGAAGACAGTTGTGGAGTCGAAGTTTTGGTTGCTCGAAGATGATGTGGGATGAAGATGATGCAGTTGTTCTCTTCTAAAATCTAGAGGACGATGAACCTTTCAGGTCGTGGGGAAGGTCTTATATTGATGGCCGAGTTTCTCTCCTCTGCATGATTGAAAGTTTTTTTTGGACGTAGTCTAGACAGATATTCCGTGTGGAGTAAATTTTTTTTAGAAACAAAGAGATGGTAGTTTTGATTTGTTTGGGTACATCTCATTTGGAGACACATGTTTTTTTCTAGAAACGAAGAGATATGGTAGTTTTGATTTGTTTGGGTACATGTACAACCTCTATTATGCGTGTCATGGCCAACTTGTATGCGTATTTTTGTGTGCGGTGACGGTTCAACATGCTAGAGTTACGTTTGGGTATGGACCCACCTGGTTTATGAAGATCTAATGGTTGTGCTTTCTTGGGACATCTAATTAAAGGCCGGATACATATAATTATTGTAGGATTTTATTGTGGAGTCGAAGTTTTGGTCGCTAGAAGAAGATGATATGGGATGAAGATGATGCAGTTGTTCTCTTCTAAAATCTAGAGGACGATGAACCTTTCAGGTCGCGGGGAAGGTCTTATATTGATGGCCGAGTTTCTCTCCTCTACATGATTGAAAGTTTTT
This sequence comes from Secale cereale, assembly GCA_902687465.1. Taxonomy (NCBI): domain Eukaryota; kingdom Viridiplantae; phylum Streptophyta; class Magnoliopsida; order Poales; family Poaceae; genus Secale; species Secale cereale. Next base: position 329,724,090 of record LR738710.1, read on the forward strand.
TTTGGACGTAGTTTGGACAGATATTCCGTGTGGAGTCAATTTTTGTTTGAGAAACAAAGAGATGGTAGTTTTGATTTGTTTGGGTACATCTCGTTTGGAGACACATGTTTTTTTTTCTAGAAACGAGGAGATATGGTAGTTTTGATTTGTTTGGGTACATGGACAACCTCTATTATGCGTGTCATGGCTAACTTGTATGCGTATTTTTGTGTACGTTGATGGTCCAACATGCTAGAGTTACGATTGGGTATGGACCCACCTGGTTTATGAAGATCTAATGGTTGTGCTTTCTCGGGACATCTAATTAAAGGCCGGATACATCTAATTATTGTAGGATTTTACAAGATAATTATCTTTATTCTGGTGACCCCGTCAAGTACTTTTATATATAAATAGATCTCCCATTTGTAAGAAGATTATATCAAAACGTGTCTCAAATTTGACGAAAAATTATAATATCACAGTCTACTGGTGTCCATATATGACACCACGATAAGTTTCATGAATTTCAACTAAGTTTTGGATTTACTGAATTTTAAAAATCTATATTCTTAATGTTTTGGAATATCTTGCATGTGAAACATGCACCCAGGGACACACATATGATTTTGCAATCCATTTTGGTGCACATGTAGCTCAAATTTGATTTTTGCACATTAAATCCTTAGGAAATCAACCAATGTATAAAAATGGTCCAATGATCTCTGTTTTTTTTTTCAAATTTTAACACGAAACTCCTTTGGTCACATGTTCACTGCAGAAAAAGTTTGAAATGCCTCAGAGTGGTTGTGGTGGTGCGGGATGTGTGTGTATG
>LR738710.1:329724955-329775328 GCA_902687465.1 Secale cereale
GCAGTACAATAGGAGTCGTGAGCCTCTGTGATTGATCATTTTGTGACTCATATATGCCACATCAAAGTCGTGAAATGGTTATTTAAAGCCTTACCAACCCTTTCATACATACATGTGCGGGCAACATGCATGCTGTTAGATTTCGGGTTATAGAAATCCTTGAGAGGTTCGAACTCTGGGGTGTGCACGAAGAACACTCTCTCCCCAGCGCGCTCGCCCTACGATTGCACATCCTAGCTCGGCGAACTCAAAGAACAAGGGACACAAAGGATTATACAGCTTCGGGCCACCTTGTGGTGTAATACCCTACTCCAGTGCGTGTGGTGGATTACCTTGTATGGTTGAGGATGAACTAGTACAAGGGATGGACAACCTCTAGAGGAGTGGTGGCCTTGGACTCAGATGAGCTTTTGGTGTCTTAGATCAGGTCAGATGATTTGTCCGATTAGATCCCATCAAATGATTCGTCCCCTCCATGGTGGTGGCTAGGTCCTATTTATAGTGGCCTTGGTCCTGATCCCAAATATTGGCGGGAAGGGGTCCCACAACGGCCAAATTTGAAGGGGAACAACTAGTACAAGTTATCCTGAAAAAAGTGGTCTTCGCCTACCAAAGGCTCTGGTGGTGACGCTGCGCCGGGCTCTACGATGACCTCCATTATGCCGCCCTAACGGTCCTTGGTCTTGTTGCACTGATATGGAAACATTTGCATGATCCCTCGGGACTCCACGCCTGCGCTTGCCCCCTTAGCACCAAACGGGAAACTGGTACATTGCGCCCGCTGGCGCCCGCCTGGCCTTGGTGGTCATGGCTCACATCACGTGAACCTCTTGAGGTGCACCTTGCATAGATATCTCTGCTCCTTGGGAGCCAGCCTAGTGAGACTGCCCCCAGGGAGGTCTTGATGTCGCCCGCCTCACGAGGCTTGGCCCCTCGCGAGGGACTTGAGCTGCGGTTGCTGAAGTTGGGCTGGATCAGGCCGCTGATGGAGCCACGTCACGGGCCGCAGGCAGGCAAGTCTGGGTACCCCCATTCCCAGGACGACGATAGTAGCCCCGGGGCCCAAGGCGTGCTCGGGATTGGCTTCAAGGCGAAGCCAAAGGGGCAAGGGCGGAGCGCCTCGGGCCCCAATCGCATGCAGCCTTGGTCGACGCGTGGCGACTTGACTCGACGTGGGAGTCTCCGGTTCCCCACACCGCCTGGGCAACTGCTCTACTTGACGAGACCCTGTTGCATGCACAAAAACACCATCATGACGCGAGATCGTGGAGGCCGGTGGTTGGCCTCCTTCAGGCTATAAATGGGGAGAGTGTGAAGCCTCCATTGCTCATCTCCTTCTTCTTGTCGCCCTCCTCTTCTTCTTCCTCCTCGCCGTGCCATCTTACCGTGACACACATGGCACCGATAAGGAGATTCTCTGCTGCTAAAAAAGGAAAAAAAAACCCTGCGTGGAGCGAGAACCACTTCCAGTGAAGAAGAGGTCCAGCTGCCCCCGTGGCATCGACGAGAGGCGGGAGGTGATGAGGTGAAAGCACATTTGCTCCCTGGGTGGTTTTGGTAATTAATGACAACATACTTTGTGGTTGGACTAATGCTTTTATCAAGTATGTTTCAGGAAATTCAATCACATTGGTATGGCAAGATGACTGAAGAAGTGGACCCCTCAAAATGCTAAGGCAAGCATTGGCAAAAGCTCAAGACTCTATTTTTGGTTTAGTGATCAAAGATCACATTGAGTCCTTAGGAAAAGCCAATACTATTAAAAGGGGATGAGGTTGTGTTGATGATCTGGTTGCTCAAGTGCTTAGTGATATATCTCCTTCAACTATCAGCACCTTTCACTTCTATACACACTCATAAGTAATCTCGGACAAACCAATTCTTCCAACTCAGTCCCACCGAGATGAACCACTTCAGCCATATTCCAAACCCTAGAAAAATCGGTCATTCCGAGCCAACCTTCTGTAACCATTTCACATCATTTCGGAATAACCGAGTTTGTATTATCGGTCTCACCGAAATGGGCAAGCTTCTATCTTGGCTCAAATCGGTCTCACCGATATTGCATTTTCGGTCTCACCGATTCTGGCATGTTCCTGTCTTTTCTCAAATCGGTCCAACCGAGTTTTCTTTCTCGGTCCCACCGAAAACTCCAACGTTCATATCTTTTGCACTTTCGGTCCCACCGAGATGGTATTTTCGGTCCCACCGAAAATCCCAACGTTCACTATATTTGAACTTTCGGTCTGACCGAGTTTCACTTCGGTCTCACCGAGATTGGTCAAATGTGTGTGTAACGGTTGGATTTTGTGTGGAGGCTATATATACCCCTCCACCCCCTCTTCATTCGTGAGGAGAGCCATCAGAAAGTCTACCATTCCTACCATACACTTTCTGAGAAGTGAACCACCTACCCTTGTGTTGAGATCAAGCCATTCCATTCCTACCATATGAAACTTGATTTCTAGCCTTCGCAAGTTGCTTTCCACTCAATCTTTTCTTCCACCACAGCCATATCAGTGAGGAGAGTTGAGTGTTGGGGAGATTATCATTTGAAGCACAAGAGCAAGGAGTTCATCACCATCAACACCGTCTATTACCTTTTGGAGGGTGGTGCCTCCTAGATTGGTTAGGTGTCGCTTGGGAGCCTCCGTCTTTGAGATGTGGAGTTGAACCAAGAAGTTTGTAAGGGCAAGGAGATCGCCTACTTCGTGAAGATCTACCCCGAGTAAGGCTAGTCCTCCGTGGGCGTAGGCCGTGATGGAATAGACAAGGTTGCTTCTTCGTGGACCCTTCGTGGGTGGAGCCCTCCGTGGACTCGCGCAGCCGTTACCCTCCGTGGGTTGAAGTCTCCATCAACGTGGATGTACGATAGCACCACCTATCGGAACCACGACAAAAATCTCCGTGTCACCAAACTGCGTTTGATCTTCTCCACTTCTCTTTACTATATGTGCAATTTACTTTCCGCTGCCCATACTCTAGAATTGCATGTGTAGTATGCTACTTGACTTGTGTGCTATGCAAAAACTGTCAAAATCTGTCCTTGATAAAAGACAGAATTTTTTATCTTGTCGAGTAGTCTAATCACCCCCCCTCTAGACACTCTCACCTTCTTCGATCCTACAATTGGTATCAGAGCCTTGGTCTCCATTGCTTTGGTTTACACACCATTGGAGGAAGATGGACGTGTCTACGGATGGGAGTGTTAGCCATAGAGTGCCTGTTCTTAATGGAAGGTTCTATAACTCTTGGAGGTCTGAAATGCTTAGTATCTTTAAAATGTACAATTTGTGCAAATATGTTGAGACCCCCTATGTGCCTCCTTTTGATCCTTTGCACCCTACCATGGATGAAGAGCTTGATTTGCTTCGTAACCTTAGAACTGTAAATCTTATCATAAAAGGGTTACCTGATGACTTGCTTAATCTTGTTGCAAACTTTGAGTGTGCCTATGCTATGTGGAAATTCTTGGAAGAACTTTATCCGGACTACTCGTTGAGAAGTCTTGATGAAATTCTACACAAGACTATTGAATTTGATAAGTTGCACCCCAATGATCCTAACTTTGATAAATGCTTCTTTGAGCTTCGTGATCTTATGAAAAAGAAGGGTGATCCCGGTCTTATCAATATTATCATTAGAAATGCTCTTGCATTGTATTCCGAAGATTATTGTTCCATTGACCAAACTAATGCAAGTACTTATCAAATTGACCTAGGTGTTGATGATGAACAATCTATGGGTCAATATGATTATGAGCATGAGCATGATGATGCTTACTCTGATTCGGACACCGAGCTAGACAAGGTCATGAAGAGTCTCAATCTTATGGCAAATATGAGAGACTACATGTCCGGCGGAAAAGAGTGGATTCTCGATAGTGGATGCACCGATCACATGACCGGAGACAAAGACATGTTTCGAGAGCTTGCAAAGAACGATGGTCCACGCAAGTATGTGACTTTTGGAGACAACTCCAAGGGTAAGGTACTTGGCCTTGGTAAGGTGGCCATATCTCATGATAGCTCTATTCAAAATGTCATGCTTGTAGAATCTCTTGGATAGAATTTACTTTCCGTGTCTAGATTAGCTGACTTTGGATTCAATGTGCTATTCACCAAAGTAGATTGCCAAGTCTTTCGTCGTGATAATCAAAACATGGCTTTTACTGGTATCCGTAGAGGTGATCTATATATTGTTGATTTCACTAAGAAAGCCCAACCTAGAGCTTGTTTCATTGCTAAAACCTCTAAAGGTTGGTTATGGCATAAAAGGCTAGGACATGTTGGTATGCGTAATCTAGACAAGCTAATCAAAGGTGATCATATTCTTGGTGTTAAAGATGTTTTCTTTGACAAAGATAGACTTTGTAGTGCTTGTCAAGCAGGAAAACAAGTTGGTGGAAGTCATCCCGTGAAAAACATCATGACCACAAGGAGACCGCTTGAGCTTCTTCACATGGATCTCTTCGGCCCCAATGCTTACAAAAGCCTTGGTGGTAACTCCTTTGGTCTAGTTATAGTTGATGATTATTCCAGATTTACGTGGGTATTTTTCCTTGATGATAAATCGCAGGTTCAGAGGATCTTCAAGACCTTCGCCAAAAAGGCCCAAAATCAATTTGAGGTGAAGATCAAGAAAGTTCGGAGTGACAATGGAACGGAGTTCAAGAACACCAATGTAGACTCTTTTCTCGATGAGGAAGGGATTCTACATGAGTTCTCGGCTACGTACACTCCTCAACAAAATGGAGTTGTTGAGAGGAAGAACCGAACGCTCATTGAGATGGCAAGAACGATGCTTGATGAATACAAGACACCGAAACATTTTTGGGGAGAAGCGGTCGAGACAGCTTGTCATGCTATCAACAGGCTTTATCTTCATAAGCTTCTCGGCAAGACATCATACGAGCTCCTCACCGGTAACAAACCCCAAGTGGGATACTTTCGTGTCTTTGGTTCAAAATGCTATATCCTTGATAAGCATCGTCGGTCTAAATTTGCTCCTAAATCTCATGAAGGCTTTCTTCTTGGTTATGGATCAAACTCCCACACCTATCGTGTCTACAATAATTTCACCCGAAAGGTTGAAGAGACGGTAGATGTGAAGTTTGATGAATCTAATGGCTCGCAAGTAGAGCAAATGCCTATTGATGTAGGAGACAAGGACCCATCGGAAGCTATCCAAGATTTATCTATTGGAAAGATCCGTCCCATGGAAGTGAAGGAGAGTACCTCATCTACATATGTGAAGCCACCTACCTCACGGCGAGATGAACCTCAAGGCAACATGGAGGCCTCCACAAGTGGAACTCACCAAGATGAGGAAATGCAACAAGAAGATCCACCACAACCTCCTTCTCCACCACCTCAAGACAACACCAACAACAATGAAGAAGAAGAAGAAGAGGAAGATGAAGATGATGAGGAAGCTCAGCCACAACATCAACAAAAGCTATCCCGAGTTCGAGCAAGAGTCAAGAAGAATCATCCCGTGGAACAAATGATGAACGACATCAACTTCGGGAGAATTACTCGCTCTAAAACTCGCTTAGCTAACTTTTGTGAGCATTACTCATTTATCTCTAGTATTGAACCTATGAAGGTAGAAGAAGCACTTGAAGACCCGGATTGGGTGAACGCTATGCACGAAGAGCTACACAACTTCGAGAGGAACAAAGTATGGACTTTGGTAGAGAAGCCCAACGATGATCAAAACATCATTGGAACCAAATGGGTGTTTCGGAACAAGCAAGATGAAGTTGGACAAGTCATCCGCAACAAGGCTCGTCTCGTAGCTCAAGGTTACACACAAGTCGAAGGTATGGACTATGGTGAGACCTATGCCCCCGTTGCTAGACTTGAGTCCATTCGCATTCTTCTTGCTTATGCCAATCACCATGATATTACTCTCTATCAAATGGATATCAAAAGTGCTTTCCTAAATGGTGAAATTGAGGAGGAAGTATTTGTGAAACAACCTCCCGGATTTGTGAATCCCAAAAAGCCTAATCATGTTTACAAGTTGCATAAAGCTCTTTATGGTCTTAAACAAGCTCCTAGAGCTTGGTACAAATGCTTGACTAGTTTTCTTCTTGAAAAAGGCTTTGAAATTGGAAAGATAGACTCAACGCTGTTCACGAAAAGGGTTAATGGTGAACTATTTGTGTGCCAAATATATGTTGATGATATTATCTTTGGTTCAACTAACCCTCATTTTAGCAAGAAGTTTGGACAGCTCATGTCGGAGAAGTATGAAATGTCCATGATGTGTGAACTCAAATTCTTCCTTGGGTTGCAAATCAAGCAATCTAAGGAGGGTACCTTTGTCTCACAAACAAAGTACACCAAGGATCTCTTCAAGAAGTTCAACATGCAAGAAAGCAAAGGTATGAGTACCCCCATGCCTACTAGTGGACATAATGACTTGACAAAAGATGGAGAACCCGTCGATCAAAAGGTTTACCGTTCTATGATTGGTTCTCTACTATATCTTTGTGCTTCTCGTCCTGACATAATGCTGAGTGTATGCATGTGTGCGCGATATCAAGCAGCCCCTAAAGAATGTCATCTTAAAGCTGTTAAGAGGATAGTGAGATACTTGATACACACACCAAACTTTGGCATTTGGTATCCTAAGAGAGCCTCTTTCGATCTTGTTGGCTATTCCGACTCGGACTATGCCGGTGACAAGGTTGATAGAAAGTCAACTTCGGGTACATGTCAATTCCTTGGTCGATCCCTTGTATCTTGGTCCTCCAAGAAACAAAATTCGGTATCATTATCCACTGCCGAAGCTGAATATATTGCTGCTGGTTCGTGTTGTGCTCAATTGCTATGGATGACACAAACGCTTAAAGATTATGGGATACATGTGAGACGTGTTCCCTTGCTTTGTGACAATGAGAGTGCAATCAAGATTGGACACAATCCTGTGCAACACTCTCGAACAAAGCATATTGAAGTTCGTCACCATTTTATTCGTGATCATATTGCCAAGGGTGACATTAATCTTAAGCATGTTCGTACTGACAAACAACTTGCTGATATCTTTACAAAACCTCTTGATGAGAAAGTGTTTTGTCGCTTAAGGAGTGAGTTGAACATCATTGATGCCTCAAACCTGGAGTGATAACTCCATCGATGCATGCAAGGCATGAGCCTCTTGACTAATCCTTGATATTTCTCTTATGATGATGATCATATGTCTTGGACACATTTGCCTCCTTGTATTGTATCTAACTCCTTGCAGGTACTTGGATGATCTACATTCCACAAGATTACCACACACTCAAATCATGAGTAATCTTGTCATTGACCAAGTATCTAGCCCTTTGGGATGTTGAGTTCAAGGAACAAAATTCCACATATCCTTTTTGACATCTTATACATCTAGTATTTCACTCTTGTCATCTTGGATATTCTTGAGTATTTCCTTGCTTGCCTAACCCATGTAGGAAGATGAACTATACAAGTAGAAATGGCGCTCCAACTTCACATTCAATGAGCACCTACACCGAGCTTACCTACATGAGCAAAGCATCAACAAGCCCAAGGTATGTTCTTCACATCTTTGAGGAGCTTTGCTCAAAGTCATGAGTACAAGCAGCTTCATAAGATGTGATCACATCAAATGCTTAATCGAAAAATGGCAACCCCATTTTGAGCTTAAACGATGAGTATGACCTATGATCAAATGTCTTCATTTGACTCCTAAGCCAATATACTCAATCATAGGTGACTTTGTCACCGACCTTTATCTAGATGAAGTACATATGCTTTTGGAGTTTTTCTGTTTTCTCTTATGTTCTCTCATTGAGTTTTCTTTAAAAAAAAAAACTTCATCTAGAATTCCCTTTATTTCTTTTCTTATGTTTCTTTGTGAATATCCCTCTGGCTCTGATCAATTCCCCGAAAATCTTTTACAAATTCATTGCAAATCTTTTGAAATACTCCTCGCAAAGTGAGCTGAATTATTTCTGTATTTCCTTGGAACAAACTCGGCGTCACCGATTTGAAATTTTCGGTCTAACCGAAAAGGATTCGGACCCACCGATCCATCTAATTCGGTGTCACCGATCTATCTTCCAGGACATCAACTTCTGCAGCTCCACTCAAATTTAAATCTTAAAGGGGAGAGGACTAAATGTTTCTCTATGCATGTTCTTATTTGCCCTGTTGTGATTCTTAAGGATCCCACTTCTTTCTTTCTTTCTTTCTTTCTTTCCATCTTTCCTGCCCTACCTAGTTTGCTGTCCTTTTCGGCACTTGATGTCAAAGGGGGAGAGGACTTAGGGGGAGTAGGGGGAGTAGGGGAGAAGAGAAGACTCAAGGGAAGAAGAAAAGCAATCTTATCTTAAGGGGGAGAGAATCACATCAAAGCTTTGTCGTGTTTTACATTGGACATTACAATTGGCATCATTCTTTTGATTTTGCTTTCCATAACAAAATCTCTCAGAGTTCATTGAAAATCTTTTAGCTTCGGAGACATGTTTGCTGACTCAAGCCTGTGCTCAATATGAGACACTCTTTATACATGTTCTCCCTGGCTTGGTACTCTTGATGTTCTTGCAGTTGGTTGAAGGAATACTCTTGTGTTATCTAACCTTGTTTTCTCAAGTTTATCCCTTCAGGTACAATGCCAAGGAACCTCAAGGTAAGTATATGCATCTTGCAGAATGTGCATGATGGTGACTTTCTTGTAAATACTTGTTTGCAAGAAATCACCATGCACATATGCATTATCACTCACTTCCTTTTTCTTCTGCTCTGATGCATATAGCCAAGCTGCATGTAGCACATCTTGCTTATCTCTCCTGTGTGCTTGTGGTAGTCCAAAACCATAATCTATGAAAATCTTGCACACTTGTAGGGGGAGCCTGTGTACTACATGCTTGTCAAAGCTTTCGTGATAATTCTGTCTTTCTTTCAATAAGCTTTGATGTCTTGTTTAATATAGTTTCAGTGTGTTGCCATCAATTACCAAAAAGGGGGAGATTGAAAGCACATTTGCTCCCTGGGTGGTTTTGGTAATTAATGACAACATACTTTGTGGTTGGACTAATGCTTTTATCAAGTATGTTTCAGGAAATTCAATCACATTGGTATGGCAAGATGACTGAAGAAGTGGACCCCTCAAAATGCTAAGGCAAGCATTGGCAAAAGCTCAAGACTCTATTTTTGGTTTAGTGATCAAAGATCACATTGAGTCCTTAGGAAAAGCCAATACTATTAAAAGGGGATGAGGTTGTGTTGATGATCTGGTTGCTCAAGTGCTTAGTGATATATCTCCTTCAACTATCAGCACCTTTCACTTCTATACACACTCATAAGTAATCTCGGACAAACCGATTCTTCCAACTCAGTCCCACCGAGATGAACCACTTCAGCCATATTCCAAACCCTAGAAAAATCGGTCATTCCGAGTTTGAGATCGGTCTCACCGAAACTGAACTGCCAACCTTCTGTAACCATTTCACATCATTTCGGGATAACCGAGTTTGTATTATCGGTCTCACCGAAATGGGCAAGCTTCTATCTTGGCTCAAATCGGTCTCACCGATATTGCATTTTCGGTCTCACCGATTCTGGCATGTTCCTGTCTTTTCTCAAATCGGTCCAACCGAGTTTTCTTTCTCGGTCCCACCGAAAACTCCAACGTTCATATCTTTTGCACTTTCGGTCCCACCGAGATGGTATTTTCGGTCCCACCGAAAATCCCAACGTTCACTATATTTGAACTTTCGGTCTGACCGAGTTTCACTTCGGTCTCACCGAGATTGGTCAAATGTGTGTGTAACGGTTGGATTTTGTGTGGAGGCTATATATACCCCTCCACCCCCTCTTCATTCGTGAGGAGAGCCATCAGAAAGTCTACCATTCCTACCATACACTTTCTGAGAAGCGAACCACCTACCCTTGTGTTGAGATCAAGCCATTCCATTCCTACCATATGAAACTTGATTTCTAGCCTTCCCAAGTTGCTTTCCACTCAATCTTTTCTTCCACCACAGCCATATCAGTGAGGAGAGTTGAGTGTTGGGGAGATTATCATTTGAAGCACAAGAGCAAGGAGTTCATCACCATCAACACCGTCTATTACCTTTTGGAGGGTGGTGCCTCCTAGATTGGTTAGGTGTCGCTTGGGAGCCTCCGTCTTTGAGATGTGGAGTTGAACCAAGAAGTTTGTAAGGGCAAGGAGATCGCCTACTTCGTGAAGATCTACCCCGAGTAAGGCTAGTCCTCCGTGGGCGTAGGCCGTGATGGAATAGACAAGGTTGCTTCTTCGTGGACCCTTCGTGGGTGGAGCCCTCCGTGGACTCGCGCAGCCGTTACCCTCCGTGGGTTGAAGTCTCCATCAACGTGGATGTACGATAGCACCACCTATCGGAACCACGACAAAAATCTCCGTGTCACCAAACTGCGTTTGATCTTCTCCACTTCTCTTTACTATATGTGCAATTTACTTTCCGCTGCCCATACTCTAGAATTGCATGTGTAGTATGCTACTTGACTTGTGTGCTATGCAAAAACTGTCAAAATCTGTCCTTGATAAAAGACAGAATTTTTTATCTTGTCGAGTAGTCTAATCACCCCCCCTCTAGACACTCTCACCTTCTTCGATCCTACATGAGGCCTTGGTGCGAGGGGGCTCCTTCTGGCTACCCGCTGCCCTAGTACACCCAAGGGCAAGGGGGGTGCACCTCGCGCCGCTTGCGTCCTGGTCGAGGTCGTCCTGCTAGGGCTGCACAGGCTGCCAGGCCCCGATCACACGCGGAGGGCTCCTCGTGCGAGTTCATGGTCTGGACAGCGATGCCACTGTCTTCTTGGATCCGGCTCCCGAGGTTCTTCGTTGAGCTGATGCTGGCGAGGGGTCCTGCTGAGCTGTGGTTGTAGCATGCCGGGTGCTGCAGCCAGGCTTCGGAGGCGGAGGTTGAGGTCGTCCCCCAGGCCGGTGTCTTCATGACCCGAGGATGGGGCGAAATCGCCCGCGTTTGCCGTCCTGATGGAGCTTCCATTGTCCACTTCGAGTTTGACAGTGACTCCATGATGTTCTTCAAGGTCTTTGATGGGGAAGGACGCCGCCAGGAGTGCTGCCCTGGTGGGAGCCGCCAGGGTGCCACAGCGATGGATGCAGTGCCTGCTCTCGGCCCTGCCAACATCTCTCCTAGCAGCAGCAATGGCCCCTGGGAATCCGGCAACTCTCCCGAGCCTGACGAGTCTCCGGAGACGAGCGATGACAGCTACACGCTCCCAAGATCACGTCGCACCCGGAGGGCGGCAGCTGCACCAACTTGTCGTTGATGGTGACCTGAGCGAGGTTGGAGTCGGCCTCTTATGGCCTACTGTTGATGATGGCGTCGACTGTGTCAGCCGTAGTTAGGGTCTCCTGGAATGTCCTTCTTTTTCTCCCTGCGAGGAATCAAAGTGAACCCCGCGGGGGTGTGTAAAGAACCTGTAATGCTTTTGCTCCAATGCTTATTATTCTTGCTATGAAACCGTGCTTGCGAGTCTTGCTTCGGCACCATCCCCCCTTTTTATCATTTCAGCAGCTTTGCGCTCTACTCCGGCGGGTCCCTATCCCAAGGCAGCCTTCAGCCGTCACTGGTATACCAGGTCGCGATGCCGTGCTCAAGGCCAGGAGGTGAGCGGCCCTGGTTCCGGTGAGAGCTCCTGAGGCGCGATGCTCTAGAGGTCCCCCTTGGCGTGGAAGCAGCTTCCGGAGGCTAAAAAGGGAAGCGACATTGCCAGAGCGAGACTGCGGAAATCAAACTTGTCAAGTAGTGGCGTCATGCCGATTGGATGCTTGAATTATCTTGACGGGACTGAAGTGATTATCCTTGTTGTGCGCCTGGTTTACTCCTGTGGCAGCTCAACTGAGATTTCGCAATTTCCTTCCAGCTTGCTTTAGCGTTCTGCATCGGTAGAGCCCGGCCCCGCGCATACCTCAGCCGTCGCTGGCTCGTCCGGATCGCCAGGACAAGGCTAGCTGTGAGGGGCTATGTAACCAGTTAGGCTCCTAAGTCGTGATGGTCAGGAGTCCCCCTTGACGTACGAACAACCCACGGGAAGGAAATGCTAGGCTAGGCCTTGATGTTCTGCGTCGGTAGGGCCCCGCCCCGCGCATACCTCAACCACCATTGGTTCGTCTGGATCGCCAGGACAAGGCCAAGGAGTGATATGCTACGTGGCCAGTTAGGCCCCTGAGACGCGATGCTCAGGGGTCCCCCTTGACATACAAACATCCCTTAGGAAGGAAATGCTAGGCTAGGCCTTGATGTTCTGCGTCGGCAGGGCCCGGCCCCGCACATACCTCAGCCTCTGCTGGTTCGTCCGGATCGCCAGGACGATGTCAGGGAGTGAGGGGCGACGTGGCCAATCAGGCCCCTGAGATGCGATAGTCAGGGCACCCCTTTATGTACGAACATACCTTCATACCTGTTTTGGCGGGGCGTACGCTAGGCATGACATGAGCATAGCCCCCGTGCCCAGCCCCCATCGCCCGACTCTCCCGAGGGGATGCATTGCGACGAGGCCAGGCACCGACCCTGCTGGCTCCCCGAGGTTGATACGGCCAAGGGGCCGCCCTTGGTTGTTTATCACCAGTGGGGAGCATAGCACTTCTACACTTGCACAAGCATAGCCGCTCTTCGACCATGTCGACTGCCAGCACGGAGCAGGGTGCTTCCATTGGTGCGTGGGTGAGGGATCCCTTTGAGTGGTGCCCCCGGGGCGTGTACATCCCCGCCCTAACACGTGGCTTGCACAACAGGGCCGGCGAGGTGTGTCTGGGTACTCGTGAGCCAGCGCGGGACTCACGAGGCCCTACCTCAATGCGGGTTGTGTCGGTGTCAAAATCAGCGGATCTCGGGTATGGGGTTCCGAACTATACGTCTGAGGATCGATGGTAACAGGAGGCTGGGGACACGATGTTTACCCAGGTTCAGGCCTTCTCGGTCGAGGTAATACCCTACTTCCTACTATATTAATATGGATGAATATGAATAAAAGAGTTGATCTTCTTCGAGATCGTAATGGCTAAACCCTAATTCTAGCCTGTGGAGAGTTATGATTCTGTTCTTCTAGCCTCTATGGACTAAACCCTTTGGTTTATATACACACTGGAGGGGCCTAGGGTTTGTACAAGTCATATTGCAGAGGAAGGAAAATCTACACCTGAACCTAAACTTGCCATTACATGAATACAGGAGTCCTATTCGGATACGAGAGATGATCTTCTGTAATAATCTTCACAGCCCACCAGGAGTTTGTCCGGCCACATGAGGACCCCCCATCCAGGACTCCCTCAGTAGCCCCTAAACATGTCTTCGATGACAACGAGTTCGGCTTCCGTACTGTCTGCCATTACAAGGCGGGTTCCTTCTCCCGAATATGTCTTCTGCAAGAAGGCGTATTGTGTTCGGCTCTGCAAGATTAGTACAACTCTTAGCCCCGAAGGAAGGCTTTTTAAGAGAAAATGAATAGTGTGTCTCTACTGACAACTTTTGGGCGAAGCGTCGCGTCCAACCCACTAACATATCGAACCGTTTTATTTGGTCCTGGTTTCGCGTTTCGAGGTATATCCTCATTGACACATCCCATCAGAATAGAGATCGTGTCCACTTATTGTGGGATCCTTATCAACATGACGTGAGCACCCACGCCGCGCATTACGCACGACCGCTTTGGGAACTGGTGAGGTTTATGGCTAAAGTAGGGGGACGTTCTCTATTCGCAGCGTTTTAAAAGGACGCTAATCCCTTTCATCAGCCCCACGCCTTCCTCAAGCTCGAGCTCTCCAATCTCCCTTGCCCCCGTATCCTTGTTTCCTGCGTCCACCGATCCTCATTCCTCAGCCACTACTCCTTTCCCCAGCAATGGCTGGATCCGGTGCCAGAGGCAAGTGGGAGGCTTCCACAGTCACCGAAAAGACCGTGGAGGATCTACAGAGCGTGGGGTACCTCGCCGGTGACATCACACACCGAGTCCCCCCTAAGGGCCAGGTGATTTCGGTCCCAAAGGCGGGTGAGAGGGTAGTTTTTACCTCTCACTTTGTTAGGGGGCTAGGGTTTCCACTCCACCCATTTGTTCGGGGTCTTTTGTTATTCTACGGGCTAGATTTCCATGATCTAGCCCCGAACTCAATCCTTCACATATCCACTTTCATAGTGGTGTGTGAAGCCTTTCTCCGCATCCCCCACACTTTGGCATGCGGCTTAAGACCTTCAACGTGAAGCCGAAGGTGGTGGATGGGGAACATGCGTAGTGCAGGGGCGCTATGATTAGCAAGCTCCCGAATTCAACTTGGCCCAAGGGCTCGTTCATGGAGACGAACAAGGTCTGGCAACAAGAATGGTTCTACATCACCGAACCCCGCGACACCAAGTGGGCGGCGGAACCTGCTTTCAAATCCGGACCCCTAGTGAGGTTGACCTCCTGGACCAAAAAGGGTCTGGACTGGGGGTCTTATACTGAAGTGACGACTCTCGTGAGCCGTGTGTCCGACGTGATCTCAAGGGGCACCTGCTCTACTCCGTGGTCCAGGTGATGCTGACCCGGCTTGTCCTCCCTTGCCAAAGCCGGGACTCCTCCCTATGGGAGTTAGATCCAGCAGGAGACAAGCCGCAGAAGCATCTCCATGGCTCTACGCACAAGGAGATCTGGAAGCATCTCTTCAAGAGCCAGAAGGAGTGGCCCGAAGAGACCGAGGATGCGAGCTTCAGCTTTGTGGTCTCTGCCCCAGAGGTAATAGGATTCCTTGCCGAACACATACCTTCTCCCTTATTTGACGATAATAGGAATTGGAATTTTTACGTGATATACAGGGCTAGACGAAGAAGGCGACCCGGATTAAGTGTCTGACGCCTTTGCCCGAAGAGCCAGCACTGCCTCTACTGACGGCGATGCTGGTTCCGGCGCCATACAAGGCGCCGACCAAGAAGCCTAGGAAGACAAAGGGCAAGGGGACCGAAGATAGCCCCCGTCCCTCAGGCAAGAAACCCGAGGACCTCCATATCCTCTCCTCTAACGAGACAGAGGAAGATGATGAGGAGGAAGAGGAGGAAGAAGTGCCCCCTGCGCAAGGCAGGGGAAGAAGAGGGGGGTTGCCGCTGATGCGGGTACGGCCTTGCCCCGGAGGAAACTGAACCTCAGAGCTAGTTCGGATTCGTTCGAACATAGCTTTGTGGTGAAGCCCAGGAAGAAACCCCTACCTGAATCATAAGTCAATCTGGATTCAAGTGTTGCACCTTTGTTTATTCCGTATTTTTTGATACTTTACTTAATTTTGTCCCGCTGACCTACAGCCTCCCCGATGGACACCCTGACACTATCTCATCGGAGGGGAACTCTCTTCCGCCGGGAGAGACGGAGAGTGAGCGACCAGTCCGGGCTCCATTGCCCGTGATTGGCGGGGACGCCGAAGTGTCCTCCCAACGGGTGCCTCCCGCTCTAGGAGGAGAGGGCAGGGCTGGCGACAAGGCGTCCGGGGATAATACCTCGGCGTCCATTGACCATGGGGAGACGACCCCCATGGAGACCGAAGATGTGGGGCCCAATCAATCTGGGGTCGCACCAAATATTTTCCCGGAGCCTAGTGCGGCTCCGGGGTCCGAAGACCCGACTCCTCAAGAGGAGGAAGATACGGTGACGCCCAGAGTCAATCCGGAGGCGCCAGACTCTATGATGGGAGCACTACAAAGCGGTTTCATTGTGGAGGAGCACCGCACCGTGATGGGTGCGGTGATGAAGAAGATTCAGTCCGTCAAGTGCAGACTGAACGAAGCCTTCAACAGCCTGTTAACAGGATTTGAGGTAAGCAATGTAATGCTTTTAAGAATTTTTTTTGTTTTAAATACACATATAAAACCAGTAGCCCCTGATGCTTTGTGTGATTCTGAAAAGAATCAGATGAAGTAACCATAGTATATAATTCTTATAGAGCTGAAATGTTTGTGTAGGCTTCACTAGTTGTGGCAACTGCGCGAGACGCAGAGGTTGCCGAACTAAATCGGAAGCTCCTTTTGGCCAACGCGGACCTCGACCGCGCCAATCGGCGTTTAGATGAAACGCAGGGTATGCGGCCTTAAAATGTCGATAAGACGTAATTAATTGAGTATGTTTACAAACTCTAATGTTGTATTCTGTTTTACACAGTTGGCTCCACTGAGCTCGAGGCCCTTAAGGGCGATGTTGCCAAGGCCAAGAAGGAGGCCGAGGCAAACAAGGAGGCCGCTGACAAAGCGTCTGGCGACTTGGAGGCCGAAAAGGCCAAGTGCGAGAAGCACAAATCTCGGGTGTCCGAAGTCGAGGTCGAGCTCCAGGATGCCATCCTTAAATGTGAGGCATTGGAGAAGAAGACTTCGGAGCAGGCGATCGAGCTATCCGCGGCAGTGAAATCTTCCCAGGATGCGCGAGGCGAGTCGCGCAGCGCTCGTCAGGAAATCGAGCAGGCACGACAAATAGCATCTGGTAAGATATTTCTCTTACAGAGCATCTTCGGAGGGCAGAAGTATATTGGTGTCAGGACCCCGATCCTAAGTCACACCGATCTAGCTGTAACACGTCATATCACTTTGCGGCCTCACGCACGGTAACCCCACGGGTGCCACCTTACCTGGCCCGGGACCGTTTGCGCATTTTGGCACACGTATATGACAGTGTCGCTAGCATCCATATGACAGAGAACCCGGGCCGACATGGCTAGTTATAAACCAAAAGTGGCACTAGATTACAGAGACAGGCATCCATGACCCAGCAACGAATGTGTCGGTCATCAACGTATGAACCCAAGTCGTAGCAAGCTACATGGACTTAAAGGAACAACGCGTGACATTTCCCCTAAGGGACAGACACAGGAACGAAGAAGGACACATGCCGGCCAGCCTACGTGTTCCGAGCAGTATCAAGCTACCAAGGCTCATTGGAATCACTAGGAGGCATTTCCCTGTAAGGTAGGCTACCAAAGGAAAACAACTAGGAGTCGGATCCCACACATACCAAGCATTTCAAACATACACGCAATATGCTCAATATGTGCAAATACAACATTTCATCACAACAGAACTCTATGACTCAAAGTACTTTATTTAAAAGGCTCCAAGATCCATACATAACATATCCATACAGGTAGGGGTCACATGACCCAACACTCAAGTCATACAGTCATACAAGCACAAGCAGAAGCTACATGTCTGAGTACAGACAACTTAGAAAATAAAACAGGCTTGGTGTAGCATGACTATCTACAAGGCCCTTCACAAGCTCCAGATCTCCGTCTGGGTGTCAAGCTACTCGTCGACGTCAATGTCTATGTAGAACCCATCAGCAGGGGCAGGGTTCTCCTCTGCAACAGTTATTAAGCAAACATGAGTACAAAGGTACTCAGCAAGTCTTTTTACAGAACCTATCATACATGCAACATTATCAAAGGGGGGTAGTGGAATTCATAGCAGAATGCCAGCTTTGACTCTTGGCTAACCTATACTACAACTCTCAACAGATTGCAAGATGTTATTACGAACACGAGTCCACTACTCACCACATCAATACACTACCGAGGATCCTCTTCCGTCATCCTACGGAAGGGCCATCCACGGCACTCACACTTATCTTGAGGCTTTTAGTAGTATCCATCAACTTGTCTATGAACTGTAAGAGTAACCAAGTAGTACGTACCGCGAACAACGGCTATTCGAATAGTTTGATAACCCTGCAGGGGTGTACTTCTTCACACATGTTTTCACCACTCAGCGTCTGCACACGACATGTGCTCGGCAGACTTCAAGCGAAAGCCGACGTGGGTGTAGACCACGACCTAACCAACCACTCAAGTCTCTCATCCAGGTTTATCGCCTATTTGGGTTCCATCCGTGGGGAGATCCGGACGGGGTGTCGCTCACGGCCCCAAACGATGTGTACAGGGTTCCCGAATCACCAAACAGGCAACCGGTACACCGTGCCACGTACCTGTCGCATCACAGCCCACCCAGAGGGTCAGCGCTGTGCACGACCTCCAGTAACCTATAAACACCAGAAACTAGTTGCAACTCCTGGACAGAGTACAAGGGCAGTCAATAAGTCGAGCGGGGTCATATTTCAGGGCCCAATGTGTGGTAGTAACTGTAACTTGGGTCACACACACAGATCTCGGGTCCTATGGACGATTCCAATGAAACAACCCACCACGTACTCCTACATGGCCTTTCATCGATACCTTTACCAAGCGTGTTCCACACTTCCCTCTCTTTATCGGTTTGATCATTTCACTCTGATCCATCACCCAGATGAACCAGACCAGACACAACTCTAAGCATAGCAGGCAACATAAACAAATAGCATGGTGGATCACACATCACATGGCTCAATCAACTCCTACACATGCTAGTGGGTTTCAACTATTTACTGTGGCAATGACAGGTCATGCAAGGGATAGGGTTCAACTACCGCAGCAAGTAGCAGTTCACACGCTGTTGCCTTAATGCAGTAAAAGAGAGCAGGAGCGAGAAGATTGGGTTCGTATCGGAATGATCAATGATTGCTTGCCTGACAAAGTAGTTGTCGGGTACTGCTCTTCAACTGGATACGCAGCGGTATCCTCGGGAGCAGGACCTAACACAGAGAATACCGGCGATACAATCATTAACAAACAAATGCAACAATATGATGCATGCTCATGACATGGCAAGATGCATGTGTGTTGGCTAATGCAACTAAAACCAGAAGGGTTTGAGCCTATTTGAATCAAAGATTCAAATTGGAGTTCAAACTATTATTTAAATAAGTGCATTATCATGTTTTTGATGTATACAGCAAGTTAACTTGTTCAAACATGCATGAAACCAGTGCCATTGGAAAGATTGGATTTTTCTGATCATTTTTCATATATAAATCTTTTCCATCTGAGATATGGTTGATTTTATATGATTTTTAGAAGTTTTGGGTATTTTCTGGAATTTCCTGAATTATTTTTAAATCTAAAATCCCAGAAAATCCTTTACCGCGTCAGCATGACATCATGCTGACGTCAGGTAGTCAACAGGGCCAGTCCAAGTCAAACCTGACCAGTGGGACCCACTGGTCAGTGTCACAGTTAACTAATTAACTAATTAGAATTAAATTAACACCTAAACTAGGTTTGACTTGCGGGCAGGGCCCACATGTCAGTGACCCAGGGGGTCAAACCCGTGGTCAAAACAGGTCCATCTCGCGGGCGTTTAGCCGCCGACGAGGCCAAACACGGCGGTGGGGTGCGGGTTTCGTGCTCCGGCTGCCAAATCGACGACGGAGCACATCTACGGGTAGCTGGAAGCAAACCGCATCGAGTGGAGGTGGTGGCTGGCCTCGGGGTCGCCGGAGATGACGCCGGCGACGAGTCCAGCGGCGGCCGGAGTTCGGCGAAGTCGAAAACGACGGTGCGGTGCTCGTTGAGGAGCGTGAAGTGGTCCTACAACATCTACGTGTGATGGTGAAGCTGATAGGCACGGTGGCCGGACCAATGGATGGCCGGAGCCTCGTCGGCGACGAGCTCCGCGGCGGTGCGTGCAGGTGAGCTTCACGCGGTGCGTTCCAGGGGAGAAGAGAGCCAACGGAGAGGGGGAGGACGAAGCTGGGCTCACAGGGGTTGCAGCAGGCGCCGGAGCGAGCTCGGGGGTGGTCGGAGCTGAGCGGGACGGCGAGGGGGATCTCCGCGGCCGGAGTTGGGGAAGAAGAGGTCGGGGGCGTCTATAGGGCGGGCGAGCGCTCGGGGCTCGGCCTGTTCGAAGTAGTCGAGGACGGCGGAGACGACGGACACCAAGGCGGGGCTCAGGGACGACGGTGGGCGCGGCTTCTACGACGGTGCGAGCACGACGGTGTCGGCCATGGCGCAGGGAGGGCGAGAGAGAGGAGCTGGGGAGAGGGGGAGGTGTCTGCGAGGTCGGGGGCGACGTGTACGACCGATCCAGCCCTCCAGGACGGCGAGGGGAGGAAGCAGGGCGGCGGGCAGCTGCGTGGCGCGCGGTGCGGTCGCCGTCGAGCACCTGCCTGCCTGTCTGGCCGAGCCAAGCAGCTCGCTGGAGCGGCAGCTGGGCTGGGCCGGCAGGTGGGCCGCCAGGTAAACTTCTTCTCTCTCTCTTTTTTTCTATTTCTTTTCTGTTTCATTTGTTTTGCAACTTTTTTTAATTAAATAAAATGCCAGAGCATTTTTATAACTCATAACACTTGTCATACCTACTGTATATAATATGAACAGTAGGAAACATTATAGTTTATGATTATTTGAGCATTTAAAAATATTTTATAGCATTTAAATGCCCAAATTCAAATACCATATGATTTAATCCAGTGACCTTGGATGTCCTAGAAAATTGTGCACCATTTTTAGCAAATGTTTGAGACCAAGGCAGAAATGATGAACATTTTTGAAGGGCATTTTGGGTACATTGGAAAATATTTTATCAAACCCTAGTTGATAGAAGAGGGGTGCTGGGGTTTCTGTCATTCCCATTTCAAATTTCTTTGAAAAGTAAACATGATGCACACACCAACTAACCCTAATGCAAGTGCTAACTAGGGATGTGACAACTCACCCCCACTTAAAAGAATCGCGTCCCGAGATTCGGGTTCCTCCGGAAAGAGGGTGGGGTACTCAAGTCGAAGACGATCCTCCCTTTCTCAAGTAGCTTCACTCTCGGAATGATGTGACCATTGAACCTTGAGAAATTTGATATTGTGGCGTCGAGTGGTGTGCTCGGTTTGATCAAGAATACGAACGGGGTATTCTCGATATGTGAGATTGTCCTGGAGATCAAGCGTTTCGTGGTCCACTCCGCGGATAGGATCCGAGAAGCAACGCCTGAGTTGAGAAACGTGGAAAACATCATGAACTCTGGAGAGGTGCGGAGGTAGTTCCAATTGGTAGGCAACTTCTCCTCGTTTGGCAAGAATGCGAAAAGGACCGATGAAACGAGGGGCCAATTTGCCTTTGATACCGAAGCGATGGGTTCCCTTAAGAGGGGTAACCCGAAGGTAAGCCTTATCGCCGACTTTAAAAGTCACAGCCTTATGATGACTATCATATTGGCTCTTCTGGCGAGACTGGGCTATTTTCAATCTCTCACGAACGATGCGAACTTGTTCCTCTACTTCCTGGATCATATCCGGGCCAAAGAATTGTCTTTCCCCAGCCTCTGACCAGTTAAGAGGTGTTTGAAACCTTCGTCCATATAGAACTTCGAAGGGAGCTTTGCCCATGCTAGCTTGATAACTATTGTTATAAGCGAATTCGGCAAATGGAAGACATTTTTCCCATTCCATACCGAAAGAAATGACAGAGGCTCGAAGCATGTCTTCCAGAATTTGACTGACTCGTTCCACTTGACCACTTGACTGGGGATGGAAGGCGGTACTGAAGGAGAGATGAGTTCCCATAGCATTCTGGAAACTTTCCCAAAATCGTGAGGTGAAAAGACTTCCACGGTCTGAGTTAATCTCCAACGGCACACCATGAAGTGATACTATCCGAGAGACATACAAATCTGCTAGCTGGCTAGCGGTAATACTCTCTCGAACAGGCAGGAAATGAGCTACTTTAGAGAGGCGGTCGATAACGACGAAGATAGCATTATTCCCTTTCCTGGTCCTGGGAAATCCGGTAATGAAGTCTATACCGACTTTGTCCCATTTCCATTCAGGAATAGCTAAAGGTTGAAGGGTGCCAGCAGGCTGTTGATGCTCTGCTTTGACTCGACGACAAACGTCGCAGTTAGCAATGAATTGAGCGATTTCTCTCTTCATCCTAGTCCACCAGAATCTCTGGCGTAGATCCTGATACATTTTGGTACTACCGGGATGAATCGTGAGAGGAGATTCATGAGCCTCCTTAAGGATTAACTGCCGTAGATGGTGGTTTTTGGGAACCACTACACGGTTCTCAAAGAAAACAACACCTCGATCATCCATAGAGAAACTTTTAGCGAGTCCGCTAGCAATGTTCTCTTGGAGTCGGGATATACCTTTATCACGCTTCTGGGCAGCTATAACTTGATCCATAAGGGTAGGTTTCGCCACTAAGGTGGAAAGGAATCCTCGAGGAATAATGTGAAGGTTAAGCTTACGAAATTCCTCGTGGAGAAGTTGTTGACCTTGTTGTAACATTAAGTTGTTACAATATGACTTACGACTTAGTGCATCAGCCATGACATTGGCCTTTCCAGGGGTATAAGAGATTCCTAAGTCGTAGTCTGTGAGCAACTCAACCCAACGTCTTTGCCTGAGATTTAGATCCGGTTGGGTGAAGATATACTTCAAACTTTGGTGATCAGTGAAGATTTCACAGCGATTACCAAGGAGGTAATGTCGCCATGTTTTGAGTGCATGGACTATAGCTGCAAGCTCTAAATCATGAGTAGGATAGTTATCCTCGTGTGGACGCAACTGTCGAGATGCGTATGCAATCACTTGACGATCTTGCATGAGTATGCAACCTAGTCCTTGTCGCGAGGCGTCGCAATAGATTATAAAATCCTTGGAGAAATCTGGTGGTACCAGTACAGGTGCAGATGTCAGGCGTCTTTTCTGTTCCTGAAAACTGGACTCGCACTGTGGGGTCTACTCAAACTTTTTATCTTTCTTGAGGAGTTCAGTTAGAGGTTTAGCAACTTTGGATAAATTCTCGACGAAACGTCGGCAATAGCTCGCTAAGCCAAGAAAGCTCCTAACTTGCTTGACTGATTCAGGAGGAGTCCAATCAAGGACGGCTTGAACTCGCTCGGGATTGACGGCAATACCCTTGCCCGAGATCACATGACCTAGATAGGTTACTTCTGGCAACCAAAATTCACATTTAGAGAATTTGGCATAAAGGCGGTGCTCTCGAAGTTTCGTCAATACCAGCCTTAAATGCTCGGCATGATCTTCCTTGTTCTTGGAATAGATGAGTATATCATCGAGGTATACCACGACGAATTTATCCAAATACTCCATGAATATAGAATTCATTAACCAAGAAAAGGTAGCTGGGGCATTGGTTAATCCGAAGGACATGCAAGTGTAGTCATATTGGCCATAACGAGTAACGAAAGCCGTTTTAGGAATGTCCCCGTTCTTGATTTTGATTTGATGGTAGCCCAACCTCAAATCCATCTTAGAGAAGACTGAGGATCCAGCGAGCTGATCATACAGGTCGTTGATCCTGGGGAGCGGATACTTATTCTTTATGGTGACCAGATTGACAGGTCGGTTATCTACAACCATCCGCTCCGTTCCATCCTTC
This sequence comes from Secale cereale, assembly GCA_902687465.1. Lineage (NCBI taxonomy): Eukaryota > Viridiplantae > Streptophyta > Magnoliopsida > Poales > Poaceae > Secale > Secale cereale. The sequence goes on from LR738710.1 coordinate 329,748,209, forward strand.
TTCTTGACGAAGAGGACGGGGCAAGCCCAAGGGGAAGAGCTAGGACGGATGAAACCTTTTTGCAAGGACTCATCGAGTTGTTTCTTTAGCTCAGCTAATTCTAGTGGTGCCATCTTATAAGGCCTCCTAGAGATTGGGACAGTTCCTCGGATAAGATCTATCACGAACTCGACATCTCTGTCAGGTGGAATTCCTGGCAGTTCTTCTGGAAAAACATCCAGGAAGTCACGGACTACCGGGATATCTTCGAGTTCTGGTAGAGGGCTGGCATTAAGAGAGTAGAGCTGACGTTCAGCCATTCGGGTCAAGACATTGACTATCTTGCCGGATGGATGTGTAAGTTGAACGGTCCTAGTAAAGCAATCAATTTTGGCGTAATGAGTTGTCATCCAATCCATACCCAAAATGATGTTTATGTCCGAGGACTTGAGGGCGATTAAAGATGCTAGGAAAACAAGTCTATCGACAAGGATTTCATTTCCATGGCTTACCCTAGAGGTTTGCCACTTTGAACCAGGAGTTTGAATAACCATGGAAGTAGGCATGTCACAAAAAGTCATGTTATGCAATCGAGCATAGCTCTCAGATATGAACGAATGTGATGCTCCAGTATCGAAAAGAACAGATGCCGGATGGCAGTTTACGAGAAGCGTACCAAGGACGACGTTAGGATCCTCATAAGCTTCCTCAGCAGAGACATAGTTGACATGACCACGTGTAGTGGGGATTGGCTTGACATAGTTCACCTTGCCGGTTGGCTTACCACGGGCAACGGGTTTTCCTGGTTGGTTCTGAGGACAATCACGCATGTAGTGCCCCGGTTCTCCACACTTGAAGCATGTCACAGTGGTAGTGCGTGGAGCAAAGTTGGAAGGTGGTCCTCCATAGGTCTTAGCAGGTGCAAACTGTTGAGTTGGGCGAGGCGCCTCATAGGATGGCCTCGGTGTGTACTTGGGTGGCAAGGCAGTGTTAGGAACCCACACACGACGCTTGTGAGAGCCAGAGCCGGATGAGGAACCAAAGTCTCGAGTATGCTTGCAGGTGGCCTCGAAGTCGGTCTGGCCGGTTTCAGCACTGATAGCCTTGTTAACCAACTTCTGGAAGGAAGTGCACTCGTGCAGACGTAGATCTCGGCGGAGTTCAGGGCTGAGTCCCTTGCGGAACCTCGCCTGCTTCTTGGCATCGGTGGATACTTCCTCAGGTGCATAGCGTGCCAAGTTTCCAAACTCGCGGCTATAGCCATCCACAGTTAAACGGCCCTAGGTGAAATTGCAGAATTCCTCCCGCTTGCGATCCATGTGACCTTCCGGAATGTGGTGTTCACGGAATGCCTCACTGAACTCAACCCAGGTAGTGACTTGGCCAGCAGGACGCATAGCTTCAAAGTTTTCCCACCAAAGACTGGCAGGGCCCTCAAGATGGTAGGCGGCGTAGATAACTTTGTCAGCTTCGGCCACACGGGTAGAGTGTAGCTTGTGGGTAATACTACGTAGCCAGTCATCAGCATCCAGAGGTTCAGTGGAGTGATGGAACTTCGGTGGACACGTCTTGATAAAGTCATTGATTGACACCACGTCATTCCTCTGGCGGAACCCAGTGTTCTGCTCTATGCATTCCAGCAGACGGTTGGTCTCTCTCTTGTTCCGTTCTGCTTCAAGCATAACTTCCGCCAAGGAGGGTGGCTGGGGCAGATTCCCATCTCTAGCCCCACTAGCCTCACCCTGCTCCTGAGCAGCAGGAGTGTTGCGAGTGTTGACCATCCTAGGAAAACAAAACAACAGTTTAGACAAGGATGGCAAAAATTTGACATAGAAGTGCATAATGTAATGGATGACACGGAATGCAAGGATGTTCATCCGTACGACATGGTAATATAGAAACTGCTATATATACACCAGTGGTCATACACACCATACAAAGTTTTGTACAAGCCAAGGCTAAAGTACAACTGCGGTGAAAGACGATACATCCCATCAGAGGCATTCCAAGCTCCTATACATTATTTAACTACACCTCCGAAACTCAGTACACACTAAGTCATATTCCACAAGACGCGCAGGACTGTGGAAATACAACTACTACAATACTACTACTACCACGGCCTAGCTCAGACATTCGCGTAGTAATCCTCGTAAAGATTACCACCGTAGCCTGGAAGTGGAACAAATGGATCTTGAAACTCGCAAGCACTCGAAGGTTGTGGACCATAGGGACATGGATGTGGCCTCGGTCCCGATGCCGGTGGTAACCGACGCCCACGTGGAGGTGTAATACCCCCAACGTCACGCCAATCCATGCGATCAGGCAGACGAGTCCGCACGGGGTACAAATCCCGCATGTCCAGATATCCGGCGTGCACAGCAGGTGCAAGCCGTGTCAAAGTAGTCCAGTGGGCGGCCCGAGTGTTATACAGCTCCATTCGGAGGGCACGGACCTCACGGTCCCTATCCTCCAACATCTGAACAGTGGTCTGAAGCAGTGGCTCTTCATGAGCAGCATCAGTATACAGACCAGTGTAGTAGCCTTCCTCTCCGGGAAGTGAGGCTGGCATGTAACAGAACTCAGTGTTCAGCAGCAGGGCATGCCTAGCACGGAGAATGGTCATCATCGAATAAGCAGCATCATGCACTGCCATCTCGATGGTAACCCCGAGTCCATAAGACCAATGGATGGGGTCGTTAGCTCCAGGATATGAGGGGTATATCGGGACTGTGCAGAAATACTGACTCTGATTAAAATCCCGGTACTGTTCCTCCACGGTGTACTCAGGATACCAGCGATAACCGGTCTCAGTCAGCACACAGACTAGCATGGCCGTGTGACCGGGCACATTAATGCACCGAGTCAAACGAACCACTTGGTGAGGGATGCGGCCAGACATCTGAAACACGGAATAATGCAAAGGCATTAGTGTTTCTGGAAGAAATCGGGCAACATAACAACTGTAAATGCTCAAACAAAGATTTGAGACATCATACAAATGATAGCATAGCCACTCAACAATCCATATCAAGGTTCCGGTCCAACAATCATCATACTAAAAGGATAGAAACTGAACTGAGGCTTGAAACCAACAATCCTAAGAGTCTATGGATTAGTAACACGTGAACCTAATAAGGATAAGAGGCCTAGTCCTAAATCCCCGTAGAAAGAATAGACTGACTCAGATCAGAAGGGCATGAGGTAAAGGAGTAAAAAGAGCCTTACGTTCCCTTCCACAATCAATTCCTCTACATATAACTAAGAATTTTTCTAGACTCAACATCGACCAGTTTGGCTTGAGAAACCTACAGGCAGTCCAGCTCTGATGCCAATGCTGTCAGGACCCCGATCCTAAGTCACACCGATCTAGCTGTAACACGTCATATCACTTTGCGGCCTCACGCACGGTAACCCCACGGGTGCCACCTTACCTGGCCCGGGACCATTTGCGCATTTTGGCACACGTATATGACAGTGTCGCTAGCATCCATATGACAGAGAACCCGGGCCGACATGGCTAGTTATAAACCAAAAGTGGCACTAGATTACAGAGACATGCATCCATGACCCAGCAACGAACGTGTCGGTCATCAACGTATGAACCCAAGTCGTAGCAAGCTACATGGACTTAAAGGAACAACGCGTGACATTTCCCCTAAGGGATAGACACAGGAACGAAGAAGGACACATGCCGGCCAGCCTACGTGTTCCGAGCAGTAGCAAGCTACCAAGGCTCATTGGAATCACTAGGAGGCATTTCCCTGTAAGGTAGGCTACCAAAGGAAAACAACTAGGTGTCGGATCCCACACATACCAAGCATTTCAAACATACACGCAATATGCTCAATATGTGCAAATACAACATTGCATCACAACAGAACTCTATGACTCAAAGTACTTTATTTAAAAGGCTCCAAGAGCCATACATAACATATCCATACAGGTAGGGGTCACATGACCCAACACTCAAGTCATACAGTCATACAAGCACAAGCGGAAGCTACATGTCTGAGTACAGACAACTTAGAAAATAAAACAGGCTTGGTGTAGCCTGACTATCTACAAGGCTCTTCACAAGCTCCAGATCTCCGTCTGGGTGTCAAGCTACTCGTCGACGTCAATGTCTATGTAGAACCCATCAGCAGGGGCAGGGTTCTCCTCTGCAACAGTTATTAAACAAACATGAGTACAAAGGTACTCAGCAAGTCTTACCACAGAACCTATCATACATGCAACTTTATCAAAGGGGGGTAGTGGAGTTCATAGCAGAATGCCAGCTTTGACTCTTGGCTATCCTATACTACAACTCTCAACAGATTGCAAGATGTTATTACGAACACGAGTCCACTACTCACCACATCAATACACTACCGAGGATCCTCTTCCGTCATCCTACGGAAGGGCCATCCACGGCACTCACACTTATCTTGAGGCTTTTAGTAGTATCCATCAACTTGTCTATGAACTGTAAGAGTAACCAAGTAGTCCGTACCGCGAACAATGGCTATTCGAATAGTTTGATAACCCTGCAGGGGTGTACTTCTTCACACATGTTTTCACCACTTAGCGTCTGCACACGACATGTGCTCGGCAGACTTCAAGCGAAAGCCGACGTGGGTGTAGACCACGACCTAACCAACCACTCAAGTCTCTCATCCAGGTTTATCGCCTATTTGGGTTCCATCCGTGGGGAGATCCGGCCGGGGTGTCGCTCACGGCCCCAAACGATGTGTACAGGGTTCTCGAGTCACCAAACGGGCAACCGGTACACCGTGCCACGTACCTGTCGCATCACAGCCCACCCCGAGGGTCAGCGCTGTGCACGACCTCCAGTAAACTCTAAACACCAGAAACTAGTTGCAACTCCTGGACATAGTACAAGGGCAGTCAATAAGTCGAGCGGGGTCATATTTCAGGGCCCAATGTGTGGTAGTAACTGTAACTTGGGTCACACACACAAATCTCGGGTCCTATGGACGATTCCAATGAAACAACCCACCACGTACTCCTACATGGCCTTTCATCGATACCTTTACCAAGCGTGTTCCACACTTCCCTCTCTTTATCGGTATGATCATTTCACTCTGATCCATCACCCAGATGAACCAGACCAGACACAACTCTAAGCATAGCAGGCAACATAAACAAATAGCATGGTGGATCACACATCACATGGCTCAATCAACTCCTACACATGCTAGTGGGTTTCAACTATTTACTTTGGCAATGACAGGTCATGCAAGGGATAGGGTTCAACTACCGCAGCAAGTAGCAGTTCACACGCTGTTGCCTTAATGCAGTAAAAGAGAGCAGGAGCGAGAAGATTGGGTTTGTATCGGAATGATCAATGATTGCTTGCCTGACAAAGTAGTTGTCGGGTACTGCTCTTCAACTGGATACGCAGCGGTATCCTCGGGAGCAGGACCTAACACAGAGAATACCGGCGATACAATCATTAACAAACAAATGCAACAATATGATGCATGCTCATGACATGGCAAGATGCATGTGTGTTGGCTAATGCAACTAAAACCAGAAGGGTTTGAGCCTATTTGAATCAAAGATTCAAATTGGAGTTCAAACTATTATTTAAATAAGTGCATTATCATGTTTTTGATGTATACAACAAGTTAACATGTTCAAACATGCATGAAACCAGTGCCATTGGAAAGATTTTATTTTTCTGATCATTTTTCATATATAAATCTTTTCCATCTGAGCTATGGTTGATTTTATATGATTTTTAGAAGTTTTGGGTATTTTCTGGAATTTTCTGAATTATTTTTAAATCTAAAATCCCAGAAAATCCTTTACTGCGTCAGCATGACATCATGCTGACGTCAGGTAGTTAATAGGGCCAGTCCAAGTCAAACCTGACTAGTGGGACCCACTGGTCAGTGTCACAGTTAACTAATTAACTAATTAGAATTAAATTAACACCTAAACTAGGTTTGACTTGCGGGCAGGGCCCACATGTCAGTGACCCAGGGGGTCAAACCCGTGGTCAAAACAGGTCCATGTCGCCGGCGTTTAGCCGCCGGCGAGGCCAAACACGGCGGTGGGGTGCGGGTTTCGTGCTCCGGCTGCCAAATCGACGGCGGAGCACATCTACGGGTAGCTGGAAGCAAACCGCATCGAGTGGAGGTGGTGGCTGGCCTCGGGGTCGCCGAAGATGACGCCGGCGACGAGTCCAGCGGCGGCCGGAGTTCGGCAAAGTCGAAACGACGGTGCGGTGCTCGTTGAGGAGCGTGAAGTGGTCCTACAGCATCTACGTGTGATGGTGAAGCTGATAGGCACGGTGGCCGGACCAATGGATGGCCGGAGCCTCGTCGGCGACGAGCTCCGCGGCGGTGCGTGCAGGTGAGCTTCGTGCGGTGCGTTCCAGGGGAGAAGAGAGCCAACGGAGAGGGGGAGGACGAAGCTGGGCTCACAGGGGTTGCAGCAGGCGCCGGAACGAGCTCGGGGGTGGTCGGAGCTGAGCGGGACGGCGAGGGGGATCTCCACGGCCGGAGTTGGGGAAGAAGAGGTCGGGGGCGTCTCCAGGGCGGGCGAGCGCTCGGGGCTCGGCCTGTTCGAAGTAGTCGAGGACGGCGGAGACGACGGACACCAAGGCGGGGCTCAGGGACGACGGTGGGCGCGGCTTCTACGACGGTGCGAGCACGACGGCGTCGGCCATGGCGCGGGGAGGGTGAGAGAGAGGAGCTGGGGAGAGGGGGAGGTGTCTGCGAGGTCGGGGGCGACGTGTACGACCGATCCAGCCCTCCAGGACGGCGAGGGTAGGAAGCAGGGCGGCGGGCAGCTGCGTGGCGCGCGGTGCGGTCGCCGTCGAGCACCTGCCTGCCTGCCTGGCCGAGCCAAGCAGCTCGCTGGAGCGGCAGCTGGGCTGGGCCGGCAGGTGGGCCGGGTGGGGCGCCAGGTAAACTTCTTCTCTCTCTCTTTTTTTCTATTTCTTTTCTGTTTCATTTGTTTTGCAACTTTGTTTAATTAAATAAAATGCCAGAGCATTTTTATAACTCATAACACTTCTCATACCTACTGTATATAATATGAACAGTAGGAAACATTATAGTTTATGATTATTTGAGCATTTAAAAATATTTTATAGCATTTAAATGCCCAAATTCAAATACCATATGATTTAATCCAGTGACCTTGGATGTCCTAGAAAATTGTGCACCATTTTTAGCAAAGGTTTGAGACCAAGGCAGAAATGATGAACATTTTTGAAGGGCATTTTGGGTACATTGGAAAATATTTTATCAAACCCTAGTTGATAGAAGAGGGGTGCTGGGGTTTCTGTCATTCCCATTTCAAATTTCTTTGAAAAGTAAACATGATGCACACACCAACTAACCCTAATGCAAGTGCTAACTAGGGATGTGATAATTGGGATGACACTATTGTGGAGTTCTCCAGGCATGTTTTCTGATAAGAGCAGTGCAGCTGCCGCTCAATACTTCCGAGCCCAGGAGGGGAACGACACGAAGACATTGTTCTGGTTGCAGATCTACGCGCCATAACATCCAGTGCCCCTCAGCGACCAGATGAAGCAGATGGTCGAGCTGCACAACATGGTGGGTTCGGCCATGAAGGACTTGATAGTCCGACTATGGCCCGCTGATCCAATCCCAAGTAGTTACTTCGGATTGGTGAAGCGGCTCGTTGAGGCAAGTCCGTGGGTTGACGCACTAACGCATTCGGCCTACATAGAAGGTGATCAGATGGTCTTCGCTCGCGTCAAAGTGCACTGGGCGAAGATGAACGCACTGCATATAGCTACTGCTGGCCCGCCCGCAGGCAAGGAGCACCGCAAGCCGGAGAAGTACTTTGAGGACGTGATCGACGGTGCCCGCCTTATAGAAGGCTAGTGTTCGAAGAGTGTTCTCTTTGAGTGATTGTATCCGGATGTAAAGACTATGCTTATGAACCCGATGTATATAACGTTTGCGCTATTTATAATATCAGCGTCTTTTTACCTCTTGTGTGACTATTTATCTAAATCTGAAAGTTTCCAGTCACCGGCTTCAGCCCCCAGGTACATAGTACAAGGGTGTTTGGTCATATGCAAATACACTCTTTATCCAACATCTTGGTCCGTATAGGAGGTGTATGCGGAGCGAACCAGGCAATCCGACTATGCGGCTTTGTTGCTTTCACTTAGTCGTAGGAGTTTGACATGTGGGGCTAGGTGCTAGCCCCTGGTGCGGATATGATATTCCTTTACTTGAGGCATTCAATTGCACCTGGCTAGGCAAAGAACCAGCCCTTCATATAACACGGGGTAGATCTCTATCGATCGTAGTATAAAACTAACTCACTGGAGTGCAGACCATGTTCTCGCTTATCATGATAGTCAGTTTTCGGCTTTCTCTACTGAGGTACTTAACTGGACTAGCCAGAAGTACTATCGCAGTAGTTCTCCCTTTACACCCTAGCCGAACAATCGGGAACGTAGGGGTAAGCACAGGAGCCAGGAAACCCAACTATTGACCCAAGACATGATTCAGAACTAATGCATATAAGGCAAACATCCAGGACGCGGAACACTCCTTATAGGTATTCGTTCTTTTCGACATACACCCGGGCTAAATACAGCCCCTGGCAATAAACCCTTATTGACAAGGCACATATGGCGATCTGATACGGGAAGAGAACATTTATGGTGAGTGAATAAAACTCCGAACATAATGCGAATAAGGCTGCTCTATTAATATCCCTTTATTGTTCGGCGAGCCGCAAACTTACAGATAATGCCGAGGACCTTTTTTGGACATTTTACATGCCAAGAAGGTATATAACATGAAAGAGAAAAAAAAGGTTTACAGAGGGTCTTAATCTAAAAAAGAAACCTTAGTGCGGGTCCTTGTTGCACGTCTGCGCCGCTTTCTCCTCTGTAATGTGTCCTTGAGGGTGTGAGTATGATGGCCATTTGTACGAAAAAAGGAAAATAATCCTGGAAAAGAAAAATCAATCTAATGTGGCCATAACAAGTTTGGTTCGTTTAACGAACTTAAAGAAGATAAGTTTAGAGTCCGAATAGGGTCTTGCCGAACTATGGACTATATGCAGGTGCCCCCGGTCGCCACCCAAGCAATTTTTAAGGCATAGTTGTGTACTCGAGGCACATATGCTATCACCTTATGGGGCAGTCGACGGGGGCGTTGCTATCAATCTTGCTCAGGTTCATCTGAGCTGCCACACTGAGGCGTTTGCCGGACACGTTTATTTGTGTCCGCTATAGATAGATTATCCGGCTTGAATATGTTGTTTTGGACTTCGGCTGCTAAGGCCGCAGTGTCCTCCTCTGTACGGAGAGAGCGCTCCATATTTCCATTGACCGTGATAACACCATGTGGTCCAGGCATCTTGAGCTTCAAATAGGCATAATGCGGGAATGCATTAAAGCAGGCGAAGGTCGTTCTTCCGAGTAGTGCATGATAGCCGCTTCAGAACGGAGCTATGTCGAAGAGTAGTTCTTCGCTTCGAAAGTTGTCGGGAGAACCGAATACAACTTCAAACATTAAAGAGCCTGTGCAGCGAGCTTCAACGCACGGTATGATTCCTTTAAAGGTCGTGCTGCTTGGCTTGATTTTTGATGGGTTGATCCCCATCTTGCGGACAGTATCTTGGTATATCAGATTGAGACTCCTACCGCCGTCTATAAGGAGTCGGGTTAGATGGTATCCATCGATTATTGGATCGAGCACTAGGGCAGCCGAACCCTCATGACGAATACTAGTCAGGTGGTCCCTGCGATGAAAGGTGATCGGGCAGGCTGACCATGGGTTGAATTTGGGGGCGACAGGTTCTACGTCGTAGACATCTCGGAGTGCGCGCTTGCGCTCCCTCTTTGGGATATGAGTGGCATATATCATGTTCACTATTTTGACCTCCAGTGGGAATTTCTTCTGCCCCCCTATATTCGGCTGGCAAGATTCATCCTCGTCTTCGCCCTTTGTGTTCGGCGTTTAGCTTGCCGGCCTGCTTGAAAACCCAACAGTTGCGGTTGGTATGGTTGGCAGGTTTCTCTAGGTTTCCATGAATTTGGCAGGGCCTATCTAATATCCTGTCCAAACTTGATGGACCATCTATGTTGCCTTTAAATGTCTTCTTCCGTTGACCAGGTCTGGAGCCATTGAATCCCGCGTTTACCGCTGTATCATCTAGGTTTCCAGAATTGTTTCGACGCTTGTTTTTGTTACGCGTGGCTTTCCATTGCCATCCCCGACTTCAAATGTTCCAGGGTCGTTGGTACTGCTACGAGCTAACCAGCTATCCTCACCCGCGCAAAAGCGAGTCATGAGTGTATTTAGGGCTGCCATTGTCCTCGGTTTTTCCTCTCCAAGGTGTCTGGCTAGCCATTCGTCCTGGATACTGTGCTTGAATGCCGCTAAGGCTTCAGCGTCCGGACAGTCGACGATCTGGTTCTTCTTAGTGAGAAATCGATTCCAAAGCTTGCGGGCTGACTCCCCGAGTTGTTGGATAATGTGACTTAAACCGTCAACGCCCGGGGGCCGGACATAAGTCCCTTGAAAATTGGCCCGAAAAGCATCCTCAAGTTCATCCCAACTCCCGATGGAGTTCTCTGGGAGGCTGTTTAGCCAGTGCCGATCTCGTCCTTTCAACTTGAGGGGTAAGTATTTAATGGCGTGGAGATCATCTCCTCAAGCCATGTGGATGTGAAGAATAAAGTCTTCTATCCAGACGGCGGGATCCGTCGTTCCATCGCCCGCTTCGATGTTTACGGGTTTAGACCCTTCTGGGAAGTCATGACCCAACACCTCATCGGTGAAGCAAAGAGGGTGTGCAGCTCCTCTGTATCTTGTTATATCGTGGTGTCTGTCCGACGGTTGTGGTGTTCAGTATTGACCCCGAACTAGTATGTCACCGCCGCTTTTGGTTTGATAGCCGCCGTCCCGTGCGGGGGGCGGTCCCTAGGTCCGTATATAGACCTGGTCTTGCTAGCTTTTTTGTTCAGGTCCTCACGCAGATCGTGTTTTCGGACTTGGGCCGCACCCTCCTTTCCTTTATGGAGTGGTGGTGCGGGCTTGTGTACGCCATTGCTAGCTACTCTTTCATGTCCGCGAGGTGGTTGGTCCGGCTTGTCGGCGGTGTTATTCTTCGGTGGGACGGGCGCAACAGCTTCACCATCGAATTCGGGTAGAAGCTTGCCCTTAGGATAACCTTTGGTTTGGTCGTTAAAGCCATGTTTCTATTCGGCGTCTAGCACCTCATTCCATCTATCATTAAGCGTGTCCTGAGTGGCTCGAAGCTGTCTCTGCTGCTTTTTCAAGCTCCTTGTGGAGGCAATAAGCCTCCGGTGGAAGCGTTTTTGTTGTGAGGGTTCTTCTGGGACGATGAATTCATCGTCGCCGAAGCTATCGTCTTCTTCGGAGACTGGTTCATAAGTACCGTCTTTGGCATCGCTGTCATCGGACTACGGCTTCGGACTCTGTTCGCCGTCCTCTCGCTCCTCATGGTCTATCGCTGGGTCTGTGGGGTCTTCGGCTTGTTCCGGAATGTCACTATCATTAGTCACGGTTTTGCTGTCCTTTCCTTTACGGGATTTAGTTCGGCGTTTTGGACACCGGCGCTTGGGAGGTTCTTCGGCGGGCTTGTCCTCTACGGGATTTTTTTCGTCGGCGCCCTCCACCTCTTTATGTGTATCCACCATGTACACATTGTACGAAGACGTGGCCGTCCACTGCCCGGTTATGGGCCGCCCTTGATTTGGATCCGCTTTAGTTTCGAGGTCCATCCCTTTGAAGTCTTCGGAAGCATAGTCAAGTAGATCGGTTAGATCTTCGACCGTGGCTATCAAGTGGGTGGTGGGTGGGGAAATAAATTCTCCATTAGCCTACAGTTAGAACCGGATATAATTCGGCTAGGTGTCCTCCTCTAGGGAGAGCTATCTTAGCGATTTTAAGATGTCGCCAAAGGGGGGGGGGTGCTGGAATATATCTGTAGCACTGAATTCGGCGATAGACGCCTGATAGGGTTTGAAGGGCGCGGTTAGGCACAATTCGGAATCAGAGACCGGAGTTGAGTCCGGGGTTTTGGTAACACATTCCTCGCTCGTAGTCGCGTCCGTGTGCGGCTCCAACGCCGTAGAGTCTGCGGCTCCCATGGTGGGGTTGAGCTTCCCGTCTTCGGGTGACACGATCTATTCTGGATCTACGGCCAAAACTTTTGTAGGTGCTATTTCCTGGTCCGATGACAGAGTTAGGTCATGATCATCTTGGTGATAGAGAGAGGCTGCCGCTGGCTCGAATTCGGCGAAGATCAAGTCTCCGCAGATATCAGCGACGTAGTTCAAGCTTCCGAATCTGACGTGATGGCCAGGGGCGTAGCTCTTGATCTGCTCTAGGTGGCCTTCAGTGTTGGCACGGAGCACGAAGCCGCTCAACACGAAGAGTTGGCCTGGAGGGAAAATTCCCATGGCGTCGCCATTGCAGTTGACGAAGTGATCCATTAGTCCTTCCGTTGACGACATAGTGAAACTCTCAATGAAAGCACCAATGTCGGTGTCAAAACCGGCAGATCTCGGGTAGGGGGTCCCGAACTATACATTTGAGGATCGATGGTAATAGGAGGCTGGGGACACAATGTTTACCTAGGTTTAGGCCCTCTCGATCGAGGTAATACCCTACTTCCTGCTATATTAATATGGATGAATATGAAAACAAGAGTTAATCTACCTCGAGATCACAATGGCTAAACCCTAAGTCTAGCCTATGGAGAGTTATGATTCTGTTCTTCTAGCCTCTACGGACTAAACCCACCGATTTATATACACACAGAAGGGGCCTAGGGTTTGTACAAGTCATCTTGCAGAAGAAGGAAAATCTACACCTGAACCTAAACTTACCATTACATGAATACAGGAATCCTATCCGCATACGAGAGATGATCTTCTGTAATAATCTTCACGGCCCACCAGTCCGGCCCACCAGTAATTTGTCTGGCCACATGAGGCCCCCCCATCCAGGACTCCCTCAGGTTGCGCCTGGTATTGATCACTGGTAGCTACGGGAGGTCCTGCGAAATGGTTAAGCATCCCGCGCCAAATGAATTTCCCGAGGCAATCACATGAGAAGGCCAGACACCAACAACCCAGGAGGTGACGTGAACGGGACCGGCCCGCAAGACAGAGCTCAGTCGTTGGATTTATCGACACTGCAGGGACGGACCCGAGCACAGACATCGTGCCCAGACTTCTCATGTGAAAAATTCCTGAAGAAAGGCAGACGACGCTTGGCTCCCGGGGTGGAGGGGTACCGAGGTGTGCAACATTCGAAGTATCAAGTGTCGGGAAGGCATAAGCATGAAGAAAAGACACGGAAAGGGGCAAACTGGTTTAAGTGATGCAGGTGTGAAACATGCCACTGGGACAGACCCATGCGGCCTGGAATGATGCAGCCCGAGGGGCGCCCCCAACAGAGTAAGCTAAAGGTGCAAAAAGGATAGACGTTGCAAGGGCAAGCCATGCGACTTGGGGATGATGCAGCCCGAGGGGCGCCCCCAACTGAACAAAGTGAAACAAAGTCGGCTGGCACCAAGGCTGGAGTGATGTTGATGTAGCTGAAGATGCTCCCTGCAGATGCCGTTCCTCACGAGCCGCCTGACTCCGGGGCCTCGCGAGGCTACTAAGGTTCTGATAGCTCGCGAAGAACCGAGGCCACTTCCGTTAGGATTTCCTGATGCCCAGCCTCGCGAGCCGCCAGGGCATCCCGCATGTGGTGTTGGTGCAGGTCTGCTTGGTTCGGCAAGCCAAAGGGCATGCGAACGTAGCCGTGAGGAGGGCCCTTGCTCCGGCCCACATGTAGGTCTTTGATGGTTCAGTTGATGAACTCCTGAGCGCTTGGCGCCTCGCGCCTTGTGCTTTCTTGAGGGAAATGCATGGTGTCGGATCTAGGGTTCCGGCAAAACCCTTGAGGTTCGAACACTGGGGAGCGCATGAAGATCTCTCCTTCCTCCCTAGCTCGCCTACTCGCTGATTCCTAAGACTAGCTCGTCGAACTCAAAGAACAAGGGACACAAAGGTTTATACTGGTTCGGGCCACCGTTGTGGTGTAATACCCTAATCCAGTGTGGTGTGGTGGATTGCCTTGATGGCTGGGGAAGAACTAGTACAGGGGAAGAACCGCCTCCTGAGGAGAAATGTTCTTGCGCTCGGATGAGCTTGCTGGCGTGTGTCCGGTTTCTCCTTTTCTTCTCCTCCCTCTCTATGGTGGTGCCTAGTCTATTTATAGTGGCCCGGGTGCTCCTCCCAAAAATTGAGCGGGAAGGGATCCCACAACGGCCAAGTTTGAAGGGGGACATCTAGTACAGCTATCCTGACAAAAGGTAGTCTTCGCCTGCCAAAGGCTCTGGTGGTGACGCTGCCATGGGCTCCGCGATGAGCTCCGCTCTACCGTCATGCATGTCTTGGTCTTGTTGCACCGATATGGAAACCTTTCCCTGATGCCTCAGGACTCCTCGCCTGCGCCTACCCCTTTAGCACGAAAGAGGAAACTTGCATCATGCTCCCGCTGGCGCCCGCCTGGCCTTGGTCGTAATGGATCATGTCATGAGGACCTCGCCAAGTGCCCCTTACCTTGATATCTCCGCTCCTCGGGAGCTATCCTAGTGAGGCCGCCCCAGGGGAGGTCTTGAGTCGCCCGCCTCGTGAGGCTTGGCCCCTCGCAAGGGTCTTGAGTCGTTGCAGACAAGGTTGGGCCATACCAGGCCGCTGGACGAGCCACGCTCCGTGCCGCAGGCAGGCAAGTCTTGGTACCCCCGTTCCCAAAATTCCGATAGTATCCCCCAGGCCCAATGCACGCTCGGGCTTGGCTTCGCAGCGGAGCCAAGGGTCAAGTGCTGAGCGCCGCGGGCCCCAAAAGCCTATGGCCTTGATTGGCACCTGTTGATTGATGGGACGTGGGCGTCTCCACTTCCCCATGCAGCCTTGATTTCGCCCGGCCTGACGGCCACTATTGCTTACACAACTGCTCCTCCTGCGTTGGTAACACGCCTGGCGGCTTCTTCGTCTTCTTGGTCCTTCCCGATTCGACACCAACTCCCCTCGCCACCATGGTCTCCAGTCGCAAGAAGGAAGGAAGGGAGGAGTCTCATACCTCGGCCCCTTCGCCGCCGGCCTTCGGTCCCGCCACCGAGCGGTCGGTGGTGATCAACAATGAGATGATGGACATGGTGCGCGTGGCGCTCGCCGCCGATTTCAATGAGTGGGGGGCGACGTTGGATTGGCCTGCTTCCCGCGCCGAAATCATTAGGACGGCCACTGAGGTCCCCCTCCATCTTTGCGCCCTCTGGGCGGGCTTGATTCCTCCCTTTTCCGATTTCTTCAACGCGGTGCTCTCGCATTACCAGATCAGCGCGCTGCACCTTGATCCTCAATCTATCATCCTCTTCGCTGTTTTCGCCTTCGTCTGCGAAGCTATGGTGGGCATCGCCCCCTCCGTGGCCTTGATCTTCCACTTCTTCTCGCTACATCTGATGGATGCACTCCAGTGCTCTGGGTGTGTGTCCTCCCAGACTATTGCGGCAACGGCCGGCTCGAGGAACGACTTCGACCTTTCGACGGGCGTGGGGGAGCGATCACTGCTGAGCGTTGGTTGCGCGACTGCTTTGACGTCGTCGTCTCCTGGAGCCCCTGAGGCGCCATCCCCCGGGGCTCGGGAGAGCCACCCAGAGGGGATGGCTGAGGAGCAGGTGCTCCCTGGCGCTCCTGAGGCCAAGGCTCCCAAGGTTCCCTCGCGTTGCTCTTAGGCGGGGACAAGGGGTCCCGCACGTCCTAGCGCTTCTGGTGGCGTTTCACCTAGAGCTGCCCCGGTCGGGATTGGCAATGCTGACCATATCCAGGGCTTCGGCCGGCTTCATCTGAATTTCAAAGCTCTCTGCAAGAGGAAGGGATCCCCAAACTACAGTGGTGTTGCCTTCCGGCCATTGAAGCAGAGGAAGTACATTGCCATAGACGAGTGGGTACTTATCTTTATAACTCCTTGAGTGCTTCCTTCCCTCCTCACTGTGATTCCTCAGGGCCCCTCCTGCCAAGGCGACGGAATCTCCGGAGAAGCAGCCCCATGCCGCCCCGAGCTCTCCGTCAATCCTGGGCGCCCTCAGCCGATGCGCCGCCTCTGGCGCGAGGCCATCCATGAGGGCAGACACGCCGACCTGGCGCCTTGACCCCGCGTTCTTGCCGTTCCTCCTTCGTGGCTCCGCCTGGGGAGCGGGAGGCGTGCCGAGGGCTCCCCCCATGGTCATCGACTGCAGTTGGGCCACTTTGGCCCTGGTTTGAGTGGTGAGTCCCAGCCCCTCCGGGCCCCGGCCGAGGCCCGAAAGATGACTGGGGTGGAGACCTCGGGCCCGCCCCCGGGAGGGGACGAGCCTCCTTGGTCTTCTTCAATGGCTGCTGGTGCTGAGGTGGGTCCTGGTCACGCTCTTGAGTCGGTGCGCCGGCGGGGCGCCGCCCACTGTGAGATTCTTCAGGAGGCGATGAGTGCGCTAAATCGACTCGGGGGAGAGCTTGAGGAAGTTAATGCCTGTCTTGAGGCTGAGGGCCTCCAGCTGATGGATGAGTGGCCTCGATTGAGGGTGGACATTAACCGCGGGTGCCTCTAGCACGAGCGTTCCAACGTGGAGGCCGAGGCATCCCTCACAGCCTCGTGAGAGGCCTGCGCCCGAGCCCTGGAGGAGGCTTGGGAGGCTGACCGCCGCTGCGAGGTTGCAGAGTAGCGCATGCTGGATCTTTAGGCCCTGAATGCCAGCCTGGAACAATGAGCTGAAGCGCGCAGGGCCGCCTTGGCGTCGATGAAGACGATGCCTTACGAAGAGGCGAAGATCTTGCGCTGTGAGGAGGCGTTGATGTTGGAAGCCACGGAGCACAGCCTTGAGCTTGGGCGGCTGGAGGTGAGGGAGCGCCACATTACGCTGGCCGAGGATGCTGTCTATGTTCGCGAGGCAAGAGTACAGGAGGTAATCGTCCAGGGGGTGGCGAAGGCTATCGCAGACCTTGCCAAGGAGTATGGCCTAAAGTTGGAGCTCCAGCGGGCGGAAGCTTATGGGAGAACTGCTGCCCTCAGAATGAAGCTGGAGGAGGTAGAGCAACGCGAGAGGGTCGCCACGGTAGCATAGTCTTCAGCTCAGGCCAAGCTGGACTCCGCGCAAGCCGATCTGGCCTCGCTCCAGGGATAGGTTGATGGTGTCACGGATCTCGTGCAGCGGAGCGAGGATGAGGCTGGCCGTCGACTAGTGCTATAGCACGAGCACGCCCCTATGCTCCAGGCTCTCCGGGTGAGAGCCTACCGAGCATTAGGGACCATCTGCGAGGGGAGCGTCCCTCATCCCCTCGTGGAGGATTACGCGGGCCATCTCGTCTTCTTCACTGAGGTCGCGACGCGCCTGGAGAGCCGGGCCATGAGGGCCCAGCAGCTTGTTGATGAAACGAGCCGAAACCTCCTTGGGCGCGCGTTCTGAGGTAGACTGCTTGGGATCCGCGGCCCTGAGCTTCCCGAGCAACATGTGGTCCTGCTCCGGGGAGCGGGGCCAGGGGTGTCCTGATGGACGTAGCAGGATGCATATGCGGCAATTTTGCGGCGCGTAGGATTTTGCCCCGAGGGGATCCTGCCGAGGTTACAGAGGTTCACCAGGTGGGATCGGCCCTTTGGTTCCCGAGCCGGAGAGCTTAGGGTACGATCTTCAAAAATGGCCAAAAGGTGACAAAATCCAACAGAAATCAACAAAAAAACTCCCCCCATTTTTGGCAACGAGCAAGACTTCAAATTCGACTAGAAAAGGGGGTGAATCCGGTTACAAATAAAAGGAGAGGAAAGAAAATAGCCGCGTCCGGCACCTATCTAGTCTTCAGGTCTTCCACCAGCGCGGAGCTAAGTGCTACCACTAGGACGTGGGAGGGAGCTCCCGAAGCGAAAGGGCGGCACTCCGGAGACTCCGGGGCATGTACATCCCCACTCATTATTACGTGAGAGTGTTACATGCGGAGACTTTCACATGCATGAGCTTTACTTCATATCGTGAGACGAGGGCCCCTCCTTGCGACACCCCTGACCATCGTTGGGGTGACCAAAAACCAGGATTGGACCAAGGGGCAAGAGGGATGCCAGCGGCACCCTCGACGACCACGGGCCCTCTGCCGGGGGGTAGGGCTCGTTGACGCTCCCCTTGCAGAGGACCTACCTCCGCATGCTGCTTTGCTCCATGCGGCGCGGGAAAGGCTGCAGCTCTAGGCCCTCCACGCGCAGCCCCCAGCGCTACGCCCCGGTCGAGGGCGGAACCGCCGCTCTCGGGTCTCCGACCATCGCCATGGTCTGGTTCACCTACAGCCCATTGTTAGTGCACGCCTGCTGCTGCAAATTCTGATGTGCCCTGTCATTATCGCTGAAGGGGTCGATGGAGCCCCACGGTGAATCGTGGTAGTCTTATGCTTCGAGCGTCCCGCCATTCCATCTTGGCCCGAGGAAAGCATTGGGCCTTCCTCGAACGCATACACAAGGTCCACCATGCGGGGCACGTAGGCTTCGTCGGCTGCCCCACCAAGGACACCGCCCAAGTGCCCCGCACCTCGAACTTACGGCTGCGGCACCTAGCCTTGATGGTTGCTTGGTTGTAGTCCGGTGCGTCCTCGTGAGGGGCCGTTGGCGCTTGCCCCCGGCCGTGACGAAGTTGCAGCGGTCGGACGGATGCCGCCAGCGCCCATGTTGGTGTCGTCGGGCTCCTCTATCGCCAGAGGGGCGCGCAAGCTTGTCGAGACCTCGCGCGCGCCTCACCTGTTACCTGGGGCACGGGTGGGGAGCAGAACGGTAGCGCGCCCCTGCAGGCGTAGTCCAGCAGTTCGGCGACGCGTTCCAGCAGCACGTCGCGGCCGCCCTCAGCCAGCCTGCATCGTAACAGCTCTCGCGCCACGATGAGCGTAGCCCTCATGTTCGCCTGCTCCCATCGGGTGTGTGGTGTTGTTGCTGCGACGTAGTTCGAGGATCGCGCCGCGGAGCATGTGCGCCTTGCCGCCGAGGCGGAGGTTGCAGGTCCGCGCCGCTCGTGGCAGGTGGTGTTAGGCAGCGCGGGGGCCACCTGAAGTGCGGAGTTGAGGCTTTCATGGGCGGACGGCGCCGTCCGCGCGGGCCAGGCTGCCCAGCGGTCGACGTGAACCCCCTGGTCGTCGACCATCGGGACTGCTGAGTGGTAACGAACCAAACGACGGAAGAGGAGATCTGACGCACCCCCTACCTGGCGCGCCAAATTTTGGACCTAGGGTTACGAAAAAACCCTTGAGGTTCGAACAATGGGATGCGCACGGAGATCTCTCCTTCCGCCCTAGCTCGCCTACTCGTCGATTCCTAAGCCTAGCTCATCGAACTCGAAGAACAAGGGACGCAAAGGTTTACACTGGTTCGGGCCACCGTTGTGGTGTAATACCCTAATCCAGTGTGGTGTGGTGGATTGCCTTGAAGGCTGGGGAAGAACTAGTACAGGGGAAGAACCGTCTCCTGAGGAGACGTGTTCTTGCGCTCGGATGAGCGTGCTGTTGTGTGTCCAGTTTCTCCTTTTCTTCTCCTCCCTCTCTATGGTGGTGGCTAGTCCTATTTATAGTGGCCTGGGTCCTCCTACCAAATATTGAGTGGGAAGGGATCCCACAACGGCCAAGTTTGGAAGGGGACAGCTAGTACAGCTATCCTGGCAAAAGGTGGTCTTCGCCTGCCAAAGGCTCTAGTGGTGACGCTGCCGTGGGCTCCGCGATGACCTCCACTCTACCGTCCTGCTGGTCTTAGTCTTGTTGCACCGATATGGAAACCTTTGCCTGATGCCTCAGGACTCCTCGCCTATGCATGTCCCTTTAGCACCAAAGAGGAAACTGGCATCCTACGCTCGCTAGCGCCCGCCTAGCCTTGGTCGTCATGGCTCACGTCATGAGGACCTCGCGAGGTGCCCCTTCCCTTGATATCTCTGCTCCTCGGGAGCTAGCCTAGTGAGGCCACCCCAGGGGAGGTCTTGCGTCGACAGCATGGGGAGGCTCGGCCCCTCGCGAGGTTCTTGAGTCGTTGCTGACGAGGTTCGGCCGTACCAGGCCGCTGGATGAGCCACGCTCCAGGCCGCAGGCAGGCAAGTCTGGGTACCCCCGTTCCCAGAACACCGACACATGGTGAAGCACGACTCCACATGGTGCCCGAGCGCCTCCCTCGTGAAATTGGCTACATCGGGGGCCCTCCAGAGGAGAGCCCCCGAGCCCTGCCCAAGGAGGGCGATGGACGCGCTTTCCTATGCGAGTGAGGGAGGCGCCCCGTCCATGGGCACGGATCCTAAGGCGCGGCCGCTGGGTGCTGCATCTTCATGAGGCTCCAGGGCGAGAAATTGCTTCTTCTTCTTCGGGATAGCTTCAGGGGGTAGACGGTGTCTTCGTTGTCCGGGTCCTCGACTGTCGCAGCCTGGTAAGCGCGCTCGAGGGAGCACACAATGTCCTTTTCTTCGCAAGCAATGGTGATGATGTCACGTCTGCCTGGCATCTTGAGGACGTTGTAGCCATGGTGAGTCACTGCCATGAACTTGGCCAGGGTTGGGTACCCTAGAATGGTGTTGTATGGGAGACGGATGTGAGTGACATAGAAGTCGATGAGCTCGGTGTGGTAGTTGTCGTGGGTGCCGAAGGTAACGGGGAGCCGGATCTGTCCGATTGGGGTGGTGTAGCCGTCGGTCACTCCTGAGAAAGTCCTGGTGGGTTGCAGCTGGTCATACGTCACTTGGAGACGGTCGAATGTGTCGACGGAGAGAATGTTGATCCCTGCACCGCCATCCATGAGGGTCTTGGTGACTTGTATGTTGCTGATGATAGGTGAGCAGAGCATTGGGAGAGCGCCGGCGGTCGCCGCGCACTTGAGCTGGTCAGCTATGTAGAAGGTGATGGCGCACTTGGACCACTTGAGCGGTTGTGTGGCCTCTATCCTGGGAAGACCTGTGTTTACTTCTAGGGCGAACTGCTTGAAGATACACTAAGAGGCTGGAGCCTGCGCACCGCCCAAGATTCAAGCGATGGCACTAGGCTCCCGGAAGCCCCCAGCCGCCTCGTCTTGGTCATTGTTCCTACTTGGCGGTGGCACCGTAGGGAGGCCAGCCTTGCCCGGAGGATGGTCCTTGAGAGGCTGATCCCTCCAGGCACCGTCGCGAGGCTGATCGTGCCAGCGTTCCTCACGAGGCTGACCACGCCACTCCTGATGGGGGCCACAGTCATCCCAGCGCCCCCAGTCCAGCTTCCTACACGGTCGTAGCCCTGGTTGTTGCGCTCGGGGCATCGGTCGATGCGCCCATCGTGGATGGCCCTGAGCTCCTGGCAGTCGTTGGTTTTGTGGATGTGCATGTTGTGGAAGGCGCGGAACGGACGGCTGCTCTTGGATGACTCTGGGTGGTCGCGACCACGCTTCATCTGTGGTTCGGCCGCGAGCACGGCCACCCCTTTGTGCTTCACGTCTTTAGCCTTGGCCTTCTTGTCCTTGGGGTTAGCAGCAGGGAGCTTGACGACGAAAAGGCGCCCTCCTCGGGTGTGGCGCACTTGGTCGCGAGGTTGAACAGCTCCAGGGCTGAGCACATATCTTCGTGGATGGCGAGCTCCTCCTTCATCTTGAGATCGCGGACACCATCGAAAAATGCTGAGATGATGGCCACGTCCGTGACCTTGGGGATCTTGAGGCGGATGTTG
Organism: Secale cereale; assembly: GCA_902687465.1. Taxonomy (NCBI): domain Eukaryota; kingdom Viridiplantae; phylum Streptophyta; class Magnoliopsida; order Poales; family Poaceae; genus Secale; species Secale cereale. Next base: position 329,769,894 of record LR738710.1, read on the forward strand.
TTGAAGCGCTGGATGTACTTCTACAGGGTTTCTCCTAGTTGCTGCTTGACGCGCCGCAGGTCACCTGCGGCTGGTGGGCGGTCGCGGGTGCCCTGGAAATTGGCGATGAAACACTCGCACATCTCACCCCAGGAGGAGTTCGATCCCGCGGGCAGGTTCAGGAGCCACGAGTGCATGCCGTCCTTGAGAGCCAAGGGGAACCAGTTCGCCATGATCTTATCATCGCCGTTAGATGCCTCGATGCTCAGCTCATAGAGCTGCAGGAACTCAGCGGGGTCGGAAGTGCCGTCGTAGCGTCGAGGCAGGTCGGGCTTGAACTTCCCGGGCCAGTTGACGTTGCACAACTCAGGGTGAAGGCTTGGTAGCCTGCTCTGGACACCGAAGCGTTTCACAGAGGTGGAGCTTGGTCTTGGTTTCTGCGCACCGCCACTACAGGGGGCGCACTGTCTCGACGCGGTGGAGGAGGGAGCGCGGGAACTCCTCCTTGTCACCGCTAGATTTCTTGGCACCTTCCTTCTGCATGTACGGGTGCCCCGCATGCCTTGGTGCATGGAAGGCGTCTTGATGTGGAGGTGGTGGAGGCGCTTCATGATCCACTTCACTCGCGAGGGAAGGTGGGCGATGTAGCGAGAGGGACGGGGCAGGAGAGCCCCCAGCGGCGCTGACGAGCTCGGCGATGTGGTCGAGCCAGTCCTCGTAGAGATTGTCGACGGGGCGGTAGCGCGGGAGCTCGCACGCCATGAGCTGCGCAGCCTGCGCGTCCGCGGGTCCGCGACGGCTGTGGGACGACGAGCCAACGGGGGTCAGCAACGGGGTTGCGGTGCGTACATCCCGCCGCACCAAGGGGTGCAGCAATGAGGCCTGCTGCTCGTGCCTCGTCGATCAGGTGGCTGTGTTGGCGGCGGGCGACGGAGAACTGCGAGGAGGTCCGCCGGCAGAAGCTGTCTAAGCAACGCGAGCGGCGAGGGTGGCCTATCACTCAGCACGAGCACGACAAGCGTCAGCCATGGAAGTGGTGGAGCGGTAACGCATCGACCAGCGGAAGAGAGGTTTCGACACACCCTTACCTGATGCACCAAATGTCGGATTTCGGGTTCCGCAAACCCTTGAGAGGTTTGAACTCAGGGGTGCGCACGAAGAACACTCTCTCCCCAGCGCGCTCGCCCTACGATTCTACAGCCTAGCTCGACGAATTCAAAGAACAAGGGGCATAGAGGATTATACTGGTTCGGGCCACCTTGCGGTGTAATATCCTACTCCAGTGTCTGTGGTGGATTGCCTTGTATGGCTGAGGACGAACTAGTACAAGGGATGAACAGCATCCGGAGGAGAGGTGTTCTTTGGCTCGGATGAGCTTGTGGTGTCTCAGATCAGGTCAGATGATTCGTCTGATTAGATCCCATCAAATGATTCATCCCCTCCATGGTGGTGGCTAGGTCGTGTTTGTAGTGGCCTTGGTCCTCATCCCAAATATCGGCGGGAAGGGATCCCACAACGGATTTAAAACGGAACAACTAGTACAAGTTATCCTGACAAAAGTGGTCTTCGCCTGCCAAAGGCTCTGGTGGTGACGCCGCGCCGGGATCCACGATGACCTCCATTCTGCTGCCCAGATGGTCCTTGGTCTTGTTGCACCGATATGGAAACCTTTGCCTGATCCCTTGGGACTCCGCGACTGCGCTTGCCCCCTTAGCACCAAAGGGGAAACTGGTACACTACGCTTGTTGGCGCCCGCCTGGCCTTGGTCATCATGGCTCATGTCACGTGAACCTCGCTAGGTGCACCTTGCATAGATATCTCCGCTCCTTGGGAGCCAGCCTAGTGAGACTGCCCCCAGGGTGGTCTTGCTTTCATCCGCCTCGCGAGGCTTGGCCCCTCGTGAGGGTCTTGAGTTGCGGTTGCTGAAGTTCGTCCGTACCAGGCCACTGATGGAGCCACGTCACGGGCCACGGGCAGGCAAGTCTGGGTACCCCCGTTCCTAGGACGCCACCACATGCATTGGTGGTCCTCTCAGACACTCCCTTGTGTTGTTATTTGCGACGTGCCCATTCATTTGCCCGCAAAGGTTTTTAGTTTCCACCGACAGCAAAAAGCATTTGACCAAAGGTAGGTTCATCGTGGCATGTGTGTGGTGTGGATCATGGTGAGATTCCATATATGAGTTTGGGCACGTGCGTACACATGAGTCCCTCCCACCGGCTTGAAGTGAGGGGGCTATGCATCATGGTGTAGTGCGTTTCTGGTTGACGAAGCATGTATGCCCGTCAAAGTTGTGAATTGGGTATTCAAACAGCACATATATACCACAGAGGCACATGCACGCGGTGGTTTTGTCCTATGACACTCACTTACGTGTGACTCTCTGTGTGGGCCCGCCAGGTCGTCGTCGATCAGTTGAACGTACACCGAGAGAGAGGTTAATTTGACCAACAAGGATGGTTCTTTCTTGGTTTGTGTTATGTATATGCACGGTAGGAGTATGTAGTGCATGCCAAAGAGGGGCAACATGAATACTCTATATATATGCGTACGTCTTATCCTCGCTCTATGTGGGGACTTTCTGATTCCCGAGGCAGGTGCCACATCATAGTTGTGCATTGGTATTCAAACATCACGCAATATGCAGGTGGTGGTTGCCCTATAGGAACTCACTCGCATGTGGCGGTTCCATCTGTGGGCTTGCGAGGTTGTCCTCCATAAATTGGACCAAACGAGAGAGAGTTTAATTGACCATCATGGAATGATTCATTTTTGGTTTGTGCTATTCATTAGAAGTGCATATATAACACGTGTTGAATGCGAGCGTACATATAGCACATACCATGCATCATGAACCTCACTCTCTGTGGGGACTTTTCGGTTTCCAAGGTATGTCTGTGTGTGTGTGTGTTTGTGTGTGTGTGGTGCCACATCAAAGTTTTGCATTGTGTATTCAACCATCACACAAATAGCTCTTTGGGACACATGTAGACGGTGGTACGTAGTCCTATGTTGGATGCTCACTCGCGTGCGACGTATGCTTTTCTTTCTGTGGGCCTGCGAGTTCATTGTCCATCACTTTGACCCAACAAGAGAGGGGTACGTTTGACAAACAAGGATGATTAATTCTTTTAGGGCTGTGTTACTAGGTGTATAGTATGTGTCGAGGGGCCGGGGGGTGACCATCATATATATACTAGCTGTCACATGAACCTCACTATGTGTGGGGACTTGTGGTTTTTGAGGCAAATGCCACATCAAAGTTGTGCATTAGGTACTCGGAACATGACAACCACACACCTCTCCATATATATGTTCTGGCACACATGCAAGTGATGGATGTTGTCCTCTCAAACTCACTCACGCGGTTATCGGCGATGCTTCCATCTGTCGGTCCGCTTGGTCCATCACTTTCACCGACAGCGAGAGAGGTTAATTAATTTGACATAGGAGGGGATTAATTTTTTGTTTGTCTCATGATATAGATCATGGTGTGAGATTACATGTATATAATTGCGCATGTGTACACATGAATCATTCCCACTGGACCGAAGGAGGGGAGGAGACCACACAACACGTCATGAACCTCTCTTGCTGTGTGTGGGGACCTCTGCGATTTTCAATGCATGCACCACATCAATGTTGTGCATTAATTGGGCCAGGTATTCAACACATATGCATGCATCACACACCTCCATAAATATGTTCGGGAGACATGCATGCAATGGTTGTCTTTGGACACACTCTCACTCGCTTGGATATGGGCGACAAGCCTATATATATTCATGGGTCCGCGTGGACGTCCATCATTTGGACCAACAACGAGAAAGGTTACCAGGGTGGATTCTTCTTCTTTGCTTCAAGTTATCGTATAGGTCGATCATTCCAAGCCTAATTAAGTTTGACTGCATGCTACGCATCGTGAACCATCGCTCATTGTGGGGATTTTACGGTTCCAAAGCATGGTGCCACATCAAATTTGCACATTGGGTATTCAAACACCACAAAGACCACTTCCATATACATACTGGGCCACATGCAAATAGTGGGTTAGTCTACATACAATACTCCCTCGCGAGGTTATCAGCGACAAGCTAGCCCATTTCATGGGGCCGTGTGGCCGTCCATCACTTTGACCAACAACGAGCGGGAGAGGTTGTATGACCAAGTTGGATTATCCTTGGTCCATGTTAAAATACGTCTTGGTGAGATGCCCTCCCCCCCCGTCGTGTGTGTGGGGGGGAGCTACTTCGCACTACGTGCAACCTCTATGGGGTCAGGAAAGTATGGTTAATTTACAAGGCACACGTGTGATGTCTACACACGCTTCTACTCTTGTAGACTATGTTGGGCCTCCAAGCGCAGAGGTTTGTAGGACAACAACAATTTCCCTCAAGTGGATGACCTAAGGTTTATCGAACTCAGGGAAGTAGAGGTTGAAGATGGTCTCTCTCAAGCAACCCTGCAACTAAGATACAAGAGGTCTCTTGTGTCCCCAACACACCTAATACACTTGTTAGATGTATAGGTGCACTAGTTCGGCGAAAAGAGGTTAAATGGCAAGTGATATGGATGGCAAAACAAGGTAATATAAATATGTAATAAAAAGTGCAGCAAGCAAACAAGTAGTAACGTGAGCACAAACGGTATTGCAATGGTGGAAACGAGGCCTAGGGTTCATACTTTCACTAGTGGCAACTCCCAACAACATTAACATAATCGAATCACATGATATTTCCCATAAAACATGCAAAGGGGACACACTCGGAGGTCATTCCTTCGTGGTCAAGAGAGGACGAGAATTATGTAGGGCTACAAAAGCACACCTCAAAGTTCGTAGTTCTCAATCTAAGGATTTCCCAATGTCACCGCGGCCATCCAAGAGAGTCCCACAATCACCACAACATATCTAAAGGATAGTCAAAGACAAGCACCAAGAGACTCTCAATCTTCAATCAACACATAAGAGAGGAAATCACTCATGAAAATATTGTTCTAATCCATGTCCAATAGACCGCTGTCACCTTGGTCTCGGGGATTATACTAGATAAAGACAAGTGAGTACATCAATCCAATACATAGAGGAAGGGGAAATATCATGGGATCACCCTAGATTAACATAGCCTATGATCACAACGAAGATCACATCATGGGAGAGAGAATTGACCACATAGCTACTGGTAAGAACCTCAGCCCCGAGGAGGAATTACTCCCGCACCATGGAGGGAGGAAGCAACGTCGATGGAGATGAATCCGGGGGCACTTCCCCGTCCCGACAGGGTGCCGGCGCAGGAATTCTGGTCCCCCGAAGCTTGATGGCGATGGCGGCGGAGATCAGAATCGCGTCTGGAGAAAAGGGTTATGGATTCAGGGTTTCCGCGACGGACCTTAAATATATGCCAAAGGGGGGCATCAGAGGTGCCTCGGGGGGCCCAGGGGCCCTCCCGGCGCGGTCG
>LR738710.1:329782007-330112255 GCA_902687465.1 Secale cereale
CGGCTGCACTTTGGCCGCACGGTAGCTCCTGGAACGCTGATTTTTTATATATTTTTTCTGGATTTTTCCTGGCAGTTCTCGTAATGTGAAAACCTGAAATACAAAAACAGCCGAAAACAGAAACTGGCACTGGGGTGCACTGAGTTAATATGTTAGTCCAAATATGATCAAAAGTGTATGGAAGTGTATAAATATCATAGCAATATCACCCAAAAGAGGCATGGAGCAAGCAGAAATTATAGATACGTTTTGGACGTATCAACGTGCCACAACAAAGTCGTGAATGGTAGTTAAATATCACACCACACCCTTTTCATACATATAGTAGGGCCACCCGCAGGTGGTTCGTATGTGCTCTCACTCATCTCACGCCACAAGCACACATTTGTGGGTCAGCACACGGTCCACCTTTCTCGGAAAGCAAAAGGGGAAGTTTGACCATATATATGATGGACTCCTATAGGTTTTGTGTTACGGTAGGGTGAGATTTCAGACCTAGCTATTTGTGGGCATGCATTCGTAACTAGGATTCCCTTACCGCTGACAAGAAGTGGGGTTCATAGGGGGTGGCTGACTAGCAATACTATGCTTTTGTCTAACAGGTGCCACATCAAACCACCCTTTTCATACATATATTTGGTCCGCATGCAAGTGTGTTCGCGTTCCTACCCTTTCCCGTGTTATTCTTTTTGCCAAATTTAGATTGGAGTTGGATACAGAAACCGTCTACGATTGGGGACTCCACAAACATGGTTCGTCCAGATTACCCGGGTGCCACGCCCGTGCCCCTGCAGCCACTCACATCAACACAGTAGATTGGGCTCCACGAGGCTTGCCTCCCGCGAGCGAAAATATCTAATGCCTTGTAATCTCGAAAATATCTACTGCCTGGAAGGTTTCAATGTTTGATAGCGCACGATTTGTATGTGTGGACCGTGTGCGATGTCTGTTACTCCCATGCTGCTTCAATCCCTTGATTCAAAATTTCAGTAGCATGACATTTTACTCCCGCCTAGTAAATTTTTCACTTCCCATGGTATTTCCTCAAACACCACCTTGCCCTCCTCCACACCCCCAAACAAGCACCCCAAAACCTCCGCTCACTCAAACACGTCGCCGCCGCCGCCTCCATCCTCAACCTCTGCATGTGTGCCAAGGAGCTCGAGGAGCCAATGGTGCAAAAGAGGTTTATCGCGGCCTCTTCGCCCGACGACGACGAGGTGGCCGCCGAGGTGTCCCCTTTGTCCTCCGCGGGCTCTTTATCGATCCGCCATCACCTGTCGCCTGATCTACCCATCGTCGCGCCCCTACGCCGGTTCGAGGACTTCCCCGTCCTCCCTTGGGCCCGCCGCGGACGAGGTCCTACCTTGGGGTCTGGCAGGAGCGATGGGGAACGTGGGTCGCCTAGATTACGGATCCGGGGAGCCACACCGGCCGGTGGCTCGGTAGTTTCCACATGACCGAGCTTACTGCCATGGAGTACAACCGCTGGCAGGTCTGCTACCACGGCACGATGGCTAGGCTCAATTTCCCCTTCGGCACACGTCCGATCAACCTCTTCCCGCCGGAGCCAGGGGTGGTGAGAGCGGCTAAAGGCACATCCATGACATTTTGGCCCAAATGATTTTTTTTCTGTGATGCTTATGACACTTCTATGACAATAATTGTGAAAAAACATGTATCATCATAGGTGTGGTGGGCTCCTACTTCTATGACAAAAAAACATGATAGAAAATGGGCTTTTCATCCTGGGCGGGCTGGGGACACACCTGCATGACATTCTTTGGGCCGTCCATGACGAAAAAAATTGTGGTAGAAGCGTGGGCGAGGAATATTTCAGGGAGTTCCCGGTTATGGTGGGTGGTTGGGGCGGAGCGATGCACGGAGGTTTGCACATTTCTCTCGTACACGTCACGTGTATGTGCGAGGCGTTGAGCTCTAACTGAACCCGAGCAAGGCATTCGCTTACTGAACCCGAGCGATCGATCCCTTCACTGCTAACTGAACCCGACCGACTCCCTCGCTGCTAACTAAACCCGATCGATCGCTGCTGCTCCTTACTGAAGTCGATCGAACCTGCTGCCTCTTGATGAACATTGAACGTGGGGTTGGTTGAATGAGTCAAGACGTACGTGGTTGGGGTTGGATGAACAGTTCTCAGTGGTGGTTGGATGAACAGGACCTCATGGTAGTAGGCGGTTGCCGCTAGATGAACAGGACCCCGAGAGGAGGCCGCCACAGCCGAGCCGGTTGAGGGTGGATGAATAGGACCCCGTGGAGGGCTGGTTGAATAGTAGTCGGTGGAGGGCTGATTGAACAGTAGCTGATGGTGGCAGAGGAAGACGCGGTGGATGAACAATGCATGTGGAGGCTGGAGGAAGTCGATGGTGACTGAACAGTATCCCATGGAGTCCCATTTTGCGGTATGCCACACCCCTCTCGATGAAGGACTTCCGTTTCGACCGTAGCGCTTCAACACAACTCCATTTTCTCCGTTTTGTCGTATGCCAGACCCCTCCCGATGAACAGGATCATGTTTCGACCATAGCTGGTCGAGCAGAAGGCTGTTTCCTCTGTTTCACGGTACGGCAGGCCCTTCCCAATGAACAGGACCCCGTTTCGATCGCACGTGCTCCAACAGAAGGCCCTTTCCCTCCATTTTGCGGTACGCCACACCAGGTTTCGGCTGTTCCTTCCAAGCCGGTTGGCTCCAGATGAACATGACGCGTTCCATTGCCTCCTGATGATCACAACGTTGTTTCTCCGTTCCAACTTGCCGGTTGGCTGCTGATCTGTCGCTCGCTGCCTCTCCTTGTACACCAGCCCTAGCCGTACGTATGCGCGAGTACGCGTTTGAGACCCCGCCCGTATGTACGTACGCAGTCATATCATTCGCCCTGTGGTTGTACGTACGCATACCCGGTTTAGACGGGACTGTACGTACGAAACGTGTCGCTCCTTACTCGGCCACTGTTCATTGCTGCACAGAAACCGATCGACCGCTATGTACGTAAACGTTCGCGACCAGGCAGATAACGATACGTACGCTTCCAGCGAGTGGGTCCCAGCTGTCAGGGAGGAAAAGGGGGCACTTCCTTGCATGCGAAGATAAAGCTGGCATGTCCCAGCCGTCAGGGGTGAATCATTTTTTGCCCATAATAAGGACGCACTTGCTTGCGTGCGGCCGTGGACCCAGCTGTCAGCCTCTCCATGTACCGTCCTCTTCCGATGGAAGTCGTTCCTTGACCACGCCGCACCGAGGGCACCAAAGCGGTGGACGAAGGCGAGGCATAGGAAGAGATTGACTCGGAGCCGGGGGTGATGCTGCGGTGGAGTCGTAGCTAGAGAGCAGTACGACGTATGAGCGTTGAATGGTTCGGTGCGGCCAGGGCTGCAGTCGACGGAGAATAACAGGAAGGGTGGTGGGCAGGGCTGGCTGGTGGTGGAGTAGCACTTTGCAGCGAGGCGTGGGAAGCAGCACTTCTGGCCACTGGAGGCGGGAGCAGGAAGTCCCGCCGGCGTTAGAGGAAGAAGATGACAGATTGAAAATGCATGTCGACCGTTAGATGTACATCCAACGACTAAAGATGTCAAAATCATTTTGTTGACTAATTTGACAAAGCATTCCGTAGGTGACCTAATGGCCCACATGTCAGGCTCCTTGCTGGTGGGTCCTAGCTGTGAGTGGGAGGAATAATTATTTTTTTGCCCATAATAAGGAGGCATTTCCTTTCGTGCAAAGATGTAGATGAAACATTTTCTCTGCGTAATAAGGAGCGTCCATGAACTGGTGCATCCCCATTGTCAACCTCTGCATGTACTGTCCTCGTTCGTTGACTCTCGCACGTTGACCAGGCAGCGCTGAGTGCACCAAGGCGGTGGACGACGGCGAGGCACCTAGCTAGAACGATGCAGATATGGGAAGACATGGCAGTGGAGTCATAGACGGAGAGGAGTACGAGGGTTAACTGGTTCTGGTGCTGCGTCGGGCTACAGTCGGTGAAGAATAACAGATGTGGAGTAGTGGAGGGATAGCCTGGCCGGCGGTGCGGTAGCGCTTCGCAGCGATGCGTGCTAAGCAGAGACGCTAGCTGCCTAGCTGCCGAAGGCTGGAGCAGGCAGTGCCAGCAGCGCTCGAGGAAGAAGACGAGATTGAAGATGCATGCCAGCTGTTGGATATATGTCCAATGGATGTGGATGATAGAATTATTTGTTGACTAAGTTTACAATGCCTGTCGTAGGCTGCGACCTATTGGCCCACATGTCACCGTGCAAAAATGTGGCTCATATTTAACCATGTTTTCGAGAATTTACAATCAATTTGCTGGGCTGGGTGAACAAATAGCGTAGCGTCAATTCAGTCGATTTCACTTGTTCTAAGAAATCACAACCCATTTGCACTTTCTTAACATACACGAATTTGCTAGGCTTTGTAGTAAGGATAACATTAGGTTAGACGGAGCAATTAGTATAAAAAATTAAAACGAAGCTAGACATCATAGCATATAGAAAAATAGCAAATTAGCGAGTTATTGCTACAAATAGAAATGAGCGTGTTATTATTACTTTGGTCCTTAAATCTTCGCAAGATTTTGTGCGTAATCACCAGGATTTTCGTTGCCTTAGAGTAAAAACAACCAAGATTTCCCTTGTCATCTTCTGTTAAACAGTTATTTTCATAAGTTAATAAGACATCGGATGTTATTATAATGTATATATAAGTTTGTATTAAATATACAACAACAACAATAATAATATATAATGTGGTTAGAATGGAAAACCTAAATTGGACCCGGCATTCTTATTCTTATATATAGAAAAAAGAACAGCGATCTGCGTTTTATTAAAAAAAAGATAAATTGGGATGCCGATGTTTAAGAAAAAATAAAACCTAGGCTGGGAGGCCCATACGCCGGTACATACATGATGGGCCACATAAAACAAGTTGGAACCACTGTGTAGGTATGTCATGGGATGTGCATGTCGTGGTTGAGCACTCTGAAAAGTATACTTGCTAGATCCCCGGTACCCCAAAAAAACTCGTCGATGACAGTCTTTGTTGTGAATTTATTTTGTTTATTGACTACTAGGTTGACAAACCTGTGGGCCCAAAGCGCGGTATACAATTAGGAAGAAGCATTTTTTAAAATGAGTCACTTGCTTGTGTACGGCCATGGACCCGGTGGGTCCGGACTGTCAGCCTCTAAACATGCAATCCTCTTCGGATTCCTCTCGATTGCTGAGCATGTTGACAACGGAAGACGATGGTGCCACGGTGAGCGCACAAAGCCGAAGGAGAACTTCGTGGACACGGACGGGAACGAAGCAGAACCAGGGAAGACACCTTAGAGAAGTGAAAAAGAGCGCCTTCATTATTTCGATCATACTTGTAGTAGCCTGGGCACTACAGCCGTATCACCCGAAAGAAGTACTATCCTAGTTCAATTCCAAATAGTATATAATTTTTTGCCTCAGCCATTACTGACATGTGGGTCCCTCCATGTCATCTACACACACCACGTGCACCACTTGCCAAAATTTTGTCCCTAGTTTACCCAGTTTTTTGCACACTCAACATTGTGTTGTGATGACCCACAAGTGTAGGGGATCTATCGTAGTCCTTTCGATAAGTAAGAGTGTCGAACCCAACGAGGTGCAGAAGGAAATGATAGGCAGTTTTCAGTAAGGTATTTTCTACAAGCACTAAAGTTATAGGTAACAGATAGTTTTGTGATAAGATAACTGGTAGCAGGTGACAAAAGGTAAAAGTAAATAAGGTGCTGCAAGGTGGCCCAATCCTTTTTGTAGCAAAGGACAAGCCTGGACAAACTCTTATGCAAGGTAAAGTGCTCCCAAGGACATATGGGAATTATCGTCAAGCTAGTTTTCATCACGATCATCTGATTCGCGTTCGGTACTTTGATAACTTGGTATGCGGGTGGACCGGTGCTTGGGTGCTTCCCTTACTTGGACACGCCTCCCACTTATGATTGACCTCTAATGCAAGCATCCGCAACTACAAAATAAGTATTAAGGTAAACCTAACCATAGCCTAAAACATATGGATCCAAATCAGCCCCTTACGAAGCAACGCATAAACTAGGGTTTAAGCTTCTGTCACTCTAGCAACCCATCATATACTCATTACTTCCCAATGCCTTCCTCTAGGCCCAAATAATGGTGAAGTGTCATGTAGTCGACATTCACATGACACCACTAGAGGAGAGACAACATACATCTCATCAAAATATCGAACGAAGACCAAATTCACATGACTACTAATAGCAAGACTTCTCCCATGTCCTCAGAAACAAAAGTAACTACTCACAAGACATAATATTGGTCATGATCAGAGGGGTATTAATATGCGTAATGGATCTGAACATATGATCTTCCACCAAATAAACCAACTAGCATCAACTACAAGGAGTAATCAACACTACTAGCAACCCACATGCACCAATATGAGGTTTGGGTACAAAGATTTGATACAAGAGATGAACTAGGGTTTGAGAGGAGATGGTGCTGGTGAAGATGTTGATTAATATAGCCCTCCCCAAGATGGGAGAGTTGTTGGTGATGACGGCGGTGAAGATTTCCCCCTCCTGGAGGGAAGTATCCTCGGCAGAACAGCTCTACCGGAGCCCTAGATTTGTTTCCGCCCCGGTTCCGCCTCGAGACAGCGGTGTCTAGTCCCGAAAGCCTCCTTTAGACTTTTTCTAGGTCAAAACACTTCATATAGGAGAATATGGGCACCTGGGGCCCACCGTCTGGCCCTCGAGGCAGGGGGGCGCGCCCCCCACCCTCGAGGCCAGCCAGTGGCCCCTCTCGTGGGTTTCTTTCACCAGATATTTTCTATATTTTCCGAAAAATGTTTTGTGTAGTTTCGGGGCTTTTGGAGTTGTGCAGAATAGGTTTCCAGAGTTTGCTCCTTTTCCAGCCCAGAATTCCTGTTGCCGGCATTCTCCCTCTTCATGTAAACCTTGTAGAATAAGAGAGAAAAGGCATAAGTATTGTGACAAAACATGTATGAACAACCCATAATGCAATAAATATCAACTTATAAGCATGATGCAAAATGTATGTATCAACTCCCCCAAGCTTAGACCTCGCTTGTCCTCAAGCGAAAGCCGATATTGAAAAATATGTCCACATGTTTAGAGATAGAGGTGTCGATAAAATCAAAATATGGACATGAGGGCATCATGATCATTCTCATAACAGCAACTTATTTAAATATAGTCATATGATCATTATGCTAAAGAAATAATTCATCCACAATATCAAGTATGCATCATAAACTTCATTGGAAACTAACAAACTTTGGTCTCGGTCATTGAAGCAATTGCAATTTATCGTAACATCGGAAAGAGTCAATATAAGAGCTTTTCAGCAAGCCTACATACTCAACTATCATATAGTCTTTCACAATTGCTCACACTCACGCAATACTTATGTTTATGGAGTTTTAATCGGACAAAGAGGAAGATAGGGGCTTATGGTGTTGCCACCCAACCTTTTACCTCAAGGGTAATGTCAACAGTAGTAGATCATGAAAACTTACATCCAAGTGGATATATATATCAGGATCTTTCCAACACAATGTGCTTGCCAAAGGATAAAATGTAAAAAGGAAAGGTGGATTTCACCTTCACACATATAAGACGAGAATAAAAGATAGGCCCTTCGCAGAGGGAAGCAGAGGTTGTCATGTGTTTTTATGGTTGGATGCACAAAGTCTTAGCATAGAAGAACTCCGCTTTATATTGCCACTTGTGATAAGGACCTTTATTATGCAGTCTGTCGCTTTTATTACTTCCATATCACAAGCTTGTATAAAGCTAATTTCTCCCACACTAATAAATCATACATATTTTAGCGGATTTGCAACATGACAACTTACTTGGAAGGATCTTTCTCAATCCATAGGTAGGTATGGTGGACTCTCATGGCAAAACTGGGTTTAAGGATATATGGAAGCACAAGTAGTATCCCTACTTAGTGCGAGGAGTTTTGGCTAGCATGAGGGAGAAAGGAAAGCTCAACATGTTGGAAGATCTGTGACAATATACTTTATTTAGGATATAAGAAGACATAACCCATTATGTTGTCTTCCTTTTCCAACATCAACTCTTTAGCATGTCATACTTTAATGAGTGCTCACAATCATAAAAGATGTCCAAGATAGTATATTTGTATGTGAAGCATCTCTTCTTTTATTACTTCCTATTAATTGCAACGATGATCAAAACTATGTTTGTCACCTCCCAACAACTTTTATTTACCATACTCTTGTATGTGAGGTCATTACTTCCCATAAGATCGATATGATCTCTTTGATACTCTTTTTGTTTTGTTTTTTTATCATACCCAAGTGAGGAAATCAAGCCCTTGACTCAACACTAATCTTTATTATATAGCTCACAGACTCGATTACAAAGGATAAAGCTCACAAAGCAAAAACTCACAACTAGATCATGCTAACTTTATTCTAATAGATCAAGATACTACCAAAATGATCGAACTAAATAAACGGTAAGGATAGGAGTGATGGTGATACGATATCGGGGTCACTCCCCCAAGCTTGGAAGTTGCCAAGGGGAGTGCCCATACCCATATGATTATGTCTCCTTCTTCAGGGTCGGTGATGATGGGGTTGTTGCTGATGTAGGCTTGTTGTTATTCCAAGGCATGGGCTCACCATCATAGAAGGATGATCGAGTCTCCGGGATACTCAAATCTGCAGCCAAACTCATGTTCTCGAATCTATATTCATACTCACAATTTTTGGTTTTGCAGGTCATAAATCTGGGCTTGGAGGTGATCGATCTTCTCTTGAAGATTGGAGATGGCTTCCCCAAAGATCCTTGAGTCCATCTTGAGATTGCTGGCAAGCTCCGAGATCATCATGTGGTTGGCGTCGAGTCCTCGTTCCACCATACCTTGGCACTTGAAAACTTGTTGCTCCATTTCTTCGAGTCTTGTCTCCACGCTTCCGGTCCTTCTCGGTCCTTCAACATCACGGATGTGCAGCACCCCTCATGCAACTCCATGGTTTTGGGGTGGTGCAGCACCTCCGCAAGGTAGGGGTTGATGACCTTCTCGAAGAACTGGTCCTTGGGGGTGTTGGAGGACGCCATGATGATCTGGATCTGTCAAAAATAGCAGCTCGAAACGAAAACAGAGGAGTTCTGTGTGATACATGGGTCAAAACCTTCGGGAGTATATATAATGAATTTTTCCTGAACAAAAGGACTAACCCACAAGAAAACGGAGTCCAGGGGACACACGGGGTGCCCTCGAGGCAGGGGGCTCGCCCTGGGAAGGGGGGCGCGCCCCCTACCCTTGAGGAGGCCCCGTGTCTCCTCCGGACTGCGGTTTATTTTTCTATTTTTCTGAATATTCCAAAATGAAGAAAAATTGCCTTTAGAACTGTTTTGGAGTCGGTTTACTTACCGTATCATGTACCTCTTCCTTTTTGGAGGCTGAACTGTTCCGGAAAGTGTCCCTTATGTATTCCTCCGGGGTTATGGTTTCAATAATATTTGTCTCAACATTTATAGGATTACCGAAAATATAATGTTTGATCCTTTGACCATTCACCACCTTCGGATTTGTGCCTTCGAAGTTGTTGATTTTTATGGCACCGGAACGATAGACCTCCTCGATAACGTAAGGTCCTTCCCACTTGGAGAGAAGTTTTCCTGCAAAAAAATCTTAAACGAGAGTTGAATAGCAAAACATAATCACCTACGTTAAACTCACGCTTTTGTATCCTTTTGTCATGCCATCTTTTAACTTTTTCTTTAAATAACTTGGCATTCTCGTAGGCATGGGTTCTCCATTCATCAAGACAACAAATATCAAATAGCCTCTTTTCACCGGCAAGTTTGAAATCATAATTGAGCTCTTTGATAGCCCAATATGCCTTATGTTCTAGCTCAAGAGGTAAGTGACAAGCTTTTCCATATACCATCTTATATGGAGACATACCCATAGGATTTTTGTATGCAGTTCCATAGGCCCATAACGCATCATCTAGTTTCTTGGACTAATTCTTTCTAGACCTATTAACTGTCTTTTGCAAGATTAATTTCAACTCCCTATTACTTAATTCAACTTGACCACTAGTCTGTGGGTGATAAGGTGATGCAATTCTATGGTTGACATCATACTTAGCAAGCATCTTACGGAAAGCCACATGAATAAAGTGTGAACCACCATCAGTCATTAGATATCTAGGGACTCCAAACCTCGGAAATATAATTTCTTTAAGCATCTTAATAGAGGTGTTATGATCAGCACTACTAGTGGGAATAGCTTCTACCCACTTAGTAACGTAATCAATAGCAACTAAAATATGTGTGTACCCATTAGAGGAAGGAAAAGGTCCCATATAATCAAAGCCCTAAACATCAAATGGTTCAATAACAAGTGAATAATTCATAGGCATTTCTTGACGTCTACTAATATTACCGATTCTTTGACATTCATCACATGATAAGACAAACTTATGGGCATCCTTGAAGAGAGTAGGCCAATAAAAACTGGATTGCAATACCTTGTGTGGAGTTCTGTCTCCCGCATGGTGTCCTCCATAAGCTTCGGAGTGGCACTTGCGTAAGATAGTTCATGTTCATGCTCAGGTACACAACGTCTAATAATACCATCTACTCCTTCTTTATAAAGATGTGGGTCATCCCAAAAGTAATGTCTCAAATCATAGAAGAACTTTTTCTTTTGTTGGTAAGTGAAGCTAGGAGGTATGAACTTAGCAACAATATAATTAGCATAATCAGCATACCATGGAGCAATACAAGAAGTATTTATGACAGCTAGTTGTTCATGAGGAAAGATGTCATCAATAGGTTGTGGGTCATCAAGTATATTCTCTAACCTAGACAAGTTATCTGCTACGTGGTTCTCAGCTCCCTTTCTATCAATAATATGCAACTCACATTTTTGCAGCAAGAGAACCCATCTAATAAGTCTAGGTTTAGCATCTTTCTTTTCCATAAGGTATTTGATAGCAGCATGATCAGTGTGAATAGTTACTTTAGAATCAATGATGTATGGTCTAAAATTATCACAAGCAAACACAACTGCTAAAAATTCTTTCTCAGTGGTGGCATAATTTCTTTGGGCACTATCATGAATTTTGCTAGCATACTGGATAACATTCAATTTCTTATCAACTCTTTGCCCTAGAACAGCTCCTACAGCATAATCACTAGCATCGCACATAATCTCAAAGGGCAAATTCAAGTCAGGAGGCTGGACAATAGGTGTAGAGATCAATGATTTCTTAAGTATTTCAAATGCTTCTAGACAATAATCATCAAAAACAAAAGGAATATCTTTCTGTAAAAGATTAGTCAGAGGCCTGGAGATTTTTGAGAAGTCCTTAATGAACCTCCTATAAAACCCGGCATGACCAAGGAAACTTCGTATACCTCTGATATCCTTAGGGCATGGCATCTTTTCAATAGCATCAACTTTAGCTTTGTCAACTTCAAAACCTCTTTCAGAAATTTTATGTCCCAAGACAATGCCTTCATTAACCATAAAGTGGCACTTCTCCCAATCAAGACAAGATTAGTGTCTTCACATCTCTGCAAAACTCGATCAAGGTTGCTTAAGCAATCATCAAAAGAAGTTCCGTAAACAAGAAATCATCCATGAAAACCTCAACAATCTTTTCACAGAAGTCAGAGAATATAGCCATCATGCATCTTTGAAAGGTAGCAGGTGCATTACATAAACCAAAAGGCATATGTCTATAAGCAAAGGTACCGAAAGGACAAGTAAAGGTGGTCTTTTCTTGATCCCCTTTTGACACGGGTATTTGAGAGAAACCAGAATAACCATCTAGAAAGCAGAAATGAGTATGTTTGGATAACCTTTCTAGCATTTGATCAATAAATGGTAAGGGGTAATGATCTTTCTTAGTAGCTTTATTTAACTTACGGAAATCAATTATCATCCTATAACCTGTAACTATTCTTTGCGGGATCAATTCATCTTTATCATTAGGGACGACAGTCATACCTCCTTTCTTGGGAACACAATGGACAGGACTTACCCACTGGCTATCAGCAATGGGATAGATAATACCTGCCTCTAGGAGCTTTAGAATTTCCTTCCTTACCACTTCTTTCATCTTAGGATTTAACCGTCGCTGATGATCAATAACTGGTTTAGTATTTTCTTCCAATTTTATCTTGTGTTGACATATAGTGGGACTAATGCCCTTAAGATCATCCAGAGTATATCCAATAGCAGCTCGGTGCTTCTTCAGAGTTTTCAATAACCTTTCTTCTTCATGTTCTGAAAGGTTAGCACTAATAATAACATGATATATCTTCTTTTCATCAAGATAAATATACTTAAGATTATCAGGCAAAGGTTTAAGTTCAAACACGGGATCACCCTTGGGTGGAGGGGGATCCCCTAGGATTTCAACAGGCAAGTTGTTTTTCAATACGGGTCCCTGTGTAAGGAATATTTCATCTATCTCCCTTCTCTCATTCATATGCATATCATTTTCATGGTATAGCAAGTATTGTTCTAAAGGATCATTAGGTGGCACGGCAATAGAAGCAAGACCAATAAGTTCATCCTTAATGGGTGGTGCCTTTTCAAGGGGTTGTCTACGGAACTTAGCAAAGTTAAAATCATGAGAACTATCCCCTAATCCAACAGTGACAATGTCTTTCACACGGTCTATCTTGGCATTAACAGTATTCAAGAAGGGTCTACCAAATATAATGGGACATAAAGCGTCTTGTGGGGAACTAAGAACAAGAAAATCAGCAGGGTATTTAACCTTCCCACACAAAACTTCAATATCTCTAACAATCCCAACTGGTGAAATAGTATCTCTGTTAGCAAGCTTAATAGTAACATCAATCCCTTCTAACTCAACAGGTGCAATTTCATGCATAATTTCGTTATACAAATCAAAAGGGATAATGCTCGCACTAGCACCTATGTCGCATAAACCATGATAGCAATGATCTCCTATCTTAACAGAGATAACGGGCAAGCCTACGATAGGTTTATGTTTATTCCTAGCATTGGGTTTGGCTATCCTAGCAGACTCTTCTTGGAGATAAATAACATGTCCATCTAAATCTTCTACCAAGAGATCTTTAACCATGGAAACACTAGGTTCAACTTTAATTTGCTCAGATGGTGTAGGTGTTCTAGTATTACTCTTACGAACTACGGTTGAAGCTTGAGCATGATCCTTTATCCTAACAGGGAAAGGTGGTTTCTCAATATAAGCGGTAGGTATAACAGGATCAACATTATAAGTGATGGTATTTTCTTCAACTTTAATAGGTTCAACTACTTTTACTTCAATAGGGGGATGGTATTTAAACCACTTCTCCTTGGGGAGATCAACATGAGTAGCAAAAGATTCACAGAAAGAGGCTACTATCTCAGAGTCAAGTCCATATTTAGTGCTAAACTCACGGAAAACATTGGTATCCATAAAAGCTCTAACACAATCAAACTTAGGGGTCATACCTGACTCCTTACCTTCGTCGAGATCCCAATCTTAGGAGTTTCGTTTAATTCTTTCCAATAAATCCCATTTGAATTCAATAGTCTTCATCATAAAAGAGCCAGAACAAGAATTATCGAGCATGGTGCGATTATTGAGAGAAAGCCATGCATAAATTTTTTGGATGATCATTTTTCTTGAAAGCTCATGATTGGGGCATGAATATAACATTGACTTAAGCCTCCCCCAAGCTTGAGCGATGCTTTCTCCTTCGCGAGGCCAGAAATTATAAATATAATTACGATCACGATAAACCTGGTGCATAGGGTAGAACTTCTGATGAAATTCCAACTTCAGATGGTTATAGTTCCAAGATCCCATATCATCGCATAGCCTAAAACATGTCAATGCATCTCCCTTCAAAGATAAAGGGAAGACCTTCTTCTTGATAACATCCTCGGGTATACCTCCAAGCTTAAATAATCCACAAACTTCATCCACATAGATAAGATGTAAATCGGGGTAAAGTGTCCCGTCTCATGTATAGGGATTTTCAAGCAGTTTCTCTATCATACCCGAAGGAATCTCAAAGCAAACATTTTCATTAGGTGCAGTAGGTTGAGGAGCAACTCTTTGCTCTTCTGCTCGGGGTGAAGATACCCCGAACAAGCCCCTCAAAGGATTTTGAGCCATAGTAACAAGTAACAATAAATTTCAGCACACTATATAATTTATTCCTTACCAAAGGCGCTTCACTCCCCGGCAACGGCGCCAGAAAAGAGTCTTGATGACCCACAACTGTAGGGGATCTATCATAGTCCTTTCGATAAGTAAGTGTGTCGAACCCAACGAGGAGCAGAAGGAAATGATAGGCAGTTTTCAGTAAGGTATTTTCTGCAAGCACTGAAATTATAGGTAACAGATAGTTTTGTGATAAGATAATTGGTAGCAAGTGACAAAAGGTAAAAGTAAATAAGGTGCAGCAAGGTGGCCCAATCCTTTTTGTAGCAAAGGACAAGCCTGGACAAACTCTTATGCAAGGTAAAGCGCTCCCGAGGACATATGGGAATTATCGTCAAGCTAGTTTTCATCACGATCATCTGATTCGCGTTCGTGTCGGGGGAAACTGTCCTCCCACGAGCACCTATGGGACCGGAGCCCCTTCTACGTTGCGGTAAGGGAGCGGAGGGAGCACGGAGAGCAGATCGAGGGGCACACGCGGGCAGTTTACCCAGGTTCGGGCCGCGATGACGCGTAAAACCCTACTCCTGCTTTAGGTTGTATTGAGTTCTTGGGCTTGGGAGCTTGAAGATCTACAGTACCAGCTGCACCGAGCGAGAGAGTGAACGAGTTTCTGGAGTCGAACCCCCTCTACATTGTGCATGGGCCTCCTTTTATAGCTCAAAGGGGTCACCGACAGGTGTCAACGTAGAGGAGGGTAAAAATGTAAATTTGGTGGTAGTTGTAACAGTATGTGAATAGTGCATGAACAGTGGATGAACAGTGGTCTTCACCTAACTTTGACGGTGGGGGACAAGGGCATTTAATGCCCGTCGCCGTCGACCCCAAAAGCGTCTGTCCATGCGTCTCCGTTCGCCACGGCGGTAGCCTCGTCACCGCGGCTCGCCAGCGTGTCCCTCAGGCTGCACAACCATCTGCCACGTGCCCCGGGAAGGGTCCCAGGGCGACGCGTGGCCAGATGAGCTGGAGCGCAGGCCCATAGTGTGAGCTTCCCCCGGCAAGCACCTTGCCGGGGCCTCTATCTTGCCGGGCCCGGAAGCTTGCCGCTTCCCGGGCCCTGCCGGGGCGCACGATGCGCCGCGATGTATCTTCCGTGGTGTTATCCTTTGGCCTTCCTGGCAAGCGCCTCTTGCTAGGGTCTTGTGCTGAAAAGATGCCCTTGAGCCTGGTGCGGCCTTCCCGGCAAGCTCCTCTTGCCGGGGTCTTGTCTTCTAACTTAAATACTTTGTTCTTGAATGGCTTCAAGGGATCTGGAGCGGGCCTCGGCAAGCGCGTGGTAAGCCCTGCCGCGGGAAGCTGCTACTGCCCGTGCACAAGTTGGGGTACTAGGGTACCCCTACCTTAGTACACCGACAGGAGCCCCCGGGCCTGGGCCACACACGGTGCCGAGCGCTGTTGGGCCAGGCCCAAGACAGTGCACGGGCACATGCAGCCCACGGCAAGCCGTATCCCTCTCCGTATCCGCCGCATCCCTCCCTAACGGCACGCGTCGATTGCGGCGTCGTGGGAGAGATCGTGGCCTATTCTTTAATGGGAAATGCGGAACGTCCCCCACTTCCCCCTTAAAAGCAGAGGAAGCAGGGGCAGTTCCCCTCCATCGTCTTCATTGCGCCTTGAGTTCTCAGAAACCCCCGCTGCTTCTTGCCTCCGCCCTTCCTCCACCGTCTTCCCCACCCGCCGCGCTGCCGTTCCCCCTCGCCGCCCCCGCCATGGCCCCGAAGAGCGACCAGGCGAAGAGCGACAAGGCGAAGAGCGACAAGGCGAAGAAGGAGAAGTCTGAGCAGGCGGCGAAGCTGGCGGCCATGAGGAGGAAGAGTGTGGTCTTCCCGCCAAGGCTCGGCCCGAGGGAGCTGCGGGACAAGTACTACTTGTTCTGGGCGAGGGAGATGAAGGCCCATCCCCGCACCAGAGTCCTCCCCGCCGTCGCCGTCGACATGTTCCCCGGCGGGTACTTTTACTTTGCCGCATTCTTCCACTGTGGTCTGTGCCCTCCGTTCTCGGAGTTCTTCTGCGACGTGATGAATACGTACGGCTTCCGTCTCTTAGATTTCACCCCCAACGCCGTCCTCACCCTTGCCGTTTTCGCACATCTGTGCGAAAACTACGTAGGAGTCCACCCAAATGTAGCACTTTTCCGCCACTTCTTCACGCCTAGAGTAGAGTCCGGATCCCCTCTCTCCGGCGGCATCTCTTGGATCTTCAGGCTGAACAAGAAGGAGGCGTACTTGAAGGGAGAGCTCCGCGGCAAGTGGGAGGAGTGGAGGGCGGATTTGTGTTGGATCCTGGAGAAAGATCCCGAGCAGTTTACCTTGCCGCGCCAGACTGCCATAGTGCGCGGCAAGGACTGGAGTGACTTGGCCCCGGAGGACGACAAGCTGCAGATCGCTTTAACTAGGATTCTTCGTCTCCGGGCTGCCAGTCTGACAGTGGGTGAGGTTGGAGCTGATTTCCTCCGCCGCCGCATCGCCCCTCTGCAGGAAAGGAAGAGGCCTGCTTGGGAGTTCGGCAATGCGGCAGACCGCATGAGGCTGCGCCCCGGGTTGAACTACAACTTCACCGTCTTGGAGTTGAAGGGGATGGTCCGGGAACTGTTCAAACACGACCCCAAGCACCCGGAGTGGTTCAAAACGTCGACCAGAGTAGTCCCTCTGTGCAACAACACCGCCCTCAGTGCCATCCGCGCGGCAATGCCGGAGTGCGACTCCCACGGGGTCGTCCCCACTTGGCTGGAGCCCTCGGCGGAGACCGTCCAAGCCTTCTTCGACAACTTGGTTGAAAAACCACGCAATGCTGATGAGAAGAAGGGGCTCACCCGGGAGACCACCGCGCGGGATATAGCGTACATTGCCTCCAGGATGGAGGAGGCCGCCGCGGCAGCAGCGGCAGGCGAGTTCGGATACACCGTTGACGAAGCGGAGGCGGCGGACGCGGTGAGCCAGGCCGAGGAGGAGGAAATCCTCAAGATGCTGCAGATCACGCCCGAGGAGTTTGCCGGGGAGCCTACCGGGGAGCCTGCCGGGATTGGCGAGGCTGCCGGGCAGGGAACCGAGTCCAGCAGGCCTGCCGAGGAGGAGGAGGAGGAGGCCGAGTCCGGCGATTTTGATGAAGACTCCGGCGGATCCTTGAACCTTGACGACGACGCCTCCTCGTCCTCGGAGAACTCTCCGCCACCACCGAGCCCAAGTCCTCCGCCGCAACCGAAGAAACGCCTCCGCAAGGCCGTCGAGACGGCGAGGCCGCCGGCGCCTCAACAACGACCGCAGCGCCGGGTGACACGCGCCGCCGCGACGAGCAAGGTCGCCAAGGAGGCGCCCCGCGCCCGAGCGACAAGCGGAGGGGGGTCTTCCCGGAGTGACTCCGGGGTACCTTCTGCTCCTTGGTCCTCGGCGACGACCGGTGCCGGGGCTTCACAGCCCGCAGCTCCGGAGCCCGCCAAGCGCCCGAGGGAGCCCTCTCCTCCGGCTCCTCGCACTGGAGCAGCCGAGGCGGGATTTGACTTCTCCGCTCTCAGCTCCGACGAAGAGGAGGAGGAAGAGTAAGCACTTGTAAATTTCATTTCCTTTGATTTTGTCTTGATTTCTCTTGCTTTGGTTCTGATCTTGATCTTGTTCTGGCTTCCAGGACCCTGACCCAGCGGATGGCGAAGAGGGCCAAGATCCCTGTGGTCGAGATCGAAGACGACGAGCCCGCCGCAGCGACAGGAGACGCGCCAGCGGCGGACTTGCCGGATCAACCTGCTGCTCCGAGGAGCAGCCCCCAGCGTAAGTCTGGTATTCGTTTTTCTGCTTGACGGGCGCGCTCGAGGTTGTTGCTTGTACTGATATTTTGTTGTTTTGTGCAGTGGTTGAGCCGCAGCCGCAGGAGCGCCAGGAGGTTGCCCCCGACGAGCCGCTTGCTCCACCCTCCCCGCCGAGGAGGAGCTCCCCGGCAAGGGACGGTGCTCCGCCAAGGATGGGTACTCCGCCAAGGGCGAGTACCCCGCCAAGGGCGAGCACCCCAACAAGGGAGGGCGCAAGCGGCCCTCCGCCAGCAAGGTCTGCTAATCCGTCGCCGAGGGAGAATTCCCCGGCGAGGGACTCCGTCGTCGAGGAAGTCCGCGAAGGTAAACCTTGTAGCTTCTTCTTGTCGAATTCTTCTTTTTGGATATTTGCTTGACGATCTTTCTTTTCTTTTTCTTCTACTAGATCCTCCCGCCCCGGAGCCGATGGAGACGGAGGCCACCGCCGAGGAGGGTGTGCACGGCGACGGCGGCAACGCCACTACCGCTGACGAGCCAGCCGTCGAAGAGACCGCCCCAACCGCCGACGCCGCGGCTGGGGAAGGGACCGGCGACCACACTGCTGGCCCGAAGGCTGCAGGAGCGTCGGACGCTGCACCGGCCGCCGACCCCTCCGCCTCCACGGAGCAGTCGGGTGTCTACCTGGAGGCCGCCAACGGGGTCTTCATTCAAGTCCCGTGGGCGTCCTCGTCTAGGGTGCCCGCGGAGGGAGAGACCTTCGACGGAGAGGTTCTCGCCTCCGCCGGGCTGAAGGTTGTGGATGCGCCCGGTAGCCGCGACGAGCCCGAAGAGGAGCAGCTCCTTCGCCGGGTCCTGGCCTTGTACCGGGCCAGGCAGGCGAAGTTGGAGTCTCGGGAGGCTCTGGCTGCCAAGGCTGGTGCTGACCTGGAGAAGCACGCCGCGGAGCTCCATGCCGCCAACCAGGCGGCCCTCCGGAACTTGGGGGAGGAGCGTGAGGAGTTTGCCGGGGCACAGCAAGCATTCGTCCTCGAAAAGGCCGAGGTCGAGGAGCAGCAGCGGCTGGCCGCCGAGGAGCTGTCTCGGCGGGAAGGGGCGCTCAACCAGCGGAAGGTCGACCTCGACAGCCACGAGGACGACCTCACCGCCCGAGAGCAGGCTATTGGCGGGGCTCTGTGGGAGGCGAGGGATGCTGCCGCTGCCGCAGAGACCGCCAAGAAGGAGCTGGAGGCCAGAGTAGCGCAGTTGGAGCTGTTCTTGAAGGCCAGTGAAGACAAGGTCACCGCGCTCAACGTGGAGCGGGAGAAGGATGCCCACACCAACTCGGAGTTGCAAATCCGCCTCTCCGATAAGGGTAAAGAGCTCACTAATGCCAAGGATTCCATTGCTGATCTAGAGCTGAAGGTCTCCACCCTTACTGGTTCGCTTGATGCTGCCCGGGACCGCGAGACCAAGCTAAAGGACGATCTCCGCGCTGAGAGGGCCTTGCTGGAAAGCACCGCCGTCTCGCAGACCCAATTCCAGCAGAATGTGGAGCGATGGACCGAGGACCTCGTCACCTCCGCCGCCAACATAGACATGGAGATGATGGCGCTGAGGGCGGAGCATCTCATGTACTCCCCTGACGAGAACCTCCCCCACAACGCCAAACTGAGTCTGTTCTTCAGGGGAGTGGCGCCGGCGCTTGCGAGGCTGCGGGAGAAGATCCCCGAGCAGCTGGCCGACGAGGCACGCCGGCTCTGCATGGGCACCATGGAGCGGGTGCTGTCAAAGATTGTTTACCGCAACCCCGGCATCAACCTCATCAACGCCCTCCGCACCTTGCCGCCCGAGGCTGATCAGGAGGCGTTAAAGGCCCAAGTTGCCCACATTGTGGCCAAGGTGGGCAAGATCCAGAGGGTCGAGGGAGACCGTAGGAATTAGGCTTCTTGCTTCCTTTGCCGCTGCCAATTAAGTCATAGGCAGTAGTTGATTAGAACAGCGGCAAGCTATCTTTGTAATATATACTCTTATTTTGGGTAATCAATGCAGTGCTATCTTCCTTGCTGTTGGTCCTTCACTTTGCATGCTTTTCACCCTACGCTTTTAGGAAAACTTGCCGGCAAGGGGCCCTTGCCGCGAGCGCTGAGTGCGGGACTCTTAGCAGCCTGCTAGCAAAGACCTTGTCGGCAAGTAACCTTGCCGCAACTAGTCGCAGCACACTTACATTGCTGAGCGAACTCGAAAACGAAGTAAGGGCGCGACACTTGTCGCAGCTCACTTAAGCCGTTGAGTGTGCTCGAAACAAAGTAAGGGCGCGGCTAGCTACAGGTAGGTTCCCTCGCGCACAGGTTTTCCATACAAAGTGTGGTTGTTCAAGGAAGATAACTAAAATTTAAAAATTTGAATGCTCAAACTTTGATACTTAGCTTTCATTGGGTTTTTTACTTCCCGGCGAGACTTTTCTTTCTTGAACAGCACTTGGTCCATACTGCTATCTCCTTCCGCCCCGGCAAACTTGTGCGCGAGGAGACACTCCTTCTGTTCCAGAGAGAAAGGCAAAGGAGGAGAAAATACAAGTATGGAGCCTTGCGGCTTGTTACTGCTTACCGGGAGTTTGTGCTGCACGAGATGTCAGATGATATATGCAAATACAAGGAAAAGCACGAAATGACAAATGGTGCGAAGCACAAAAGTTTTACTGATGCACGGGGTCTGCGCCCGGCTTTGTACATAGGTTTATATGCAACAGCGGCAATACTTGTACAAAAGGTGGTTGCCGGAGCGGATCACGTCAACCGCGCCTTATGGGTGAAACTTGCGAAGATGCTCTATGTTCCAGGAGTTGCTCACCGGTAAGCCTTCTTCGATCTCAAGGCGGACAGCGCCAGGCCTTGTGACTTGTCTCACCCGATAAGGGCCTTCCCACTTCGGCGCCAACTTGTTGGTATTCTTGGCGGACTGAACACGCCGAAGAACAAGGTCGCCTTCCTCGAGGCTCCTGGCCTTGACCTTGCAGCTATGATAGCGACGCAAGGCTTGCTGGTATCGAGCAGCTCGTACAGCAGCCTGGAGATGTTCCTCCTCGAGGAGCAATGCATCATCTTGCCGCAGTTGCTCTTGCTCGAGCTCGTCGTAAGCGAGCACTCGAGGAGATCCGTATATGAGTTCTGTGGGGAGAACTGCTTCTGCTCCATAGACAAGAGCAAAGGGTGTCTGTCCGGTGGCTCGATTCGGTGTCGTCCTAATTGACCAAAGAGCCGCCGGCAACTCCTCTATCCAGTTTCTTCCACACCTGTGCAGCCTGTCAAAGGTCCTTGTCTTTAGTCCGCGCAGCACTTCAGCATTGGCCCTCTCTGCTTGATCGTTGCTCCTCGGGTGGGCAACAGAAGCAAAGCAGACCTTGGCGCCAAGGTCTTGGACGTACTGCATAAAGGTGCAGCTTGTGAACTGTGTGCCGTTGTCAGTGATAATCCTGTTAGGGATTCCGAAACGGCAAACTATCGATCTGAAGAACCTGACTGCTGACTGTGCTGTCACTTTTCTCACTGGTTCCACTTCCGGCCACTTTGTGAACTTGTCGATTGCAACGTACAAGTACCCAAAGCCCCCGACAGCGCGGGGAAAGGGGCCGAGGATGTCGAGCCCCCAGACCGAGAAGGGCCAGGACAAAGGAATCGTCTGGAGAGCTTGAGCTGGCTGGTGAATTCGCTTGGCATGGAACTGGCACGCTTCACACTTGGTTACTTGTGCAGTTGCATCTTGGAGGGCTTCTGGCCAAAAGAAACCTTGCCGAAATGCCTTTCCGGCAAGTGCTCTTGCGCCAATGTGATGGCCACATATGCCTCCGTGTATCTCTGCCAACAGCTTCTGTCCATCTTCCCGGGAAATGCACTTCAACCTGACACCATTGAGTCTTCTTCTGTACAGTTCGTTGTCGACGAACTGGTACATAT
Source organism: Secale cereale (assembly GCA_902687465.1). NCBI lineage: Eukaryota > Viridiplantae > Streptophyta > Magnoliopsida > Poales > Poaceae > Secale > Secale cereale. Next base: position 329,803,930 of record LR738710.1, read on the forward strand.
TTGACTGCCTGGTTATCCTCTCTATCTCTTCTGGTTCATCGGGAAGTTCTCCAGTTTGAAGAAAACGGACGATTTGCTGCGCCCACGCTGGAGCCTGAGGCTCAGCAATGAGGACTAAAGGCATCAGGGCTGCTACGGGAACCTCAGCTTCTACGGCAAGAACCTGCGGCTCTGCCGGAGCTGAGGGTTCCCCGGCAAGCCTGCCGGGGCAAGGCTTGTCGGGAACGCCTGCTTCAACTGTACATACCCTTGGGTCCGCAGGAGCAGACTGTTCCTCAGCATCTTGTTTGTTGATCTTGGAGACCTTAGCGGCGGCTTCGGGAAGATCCGCCGGTAAATAGTCGCCGGAGACCAACTTCCTCTTCTTTCTCTTCCCAGCTGATGGTGTAACAGATAGTTGAGTTAGCTTGAGCACGAAGATCCCTGGTTCCATAGGTAACTTCATTGCAGCACACTTTGAAAGGCCATATGTGATATCATTCTGAGCTCTTGGAACGTGCTCCATTTGCAAGCCCTCAAAGTGTTCCTCAAGCTTTCTCACTTCATCTACATAAGCTTCCATCAGGGGGCTCTGGTAACTCTTGTTCACTTGCCGGACCACCAACTGTGAGTCTCCCCGCACAATCGACTTCTTGATCCCAAGTTCGGCCGCAATTCTGAGGCCGGCAAGCAGTCCTTCATACTCAGCGATATTGTTTGTTGCTTGCTCCTTGGGAAAGTGCATTTGAACAACATACTTGAGGTGCTCTCCGGTGGGCACTATGCGCAACACGCCGGCACCGGCGCCTTGCAGCGAGAAGGCACCATCAAAGTACATTATCCACTCCTTGCTTGCTTCTTGGACGGGGATGCTTGTCTCTGGAGCTTCTTCATCCGGTGTTGGGGTCCATTCCGCTATGAATTCTGCCAAAGCTCTGCTCTGTATGGTTGAAGTACTTTCAAACTTGAGACCAAAGCTTGACAGCTCCAGTGCCCACTCGACGATCCTGCCTGTTGCCTCTGGATTTTGCAATATCCTCTTCAACGTAAAGCGAGTGACCACCGTTATCTCGTGTGCTTGAAAGTAATGGCGCAGCTTTCTCGAGGCCATGAGGAGGCCGAAAAGCAACTTCTGCACCCCAGAGTATCTTGATCTAGCCCCCTGCAAGAGGGAACTTACAAAATAAACTGGGCGCTGCACCATCTTCTTTCGCACTTCTTCTTGTTCCTGTGCAGACTTGTCCTTGTCGGGGCCAGAGCTTGTCGGGGAAGCCCCCTGCTTGTCGCTGGGCGCGCTTGCCGGGGATGTGGGTTCCTCATCCGCCTCCCTCTCCGCTACTAATGCAGCACTAACCACTTGATTGGTCGCCGCTAAGTATAGCAGCAACTTCTCTTGTGGTTTAGGTGCGACAAGTATTGGAGTGGAGGATAGGTATCCTTTCAAGTCTTGCAGCGCAGCCTCTGCTTCCGGAGTCCATTTCATAGGACCTGCCTTTTTCAAGATTTTGAAGAAAGGCAGGGCGCGTTCTGCAGACTTTGAAATGAACCTACTGAGGGCAGCCACACAACCAGCAAGTCTCCTTACGTCCTTGATGCGCTCCGGGGCTTCAATCTGCTCGATGGCTTTAATCTTGTCGGGATTGGCTTCAATCCCCCTCTGGGACACGAAGAACCCGAGAAGCTTGCCGGAGGGGACTCCGAAGACGCACTTCTCGGGGTTTAACTTGAGCTGCATCTTGCGCAGATTCTCAATGGTTTCTTCCAAGTCTTGGATCAGGGTGTCCTTGCTCTTGCTCTTGACCACTATGTCATCCATGTAGGTTTCTACATTTCTGTGTATCTGTGGCTCAAAAGCAGTGTGCACCACCCTTGCAAATGTCGAGCCTGCATTCTTCAATCCAAAGGGCATGTGTATGAAGCAATATGTGCCGCATGGAGTAATGAATGCAGTTTTTTCTTCATCTTCCTTGGCCATGAATATCTGGTGGTAACCTGAGTATGCATCAAGGAACGAAAGCAACTCACATCCGGCGGTGGAGTCAACAATCTGCTCAATACGCGGCAAGGGAAATGGATCCTTGGGACACGCTTTATTCACATCAGTGAAGTCTATACAAAGTCTCCACTTCCCATTGGCCTTGCGCACAACAACTGGATTGGCCAACCACGTAGGATGTATTACGCCTCTAACCAGGCCTGCCGATTCCAACTTCTTTATCTCTTCGGCAATGAACTCTTGGCGCTCCACGGCTTGCTTCCTGACCTTCTGCTTGACGGGCCGCGCATGAGGACAAACAGCAAGCTTGTGCTCAATTACCTTCCTGGGAACGCCGGGGATGTCAGACGGCTGCCATGCGAACACGTCGACATTCGCCCGCAGGAAGGCAAGGAGCGCGCTTTCCTATTTGGGGTCGAGTGTAGCACTGATGGTGAAGGTACCACCAGTGCCGTCCTCCTTCGCGGACACCTTCTTGGTTGCCGGTGGAGCTGCCATTCCTTTCTTACACTTGCCGGCGGAGCTCGATGGTGCGTCCTCGATGGCAGCGCAGCACTCCGAAGAGGTGCGTTTGCCGGAGTGGGCTCCAGAGCTCTTGCCGGAATTGGTCTTGGTCTTCCCCCCGGGAGCTTCAGCGGCAAGTTGTTCTGCTGTCTGCCGCGGCTGCTGCATCCCGGTAGATCTTGTCTGCGCAAATAAGCGCATCTTTCTTGTCGCCGGGGACAGAGATGACGCTTTTCGGCCCTGGCATCTTGAGCATATTGTACGCGTAGTGGGAAGCTGCCATGAACTTGGCGAGGGCATGACGGCCAAGTATCCCATTATATGGTAATGGGATATCGGCGACGTCGAACGTTATCCTCTCCGTCCTGAAGTTGAGCTCCCCACCAAAAGTCACTGGCAGCGTAACCTTCCCCTTCGGCTTGCTCCTTCCCGGGTTGATTCCTTGGAACGTCCCGGTTTCTTCGAGCTCGCTGTCGGGGATCTGCAGTTTCTTGATCATAGCGGAGGAGATCAAGTTAAGGCCGGCCCCGCCGTCAACCAACATATTGGTGACCTTGAGGTTGCGGATAGTTGGTGAAACCAACATCGGCAAGCACCCGACCGCGGTTGTGCGGTCTGGGTGGTCCTCAAGGTCAAAGATGATGGGCGTGCCGGACCATTTCAGGAGCCTGCGCGACTCGACGGGTGGCTCAGCTGCATTCACCTCCCGCACCCATTGCTTGAGTTGGCGGTGGGAAGTGTGCAGAAAGGCACCCCCATCGACGCACAGGACTTTTGTGGCCTTCTGGAACTCCTGCTCGCTGTTGTCTCCTTCATCCATATCCTCATCATCGTCCTCGTCTTCATCCTTGTCGCGGCCCCGGGGAGGTCTGTCTCCTTGCCGCTGCTTAGCCTTGCCGCGGCGCCCCCCCGGCCATTGAACGGCCGCTTCTTGCTTGGATCTCCTCCGCCTCCTTGGGCCTTCTCCTTGTCACGTCTCTCGTATTCAGCCTTTTGCTGCTCTATGAGGTACTCTACTCTCTTGCAGTTCTGGAGATCGTGGCCCTTGGTGCGGTGGATCTTGCAGTACTGCTTGTCGGAGCCGTCCTGCTTGTCGGCTGCTGCTACAGGGGCGGCCTCCTTGCCGGAGCCACCAGCCTGTGTCTTCTTGGCGGGAGCCTCCTTGCCGGACTGCTCGACAACCAGTACCTCCTTGCTCTTCTTCTTCTTGTTCCGCCGCCGGTTTTTCCTTGCCGAGGCGGCATCTTCGCTGTCGCTTCCTCCCGCGCCGGTATCCTCTCCGGGGAGCCTCCTCCCCTCTTCAGCACGTGCACATTTGTCAGCCAGAGCATAAAGCTCGCTGACGTCCCGGATCTTGGTCATGGCCATCTCCTCCCTCATCCGGCGGTTACGCACGTTCTGGTGGAACGCGCTAATAACCGCGGCAGGGTGGACATCAGGAATGTTGTGTTGTACACGGCTGAACCTTTGGATGTATTTGCGCAGGGACTCTCCCTCCTTCTGAGCTAAGATGTGGAGATCGCTCTCCTGGCCGTGGGGTTTGTGGCCGCCTGTGAAGGCGCCGACAAACTGGTGGCACATATCCGCCCACGAAGAGATGGAGTTCTCCGGCAAGTGCATAAGCCAAGACCTGACGTTTGGCTTAAGCACGAGCGGGAAGTAGTTGGCTAGGATCTTCTCGTCGCGTCCCCCGGCAGCCTGCACGACAATGGTGTAGATGCTGAGGAACTCCGAGGGGTGTGTCTTGCCGTCGTACTTCTCGAGTACGTCGGGCTTGAAATTCTTCATGGTGGGCCACTGGACTTGCCGCAGCTCTCGGGTGAACGCAGGGTAGCCTGCCGCGTACGGCAAGTCGCCTGGTTCACCGGGCGCGCACATGTCAACAGCGGTCCCAGCGCGCTGATCAGATTGCCTTCGGGCTTTTCGTCGACGCTCGATGCGGGTTCGAGCGTCCTCTTGTCGCCTGTCGTCGAGGACTTGGCGCTGATCGCGGCGAGCCCGCGGATCCGACGACGCCGTGGAGTCGTCGTCGACGTTGATCCGGCGGGGCGGTGTTTTCTGCTTCTGCGGCGGGGAGTGTACGGTAGTTGCACCCCCGGCGGTCTTGTTGCCATCGGCCTTCGCTTGGTCGACTTGCCGCAGCTGTGAAGTTGCCGGCTGCTGCGGTGCGTCGTTGTTGGCGAAGGCGATGAGGCTCTGGATCGTCGCCCTCTAGTCTTCGGCCTTGTCCGCCGCTGGAGGGAAGTCGAGGAGCAGCTGGGCCCTGGCCAGGGCTTTAGCTGGAGAGGAGGGAAACGGCGGCGAACGGTGCGAGGAACGGGACACGCTCGGACTTCTAACCACGTTAGAAGGAGCATGTTCCCGTCCCGGCGACTGCGCCTTGCTCGTGCCGGGGCGTTGGCCTTGAGCGTCCCGTGATTCGCCGGCCTGTCCACGTCCCAGCAAGCATATGGTACCTCCGGTACCACGCCGCTGCTGGTCTGGCACCTCCTAAGAGGGACGTGGTGCGTGCACGGACACCGAGGCCTTGGAGTTCGCCCGGTCGTCCGTCTTGTCCTTGGACTTGGTGGCGCCGTGAGCGTCCCCGCCGGCGTCCACTCTTCCGCCGGCGCCTCCCCCACCAACCGTCGGCTCTGGTGGTGGTGGGATCGACGCGGACGGGCCTCCAACCTCCGAAACCTTCTTCTTCGGAGGCATGTTGATGTAGCCGATGAAGTTGGAGAGGTTGATGAAGAATGCGCCCGCGTGAGCGCCGGATCAGGTTCGCACAACCTCGACGCCCCCTACCTGGCGCGCCAAAGATGTCGGGGAAAACTGTCCTCCCACGAGCACCTATGGGACCGGAGCCCCTTCTACGTTGCGGTAAGGGAGCGGAGCGAGCACGGAGAGCAGATCGAGGGGCACAAGCGGGCAGTTTACCCAGGTTCGGGCCGCGATGACGCGTAAAACCCTACTCCTGCTTTAGGTTGTATTGAGTTCTTGGGCTCGGGAGCTTGAAGATCTACAGTACCAGCTGCACCGAGCGAGAGAGTGAACGAGTTTCTGGAGTCGAACCCCCTCTACGTTGTGCATGGGCCTCCTTTTATAGCTCAAAGGGGTCACCGACAGGTGTCAACGTAGAGGAGGGTAAAAATGTAATTTTGGTGGTAGTTGTAACAGTACGTGAATAGTGCATGAACAGTGGATGAACAGTGGTCTTCACCTAACTTTGACGGTGGGGGACAAGGGCATTTAATGCCCGTCGCCGTCGACCCCAAAAGCGTCTGTCCATGCGTCTCCGTTCGCCACGGCGGTAGCCTCGTCACCGCGGCTCGCCAGCGTGTCCCTCAGGCTACACAGCCATCTGCCACGTGCCCCGGGAAGGGTCCCAGGGCGACGCATGGCCAGATGAGCTGGAGCGCAGGCACACAGTGTGAGCTTCCCCCGGCAAGCACCTTGCCGGGGCCTCTATCTTGCCGGGCCCGGAAGCTTGCCGCTTCCCGGGCCCTGCCGGGGCGCATGATGCGCCGCGATGTATCTTCCGTGGTGTTATCCTTTGGCCTTCCTGGCAAGCGCCTCTTGCCAGGGTCTTGTGCTGAAAAGATGCCCTTGAGCCTGGTGCGGCCTTCCCGGCAAGCTCCTCTTGCCGGGGTGTCACAGCCCTAGCTTCCCTGTTGTCTTTGCTTGCTCTTCTTGTCATCATCTTTAATTCTGTTAACTTGAAATGGGGATTGATCAAACCCTAGCACTAAATGAACTCAACTAGGGTCAAGAATAAAATCATTTCCAATGACCCAAAATTCCTCCATCAATGTTTGATAATTTTGGCAAGGCAGTGAGACCAAACCAAAAATAGTGAGCATTTTTGTGGAATATTTTGGGCTTTGAATTAAATCAATAAGCATTTAAATTGGGGCATATAAATATTTTTTTAATATCTTTAAATGCTCCAACAATTCTGAAAATAGTTGAGGGTCTCTGTAACAATTTATTTAATGCCCACAATTATTTTTAGGATTTATTAAAATGATTTGGGCTATAAACTAAATCAAAACAAAATAACAGAAATAGAAAATAGAAAGAAAATAAGAGAGAGAGAGCACTACCTGGACCACTTACCTGAGGCGGCCCAGCTCCTGTGTGGCCCAGCTGCAGGCCCGGCCCACCAGGGGCAGCGCTGTCTTCCTCCTCCTGCCAGGAGGAGAAGCAGCTGCGTGCCCGGCGCACAGCCGGCCGTGGCCACGTCTCCCGCCACCTCCTGCTTCGTCGAGCCTCCCCGACCCCCCTAGAGACGCCACGTTTGCAGCAGGTCCCTCTCACTCTCCCTTGCCACGATTTTTTTCCCCCTGGCTCTCTCCCTCGCCGTTCTTCACCTTGGCCGAGCGCCACCGTCGCCGTCGTTGCCGTAGCCGTAGCCACCGTGACCCCCTCGCCTCTCCGACGTGCCAGCGAGCTCCGCTACGTCCTTCTCATCCTCTCCAGCAAGTTACGGACGCCGGGAGGCCCTGCTTCGCCATCATCGTGCTCGTCTTCAACCTCCGGCCGCCGTCGACCTCGCCGTCGATTCGTCGACTCCGGTGCCTCCCCGAGCCTCCAGAGACCCCCGTCGACCCCGCTGTGAGCTCCTCCGCCGTTTCCCCCTGTCCCCGTGGCCTGTAGCTCACCGTAGCCGTCGCCCCCTTCCTTACCGTCCCCGTCCGCCGCTGAGCTCGTCGCCGTCGTAGCCACAGACGCGCAAGCCCGGAACTGAGCGCGTCACCATGCTCACCGAGCCCCCAGGAGCCCGTAGCACCACTTTGCTCGCTTCCCTGAGCCCCGCAGCACCTACCCCGTCGATACCCGAGCTCCGGCCGCCGCCTCGCTCGACGCCGGCGACGATTCCGGCCACCCAATGGGGAACGGCTCGCACTGTTGGATGCGGCGGAGTGCCAGCTTTCCAACGGGACTAACCGCGCCCAAAACCACCCCTTGTACACGAAACCCGACCCTCTCCGGCGAGTCACCGCCGCGGAATGAGGTCGCCGGCGAGTAACTCCAGCGTGCTGACGTGGCATCGTCATTAGTGGCTAACTAACCCAACCTAGAGCCACTGACAGTGGGCCCCAGTGCCTATTTAGTTTAGTTTAATTTGCTGTTAAGTTTAGTTAAGTCTGTTTAACTGTTGTGTCACTGACGTGTGGACCCCACACGTCAGGTTTGACCTGGACCAGCCCTTTGACCTGCTGACGTCATGTTGACGCAGTGCTGACGCAGTAACTATTTTCTGTAATTTAAAATAAATCAGAAATGATTTATTTATTTCAGAAAATAACCAAAACTTCTAAAAATCATATAAAATCAACCGTAGATCAGATGCAAATAATTTATATATGAAAATTGATCAAAAAAAATCCAAGGAATCTGGTTATGGCATTTTCATGCATGTTTGAATAACTTACAGCCACTGTTTAGGACAATTTGAATAAATGGCATTTGAATAGTCACATATGGAGTTTGAATTTGAACCTTTGGTTCAAACCAACTTCATTTAATTTGGTTGCTAGTTGCATTAGGCCAAACCACATCATATTGCCATGTCATGTTCATGCATCATATTGTTGCATTGCATTGATTGTGTTCTTTCTCTGTTTGTCGGCTTTGTCCCCTCTCAGTAGACGACGTTCCGACGATGTGATCGATGACACCGATGAAGACTCATTGATATCTTCAGAAGTGCCAGGCAAGCAGAACCCCCTTGTTCATTCCGATACAATCCCACTCTCTCGATCCTACTCTCTTTTATTGCATTAGGACAACAACGACTGAACTGCTTTTGCTGCGGTAGCTGAACCCCTTTCCTCTGCATGACCTGTCATTGCCATAGTAAATAGTTGAAACCCACTAGCATGAGTAGGAGTTGTTTGAGCCATGTTGTGCCTACTCATTCATGCTTTCTGGTTATGCCTGCTATTGCTTAGAGTTGTGTCAGGTCTGATTCATCGGGGATGAATTGGAATGTGGTGAACACGCCCTACTGTTGAGAGCTAAGTGTGTGCACACGATTTGGTAAAGGTAGCGGTGAGAGGCCATGTAGGAGTACATGGTGGGTTGTCTCACTGGAACCGTCCTTAAGAACTGAGTTCTGTGTAAGTTGTCCAATGACATAGCTACGACCACGCATTGGAATGCTTAAGTGCCCCTCTCGACTTATTAATCAACTCGATCTCTGTCCAGGAGTTGCAACTAGTTTCTGGTGTTTGTAGGTAGTGTTAGTAGTCTACCAAGTGGCACACGGTACATGTGGGCTTGGGTCAGACTAGGCACCGTGGCACGGTGTACCAAGCGTAGATCCATCCGACGAGGTGGGCTTGGGAACCCTGCGCACATCTTTTGGGGCCGTGAGCGACACCCCGGCCGGATCTCCCCACGGATGGAACCCAAATAGGCGATAAACCTGGACCAGAGTCTTGTGTGGTTAGTCAGGTCGTGGCCGACACCCTCGCCAGGCCTCCGCTTGAAGGTTGCCGAGATACATGACGTGTACATGGCGGTAAGTGGCGAGAGCGTGTGTGAAGAAGTACACCCCTGCAGGGTTAACATGATCTATTCGAATAGCCGGGTCCGCGGATATGGACTTCTTGGATGCTTACGTGGTACATAGACAATCGAAAGTGGATACTCTAAAATACTCAAGACAAGTGTGAGTGCTATGGATGGCCTTCTCGTAGGGAGACGAGAGCGGATCGATAGTGGTGTATTGATTGGTGAATATGTGGACTCGTGTGCGCCACCTCAAAAGAATTACTTGCAGTCATAGTTTAGGATAGTCACGAGTCAAAGCTGGCTTGCTGCAGTCAAACTCCACTACCCCCTTGTTGATACTGATGCATATATAGTTAGTTCTGATGGAAGTCTTGCTGAGTACCTTTGTACTCACGTTTGCTTAATTTATGTTTTGCAGAGAGACTTCAGTCTCGCTAGTGGTTCCGCGTGGACTTCGACGTTTAGCTTGTTACCTCAGCTACGATCTTGTGCCCTTAGGAGAGTCTTGTAGATAGTCAGGCTTCTCAGCCTTTTTCATTTGTAGTTGTCTGTACTCAGATATGTTATGCTTCCGTTGCCTGTATGCTCTGTATGTTGGGTCATGTGACCTCTGATTGTAATAAATGCTATGATGGCTCTTCTGGGCCTTTATCTATATGAGTTGTTGAGTTATGTTGTGATGCCATGTTGTACAGCACATACTTGCATGTTATGCGTACGTGTAATGTGTATTGCTATGTGTGGGATCCGACACCTAGTTGTTTACCTTTGGTAGCCTATCTTACAGGGAAATGTCTCCTAGTGCTTCCACTGAGCCTTGGTAGCTTGCTACTGCTCCGGAACACTTAGGCTGGCCGGCATGTGTCCTTCTTCGTTCCTGTGTCTGTCCCTTAGGGGAAATGTCACGCGTTGCTCCCTTAAGTCCTTGTAGCTTGCTACGACTTGGGTTCATACATTGATGACCGACACGTTCGTTGCTGGGTCATGTATGACTGTCTCTGTAATTTAGTGCCACTTTTGGTTTATAACTGGTCATGTCGGCCCGGGTTCTCTGTCATATGGATGCTAGCGACACTATCATATACGTGTGCCAAAATGCGCAAACGGTCCCGGGCCAGGTAAGGTGGCACCCGTGGGGATACCGTGCGTGAGGCCGCAAAGTGATATGATGTGTTACAGGCTAGACCTGTGTGACTTAGGACCGGGGTCCCGACAGCTTTGGTATCAGAGCCTGACTGCCTGTAGGATTAGCAAGCCAAACTGGTCGAAGTTGTGTCTAGAAACTCTTTAGTTATATAAGGGAATTGATTGTGGAAGGGAACGTAAGGCTCTTTTTACTCCTTTACCCCATGACCTTCTGATCTGAGTCACCTTCTTCTTTCTACGGGGATTAAGAACTAGGACTCTCATTCTATTTATCAGGATCACATTAATTGTGGATTCAACTCTCAGTTCAGTTTATTCTACTACATCTGTTGCTCATCTGTTGGTCTCAGAACCTTGACATGATGATATTAAGTGGATATGCTACCCTTTTGCTTGAGTCTCAAAGGTATTTTCGAGCATTTACTGCCGTTATGCTGTCCGAGTCATCCCAGATCTCTAAACAATCTAATGCATTTGCAAATCATTCCTACCTGTTCTTAATGTCCTTTTAGGCCAGATTAACCACACTAGTCGGTGTGTTGAGGCACTCTGTTACCTCGACATATATGTTGGACTTATTACTATGACCCTAGGTGTCTTAGAAGATCACCCAGTATTGCAGCAATACTTTGTATCCTCAGTGTGATGATACTGGCCGTAATTCTCAAAAGCATCCCGTGATGCCATTTAGTTAGTAGGCATTCTACTTCTGGGTTCTTGAACCCAAGATTCTTTCTACCTACTTCATGTTGGTAGTATTTGCTCGTCCCTTTAGGTTATTAGCAACCTTGTGATAGTCCTCGAGGTCCGTGGTATATCGTTCCTCCAATACCATGAACCATCATGGCAGAAGTTCTTCTGAGCCAAAAGATCACAACGAGAGTGCTCTTGAGTAGTACTCCATTCATATTGTGACTCTGCCAGTCCTACCTTTCTGCATGGGTTATCCGGAAGAACTATGTTGAAACTAGTTCGACACGCTAATCTATGCATCTACAACTCAGAAAGTTATATGTTCCTCGAGTTGTCGCCCTTCAGTTATTTTCCGACCTTCATCTATCAATTGATAGTCAGGAGTAGTTGTGCATTTGTGTTCATCGATGCCTTTTACTCTTGTGGTCCATCAAGCCATTCTATTCCGGAATGACTATGAGAAACAAACTCCAGTACCTTATCCATATCCTGGATCGGTCAAAGAAGTTGTACCTCATAGATGAAGAATACTAATCCAGCTTCTAATCTGTTCTATCTGGGAATATTACCATCCTTATGTCAAGAATGTCGTGAGAATTGCACTATCTCTTATGAATTCTTGATGTAGTAATACTTCTTGCCATCATTGTTCATCCCTCGGTTTCCGTGTTATTGTAACCGGAATGCTGACAAGTGAATTGTGATGTGTGAAATCAATACTCCTAGCAACTCTGTTGCTTGGTAGTTAAATGGACGATAATCTCATTCTTAGCATGATGGTTACCGAATCACCATCCTAAGATTGATCGTGCTACCTAGTCCACTCTCCTGGTGCACTCCTTGATTGATGAGTTATGATTTTGTTAAGTCCTCGCTCATTTGATCATATCATCTTGCCTTGAAAAGCAAGATTGTTCTCGAGCTTAATAACATATCGGTGGCTCGTGATTTTCTGAATATCTTCTCGGAAGTATTACCAGGTTGTCACCTGACCGCTATGTTGCGCTCGTGATCAAGTTGGTTTCTTGTAAACCACCCCTTCTCCAGGAATCTGTGTTGGATACCCCGGACTAGTTGGTTAAGCTAAACAACAACTTGGAGAGTTGGAAGATAAAATCTTAACCCACATAGCTCACTCCAAAGGGATATCTTGTGTGTGTATTGAAGATAGATGATATCTTCTCCGATTGATCCCCGTGATCATTTGTGGATCTATTGTCTTGTCCAAACTTTGATTTGAATATGGGCTATCATCAAATCAAATAAGAGCCAATGGTATTCATAATGTTGTCTTACTCGTGGGTGTCCCTCGAGCATACCTCATTATATCCCCTTGGTCTGACTAATGCTATCATTTTGTTCACATAATTATGGAATTCCATCTCCATGGAAACCTGGATGAATTGTTATTGAGCCCACCAGCAACATTGTTATCTTCTCCATGATCTATGTTGCACATCCAGTTAGTATTGGAAACTTTTATAAGCACTATCTTCATGACCCGTTCGTGAAGCATAGGTACAGAAGAAAGAAGTGACTTCCTCTAATTCACGTGCATTAGGTGCAAGTTGCCACCATGAGTTCGAGAAAGTTAGCTTTGCTTCCTTTGGAATCATCCCAAGTCAGTCATGCATACGTGCGAAGTATTCTATGGTCTGATAGACTGATCATCTTCATTCTGTATGTATCCCTAGCACACCAAGCCACTGATAGATTTGTTGAGAGAGAAGAGGTTCCTTCTTAAGGATCATAACTTATGTTAGGACTTCGCTATCCTTGTTGATGGTTTCCCACCCGAACTCGATAGTGTTTTATAGTAAGACTACTATGTGGTCATGCTTGTCTTGGACAACGTGTTCACAGGTTTGTAGCAGAACCAGCTCATGTTTTGGAGCTTGCTATCGTAGTTCACTCCCTGAGAATCTCGCAACGCCGTCTCGTCGAATTGTGTTGCAAACATTCATTCCTTCTAGACTCGATGAGTCTGGAATATCCTGACACCGATCAGAACTGAATCTCAGGCAGATATGATGGTTGGTGCATTTCCCAAGAACTATAATATTGGTCTCTCGATAACCGGTAAAGTGGATGTCGTGGCCAACACACCCAACCGGAAGACCTATTGTTGTAGTATCTTGTTTGAAGAAGTTGGCCACCTCCCCATAAGGACTTCGTAGGACTTACTTCCTAGTTGTTCCTTATGGACTTTTGTGCTCCCGAAGTCCGACCTTTTACTTGATGGCCATGTTGATGCTTCTAAGCATTGACCGTGGTACCTAGTACATCAAGGAGAACATTAGAAGCGGAGTGCTAAATGTCTCTCGGTCGATCATCCAGATTTTGTTTCCTTGACTCTGCCAAGGTGAAATCTGAGACGGTGTTATCCTCCTTTGCATCTGCATCCTCCGTCGTTATTCATCATGGTAGTATGTGGTGTGGCCAGGATCCTTGACACGGATATTGGTAAAACCCTGATGGATATGAGAATGCTCAAGTTCTTGAGAGCACGCACAAACACTAGGTGTTATCACCGGCACTAACCGATATTGCTCACAGTGTTCTTGATTATGCTATAACCTCTCAAGAATAGATTTACTCTCTACTGATGTGTTTCTTCCTAGATACCAGAATCATTCCCAACATTTGCATTTTGTTCCCAGCTTGCACCGCCAATGTGCCATTTCACCATGGATCCCATCCATTCCCGATGATAACCAAAATCATCCTTTGTGTTGTCTTCAACAAGGTAGTCCACATCATCCATTCTAACCCGAGAATGTCATTATCTCGAACTCCGTCAAATGATCGATTGTGATCCGCCCCAGGCTGGTATAGGGAATTTCAATGATCTCTATATCAAAAGTAATTCTTTTTGCCACTTAAGGGAATAACTCTACGAGTCACCTCCTCTAAGGTGCCCCGTCTGATGACATCGATCACCATCTTCTTAGGTGTGGAATTATTGCCTACTGAGTGAACCATCATCATTTGTTTCACTCCATCCCTCTGGATGTGTGTTCCGTGTCTCAGCTCAAGAGATGCTTCAATGTCTCACTCCATAAATTGATCTTGAGTTCCTCGATCTTCGGGAAGATCGATTCCTATAGAGTATGTCTCAGTTATCATCCAGTTGGATGAAGATCTCAAAGCAAGGATGACAAGATCAACATGATGCAATGAATCAGCAACTTCAAGGAGGACAGTTGAATCGAGAAGATTGTGCTAGCTTGTGTCCCCTTTGAATTCTTACCCTACGCTCGAATCTCGGGACGAGATTCTTGTTTTAGTGCGGGTGAGCTGTCACAGCCCTAGCTTCCCTGTTGTCTTTGCTTGCTCTTCTTGTCATCATGTTTAATTTTGTTAACTTGAAATGGGGATTGATCAAACCCTAGCACTAAATGAACTCAACTAGGGTCAAGAATAAAATCATTTCCAATGACCCAAAATTCCTCCATCAATGTTTGATAATTTTGGCAAGGCATTGAGACCAAACCAAAAATAGTGAGCATTTTTGTGGAATATTTTGGGCTTTGAATTAAATCAATAAGCATTTAAATTGGGGCATATAAATATTTTTTAATATCTTTAAATGCTCCAACAATTCTGAAAATAGTTGAGGGTCTCTGTAATAATTTATTTAATGCCCACAATTATTTTTAGGATTTATTAAAATGATTTGGGCTATAAACTAAATCAAAACAAAATAACAGAAATAGAAAATAGAAAGAAAATAAGAGAGAGAGAGCACTACCTGGACCACTTACCTGAGGCGGCCCAGCTCCTGTGTGGCCCAGCTGCAGGCCCGGCCCACCAGGGGCAGCGCTGTCTTCCTCCTCCTGCCAGGAGGAGAAGCAGCTGCGTGCCCGGCGCACAGCCGGCCGCGGCCACGTCTCCCGCCACCTCCTGCTTCGTCGAGCCTCCCCGACCGCCCTAGAGACGCCACGCTTGCAGCAGGTCCCTCTCACTCTCCCTTGCCTCGATTTTTTCCCCCTGGCTCTCTCCCTCGCCGTTCTTCACCTTGGCCGAGCGCCACCGTCGCCGTCGTTGCCGTAGCCGTAGCCACCGTGACCCCCTCGCCTCTCCGACGCGCCAGCGAGCTCCGCTATGTCCTTCTCATCCTCTCCAGCAAGTTACGGATGCCGGGAGGCCCTGCTTCGCCGTCATCGTGCTCGTCTTCAACCTCCGGCCGCCGTCGACCTCGCCGTCGATTCGTCGACTCCGGTGCCTCCCCGAGCCTCCTGAGACCCCCGTCGACCCCGCTGTGAGCTCCTCCGCCGTTTCCCCCTGTCCCCGTGGCCTGTAGCTCACCGTAGCCGTCGCCCCCTTCCTTACCGTCGCCGGCCGCCGCTGAGCTCGTCGCCGTCGTAGCCACAGACGCGCAAGCCCGGAACTGAGCGCGTCACCGTGCTCACCGAGCCCCCAGGAGCCCGTAGCACCACTTCGCTCGCTTCCCTGAGCCCCGCAACACCTACCCCGTCGATACCCGAGCTCCGGCCGCCACCTCGCTCGACGCCGGCGACGATTCCGGCCACCCCAGGATGAACGGCTCGCACCGTTGGATGCGGCGGAGTGCCAGCTTTCCAACGGGACTAACCGCGCCCAAAACCACCCCTTGTACACGAAACCCGACCCTCTCCGGCGAGTCACTGCCGCGGAATGAGGTCGCCGGCGAGTAACTCCGGCGTGCTGACGTGGCATCGTCATTAGTGGCTAACTAACCCAACCTAGAGCCACTGACAGTGGGCCCCAGTGCCTATTTAGTTTAGTTTAATTTTCTGTTAAGTTTAGTTAAGTCTGTTTAACTGTTGTGTCACTGACGTGTGGACCCCACACGTCAGGTTTGACCTGGACCAGCCCTTTGACCTGCTGACGTCATGTTGACGCAGTGCTGACGCAGTAACTATTTTCTGTAATTTAAAATAAATCAGAAATGATTTATTTATTTCAGAAAATAACCAAAACTTCTAAAAATCATATAAAATCAACCGTAGCTCAGATGAAAATAATTTATATATGAAAATTGATCAGAAAAATCCAAGGAATCTGTTTAAGGCATTTTCATGCATGTTTGAATAACTTACAACCACTGTTTAGGACAATTTGAATAAATGGCATTTGAATAATCACATATGGAGTTTGAATTTGAACCTTTGGTTCAAACCAACTTCATTTAATTTGGTTGCTAGTTGCATTAGGCCAAACCACATCATATTGCCATGTCATGTTCATGCATCATATTGTTGCATTGCATTGATTGTGTTCTTTCTCTGTTTGTCGGCTTTGTCCCCTCTCAGTAGACGACGTTCCGACGATGTGATCGATGACACCGATGAAGACTCATTGATATCTTCAGAAGTGCCAGGTAAGCAGAACCCCCTTGTTCATTCCGATACAATCCAACTCTCTCGATCCTGCTCTCTTTTATTGCATTAGGACAACAACGACTGAACTGCTTTTGCTGCGGTAGCTGAACCCCTTTCCTCTGCATGACCTGTCATTGCCATAGTAAATAGTTGAAACCCACTAGCATGAGTAGGAGTTGTTTGAGCCATGTTGTGCCTACTCATTCATGCTTTCTGGTTAT
The DNA here is from genome assembly GCA_902687465.1 of Secale cereale. Lineage (NCBI taxonomy): Eukaryota > Viridiplantae > Streptophyta > Magnoliopsida > Poales > Poaceae > Secale > Secale cereale. Next base: position 329,820,333 of record LR738710.1, read on the forward strand.
GCCTGCTATTGCTTAGAGTTGTGTCAGGTCTGATTCATCGGGGATGAATTGGAATGTGGTGAACACGCCCTACTGTTGAGAGCTAAGTGTGTGCACACGATTTGGTAAAGGTAGCGGTGAGAGGCCGTGTAGGAGTACATGGTGGGTTGTCTCACTGGAACCGTCCTTAAGAACTGAGTTCTGTGTAAGTTGTCCAATGACATAGCTACTACCACGCATTGGAATGCTTAAGTGCCCCTCTCGACTTATTAATCAACTCGATCTCTGTCCAGGAGTTGCAACTAGTTTCTGGTGTTTGTAGGTAGTGTTAGTAGTCTACCAAGTGGCACACGGTACATGTGGGCTTGGGTCAGACTAGGCACCGTGGCACGGTGTACCAAGCGTAGATCCATCCGACGAGGTAGGCTTGGGAACCCTGCGCACATCTTTTGGGGCCGTGAGCGACACCCCGGCCGGATCTCCCCACGGATGGAACCCGAATAGGCGATAAACCTGGACCAGAGTCTTGTGTGGTTAGTCAGGTCGTGGCCGACACCCTCGCCAGGCCTCCGCTTGAAGGTTGCCGAGATACATGACGTGTACATGGCGGTAAGTGGCGAGAGCGTGTGTGAAGAAGTACACCCCTGCAGGGTTAACATGATCTATTCGAATAGCCGGGTCCGCGGATATGGACTTCTTGGATGCTTACGTGGTACATAGACAATCGAAAGTGGATACTCTAAAATACTCAAGACAAGTGTGAGTGCTATGGATGGCCTTCTCGTAGGGAGACGAGAGCGGATCCATAGTGGTGTATTGATTGGTGAATATGTGGACTCATGTGCGCCACCTCCAAAGAATTACTTGCAGTCATAGTTTAGGATAGTCACGAGTCAAAGCTGGCTTGCTGCAGTCAAACTCCACTACCCCCTTGTTGATACTGATGCATATATAGTTAGTTCTGATGTAAGTCTTGCTGAGTACCTTTGTACTCACGTTTGCTTAATTTATGTTTTGCAGAGAGACTTTAGTCTCGCTAGTGGTTCCGCGTGGACTTCGACGTTTAGCTTGTTACCTCAGCTACGATCTTGTGCCCTTAGGAGAGTCTTGTAGATAGTCAGGCTTCTCAGCCTTTTTCATTTGTAGTTGTCTGTACTCAGACATGTTATGCTTCCGTTGCCTGTATGCTCTGTATGTTGGGTCATGTGACCTCTGATTGTAATAAATGCTATGATGGCTCTTCTGGGCCTTTATCTATATGAGTTGTTGAGTTATGTTGTGATGCCATGTTGTACAGCACATACTTGCATGTTATGCGTACGTGTAATGTGTATTGCTATGTGTGGGATCCGACACCTAGTTGTTTACCTTTGGTAGCCTATCTTACAGGGAAATGTCTCCTAGTGCTTCCACTGAGCCTTGGTAGCTTGCTACTGCTCCGGAACACTTAGTCTGGCCGGCATGTGTCCTTCTTCGTTCCTGTGTCTGTCCCTTAGGGGAAATGTCACGCGTTGCTCCCTTAAGTCCTTGTAGCTTGCTACGACTTGGGTTCATACGTTGATGACCGACACGTTCGTTGCTGGGTCATGTATGCCTGTCTCTGGAATTTAGTGCCACTTTTGGTTTATAATTGGTCATGTCGGCCCGGGTTCTCTGTCATATGGATGCTAGCGACACTATCATATACGTGTGCCAAAATGCGCAAACGGTCCCGGGCCAGGTAAGGTGGCACCCGTGGGGATACCGTGCGTGAGGCCGCAAAGTGATATGATGTGTTACAGGCTAGACCTGTGTGACTTAGGACCGGGGTCCCGACACGGGGTCTTGTCTTCTAACTTAAATACTTTGTTCTTGAATGGCTTGAAGGGATCTGGAGCGGGCCTCGGCAAGCGCGTGGTAAGCCCTGCCGCGGGAAGCTGCTACTACCCGTGCACAAGTTAGGGTACTAGGGTACCCCTACCTTAGTACACCGACAGTTCGGTACTTTGATAATTTGGTATGTGGGAGAACCGGTGCTTGGGTGCTGCCCTTACTTGGACAAGCCTCCCACTTATGATTAACCTCTAATGCAAGCATCCGCAACTACAAAAGAATTATTAAGGTAAACCTAACCATAGCCTGAAACATATAGATCCAAATCAGCCCCTTACAAAGCAATGCATAAACTAGGGTTTAAGCTTCTGTCACTCTAGCAATCCATCATCTACTTATTACTTTCCAATGCCTTCCTCTAGGCCCAAATAATGGTGAAGTGTCATGTAGCCGACGTTCACATGACACCACTAGAGGAGAGACAACATACATCTCATCAAAATATCGAACGAAGACCAAATTCACATGACTACTAATAGCAAGACTTCTCCCATGTCCTCAGGAACAAAAGTAACTACACACAAGACATAATATTGTTCATGATCAGAGGGGTATTAATATGCATAATGGATCTGAACATATGATCTTCCACCAAATAAAACAACTAGCATAAAAACAAGGAGTAATCAACACTACTAGCAACCCACAGGCACCAATCTGAGGTTTGGGTACAAAGATTGGTTACAAGAGATGAACTAGGGTTTGAGAGGAAAAAGTGATGGTGAATATGTTGATGAAGATAGCCCTCCCCAAGATGGGAGAGTTGTTGGTGATGACGGCGGTGACGATTTCTCCCTCTCGGAAGGAAGTATCCCCGGCAGAACAGCTCTGCCGGAGCCCTAGATTGGTTTCCGCCTCGAGATTGCGGCGTCTGGTCCCGAAAGCCTTCTTCTAATTTTTTTCCAGGTCAAAACACTTCATATAGGAGAAGATGGGCACCGGGGGCCCACCGGCTGGCCCTCGAGGTAGGGGCGCGCCCCCCTCCCTCGAGGCCAGCCAGTGGCCCCTCTCGTGGGTTTCTTTCACCAGATATTTTTTATATTTTCCGAAAAATTGTTCTGTGGAGTTTCGGGGCTTTTGGAGTTGTGCAGAATAGGTTTCCAGAGTTTGCTCCTTTTCCAGCCCAGAATTCCAACTGCCGGCATTCTCCCTCTTCATGTAAACCTTGTAGAATAAGAGAGAAAAGGCATAAGTATTGTGACAAAGCATGTATGAACAACCCATAATGCAATAAATATCAGCTTATAAGCATGATGCAAAATGGACGTATCATGTTGGCATTTTGAAAATAGTATATATTTTTGACTGTGCAGCATATGAAGATGTGCTATGCATGAATGTTGATCAGCTTGATGTTAAGTTGTTCTTACTTCCATTTTATACTACGAATAAAATTTCCAACATTCTGATGGGCCTCGAACCCCTCGTTGGTTACCCCAAGTGGAAGGTGTAAGATGCAGTAAGTAGAAGTGTTTTCCCCTAGCAAAGATGCCAAGGATCGAATCCCCAGAGACTCCTAGGTTCAACAAGTAGGTGTCAATTGCTAACGGCGCAATTAGCAATCAACGTGGACCTGCACACAAATACAAATAACTTTGCTCCCAACGAGTACAGAGAGGTTGTCAATCTCTCCGGCCTTGTAGTTCACAAAGGGTTAAAAGCAATACGATAGTAGTGATAGATAGTGTTTTGCAATAGTAAGTAAATAGCGGAAAGTAAATAGAGGCTGTGATCAATGATGGTAATATGGACCGGAGTCTCATGATGTTCACTAGTGATGTCTCTCTCCCAAAAGACGATAAAACAGCTATGTGAGGTAAACAAATTACAGCTGGGCAATTGACAGGACCACGAACGCAAACCAATGCTGACTACATTGCAAGAAAGGTTGAGGTTCAAAGCATGGGCGGTACGCCAAAGTAAGTAGACCGAAATCCATCAATATCTACTACTAATCATCCACCTTGAGATATCTATCCAGAACATCTCGCTGGTATTAAGTTGCGAGTCCCACCCATAGTGTAAACTCAATGCAACAGACAACTGCATTAAAAGAACTTTGCGTAAAGTAAACAATCCTTGCACCCGCGGGCACAAGCACCGTTGTTTTCCCCCTTGTGGCAACAGCACATCCCCTAGACTCATGTTTCTATCACTCAAACTAGTCATCGAGGGGCATGAACCCACAATCAAGCATAACGTTCCCTCTTGGAGTCACTACCTACTACTTGGCCAAAGCAATAAATAACAACGGAGAACATGCAAGAATTACTTACGAACATAAATATAAAAGAGGTAGATCAAATATATTACTCAAGCACAATCTGAACATAATCTCATAATCCATCGGATCCCAGCAAACTCATCATAGCAACAGCATAAGGATTACATATGTGCCTCGATCATGTAGGGCAGCTCACGAGGACTAATTAGTGAAGCACAAGAACGGGAGGAGAACATCACATAGCTACTGGTCATGGACTCATGGTCCAAGGGAGACTACTCACAACTCATCCGGGAGGCGTCCATGGTGGTGGAGAGGCTCCCGGTGGTGATCCTCCCCTCCGGCAGGGTGCCAGGAAGAGTTCTCCTGGTGCTACCGATCTTGGAAGCGGCGGCGGTGATGGGCCTCTAACCCCTCGTTGGTTACCCCAAGTGGAAGGTGTGAGATGCAGTGTTGTGGAAGTTTTTCCCTTAGCAAAGATGCCAAGGATCGAATCCCCAGAGACTCCTAGGTTCAACAAGTAGGTGTCAACTGCTAACGGCGCCAGATATTAGCAATCAACGTGGACCTGCACACAGATACAAATAACTTTGCTCCCAACGAGTACAGAGAGGTTGTCAATCCCTCCAGCCTTGTAGTTCATAAAGGATTAAACGCAAATGATAGTAGTGATAGATAATGTTTGCAATAGTAAATAATAGCGAAAAGTAAATAGCGGATGTGATCAATGATGGTAATATGGACCGGAGTCTCATGATGTTCACTAGTGATGTCTCTCTCCCAAAAGACGATAAAACAGCTATGTGAGGTAAACGAATTACAGCTGGGCAATTGACAGGACCACGAACGCAAACCAATGCTGACTACATTGCAAGAAAGGTTGAGGTTCAAAGCATGGGCGGTACGCCAAAGTAAGTAGACCGAAATCCATCAATATCTACTACTAATCATCCACCTTGAGATATCTATCCAGAACATCTCGCTGGTATTAAGTTGCGAGCCCCACCCATAGTGTAAACTCGAAGCAACAGACAACTGCATTAAAAGAACTTTGCGTAAAGTAAACAATCCTTGCACCCGCGGGCACAAGCACCGTTGTTTTCCCCCTTGTGGCAACAGCACATCCCCTAGACTCATGTTTCTGTCACTCAAACTAGTCATCGAGGGGCATGAACCCACAATCGAGCATAACGTTCCCTCTTGGAGTCACTACCTATTACTCGGCCAAAGCAATAAATAACAACGGAGAACATGCAAGAATTACTTATGAACTAAAATATAAAAGAGGTGAATCAAATATATTACTCAAGATCAATCTGAACATAATCTCATAATCCATCGGATCCCAGCAAACTCAACATAGCAACAGCATAAGGATTACATAGGTGCCTCGATCATGTAGGGCAGCTCACGAGGACTAATTAGTGAAGCACAAGAACGGGAGGAGAACATCACATAGCTACTGGTCATGGACTCATGGTCCAAGGGATACTACTCACGAGTCATCCGGGAGGCGTCCATGGTGGTGGAGAAGCTCCCGGTGGTGATCCTCCCCTCCGGCAGGGTGCCGGGAAGAGTTCTCCTAGTGCTCCCGATCTTGGAAGCGGCGGCGGCGGCGGAACAAAGATGGGATCGTGAAAAGAAGTCCTGTTCTGAGGGATACGGAGGACCCTTTAAATATATGCCAAAGTAGGGCACCGGGGGAGCCTCGGGGGGCCCAGGCGCCCCCCCGGTGCGGCCCAGGGGGGGGGGGGGCGCCCACAGGGCGCCTGGAGCCCCTGTGCCCCCCCCAGGTTGCCCTTCGGACGCAGTGTTGTTTCCGGTTCGCTGATTTTTTATATAATTTTTCTGTATTTTTCTGGGTAGTTCTCGAAACGTGAAAACCTGAAATACAAAAACAGCCGAAAACAGAAACTTGCACTGGGGTGCACTGGATTAGTAAGTTAGTCCAAATATGATCAAAAGTGTATGGAAGTGTATGAATATCATAGCAATATCACCCAAAAGTGGCATGGAGCAAGCAGAAATTATAGATACGTTTTGGACGTATCAACATCCCCAAGCTTAATTCCTGCTCGTCCTCGAGTAGGTAAATGATAACAAGAATAATTTCTGTGGTGACATGCTATTAACCATATAGGACTTTCTCGTAGTCATATGACAAAAGCTACTGAGACAATGATTCTATAGTAATTAAGTTGTCTCAAGAGAAAATCACAGATGACTGAAAGTTTTACAATATGAAACTGAAACATCAAAAAGATTTGCAATGAACATGACGTGCAAATATGATAAAGTGATATCTAGCTTGCCCCCTTTAGTGATGCAAAACATAAATGCAAGGCCACCTTCAAGGTTTAAGTGATGACTAGATACAATCATTTCAGAATAAACGATATCACAATCATGCAAAAGACAATGCTACTTTGGGACAATGCACATTACACTCAGAATGACAATCATGCTCTCAGTAGTTGGTGCTTCAACATAAAGATAAAAGAAAGGTTAAGTGCTAGAGCTTTTTATTTTGAAAACATGGAAGCAATTGTGTCAACGGTAGTAGTACTTCATATGTGTCATGCATAAAACATCTTATAAGTTGCAAGCCTCATGCATCGAATACTAATAGTGCTCGCTCCTTGTCCTAATTAGCTCGGATCCCCATGGGTTATCATTGCATTGCATATGTTTTAACCAAGTGTCACAAAGGGGTACCTCTATGCCACCTATACAAAGGTCCAAGGAGATAGATCGCATTTGATTTCTCGTTTTTGATAGATCTCAACTTGAGGACATCCATACCGGTACAACATAGAAAATAGATGATGGACTCCTCTTTAATGCATAAGCATATTCTCATGAGAGATTGAGGATTAAGGTCCAAGCTAAAACTTCCACCATGATGCATGGCTTTGGTTGGTGGCCCAATGTTCTTCTCTAACAATATGCATATTAATTCAACCCACGGTGAATCACCCTTACTTCAGACAAGACGAACATGCATAGCAACTCACATGATATTCAACAAAAGTGTGACAGTTGATGGCGTCCCCAGAAACATGGTTACCGCTCAGCAAGCAACTCATAAGAAATAAGATACATAAGCAACATATTCTTTACCACAATAGTTTTTAGGCTACTTTCCCATGAGCTATGTATTGCATGGTTAGTTTGCTTAGTGCAGGTGGAGGTTAGCAAAAGACTGGGAGCGACCAACTAAGAGAGCAATGACGGTCATAATCATGCAGAGCGACAAAGCAATATTGAATCAGGCATGGTAGTTATATCGCTACTTAGAAACAAAAGATCATCATAGCTTGACAGACTTTCTTTACAGTCTTGAATATGTGTGAGCATACGCCAAGTCAATCAAAATAAATTCTCGAAGGAAGATATTACTAAACCATACCACATCATAGGCAAACAATCCAAGTTGGTACTCCAATAACACATTGGGAACCCCCCAGCTATTCGAGATTAGCCATAAGAAAACCTGAACTACTAAGCACCATCATGAAAGTAGCATCTTTATCATAGACACATTAACCAATGCAAAGGAAGCAAACTCTCTTAATAAGGTGAGCATGGTAATTAAAGAGAGTTCAAGCAACCAACTAAATAAAAGCTCTTGAAAAGATAAGCATGAATACTAAGAGCAGAGTATGATAGTAGCTATTAAAAGACAAAGAACACACACAGTATAGATAGACATGAAAATTCTATGTAATGTTCTAGGTAGAGGTGGAGCGTGTTTCTCTCCCACATAAAGGAATGCTGGGTTCCGACTCGTTATGAAAAACTAAAAAGAAAACTAAAAGCAAGATGCTCCAAGCATAGCACATAACATATAAAGTGATAAAAATATAGCGAAACGAAAGACGAACTGATAATGTTGATGGAGAAGGGGATGCACGGGGGCATCCCCAAGCTTAGACGCTTGAGTCTCCTTGAATATTTCTTGGGGGTGCACGGGGGCATCCCCAAGCTTGAGCGCTTGACACTCCTGAATCTTTTTATCATCTTCCCTCGCACACTTGAAAACTCCCTTCATACACAACTCATCATAATCTGATTAGCGAGGTTAGTACCCTTAATAAAATAATTATACCTTGCTGGAAATAAGGATATTCTTGAAGTTCTACTGTTTCTCAAGATTGCCAAAAGGTTTTTGCAAAGAAAAAGCAAGTTCTTAATTTGCAAAGTGAAGGTAAGGCAAAACAGGACAGAATCTGTGAAAAACAGAACAGCAGGCAGTAATTGACCTGTTCGGGATACTTCTGAAACTCAAATCAAAAAACTCAGAACTGACGCACAAAAGACAATTATATAGAGAACGCTGTCGAAAAAATTCAGACCACAAAGATGATCTGGTGTTTTTATACGAATTTTTCTATCCAAGGACAGAATCTGTTTCCTGGACAGCACCTCACAACTTTTGAACTTTCTAGCAATTAGAGGCTATACTTGGCACAACTATGAAAAGCAAAGATACAATGATGATGCTGCAGCAGTAAACAACATCAAGACACAACAAAAACAAATTTTTTATTCATGTGGGCTGCCTCCCAAAAGCGCTTTCTTTTATGCCTTTAAGCTAGCCATAATGCATAGATCAAGTTGTATCAATTGAACCATCATCAAGATCATCAAAAAGCTCTTCAATAATACAACTAGTCTTAAGAGGACTCTCAAATAAAGGCCTCATAGAGATACTTCTAGGTAGAAGACCAAAAGGATAAAAGTCAAGGGGAGATTAATTTATAAATTCATCAACGATAGGTGTTTCTTCCAAAGTCTTTACACTTTCAACCCCTTTGGCAATAGGTGGATTGTTTTTAGAACAGGGAGCCTTTGGAACGTGAACGAACTTAGGTTCCCTCTTTGCCGGAGTTTCTACCTTTTCGGTTTTGATCGAGGAAAAAGTAGTTCCTAAGGTATCAAATATTTCCTCAATCTTTTCCATCCTAGAAAAGTCAGAATCATGGAATTTGACGGTCTCCAAAATTTTGAAAATTTTATGCATGGAGCTATCAAGTCTATTCAAATTCCCTTGGATCTTACGATCCAACTCATTCATCTTATTAATGCTTGGCATCTCTAGCTCTATCCTTTCAAGTTTTTTCATAATGTGAGCTAGGGTGATGTCCTCTTGAATGCTAACGACAGGGGGACTCCTAACAAGATTTTCAATAATACTAAGAGACTCCCAAACTGGGGCCTCCAGGAAATTCCCATTGATAGCAGTATCTAGAATAAACCTATTCCAAGAAGTAATTCCAACATAAAAATTTCTAAGTAAGATAGTGGTAGGTTGCTTCTTGGTGGCTCTTTTTTGTGAATCATTAATTCTATACCAAGCATCTTTCAAACTTTCCCCACCTCTTTGTTTAAAGGTGAGAACTTCTGCCTCGTCAAAGACAAAAGGACCCGACATAATGATAACTAAAGAACAAGATAACTAATTTGTGATTTTCGATAAAAAGAACTAAAGCAAAAATGAAAGGTAAACTAACAAGACTAAAAAGCAAAGGTAAAAGATAGCATGCAACTCCCCTATCCTGAAGAGTGGAGTCCCCGGCAACGGCGCCAGAAAATACTCCTTGATGGGCCTCGAACCCCTCGTTGGTTACCCCAAGTGGAAGGTGTAAGATGCAGTAAGTAGAAGTGTTTTCCCCTAGCAAAGATGCCAAGGATCGAATCCCCAGAGACTCCTAGGTTCAACAAGTAGGTGTCAATTGCTAACGGCGCAATTAGCAATCAACGTGGACCTGCACACAGATACAAATAACTTTGCTCCCAACGAGTACAGAGAGGTTGTCAATCTCTCCGGCCTTGTAGTTCACAAAGGGTTAAAAGCAATATGATAGTAGTGATAGATAGTGTTTTGCAATAGTAAGTAAATAGCAGAAAGTAAATAGAGGATGTGATCAATGATGGTAATATGGACCGGAGTCTCATGATGTTCACTAGTGATGTCTCTCTCCCAAAAGACGATAAAACAGCTATGTGAGGTATACAAATTACAACTGGGCAATTGACAGGACCACGAACGCAAACCAATGCTGACAACATTGCAAGAAAGGTTGAGGTTCAAAGCATGGGCGGTACGCCAAAGTAAGTAGACCGAAATCCATCAATATCGACTACTAATCATCCACCTTGAGATATCTATCCAGAACATCTCGCTGGTATTAAGTTGCGAGTCCCACCCATAGTGTAAACTCAATGCAACAGACAACTGCATTAAAAGAACTTTGCGTAAAGTAAACAATCCTTGCACCCGCGGGCACAAGCACCGTTGTTTTCCCCCTTGTGGCAATAGCACATCCCCTAGACTCATGTTTCTGTCACTCAAGCTAGTCATCGAGGGGCATGAACCCACAATCGAGCATAACGTTCCCTCTTGGAGTCACTACCTATTACTCGGCCAAAGCAATAAATAACAACGGAGAACATGCAAGAATTACTTATGAACTAAAATATAAAAGAGGTGAATCAAATATATTACTCAAGATCAATCTGAACATAATCTCATAATCCATCGGATCCCAGCAAACTCAACATAGCAACAGCATAAGGATTACATAGGTGCCTCGATCATGTAGGGCAGCTCACGAGGACTCATTAGTGAAGCACAAGAACGGGAGGAGAACATCACATAGCTACTGGTCATGGACTCATGGTCCAAGGGAGACTACTCACGAGTCATCCGGGAGGCGTCCATGGTGGTGGAGAAGCTCCCGGTGGTGATCCTCCCCTCCGGCAGGGTGCCGGGAAGAGTTCTCCTGGTGCTCCCGATCTTGGAAGCGGCGGCGGCGGCGGAACAGAGATGGGATCGCGAAAAGAAGTCCTGTTCTGAGGGTTACGGAGGACCCTTTAAATATATGCCAAAGTAGGGCACCGGGGGAGCCTCGGGGGGCCCAGGCGCCCCCCCCCTCGGCGCGGCCCCGGGGGGGGGGGGGAGGGCGCCCACAGGGCGCCTGGAGCCCCTGTGGCCCCCCCAGGCTGCCCTTCGGACGCAGTGTTGTTTCCGGTTCGCTGATTTTTTATATAATTTTTCTGGATTTTTCTGGGCAGTTCTCGAAACGTGAAAACCTGAAATACAAAAACAGCCGAAAACAGAAACTGGCACTGGGGGTGCACTGGATTAGTAAGTTAGTCCAAATATGATCAAAAGTGTATGGAAGTGTATGAATATCATAGCAATATCACCCAAAAGTGGCATGGAGCAATCAGAAATTATAGATACGTTTTGGACGTATCAACATCCCCAAGCTTAATTCCTGCTCGTCCTCGAGTAGGTAAATGATAACAAGAACAATTTCTGTGGTGACATGCTATTAACCATATAGGACTTTCTCGTAGTCATATGACAAAAGCTACTGAGACATTGATTCTATAGTAATTAAGTTGTCTCAAGAGAAAATCACAGATGACTGAAAGTTTTACAATATGAAACTGAAACATCAAAAAGATTTGCAATGAACATGACGTGCAAATATGATAAAGTGATATCTAGCTTGCCCCCTTTAGTGATGCAAAACATAAATGCAAGGGCACCTTCAAGGTTTAAGTGATGACTAGATACAATCATTTCAGAATAAACGATATCACAATCATGCAAAAGACAATGCTACTTTGGGACAATGCACATTACACTCAGAATGACAATCATGCTCTCAGTAGTTGGTGCTTCAACATAAAGATAAAAGAAAGGTTAAGTGCTAGAGCTTTTTATTTTGAAAACATGGAAGCAATTGTGTCAACGGTAGTAGTACTTCATATGTGTCATGCATAAAACATCTTATAAGTTGCAAGCCTCATGCATCGAATACTAATAGTGCTCGCTCCTTGTCCTAATTAGCTCGGATCCCCATGGGTTATCATTGCATTGCATATGTTTTAACCAAGTGTCACAAAGGGGTACCTCTATGCCACCTGTACAAATGTCCAAGGAGATAGATCGCATTTGATTTCTCGTTTTTGATAGATCTCAACTTGAGGACATCCATACCGGTACAACATAGAAAATAGATGATGGACTCCTCTTTAATGCATAAGCATATTCTCATGAGAGATTGAGGATTAAGGTCCAAGCTATAACTTCCACCATGATGCATGGCTTTGGTTGGCGGCCCAATGTTCTTCTCTAACAATATGCATATTAATTCAACCCACGGTGAATCACCCTTACTTCAGACAAGACGAACATGCATAGCAACTCACATGATATTCAACAAAAGTGTGACAGTTGATGGCGTCCCCAGAAACATGGTTACCGCTCAGCAAGCAACTCATAAGAAATAAGATACATAAGCAACATATTCTTTACCACAATAGTTTTTAGGCTACTTTCCCATGAGCTATGTATTGCATGGTTAGTTTGCTTAGTGCAGGTGGAGGTTAGCAAAATACTGGGAGCGACCAACTAAGAGAGCAATGACGGTCATAATCATGCAGAGCGACAAAGCAATATTGAATCAGGCATGGTAGTTATATCGCTACTTAGAAACAAAAGATCATCAAGGCTTGACAGACTTTCTTTACAGTCTTGAATATGTGTGAGCATACGCCAAGTCAATCAAAATAAATTCTCGAAGGAAGATATTACTAAACCATACCACATCATAGGCAAACAAACCAAGTTGGTACTCCAATAACACATTGGGAACCCCCCAGCTATTTGAGATTAACCATAAGAAAACCTGAACTACTAAGCACCATCATGAAAGTAGCATCTTTATCATAGACACATTAACCAATGCAAAGGAAGCAAACTCTCTTAATAAGGTGAGCATGGTAATTAAAGAGAGTTCAAGCAACCAACTAAATAAAAGCTCTTGAAAAGATAAGCATGAATACTAAGAGCAGAGTATGATAGTAGCTATTAAAAGACAAAGAACACACACAGTATAGATAGACATGAAAATTCTATGTAATGTTCTAGGTAGAGGTGGAGCGTGTTTCTCTCCCACATAAAGGAATGCTGGGTTCCGACTCGTTATGAAAAACTAAAAAGAAAACTAAAAGCAAGACGCTCCAAGCATAGCACATAACATATAAAGTGATAAAAATATAGCGAAACGAAAGACGAACTGATAATGTTGATGGAGAAGGGGATGCACGGGGCATCCCCAAGCTTAGAAGCTTGAGTCTCCTTGAATATTTCTTGGGGGTGCACGGGGGCATCCCCAAGCTTGAGCGCTTGACACTCCTGAATCTTTTTATCATCTTCCCTCGCACACTTGAAAACTCCCTTCATACACAACTCATCATAATCTGATTAGCGAGGTTAGTACCCTTAATAAAATAATTATACCTTGCTGGAAATAAGGATATTCTTGAAGTTCTACTGTTTCTCAAGATTGCCAAAAGGGTTTTGCAAAGAAAAAGCAAGTTCTTAATTTGCAAAGTGAAGGTAAGGCAAAACAGGACAGAATCTGTGAAAAACAGAACAACAGGCAGTAATTGACCTGTTCGGGATACTTCTGCAACTCAAATAAAAAAACTCAGAACTGACGCACAAAAGACAATTATATAGAGAACGCTGTCGAAAAAATTCAGACCACAAAGATGATCTGGTGTTTTTATACGAATTTTTCTATCCAAGGACAGAATCTGTTTCCTGGACAGCACCTCACAACTTTTGAACTTTCTAGCAATTAGAGGCTATACTTGGCACAACTATGAAAAGCAAAGATACAATGATGATGCTGCAGCAGTAAACAACATCAAGACACAAAAAAACAAAATTTTTATTCATGTGGGCTGCCTCCCAAAAGCGCTTTCTTTTATGCCTTTAAGCTAGGCATAATGCATAGATCAAGTTGTATCAATTGAACCATCATCAAGATCATCAAAAAGCTCTTCAATAATACAACTAGTCTTAAGAGGACTCTCAAATAAAGGCCTCATATAGATACTTCTAGGTAGAAGACCAAAAGGATAAAAGTCAAGGGGAGATTCATTTATAAATTCATCAACGATAGGTGTTTCTTCCAAAGTCTTTACACTTTCAACCCCTTTGGCAATAGGTGGATTGTTTTTAGAACGGGGAGCCTTTGGAACGTGAACGAACTTAGGTTCCCTCTTTGCTGGAGTTTCTACCTTTTTGGTTTTGATCGACGAAAAAGTAGTTCCTAAGGTATCAAATATTTCCTCAATCTTTTCCATCCTAGAAAAGCCAGAATCATGGAATTTGACGGTCTCCAAAATTTTGAAAATTTTATGCATGGAGCTATCAAGTCTATTCAAATTCCCTTGGATCTTACGATCCAACTCATTCATCTTATTAATGCTTGGCATCTCTAGCTCTATCCTTTCAAGTTTTTTCATAATGTGAGCTAGGGTGATGTCCTCTTGAATGCTAACGACAGGGGGACTCCCAACAAGATTTTCAATAATACTAAGAGACTCCCAAACTGGGGCCTCCAGGAAATTCCCATTGATAACAGTATCTAGAATAAACCTATTCCAAGAAGTAATTCCAACATAAAAATTTCTAAGTAAGATAGTAGTAGGTTGCTTCTTGGTGGCTCTTTTTTGTGAATCATTAATTCTATACCAAGCATCTTTCAAACTTTCCCCACCTCTTTGTTTAAAGGTGAGAACTTCTGCCTCGTCAAAGACAAAAGGACCCGACATAATGATAACTAAAGAACAAGATAACTATTTTTGTGATTTTCGATAAAAAGAACTAAAGCAAAAATGAAAGGTAAACTAACAAGACTAAAAAGCAAAGGTAAAAGATAGCATGCAACTCCCCTATCCTGAAGAGTGGAGTCCCCGGCAACGGCGCCAGAAAATACTCCTTGATGGGCCTCGAACCCCTCGTTGGTTACCCCAAGTGGAAGGTGTAAGATGCAGTAAGTAGAAGTGTTTTCCCCTAGCAAAGATGCCAAGGATCGAATCCCCAGAGACTCCTAGGTTCAACAAGTAGGTGTCAATTGCTAACGGCGCAATTAGCAATCAACGTGGACCTGCACACAGATACAAATAACTTTGCTCCCAACGAGTACAGAGAGGTTGTCAATCTCTCCGGCCTTGTAGTTCACAAAGGGTTCAAAGCAATATGATAGTAGTGATAGATAGTGTTTTGCAATAGTAAGTAAATAGCGGAAAGTAAATAGAGGATGTGATCAATGATGGTAATATGGACCGGAGTCTCATGATGTTCACTAGTGATGTCTCTCTCCCAAAAGACGATAAAACAGCTATGTGAGGTAAACAAATTACAGCTGGGCAATTGACAGGACCACGAACGCAAACGAATGCTGACTACATTGCAAGAAAGGTTGAGGTTCAAAGCATGGGCGGTACGCCAAAGTAAGTAGACCGAAATCCATCAATATCTACTACTAATCATCCACCTTGAGATATCTATCCAGAACATCTCGCTGGTATTAAGTTGCGAGTCCCACCCATAGTGTAAACTCAATGCAACAGACAACTGCATTAAAAGAACTTTGCGTAAAGTAAACAATCCTTGCACCTGCGGGCACAAGCACCGTTGTTTTCCCCCTTGTGGCAACAGCACATCCCCTAGACTCATGTTTCTGTCACTCAAGCTAGTCATCGAGGGGCATGAACCCACAATCGAGCATAACGTTCCCTCTTGGAGTCACTACCTATTACTCGGCCAAAGCAATAAATAACAACGGAGAACATGCAAGAATTACTTATGAACTAAAATATAAAAGAGGTGAATCAAATATATTACTCAAGATCAATCTGAACATAATCTCATAATCCATCGGATCCCAGCAAACTCAACATAACAACAGCATAAGGATTACATAGGTGCCTCGATCATGTAGGGCAGCTCACGAGGACTACTTAGTGAAGCACAAGAACGGGAGGAGAACATCACATAGCTACTGGTCATGGACTCATGGTCCAAGGGAGACTACTCACGAGTCATCCGGGAGGCGTCCATGGTGGTGGAGAAGCTCCCGGTGGTGATCCTCCCGTCCGGCAGGGTGCCGGGAAGAGTTCTCCTGGTGCTTCCGATCTTGGAAGCGGCGGCGGCGGCGGAACAGAGATGGGATCGCGAAAAGAAGTCCTGTTCTGAGGGTTACGGAGGACCCTTTAAATATATGCCAAAGTAGGGCACCGGGGGAGCCTCGGGGGGGGGGGGGGGCCCAGGCGCCCCCCCCGGCGCGGCCCAGGGGGGGCGCCCACAGGGCGCCTAGAGCCCCTGTGGCCCCCCCCCAGGCTGCCCTTCGGACGCAGTGTTGTTTCCGGTTCGCTGATTTTTTATATAATTTTTCTGGATTTTTCTGGGCAGTTCTCGAAACGTGAAAACCTGAAATACAAAAACAGCCGAAAACAGAAACTGGCACTGGGGTGCACTGGATTAGTAAGTTAGTCCAAATATGATCAAAAGTGTATGGAAGTGTATGAATATCATATCAATATCACCCAAAAGTGGCATGGAGCAAGCAGAAATTATAGATACGTTTTGGACGTATCACATTTTATTATCCAATTTTGAAAAGTGCATGCTGATTTAATTGCTCTGCCTCTGAAACATGCCCTTTCTTATGTGAAAACTGAAACTTGCAGTTTCTTCTCTAAAAATCACTTGGACAGGCAACCATCACCAATGGTGGATTGGATGCCGCCCTTCTTCAATCCCCTGGAAGCGCTAGGGGGAAGAAGATGAAACTTCCATCCCGTGTTGGCGGTTGGAGAATGGAGCGAACTGGATTTAACAGGGGGGCGTGTGGCACGACGCGAGGCAGCGCCATCGTCCCGTGAGCGGCAGCTGGCAGTCCGTCCACGCTGCTGGTTTGGGCATGTCAAAATCCAACATTGTACATTCTAACAATCCCATAGTATACATTATAACAAGTTCACACAAGTACAACAGAAAAGGTAAACATTCAGATCAAACTTAGGTTCATAGGATACGTTCATATCCATAGCCATCATTCACAATCAACAACTCAAAAGATTCATGTATAGACAAGTACAACATGTCTATGCATCCAAATGATTCAAATATCACAAGCCAATATTCATAGCAAGCATTCACAAAAAGATTCAGATGATTGAGACAACACATCCAAATGATTGAGACAACACATCCAATATCATCCATCGACACACTTTAATTACCTAGGGTACAGACTGGTAAGTGGTGTTCACACGGTAGTACTTCTTGCTAAAATTAATGTTGGTCTGAGAAAACTTTCGAGTACATAAGAGACAGCATAGACCATCTGAACTTTGCTTCCATGTTTATTGTCATGATAGTGGCATCAATGCCACGAGCGGTTTGAGCAACTTGGCTACTACTTTCATCCAACTAGTTTTTGTGCAGTTCAACTAAAATGGAGGCATCCCATGCATGCAGACTGGTTAGGTGCCATATGAATATATGCCTCTATTAACTTGTCTAGAATCTTTAGACTCCATGGGATACATTTCGCTACCAGCATACGTGCCGATAACCTAAAAGCGCAAGTTGGGACCAACGATTGGGCTGCGTTTTCTGGGCTATGCGCCAAGCAATGTGGTTGGCCCTCAATCTGGCACTTCTTCTTGTCAACATTGATGCGTGTCTGATTATTTTTTGAGATAGCTACCCGCTTATTCAAAGCGGAGTGTGTGGATGAACGAGCTGCTCGGCTTGTTCAGCTCGTGCTCGTTAAGGATGGTCTCGTTAAGCCTGGTAAGACCAATGAGCAAAAAACCCTGCTCGGCTCAGTTCGTTTGAAGCTCATTTAGCTTGTGAGCGCTCGTTAACAAATTTTGATGATGTGTTACGGTCTACATGGTGAGTGTGTAGATGTGATTTTTAAGAAGATAGATGGTAACTACGAAAGGAAATGCACTAGTAGTTTGTTGCCTCCTATGTAGATTAGATTGAATAGATGGGCTCAGATTGATGACTGGATTTGTTCGTTGCAAAGTCAGCCACGAGCAAAACGAGCCGAGCTATTTAGCGCTCATTACTCGCTAGCTAACAGCTTTTGGTCTAGCCCTGCCGGTGTGGCAGGTCGCACTTTGTATCATGCACGTGTGGTACTTGACCCTCAATTAAGTTAGCAACCACCGCCACACAAAATTTGTGAACAATCCCACCACGCAAATTATCAGAAACATCGGTTGCACCAACATGCAATATCATTTATATTTTCTATATGTGGGAGTACATTTTTAATGGAGTGCTACTATTACCAGCTCCTCCTCTGTCGCTCAAAATTTTCGTTGAGGTTTTGGTTGCCCACGATCCAAACACACCGCAAGCATCTGGGACCGTGTGCCATCTACCAAATCTTAGCGAAGTGCTACAGTCGAGACTCAGCAGTCACCCTGGTGGGGCCGTGATGACCCGTCATATCACAAAACCCACACCTTTACCAACAATGGTAAAGTGGCCTGGTAAGTTGGACGGACGAAGCAACCATCATTTCACTGGAACGCTCGTTGAAGCCCTTTCTCCCCTATCTTGAATAAAACCACACTCCACGCTAGTCACTTCTGCCATTTGTTTTCTATACAGGCGACGAAAAGGTAGGCGAATCAGTGTAGCTACTCTATTTTCATTCCAAAAATCTTCTATTTGCGAAGCACCGATCAATTCTCACTGCCTATTCTCTTCCCATTTTCATTGCGATTGGGGTTTCCTTTCGATTGCTTTTTTTGTCAACTTATTGATGGATCCTAGAGCACTGGGCAAATAGTTGCCGGCAAACAACCCACTGGAGATAGAGATCTCTAGGAAGAGAGCACCAGTCAACGAGTTGGCGATGTTGGCGGGCCAACCCATGAAGACGAAGAACTCCAAGAAACAAGCACTGGCCAAAGAGTCGAGGACCTTTGTAGGATCAAAAGTATGTCTAGAGGGGGGGGGGGTGATTAGACTATTTGACCAAATAAAAAATCTAGCCTTTTCACAATTTTATTTCTTGGCACATTTTAGCAACTTAGCACAAGTCAAGCAATTAACCTACACATGCAATTCTAAGAGTATAGCAGCGGAATGTAAAACAATTGCATATGAAGGTAAAAGGAGGAGTTTGGAGGGAGCAAACGCAAGTGTAGACACGAATGTTTTTGTCATGGTTCCAATAGGTGGTGCTATCGCACATCCACGTTGATGGAGACTTCAACCCATGAAGGGTAACGGTTGCGCTAGTTCATGGAGGGCTCCACCCATGAAGGATCCACGAAGAAGCAACCTTGTCTATCCCACCATGGCCATCGCCCACGAAGGACTTGCCTCACTAGGGTAGATTTTCACGAAGTAGGCGATCTCCTTGCCCGTACAAACTCCTTGGTTGAACTCCACAATCTTGTCGGAGGCTCCCAAGTGACACCTAACCAATCTAGGAGACACCACTCTCCAAAAGGTAATAGATGGTGTGTTTGATGAATGCCTTGATCAAATGCTTCAAATGATAGTCTCCCCAACACTCAAACAGTTCCTCACGGATTTGGATATGGTGGAAGAATGATTTGAGTGGAAAGCAACTTGGGGAAGGCTAGAGAACAAGATTCATATGGTAGCAATGGAATATCTAGATCTCAATACTTGAGTAGGTGGTTCTCTCTCAGAACATGTATGACGGAAGTGTAGGTATGTTCTGATGGCTTTCTCAACGAATGAATAGTGGGTGGAGGGGTATATATAACCTCCACACTAAATCTAACCGTTAGACACAATTTACCAAACTCGGTGGGACCGATTCAGAGAACTCGGTCAGACCGATTTAGTTCATAATGTGACCGTTAGGCATTTTGGTGGGACTGATATGATCAACTTGGTGGGTCCGATTTCATTAGGGTTAGGGCATAACGTAATCTCGATGAGACCGATTACTCAAACTCGGTGGGACCGATTTTGGTAATAAGCACACCAGAGAGTTGGTCAGGCAAACTCGATGGGACCGATTCGCTTGTTTCGGTGGGACCGAAACATTACGAAGGGGAAATAGAGAGTTTGCATTACGAACTCGATGAGACCGATCACTCATCTCGGTGAGACCGAAATGTTACGCAGGGAAACAGAGAGTTTGCAATCCCATCTCGGTGAGACCGAGATCCCTTTCGGTGAGACCAAAATGATTAGGGTTTAGTGGTAGTGGCTATGAAAAATGAACTCGGTGGCGCCGGATAAAACTTTTCGATGGGGCCGAGTTTGACTTTTGGTTTGGGACATATGTGGATGTGAGAAAGTGGTTGAGGATTTTGGAACATATCACTAAGCATTTTGAGCAAGAAACCCATTAAGCAACACCTCATCCCCTTTTAATAGTATTGGCTTTCCTATGGACTATGTGTGATCTTGGATCACTAATATAGAAAATGTAGAGTTTTGAGCTTGAGCCAATATGTGTCCTTAGCATTTTGAGGGGTCCACATTCCTAGTCCATGCCATGCCAATCATTGAAGTTTCCTGAAATATTTATCTTGAGATAGCATTACTTCAATGAGCCCTATGTTGTTTGGAATTACCAAAACCACCTAGGGATAGTAGCACTTTCAATCTCCTCCTTTTTGGTAATTGATGAAAACATATAGATCAAAGCTTCGACAAATGATAATAAGATTTAACTACATCGTCGCTTTGAGAAGTATGTGATAAACAAGAGCTCCCCCTAAATTTGTGCATTATTTAAAATTTGTGTTTGAATGCAAATGCACAGTCGATTAGGATCATGGGTTACTCTTCCATGTGACATACATCTTGGTGGAGCGCTCAAAATGATATTAATGAAAATCATGCACTCATCACCAAGCAAAGTGAATGATCATATAAGGATATAAAAGATAGTTTCATCCAAGCAAGCATTAAGGTAGCATATGATCAATCACATGATCAAACGAGTATCTCACACACGGACATAGAGTATAAAGCAAACACACAAATAAAGTTCAACCAAAAGCAAGAGAGACCAAGAAGCAAGACACTCTCTCTCGAAGCCTATGATCTATACATATTTCTCCCCCTTTGGCAACAAGTTACCAAAAAGTTTGAAAATGCATAGTGCTATGCATCTCTCACACTTGGTCTTCGGGAGGCGGTGTAGAGAGAACTCCAAGGACGAAGGCTTCAGATGATGTAGTTGGAGCTGGTGGAGTGGCTGCTCGAGGTGGCACTGAAGCTGTGGCTGCTGGTGCTAATGTAGTAGCTCTCGTATCAGGTACTGGCACTGCAGTAGACATGTGACCTCTAGGCACTCGTTGAAATGCATCTGCGGTAGCCTGCCCTCTCCTCTCATGTGCTTCCTCCTGGAGCTGCTCAACTGCCGATTATATCTCTGTCACTTTCAGATCAAGACCATAGAACTTGGTTTCAATGATCCTCTCCAAGCTCTCCTGATTCTGAGTCAGGGTGGCCAAGCCCTTCTCAATCCTCATAGTTGCTTGAATCAGATATGCCATTTGATCTTGTTTGGACTTGAGGGACATTTGAGATGCTTCTGCAGCACTTGGCATCTTGGCAGCTTTCTCAGCTCTGGCTTTCTCTCTCTACTCGTGTGCTTGCACTGAAGATGGCTCATTCTCATCCATGACAACAGTGTTGTCCTCAAAGTCTGGATATAGGGGCAGATGTTTCTTGTCCAACAAGTATATGCATGTGCCGATCTTGGAGTTGATGAGCTCCTGAATTTGTGGAGCATACCCACATGATCTCTTCTGATCTGCATCAGTCCTCTTGATTGTTTCAACAATCAGACTCATGACTTTGAATTTCTGAGGCACATAAAAAATATGCAGCAAGTTGATTGAATGGTCTCTGCTCATCTTGTGATCTCTTGACTTGGGCAACAATGTATGCCTCAAGATTGTGTTGATAGTGGCTAGACCAGACAACAAGAAATGCACATATCCAAACTGACGTGTTTCCAATGCATCATCCGGTATCTCCTTGTACATATTTTCCATAGAGTTGTGGTCTTGCTTCTTCTTGGCATACACATCCAAATCATCCTTATGCTCTTTAGGGGCTTTAATCAGCTTGGCCCACTCATCAACAGTTGATTGGTACCTTGTACCTTCAGACATCCATACAATTCTACCATCGGGATAAAAGTGAGTTGTGGAGTAGAATTGCATGATGAGTTCATCGTTCCATTTGGTCAGCTCCTGACCTACAAACTTGTCAACACCACATGCTTTGTAGCTTTCAATCACATTTGGAAAGTGATCTTCATTGTCCTAGATGTAGTCCCAGTCAACCCATCTCATATCACACAATATGGGCTTCTTGTCAAGCAGAACTGTCTCATAGAAGTCTTGTTGTTCTTTGGTATGAAACATGTAGTCCACATCAGTCCTTCTCCTCGCAGCATATGGGTCAGTCTGTCTCCATCTTCTGAGACATGCATTTTTTTCTCAACTTCATATCCTCAGCAACAATATGAGTATTATCATGATCAGGGATCTTGGGCTTGAGCTTCCTAAGCACTTGGACCTCAGCATCTTCATCAACCTCAGGCACTGGGGCCTTGTTCTTCTCTGAAGCTGGAATGTTTCTTGTGCTCCTCTTGGGTGCAGACTTGGTGGCTTGAGCAGCTTTGGGTGCAGTCTTGGGCATTGAAGGAGCAGCCCTGGACTTGATAGCATCTCCCATGAGCTTCTGAGATTTAGGTGCTAGTGCAGCAACCTCTTCTTCTTCTGCTTCAGCCACATCAGCATCCCACATGGATGGCTTGCCAATCACTCTGGCTGTTGCCTTTCTAGCTCTCTTCTTAGTTCCTCCAGGCTCATCATCTCTGGTTTCAAGTGTAAACACCATAGTCTCTTGAGTAGATGATCTGGCCTTTGACATAGGAACCCTCTTGGCAGGTGCCTTCTTTTTCTGACCTGGCTTTGATGCAGCAGTTGTGCCATACTCCTTCATTAGCACCTTCTTCTTTGAAGTGGCCTCATCACCAACAAAATCCTCATCATCACTGTCGGAGGCTTTCTTCTTCGTGGTCTTGGTAGCTGCCTTGGGCAAGTTGCTAGGTGTGCTCCTGCTACCCTCATCAGAGTTGCTAGAGGGACTAGTGCCCTCACTCAAGTTGACTTGCTCTTCAGACAAGTTATGGCTATCACTCTGATCAGACCTCTTGGCAAACACTGACAGCAAACCCCTTGAATAGATGTAGATGAGATAGAGTGGATGAGCATCACAAAGTGCAGAATTTTTGCAAAACAAATGAATCAAAAAACTTAGTTTTAGTTATCTGAAGAAAGCATTTTGGAGCTACCAATTTGTTAAACTCGGTGATACCGAAGCAATTCTGGATCCTGAACTAGTGAACTCGGTCAGACTGAGTCACGGTTCTGTGAAACCGATATTGCTAGGGTTTCACATAGAGTTGAACTCGGTCACACCGATTTGCAATTTTCGGTCAGACCGAAAAGTGCAAGTGCAATGCCCTAAGTCAAATCGGTGAGACCGATTTCTACAACTCGGTCGGTTCGAGATGAGTTCGGCGGAGACCAAACCCTAATTTTTCGAATCAAAACTAATTTCTATGGAGTTTCTGCTGGATAGGATGATTTCAATCGTGATAAGAATAATGGAAAAGCAATGTGCTACGAATCAGAGTTAAAGAATAGCACAAAGGATCAAGTTCATACCCTATCTCGGCGGTGAACTTGCTATGGCGGCAACAGCGGCAGAGATTGCTGTAATGCCCAGGATGGAGTTATACCTCCTACGTGTCGAGGCACGACTTAAAGGCATAAATCCATCCTAGAATGATCTCAAGTTCGGTAATCTTTGCACATCTCATGTAAAAGAGGGGATTGTAAACAGAAAATAGTTGGCTTACACTCGCCACGTCACAGAATTATAATTCAAGTCTCAATCATCATACAATAAAAACATCACAACCCTCTAATGGCAAAAACCAAATGCAAGATACCAAACTGAAATAACATCCACAGGCGGATCGAATCCTAGTAAGAGTCTCCACTACTAATCATCCGGGTATCGCACATAGTACCGACTACGCTCCTCGTCGTACTCCCAATCCAGCTCGGTGCCATCACCTAGATAGCTCACAGCTGGACCTACATCTGGTGTGTGAAGTAACTGTGAGCCACAGAGGACTCATCAATCCCGTTTCCGGGTAACAAGACTATCTAAGCCTTTGGGAGAGGATAAGGCTGAAGAAAAGAATAAGTGTCTGGAGCAGCAACTAGCAACTAGCTTACGTGAGTGAGAGCGAGAAGAGAAAAACCTCGGCGAGAAGTGATCACGAAGTGATCCTAGCTACAAGCTCAACAAGCATAACCCCTCCGTGTTCAACTCCCGAATCCCTATTCGGAAATTGACGGTCACGGAACACACGCTGGTAGTGTATTAGAAACATTGTGTCAAGTTATCTACAACCGGAACTAACAAGCTCCCATCTGCCACATAACCGCGGGCACGGCTTTCGAAAGTTCATAACCCTGCAGGGGTGTTCCAACTTGACCCATTACAAGCCCACGATCCGCGGAGTCGCAACTCCAAAGTGGGAAGACCCGAGTATTCTTAGAATCCCGTGCTCAAGATATACCAAACTAAGGTAAGGCTAATCCAGCAAATCCTCTCGGCGTGTCGACACCCTGATAGTAGCCGCGCGTATCTAAGTCTCAGGACACGACCGGATGAGTCATCCTACAGGTGTATGCCAGATACCTCAGGTTGCCCCGAGGCGGCCCCGCAGTCTGCTCGTTTCGGACCAACACTCATGTGGAGCACTGACCCGGGGTTGTTGATTAAGAAAGAGGGTTAAATACTCCCTATGCAAGTTTAGTTTGTTATTAGGCAAATAGTACCAATGTTGGGACTTGCTGGAAAAGACTTAGCACTTAGCGGTTTATCGAGGGGGTCCCATACACCCCAACCGTGTTAGGAACGCATAAACAAGGAACATAACACCGGTTTATACGGTTCCTAACGGCATGAGTGGAACAAAACACCAAGAAAAAGGCTTAGCCTTCCACCCTTGCTAATATATAGATTATTTCAATTTAAGCATTTATATAGTGTGATATAACCCAACCAAACTTCAACATGAAGCAAGCATCTTCGATCTTCACCTGCAACTAGCAATGCTATAAGAAGGGCTGAGCGAAGCGTACTTAGCCAAGCAACGGTTTGCATAGGTAGGTTGGTTAAACATGGCAATGGTTTACAAGTAGGAGGCTGACAAGAAGATCATGGGCATCGAGGCAAAACTATAGATCGAGACTACTAGCAATAGGCAAAGATAGTAATGTTATCGGGGTTCGGTCATCTTGCCTGAAGAGAAGTCGTTCGGATCGTAAGAAGGGTCCTCGTGCTCAACCTCGTTGGTAACCTCGTGCTCAACCTCGTACTCGGTCTCAGCTTCCGGCTCTAAACAAAAATATCACACCAAGCACCAATCAACAAGATGCAATGCGCACTCGAAAAAGATGAATGCATGATGGATGCACTAAGGATGCACACGGAGCACGTAAAATATCACTCAAGCAAAACACCTCAAAACATGATAACAATCTGATATTATTAATCTACACAGAAAAACAATCAAGTTTGATATAAGATTCGCTGAAATCGGAGTTACGGGCTAAAAGTTATGCCCGAAACAAGAAATGAGCGAAAGCTGAAAATTACAGCATCATAGCAACTTCGGAGCACAAAATAATTGAGCTACAGCATTCAAATAACATGACAAAGGACATGAACACAAACTAGACATATACTACAGCAACTAAGTCCAAAGGTGCACCCCCAACGGAGTCACGGATCAATAGCAATGATCTTGGACATATTGAACTTGACAATAAAATTCTGGCAGCAGAATTTTATTGAAACTTTGGAGCAAAAGATAAACATGCTACAGCCACTTATATAGACATGTGAGGACATGAATGGAAAGACAACGATATATACTACAAGGAACAATCAAGATCCACTCCAAAACTAACATGCTTTATCCTAGAACATCACACGAACATGGCATCAGAACGTTACAGATTTCAGACTTGGTGAAAATCCACTAAGTCCTAAAACAGCAATATCATCATGGCATCTAAAAGAGCATGTTTAAGTCACCTCGAAACTAAACATGCCAAGAGGTAAGCACCTCATCAAAATACACATGAAGGTGATCCCGAAACACACAAGCATGCATCATAGAGGTGAACACAACGATAGCAACGAGCTCAACAAGATGGCATTTCATAACAGGTGAAAACACATCACAGCCACATGGCACTTTGCAACGATGATAACAAGGCAAGAATAAATCTAACATGATACCTAGCACATACAACATGTAGATCATGACAAGACGAACACATGGACATGTCATTTGCATCATTCGGACAAACGAGCTAAAAGTTATCACATGGCAAAGGTGGCATAAAAACATCACATAGCAGCAGTTTATAACATGATGCACTCTTGCAACAGCAAAACAAGCTCCTAAATGATCTCTAACATGCATGACAACAACTGATAAAACATGGTGCACGATCCCACGAACGTCTGGACATGCTACATGCGTGAATCGGAGCAACACACAAAAAGATATGCATGTTTGAAAATAGCATCAGACAAGAAAAATTACTGGGTACTTAGGATTGGGGAGACAACCTCAAAACAGATCTGGATCTGGGAAAAAAATGACGGAGTGGGACGGTGCGGTGGAGAAGGCCCGCCCGGGGTGGAGAGAGGGCGCGGCCCGGAGCCGCGGGACGGGCCGGCGGGGAGCTGCGGCCCACCCGGTGGCCGAAGGGGCGGCTGAGGCCTGGCGCGGGGCGGCGGATAGCCCAGGAGGGACGGGCGGCTGGGCGGCCCGGTGCGGAGCGGGGCGGCGGCCCGCGGTGGCGCCCTGGGGCGGAGAGGCGAGGAGGCCCAGCGCGCTCCAGGCGGGAGGGCGGTCGAGGCGTCGGGGAAGTGGTCCCCTGGGCCTGGCGAAGCGGGAGGTAGGCCTTCGGGCCCCGAAGGAGACAGCGACGAAGTGGGGACCGGGCGAGGCCAGCGGCTCGGTTCGGTCGGGCGGAATGGCCTGGAGGCGCGAAGGAGCGGCCGATGCGGTCGCTGGGGGCGACGCGCGTTGACTTCGGCGACTTGGTCGCTCGAGCGGAAAAGACGCCGCCCGGCGGCTCGAGGGAGATTGGGCCGGGGTGGCTGGTTCCCAGGAGGAGGGGGGTTGGTGGATCTGAATTTTTTTAGGGAAGGGAGGAGGAAGGAGAAGAGATGCCAAAATTAGACTAGGGTCTAATATATAGCAGTTTTTAGGGTTAGGGGGGAATTTAGGGGTGTTATGAGCCCTCCGATCGCGATCCGACGGATCCGATCGCGGGGATAGTTAAAAAGGGCCTAGGAGAAGATAACAGACTACAGTAGGGGTGTTTCCGGGACATGAAGTGAAGGCACTTTGGACCCACACGAACAATGGATGGAGAAACCAACGGAGTCCAAACGAGACGAGATTTGAGAGGCGGGTTGCACACAACAAAACAACAACACACACAACAACCTCGCGGCACACCGGTAACGTTACACGCCCAAACAACAAAGTAGGCCTACGGGACGTCACGGACACGTGAGGGAGCTCCGGAACGCGAAACGGACAACGGGAAGGAACGCTTGGAACCGGAAGCAACCGACAACACAAATGCAATGCGATGCACACTTCTACATGATATGAATGAATGCCACACACTCACACAACAAAACGACGAAAACCCGAAAGACAAAGAGCCCGGAATGGAAATAGATGAAGCCGAAGATATATTATATGCCCAAAAGGGAAAGTATTACATCCGGGGCATTACAAACTCTCCTCTACTACAAAAAGATCTCGTCCCGAGATCTAGGACTGGAAAAAGGAAGGGTACTCGGAACGAAGATGATCTTCTCGTTCCCAGGTAGCTTCTCGGTCGGTGTGATGTGACCACTTGACTTTCAGAAATTTGATGGACTTGTTGCGGGTCTTGCGTTCGGTTTGTTCGAGAATGGCAACTGGATGCTCTCGGTAGGACAGGTCTTGTTGAAGATCAATCTCCTCAAACGGAATCATGCGCTCAGGTGCCTTGAAGCATTTGCGAAGTTGAGACACATGGAAGACATCATGAACATTTGCAAAGTTGGGAGGGAGCTCCAGTTGATAGGCTAGATCGCCTCTTTTGCCAAGAATCTTGAAAGGCCCGACGTATCTAGGAGCAAGCTTTCCTTTGATACCGAATCTTTGGGTGCCTTTCATCGGAGAAACTCGGAGATAGACATGATCATCGATGTTGAATGCCAAATCACGATGCTTGCCGTCATAGTAGCTCTTCTGACGCGACTGAGCGGCCTTGAGATTCTCACGTATGACTTTGCACATTTCTTCGGCTTCTGAGATCAAGTCATTGCCAAGAAGTTGGCGTTCGCCTGTTTCAGACCAGTTGAGAGGGGTACGGCACTTTCTGCCATAGAGTATTTCAAACGGTGCTTTGCCTGCACTTGCTTGAAAGTTGTTGTTGTAAGAGAACTCGGCAAATGGAAGGCAGTCTTCCCATTTCATGCCAAAGGAGATGACACAGGCTCTGAGCATGTCTTCTAGAATCTGATTCACACGCTCGACTTGACCACTAGTCTGAGGGTGAAAAGCAGTGCTGAACCTGATCTTCGTGCCCATGGCTGACTGAATGGAGTCCCAGAACCTTGATGTGAACAAGCTTCCACAGTCTGAGGATATAATTTGAGGAATGCCATGTAGGGACACAATTCTGGAAGTGTACAGCTCTGCAAGTTGAGCTGCATTGATTGATTCCTTGACTGGAAGAAAGTGAGCGACTTTGGTAAGCTTGTCAATCACCACAAAGATAGCATCATTTCCTCGCTTGGATTTAGGAAAGCCAGTGACGAAGTCCATTTCAATGTGGTCGAACTTCCACTCGGGAATAGGAAGAGGTTGGAGAAGACCGGCTGGACGTTGATGTTCTGCTTTCACTCTTCTGCATACATCACATTCATTCACGAATTGGGCAATCTCCCTTTTCATGCGTGTCCACCAGTAAGATTGATTGAGGTCTTGATACATCTTGGAACTGCCAGGATGAATGGAAAGGAGAGAATCATGAGCTTCTTCCATTATGAGCTTCCTGAGATCACCTTTGGGAACAACGAGTCTGTCCTCGAAGAACAAGGTATCTCTCTCATCAACACGGAAGCACTTGTATTTCGGAATGCCCTTTGCAATGCCATGTTTCACCTTCTTCACCATGGTATCACTGAGCTGGGCCTCACGGACTTGGTCTTCCAAGGTAGGAGCAATTTGGAGATTTGCAAGAAAACCCTACGGAACAACTTGGAGGTTGAGTTTCCTGAATGCTTCACAAAGCTCAGGCTGGCACGGCTTGATAAGAAGGCTGTTGCAATATGCCTTTCTGCTCAAAGCATCTGCAATCACATTCGCCTTGCCAGGAGTGTATTCGATGCCGGGATTGTACACTTGGATCATTTCAACCCAACGAGTCTGACGGAGGTTCAGATGCGGCTGTGTGAAGATGTACTTCAAGCTCTTGTGATCAGTGAAGATGTCGACCTTTCTGCCCAACAACAGATGTCTCCACGTGATCAAAGCATGTACCACAGCTGCTAGCTCGAGATCATGTGTGGGATAGTTCTTTTCACTTGGCTTTAGCTGACGAGAAGTGTATGCCACAATTCTCTTATCTTGCATAAGCACACCACCAAGACCTTGAAGAAAAGCATCACAGAAAACTTCATAGGGCTTGGATTCATCCGGAGGAGTGAGAACTGGAGCAGAGACAAGCTTATCTTTGAGAGTTTTGAATGCCACTTCACACTCTCGAGACCAAAAGTATTTGACATTCTTCTGAAGCAAGTTGGAAAGAGGCTTGGCAATCTTGGAGAAGTTCTCAACAAACCTTCTGCAATAGCTGGCAAGATCCAGAAAACTGCGGAGCTGCTTGACGTTCTGAGGAGCTTCCCAGTTGACAATTGCTTCAACTTTCTTGGGATTAACCGCAATACCGTCAGCTGAGATGATGTGGCCCAGGTACAAAACCTTATCGAGCCAAAACTCGCACTTGGAGAACTTGGCATAGAATTTATGCTCTCGGAGTCGATCAAGAACCAGACGTAAGTGCTTTTCGTGATCTTCTTCATTCTTGGAAAACACAAGAATATCATCCAGATACACAAGCACAAACTCGCCAGTATAGGGGTTGAAGATGTAATGCATCATCCTTGAAAAGGTAGGAGGAGCATTGGCGAGACCGAAGGACATGACGGTATACTCGTATGAACCGTAGCTCGTTCTGAAGGCCGTCTTGGGAATGTCTTCCTCGCGAATGCGAATTTGATGATAGCCCATTCGGAGGTCAAGCTTAGAGAACACTTTAGCTCCTTTGAGCTGCTCAAAGAGTTCGTTGATGTTGGGGAGCGGATATTTGTTCTTAATTGTCTTCTTGTTCAATGGCCGGTAGTCAACACAGAGACGCTCCGTGCCATCTTTCTTCTTGACAAATAAGACACCACAGCCCCACGGAGACGTACTAGGCCTAATGAGACCCATACTCTCCTGCTTATCAAGCTGCTTCTTCAATTCATCCGGAGAGAGCTTGTACGGACGCCGGCATGCTGGCTCAGTACCCGGCTCGAGTTCAATGACAAACTCCACGTGACGGTGTGGAGGCATGCCTGGAAGTTCTTCAGGAAAGACGTCTTGATATTCGTTCACCACCGGAATTTGATATATGGCATTAATTTCGCCCTTATCATTAAGAGAGAAAAGCCGGATAGTATTATCCCTGGAGGCGAAGATAATCACATCTTCATCAGAATGAGTCAACTTGACTTCCTTTTGAGCACAATCAATGTGAGCATCATGCTGAGAAAGCCAATCCATTCCGAGGATGAGGTCGATGTCAGAATTACCAAGAATCACCGGTTTAGCCAGAAAGCGATAATCACCCATGCGAATAGAAACATTCGGAGCAAATATGTTGGAAGACATGCACTTGCCCGGAGAAATTACTTGCAACCTCTGAGGCAGACTTTGGATGTCAACATTATACTTGGATGCAAATGGTTGAGACATGAAAGAGCATGAAGCACCCGAATCAAATAACACTTTAGCTGGAAAAGAGTTAACTGGAAGGTTACCCAAAATGACATCAGAAGAATTCTCCGCTTGTGCTGCATTCATCAGATTGACCCTTGCTGCCTTTGGATCATGCCTGACAATAGCTGAACTCACAGGTGGAGGAGGTGGAAGACGCTTCGGATTCGGACATCTGTTGGCATAATGACCCTTCTGGCCACACTTGTTGCACACCACTTCAGAGAGAGGACGGAAATGAGAGCCACTTGACTTTGAGCCTTGAGACTAAAACTGCTTCTTCGACTGGTTGCTCGGGTTGGGTGGGTGGGAGAAACCACGACCACTAGAGTTCTTGTTGTTGGAGTTGTTGGAGTTGTTGTATGGAGCTCGAATCACTGGAGGAGGAGCAAGCCAAAATTTCTGATGCTTCGAGACCAACTGAGACGACGAGGAAGAGTGAACGGCATCTCGAATTCTCTTCTTAGAAGCCTCCATCTTAAGCTGAGCTGCTTCTTGTTTCAAAGCCATGTTATAGAACTTGTCGAATTCATCCGGCTCGAACAAGGTGAGAGCAAGCTGAAGTTCATCTTTGAGACCTCCACGGAACTGATAGATTTTACTCTTGGCATCAGGAATGTCTTGCTTAGCATAACGAGCGAGGTTTTGGAACTTGACATTATACTGATAGACTGTCATGGAGCCCTGCTTCAGGTTGCGGAATTGCTCACGCATACCCTCTATGACACTTGTAGGAATGTGGTGCGAACGGAAATCCTTGCAGAAATTCTCCCAAGAGATCACTTGACCCGGCCTGGAGTCTTTGTACTGCTGCCACCAGTCAGCTGCTTGATCTTTCAGTTGGAAGGCTGCAAACTTCACATAATCATCTTCCTTCACGTTACTGCACTCAAAATGCTTCTTGATATCGGTTAGCCAATCTTCAGCATCAAGAGGGTCGACACAGTAACTGAAAGCTTTAGGATTGTTGGCCAAGAACTGGTTAAGAGTAGCATGGTGCTGCTGGTTGAAGAAGTTGCCTTGGTTCCCTGGAACACCCTGATTAGCTTGCATAGCTTGCATCTGCTGCATCATCTGCATCATCAACTGGGTGTTCTGAGCTGTAGTCTGCATAATCGCTCTCCAAGCCTCAGGCGGAGGAGGAGGGGAAGGAGGACGATCTGGGACCTCTTCCACCTCTGGGTTAGCGTTGGGAACCTTTTTCGGAGCCATCCTGTAAGAGATGACCACGAATCAGCAATTGATTGACAAATGGTATAAGCTGAATCAATGGAATGAATTGCATCAAGTCTTCACAATAATCATTCGAACAATAAGAACGAATGAATTCATTTGAACAAGAGGAACGAATGAAATTCTCAGTTAAATGATAACATCAATCTTCACGAGAAGCCACATAGGGGGCAAAAGGATAAAATAAGAAAACAACAAGGTACAGACGGGAACAAACACAAGAGAGGAGTTTCGTTCTAACATCTTTGTGCTGAAAGCATATGAACGCGTTACGAAAAGGTTTTGCAATCCCCGGATCAGCATATCCAAGGACCTTTAAGATGCAACTCCTGATAGTAACATCGGTCATATAACCCGTTCACTCAATGTAGAACCCCGAACTCACTAACCTGCATTCGTTGGAAGAATGCCTACGATCTACTGGATAAAACCCACCTATAGATTTCCGAAAGATTCCAGTTATGCAATCAGGTGTTGGGGATACACGGGAAGCACCGCGCAATCAACTCTAAACCTACATCCAGGTGTATCCATCCTTCAACACATAACCAGTCTTTCTCGGAAACTGTGTACCTCGGACCTTCGAAAAGCATCCACTATAACAAGCTATGGCAATACTCCCGAACTACCTCCCCAGTACTGGGTGATGTCGGGGTTATCTTGCCACTGGCCGTATAGGAGAGATTTTCGATGTCGGCCGTCTTAAGTATTTAGTACTGCCGCGATATGCTTGTGACAACAATACCCCGAAGCTCAACTCCTCGGTAACAGGAGGCATCGAGAACAATATCCTTGTCACAAGAACATCGAAACAATCCCAGAATACTCGCGGGATTCCTAAAAAAAAATTTGTGCAATTTTTGAAGATAGGAGAGACAAGAGTAGTCGTCATGAGTCCTCACCAGAGAGAAAGGGGATGAGAAGCAAAGAAATCCTACTCTCCGATATAATATAGGACTCAATAAGTTTTCAGTGTGTGCCTAGACTCGAGCGTCAACGGTTCGATCAAACAGTGGGGGCTCCTAGGTCGGAGAAGGCTCTGAATACCAACTTGTAATGCCCAGGATGGAGTTATACCTCCTACGTGTCGAGGCACGACTTAAAGGCATAAATCCATCCTAGAATGATCTCAAGTTCGGTAATCTTTGCACATCTCATGTAAAAGAGGGGATTGTAAACAGAAAATAGTTGGCTTACACTCGCCACGTCACAGAATTATAATTCAAGTCTCAATCATCATACAATAAAAACATCACAACCCTCTAAGGGCAAAAACCAAATGCAAGATACCAAACTGAAATAACATCCACAGGCGGATCGAATTCTAGTAAGAGTCTCCACTACTGATCATCCGGGTATCGCACATAGTACCGACTACGCTCCTCGTCGTACTCCCAATCCAGCTCGGTGCCATCACCTGGATAGCTCACAGCTAGACCTGCATCTGGTGTGTGAAGTAACTGTGAGCCACAGAGGACTCAGCAATCCCGTTTCCGGGTAACAAGACTATCTAAGCCTTTGGGAGAGGATAAGGCTGAAGAAAAGAATAAGTGTCTGCAGCAGCAACTAGCAACTAGCTTACGTGAGTGAGAGCGAGAAGAGAAAAACCTCGGCGAGAAGTGATCACGAAGTGATCCTAGCTACAAGCTCAACAAGCATAACCCCTCCGTGTTCAACTCCCGAATCCCTATTCGGAAATTGACGGTCACGGAACACACGCTGGTAGTGTATTAGATACATTGTGTCAAGTTATCTACAACCGGAATTAACAAGCTCCCACCTGCCACATAACCGCGGGCACGGCTTTCGAAAGTTCATAATCCTGCAGGGGTGTTCCAACTTGACCCATTACAAGCCCACGATCCGCGGAGTCGCAACTCCAAAGTGGGAAGACCCGAGTATTCTCGGAATCCCGTGCTCAAGATATACCGAACTAAGGTAAGGCTAATCCAGCAAATCCTCCCGGCGTGTCGACACCCTGATAGTAGCCGCGCGTATCTAAGTCTCAGGACACGACCGGATGAGTCATCCTAAAGGTGTATGCCAGATACCTCAGGTTGCCCCGAGGCGGCCCCGCAGTCTGCTCGTTTCGGACCAACACTCATGTGGAGCACTGGCCCTGGGTTGTTGATTAAGAAAGAGGGTTAATTACTCCCTATGCAAGTTTAGTTTGTTATTAGGCAAATAGTAGCAATGTTGGGACTTGCTGGAAAAGACTTAGCACTTAGCGGTTTATCGAGGGGGTCCCATACACCCCAACCGTGTTAGGAACGCAGAAACAAGGAACATAACACCGGTTTATACGGTTCCTAACGGCATGAGTGGAACAAAACACCAAGCAAAAGGCTTAGCCTTCCACCCTTGCCAATATATAGATGATTTCATTTTAAGCATTTATATAGTGTGATATAACCCAACCAAACTTCAACATGAAGCAAGCATCTTCGATCTTCACCTGCAACTAGCAATGCTATAAGAAGGGCTGAGCGAAGCGTACTTAGCCAAGCAACGGTTTGCATAGGTAGGTTGGTTAAACATGGCAATGGTTTACAAGTAGGAGGCTGACAAGAAGATCATGGGCATCGAGGCAAAACTATAGATTGAGACTACTAGCAATAGGCAAAGATAGTAATGTTATCAGGGTTCGGTCATCTTGCCTGAAGAGAAGTCGTTCGGATCGTAAGAAGGGTCCTCGTGCTCAACCTCGTTGGTAACCTCGTGCTCAACCTCGTACTCGGTCTCAGCTTCCGGCTCTAAACAAAACAATCACACCAAGCACCAATCAACAAGATGCAATGCGCACTCGAAAAAGATGAATGCATGATGGATGCACTAAGGATGCACACGGAGCACGTAAAATATCACTCAAGAAAAACACCTCAAAACATGATAACAATCTGATATTATTAATCTACACAGAAAAACAATCAAGTTTGATATAAGATTCGCTGAAATCGGAGTTACGGGCTAAAAGTTATGCCCGAAACAAGAAATGAGCGAAAGCTGAAAATTACAGCATCATAGCAACTTCGGAGCACAAAATAATTGAGCTACAACATTCAAATAACATGACAAAGGACATGAACACAAACTAGACATATACTACAGCAACTAAGTCCAAAGGTGCACCCCCAACGGAGTCACGGATCAACAGCAATGATCTTGGACATATTGAACTTGACAATAAAATTCTGGCAGCAGAATTTTATTGAAACTTTGGAGCAAAAGATAAACATGCTACAGCCACTTATATAGACATGTGAGGACATGAATGGAAAGACAACGATATATACTACAAGGAACAATCAAGATCCACTCCAAAACTAACATGCTTTGTCCTAGAACATCACACGAACATGGCATCGGAACGTTACAGATTTCAGACTTACTGAAAATCCACTAAGTCCTAAAACAGCAATATCATCATGGCATCTAAAAGAGCATGTTTAAGTCACCTCGAAACTAAACATGGCAAGAGGTATGCACCTCATCAAAATACACATGAAGGTGATCCCGAAACACACAAGCATGCATCATAGAGGTGAACACAACGATAGCAACGAGCTCAACAAGATGGCATTTCATAACAGGTGAAAACACATCACAGCCACATGGCACTTTGCAACGATGATAACAAGGCAAGAATAAATCTAACATGCTACCTAGCACATACAACATGTAGATCATGGCAAGACGAACACGTGGACATGTCATTTGCATCATCCGGACAAACGAGCTAAAAGTTATCACATGGCAAAGGTGGCATAAAAACATCACATAGCAGCAGTTTATAACATGATGCACTCTTGCAACAGCAAAACAAGCTCCTAAATGATCTCTAACATGCATGACAACAACTGATAAAACGTGGTGCACGATCCCACGAACGTCTGGACATGCTACATGCGCGAATCGGAGCAACACACAAAAAGATATGCATGTTTGAAAATAGCATCAGACAAGAAAAATTACTGGGTACTTAGGATTGGGGAGACAACCTCAAAACAGATCTGGATCTGGGAAAAAAATGACGGAGTGGGCCGGTGCGGTGGAGAAGGCCCGCCCGGGGTGGAGAGAGGGCGCGGCCCGGAGCCGCGGGACGGGCCGGCGGGGAGATGCGGCCCACCCGGTGGCCGAAGGGGCGGCTGAGGCCTGGCGCGGGGCGGCGGATGGCCTAGGAGGGACGGGCAGCTGGGCGGCCCGGTGCGGAGCGGGGCGGCGGCCCGCGGTGGCGCCCTGGGGCGGAGAGGCGAGGAGGCCCAGCGCGCTCCAGGCGGGAGGGCGGTCGAGGCGTCGGGGAAGTGGTCCCCTGGGCCTGGCGAAGCGGGAGGTAGGCCTTCGGGCCCCGAAGGAGACAGCGACGAAGTGGGGACCGGGCGAGGCCAGCGGCTCGGTTCGGTCGGGTGGAATGGCCTGGAGGCGCGAAGGAGCGGCCGATGCGGTCGCTGGGGGCGACGCGCATTGACTTCGGCGACTTGGTCGCTCGAGCGGAAAAGACGCCGCCCGGCGGCTCGAGGGAGATTGGGCCGGGGTGGCTGGTTCCCAGGAGGAGGGGGGTTGGTGGATCTGAATTTTTTTAGGGAAGGGAGGAGGAAGGAGAAGAGATGCCAAAATTAGACTAGGGTCTAATATATAGCAGTTTTTAGGGTTAGGGGGGAATTTAGGGGTGTTAGGAGCCCTCCGATCGCGATCCGACGGATCCGATCACGGGGATAGTTAAAAAAGGGCCTAGGAGAAGATAACAGACTGCAGTAGGGGTGTTTCCGGGACACGAAGTGAAGGCACTTTGGACCCACACGAACAACGGATGGAGAAACCAACGGAGTCCAAACGAGACGAGATTTGAGAGGCGGGTTGCACACAACAAAACAACAACACACACAACAACCTCGCGGCACACCGGTAACGTTACACGCCCAAACAACAAAGTAGGCCTACGGGACGTCACAGACACGTGAGGGAGCTCCGGAACGCGAAACGGACAACGGGAAGGAACGCTTGGAACCGGAAGCAACCGACAACACAAATGCAATGCGATGCACACTTCTACATGATATGAATGAATGCCACACACTCACACAACAAGACGACGAAAACCCGAAAGACAAAGAGCCCGGAATGTAAATAGATGAAGGCGGAGATATATTATATGCCCAAAAGGGAAAGTATTACATCCAGGGCATTACAATTGCCGTTGACAGCGAAGGAGACAAGCGGTGGGAGGTCGCTGGCGGCCAGGAGATGATCCGGAGACCCGAGGAGGCAGAGCAAGTCATGCGTGGGCAAAGGGTTCCGGAAAGTTTTCCAAAATTCAACCCGTCGGTATATATAACCTAACCTTGTCGGTGTGACCGAGTGGAACAACTCGGTGGCACCGAGATGCAAAACTGCTACAGTTTCTACAACTCGGTGTGACCGAAAAGTTCAAATCGGTTGTACCAAGATTGAAAACCTAGATCAACTTAGTGAACCCGGTGTGACCGAAGTGGATGACTCGGTCATACCAAAATGCCCAAAGAGGTTTTGGAAGTTTAAGTCTATGACGATTCGGGGACACCGAGTGCTCCTCATACAGAGTGGTTCGAACCTGACTTGATCAAACTTTGTGATGTAGCATGAATAGAGTTTGAGATGAGAAAAACATAGATAGCTAGAGGGCGTTCTTAGGCATTCTTGTCCATCCATTTGCCTAAAGAAAAAGAGCAAAACAATCAAAGCAACAAATGGATATCCTCAAATGAGAAAAATATGCATTCAACATGCTCACACAATAAGAAAGCAAATGAAACATGGGGCAAAGCATGCACAACCATTCTAGCATCTATCAAGAAATTGGCGATGACTAGGTCATCTATATATGAGTATATTGACTTAGGAGTCAAATGAGAACATTTGATCATAGGTCATACTCATCGTTTAAGCACAAGTGGGGTCACCAATTTTACATAAAGCATTGTTGTGTTCACATCATTAGAGTTGCTTTAGCTCAATTGATTAGAGTAAAGCTCCCCCTAGATGTGATATCCCCCCTAAGAGGGATGAACTAACCTTGGGTTTTGTCGATGATGACTTCATGTAGGTGTTGAAGATGTAGATGCTCAATGTTGATGTAGATCATTTGGAGCAATCCATTGGAGTGAGTTGCACTTTTAATACCTACATGGGTTAGTCCAACACAGAACAAACAAGGATATCCATAGACATAGAGTGAATTGCACACAAGATGATGTTGATGGCTTCTCGCCCCTCGTTGGTTACCCCAAGTGGAAGGTTGAGATGTAGCGTAGCGGCAAATTTCCCTTGGCAAAGATACCAAGGATCGAATCCCGTGAGACTCCGAGGGTCGACAAGTAGGTGTCAACGGCGCCCAAAACTTAGCGGTTGACGGGACCTGCACACAGATACAGATAACTTTGCTCCCAACGAGTACAGAGAGGTTGTCAATCCCTCCGGCCTTGTTGTTTACAAAGGATCGAACACAAGAGATAATAATGATAGCTATGACTGCAACTAGGAAATAAAAACAGGAAGTAAATAGAAGGTGTGATCAGCGGTGGTAATATGGACCGGGGTCCCATGATGTTCACTAGTTATGTCTCTCTCCCAAAAGACGATAAAACAACAAAGTGAGGTAACCAAATTACAACAGGGCAATTGAAAGGATTATGTGCGCAAACCAATGCTAACTATGCTGCAAAGAAAGGTAGACCGAAATCCATCTGCATTTACTACTAATCATCCACCTTGAGATATCTATCCAGAACATCTCGCTGGTATTAAGTTGCGAATCCCACCCAAAGTGTAAAATCAAAGCAACAGACAACTGCATTAAAAGAACTTTGCATAAAGTAAACAATCCTTACACCCGCAAGTACAAGCACCGTTGTTTTCTCCCTTGTGGCAACAGCACATCCCCTAGACTCATGTTTCTGTCACTCAAGCTAGTCATCAGGGGGCATGAACCCACAATCAAGCATAACGCTCCCTCTTGGAGTTACTACCTACTACTTGGCCAAAGCAATAAACAGCAACGGAGAACATGCAAGAATTACTCAAGAACAAAGATATAAAAGAGGTGAATCAAATATATTACTCAAACACAATCTGAACATAGTCTCATAATCCATCATATCCCAGCAAACTCAGCAAAGCAACAGCAGAAAGATTACATATGTGCCTCGATCATGTAGGGCAGCTCACGAGGTCTAAACCATGAAGAGCAAAGAGGGGAGGAGAACATCACATAGCTACTGATCATGGACCCATGGTCCAAGGTGGACTACTCACAACTCATCCGAGAAGCGTCCATGGTGGTGGAGAAGCTCCCGGTGGTGGTTCTCCCCTCCGGCAGGGTGCCGGGAAGAGTTCTCCTGATGCTCCCGATCTTGGAAGCGCTGCGGCGGCGGAACGGAGGCGAGATCGTGAAAAAGGGTTCTGTCCTCGAGGGTTTCGGGACGAGAGGGATATATATGCGAAGGGGGGCAGCCAGAGGTGGAGCAGGGGCCCCAGGCGCCCCCTGGCGCGGCCAGGGGTGGGGCTGTGCCAGGTGGCCGCCTGGGCCTCCCCTGGCTCCCCTCTGGCCCATCTTTGGTTCTTCGCGAAGCTTCCTGTATGCTGATTTTTCCTATATTTTTCCTGGAATTTTTGGAGCACTTTTAATATGGGGGAAACCTGAAATAGAAAAACAGCAGAAAACAGGAACTGGCACTGTGGTGCACTGAGTTAATAGGTTAGTCCAAATATGATCAAAAGTGTATGGAAGTGCATCAATATCATAGCAATATCACACAAAAGAAGCATGGAGCAAGCAGAAATTATAGATACGTTTTGGACGTATCAACATCCCCAAGCTTAATTCCTGCTCGTCCTCGAGTAGGTAAATGATAACAAGCATAATTTCTGCGGTGACATGCCACCAACCATATAAGAACTTTTTAAGTAAAGAAATCAAGGCATGTAATTCAATTCAAGTCATAACAAGCAAGAGTCTATATTAGCATTGTAACAAGCAACATAAGAACATAAAGGTGCAAGAGCTCTCGCTGTCCGTGACTCGAATGTCTCCAAATGGTGTTTGCGTGCAAGAAAGGGGATAGGGATATACGAGAGAGTAAAACATAGTTTTTTTATTGTTGAGAACTTAATCTACTAAAGTTTCACACTTGGTCTTCTTTGGAATCTTATCTTGACTCATCCCCAGACCACTAGCCAGGTACAAGTGAAAATGATCCACTCCTTTTCGATATTTTGAGCACTCATGCAATGGATGAGCGTAAGCAAGAAAGTTGACACTTAGGATGGCAAAGAGAGAAAAATGATGAAGGGGAAGACAAAAAAGGTGTGAAAAGCTCACATCATTGAGGACAATCATAGGCGAGAGAAAGCCAAATGATAGATATGATGTGAGGAGTAGGGATTGCCATGCAACGGATGCACATATGAGCTAAGGTAA
Source organism: Secale cereale (assembly GCA_902687465.1). NCBI lineage: Eukaryota > Viridiplantae > Streptophyta > Magnoliopsida > Poales > Poaceae > Secale > Secale cereale. The sequence goes on from LR738710.1 coordinate 329,861,155, forward strand.
GCTCTCCAATGGAACTAGTGGGGGTGCATCCAACTTGCTCGCTCAAGAAGACCTAGAGCTCTTTTGAGGAGGCTCATCATTGGAATATACAAGCCAAGTTCTATAGTGTGAAGGTCCCCACATAGCTATATGCATGAATGATAATCTCTATCGAGTACAAGGTATAAGATGGAGTACGAGTGTGGATCTCTCAAAAGGAATAGTAGTGTGCCCCCTTCTCTCTTTTTATTTCTTTTTCTCTTTTTTTTTGTGGCCTCAGTGGCTCTTTCTATTTAACTCTCATTTGTCCTCTTTGAGATCTTTTGATTTTGTCCTCTTTGGGATCTTTTCCTCACTTTAGGGGCAACACTCTATGTATTACAAGAAGTATAGAAGATCTTTCACACTTTACAAAAGTACTCAACATAAAGAAAATGAAACTATCATGATGTATGCAAATGTATGCCTCTGTCGGTGTAGCAGGATATGCAATGATACTAGCGCGTCATGTAGCAATGATTAGGGAAAGGCCCAACTAGCATGCGGCTCATCGATCAAGCAAAAATCATGTATGACATGAAGATCAAGTCATGAGAAGATGGATGTTGCATGCCATTGTATCTCGGAAAGGCTATGGAAATGCCTTGATAGGTAGGTATGGTGGCTGTTTTGAGGAAGGATATAATGAGGCTTATGATGACAGAGCGTATCGTGCCAAGGATTTGGATGCACCGGCGAAGTATGCGCCAACTCTCGAGGTGAGAAAGGGCAATGCACGGTACCGAAGAGGCTAGAAAAATATGGCTAGGTGGAAGTGTCAACTTTCGAATACTCACATTAGTCCGAAGAACTCATGCACTTATTATCGGTAACTCTCAATCTAATTAGGAGGTTCACAAAGAGACAAGTACCCCGAGGAGGAGTGTATGGGGGTTTGGTTATCCTTGCGCATCCTCGACTCATGGTACGTGAGTGTACTCTAATATTCGATCCCTCCAAAGATTAGTGTTCCATCTAGTAGCTAAAGTTCTCAACTATTTTGTAGGTTTTCGAAAATAAACACGGATTGCCCAAAATATGACATCTATCACTAATAGGCTAAATCTCTTGACACCAAAAGTTCAGACATTACTCATGGCAATACCTCAAAACTATTGCAAGTTACTACTAAAATTAAATAGCAACCTCAATTACCTACTTCAAGTTAAGACACACAACTCAGTGCGACAGTCAAACTCTCTTAACAATATAAACATGAAAACTCAAGAGAGTTCAGCAACCAACTAAACAAAAGCTCTTTAAAAAGAAAAGCATGAAAACTAAGAGCTAAACATGACAGCAGCTATGGAAAGACAAAGAACACACACAGCAAAGATAAGCATGAAAATCCTATGTTGTGTTCTAGGTTGAAGTGGAGCGTGTTTCTCTCCCACACAAAGAAAGCTGGGTTCTAACTTGTTATGAACAGCAAGCAAAGCTAAAGAAAACTAAAAAAAGAAACTAAGAGCAAGACGCTCCAAGCATAGCACATAACGCATGAAGTGATAATTATAGTGGAACGAAAGACGAACTGATAATTGTTGATGGAGAAGGGGATGCATGGGGGCATCCCCAAGCTTAGACGCTTGAGTCTTCTTGAATATTTCTTGGGGGTGCACGGGGGCATCCCCAAGCTTGAGCGTTTGACCCTCCTAAATCTTCTTTTATCATCTCCCCTCGCACACTTGAAAACTCCCTTCATACATAACTCATCATAGTCTGATTAGCGAGGTTAGTACCCACAATAAAATAATTTTTCCCTACTGGAAATAAAGATAATCTTGAAGAGCTACTGTTTCTCAAGATTGCCAAAAGGTTTTTGCAAAGAAAAAGCAAGCTCAAGGTTTGCAAAACGAAGAAAAGGCAAAACAGGACAGAATCTGTGAAAAACAGACCAGCATGTAGTAAATAATTTTTTCATGGCACTTCTGCAACTCAAATCAAAAAACTCAGAACAGACGCTCGAAAGCTAATTGTATAGAGCACGCTGTCAAAAAAATTCAGATCAAAAAGATGATCTGATGATTTTATTCGAATTTTTCTGTCCAAGGACAGAATCTGTTTTCTGGACAACACGTCACAACTTTTGAACTTTCTTGCAATCGGAGGCTAATCTTGGCACAAAGCTGAAAAGAAAAGATACAATGATGATGCTACTGTATTAACAAACATCAAGACACAACAAAAGCAAAATAAAACCTAATTCGTTGTGGGCTGCCTCCCAAAAGCGCTTTCTTTTATGCCTTTAAGCTAGGCATGATGCAAAAAGAGAAGATCGAGTTTTATCAAGAGTAAGAGAATAGCTAGCCCGTGTAACAGACTCAAAAGGCAACTTAATCTTCTTCCTAGGGAAGTGTTCCATCCCTTTCTTGAGAGGGAATTGGAATTTTATATTCCCCTCTTTCATGTCAATGATAGCACCAACGATGCGAAGAAAAGGACGTCCCAAAATAATTGGACATGAAGGTTCACATTCAATATCCATAATAACGGGAACATAATTGTCATTGACAATGATAAGAACATCGTCGATCTTCCCCAAAGGTTTCTTTACGGAAGAATCAACAAGACGAACACCAAAAGAACAAGGATCAAAAGGTTTCAATTCAAACATATCATACATTATTTTGGGCATAACGGAGGTACTAGCTCCAACATCACATAAAGCATAGCAAGAGAAGTTATTCAACTTAATTTTAATCATAGGATCCCTACTATCTTCTAGCTTTCTAGGTATGGAGGCTTCTACCCTAAGCTTCTCCTCCCTAGCTTTGATAAGAGCATTAGTGATATGCTCCGTGAAGGCAAGATTAAGTGTGCTAGTGTGGGGATCTCTAGACATCTTGTGAAGAAAACCAATAACTTCAGAAAGGGTGCAATTATCAAAATCAAGGTCACTACTATCAAGTAAAGTGGTAGTGGTGTCCTTTAGGCTCACTTGTTTGGTAGCTTCTATGGTCATAGGAGTTTCTTCTTCTATGGTTGAGGTCATAGCATCACCATTAATAGGTCCAATGGGACTAGGAGTGCATTGTGTGCTAAGAGTTTGGATATCCTCAACAACTTGAATAGTAGCAACAATGTGGTGGGTAGTAAGGCTCTTAATCCTATCTTCTTCCTCCTTTTCTCTAGCCCATCTCTCTTTAATTTTAGCCATCATCCTAATGTTTTCATTAATTTGCACTTGAATAGCATTCATAGGAGTGGTCTTCCTCTCCTCAAGAGGAGAAGTTCTAATTTTAAGCAACTCTACCTCATGGGCTAAATTGTCTACCTTCGAAGAGAGATTATCTAGTTTGTCTAGTTTTTCTTCTACACTCTTATTGAAGGCCTTTTGGGTAGTGATGAAGTTTTTAAGTATAATCTCTAGTTCAGAAGTGGAGTTCTTGGTGCTAGGATAAGCATTGTTGTTCCCATAGGAATTAGAGGGGAACGGTCTAGGGTTGCTACCAAAATTACTCCTATAAGCATTGTTATTGAAATTGTTTCTAGAGATAAAGTTCACATCTACTTGATCTTGAGCAATCAAAGAATTTAAAGGAACATCATGAGGATCAATAGAAGATTGCTTGGAAAGTAGAGACATGATCAAGTCAACTTTTTCATTTAGGGAGGAAATCTCCTCGACAGAGTTTACCTTCCTACCTGTTGGAGCGCGTTCGGTGTGCCATTGGGAATAATTGGTCATCATCTCGTCGAGAAGCTTCGTGGAAGCACCAAGTGTAGTTGACATAAAGGTTCCTCCCGCGGACGAATCTAACAAGTTCCGCGAGGTAAAGTTCAAGCCTACATAAAAAGTTTGGATAACCATCCAAGTAGTCAAACCATGAGTAGGGCAGTTCTTGACAAGAGATTTCATGCGTTCCCAAGCTTGGGCAATGTGTACATTATCCAATTGTTTAAAATTCATTATGTTACTCCTTAATTGGATAATTTTAGCAGGGGGATAGTATTTCCCAATAAAGGCATCCTTGCACTTGTCCCAAGAATCTATACTATTCCTAGGCAAGGATTGAAACCATATTTTAGCTCCTCCTCTCAAGGAGAAAGGAAAAAGCTTAAGCTTAACAATATCACCATCTACTTATTTGTACTTTTGCATATCACAGAGCTCAACAAAATTATTTAAGTACAAAGCAGCATTATATCCAGCACCGGAGAATTGATCTTTCATAACTAGGTTCAGCAAAGCAGGTTTAATCTCATAAGAAGGTGCTGAAGTGGCACGTGTAGTAATAGGCATGCAGATAAAGTCACTGTTGTTATGACTAGTGAAGTCACACAACTTGGTGTTCTCGGTGGAACCCATAGCAGTAGCAAGCAAGATAACTATTTTTGTGATTTTTGGTAAAGGACACTAAAGCAAAAACTGCAAGGTAAACTAACAAGACTAAAAAGCAAAGATAAAAGATAGCGTGCAACTCCCCTATCTTGAAGAGTGGAGTCCCCGGCAACGGCGCCAGAAACTTGCTTGATGGCTTCTCGCCCCTCGTTGGTTACCCCAAGTGGAAGGTTGAGATGTAGCGTAGCGGCAAATTTCCCTTGGCAAAGATACCAAGGATCGAATCCCGTGAGACTCCGAGGGTCGACAAGTAGGTGTCAACGGCGCCAGAAACTTAGCGGTTGACGGGACCTGCACACAGATACAGATAACTTTGCTCCCAACGAGTACAGAGAGGTTGTCAATCCCTCCGGCCTTGTTGTTTACAAAGGATCAAACACAGGAGATAAATAATGATAGCTATGACTGCAACTAGGAAATAAAAACAGGAAGTAAATAGAAGGTGTGATCAGCGGTGGTAATATGGACTGGGGTCCCATGATGTTCACTAGTGATGTCTCTCTCCCAAAAGACGATAAAACAGCAAAGCGAGGTAAACAAATTACAGCTGGGCAATTGATAGGATTATGTGCGCAAACCAATGCTAACTATGCTGCAAAGAAAGGTAGAGGCTCAAAAGCATGGGCGATACACCAAGGCAAGTAGACCGAAATCCATCTGCATTTACTACTAATCATCCACCTTGAGATATCTATCCAGAACATCTCGTTGGTATTAAGTTGCGAATCCCACCCAAAGTGTAAACTCAAAGCAACAGACAACTGCATTAAAAGAACTTTGCGTAAAGTAAACAATCCTTGCACCCGCAAGTACAAGCACCGTTGTTTTCTCCCTTGTGGCAACAACACATCCCCTAGACTCATGTTTCTGTCACTCAAGCTAGTCATCAGGGGGCATGAACCCACAATCAAGCATAACGCTCCCTCTTGGAGTTACTACCTACTACTTGGCCAAAGCAATAAACAACAACGGAGAACATGCAAGAATTACTCAAGAACAAAGATATAAAAGAGGTGAATCAAATATATTACTCAAACACAATCTGAACATAGTCTCATAATCCATCATATCCCAGCAAACTCAGCAAAGCAACAGCAGAAAGATCCGGGAAGTGTCCATGGTGGTGGAGAAGCTCCCGGTGGTGGTTCTCCCCTCCGGCAGGGTGCCGGGAAGAGTTCTCCTGATGCTCCCGATCTTGGAAGCGCTGCGGCGTCAGAACAGAGGCGAGATCACAAAAAAGGGTTATGTCCTCGAGGGTTTCGGGACGAGAGGGATATATATGCGAAGGGGGGCAGCCAGAGGCAGAGCAGGGGCCCCAGGCGCCCCCCTGGTGCGGCCAGGGATGGGACCGCGCCAGGTGGCCGCCTGGGCCTCCCCTAGCTCCCCTCTGGCCCATCTTTGGGTCTTCGCGAAGCTTCATGTACGCTGATTTTTCCTATATTTTTCCTGGAATTTTTGGAGCACTTTTAATATGGGGGAAACCTGAAATAGAAAAACAGCAGAAAACAGGAACTGGCACTGTGGTGCACTGAGTTAATAGGTTAGTCCAAATATGATCAAAAGTGTATGGAAGTGCATCAATATCATAGCAATATCACACAAAATAAGCATGGAGCAAGCATAAATTATAGATACGTTTTGGACGTATCAGATGTCCATGAAAGCATTAGGTTACCTTGTCCCTTGTCTTACCAACAAGAGGGTTTGTGACTCCTTGAACTACTCCAAGATATGGAAGTTGTTTGCACTTGTCCTTGCCAAAATGATATGAGTGACGTATGTTGGTGGAGTCGCCCTCAAGAAATTTCTAGTTCTTGTTCTTTGGGATCCACACCATCTTGATGGGAATCCTTGGAGTTGTAGTCGTACTTGATGAAGTAAAACTTGAAGTAGTCTTGGGAACCCACTTGACCAAGGCCTTAGGAACTTCTTCAAATGCATCAATCTCTTTGTGAAGCTTGTCCTTGCCCTTTAGCTTGTGGTCTTGTGGTGGAAGATCATTTGTGCTTGTGTCCCTTGAAAAGAAGTAGGACCATACTTCTCTTGTTGAGGAACAAACTTCGTCTTGGGGTATTGATCTTCTTCCGACTCAACTCCATTGGCATTGAACTTTCGTTCAAAACCAACACCTTCATTCTTCCGGTGCCTTCCTTGCTTGCGTACAATTTCCTCAAATTGCTTACTCCCGGCAAGGCTCTTGTAAACACATTTCTCTATAATTCCCTTCAATAAGCTATTTTCTTGCTCAAGTGTAACTTGGCTAAGAGAATCATTAGTGGAATCAAGAGAACTACTAGAAGCAACATCATTGGATTTAGCATGATTGTTGTTACTACTACAGGAAGAATCTTTCTTGTTCATGTTGCTAGATTTTACTAGTGGCATGTAGGTAGACAAGAGTAAATGATTAGCAATGTAAGAAGAACTTCTCTTGCGAAGATCATCATTGATTGCTTTTAAGAACTCATGCTCTTGCTCAAGGTTGAGCTTTTCAAAGCGTAACTTCTCATGAGTCTTTAAAAGTTCTCGATGATCTTCCAAGGTAGTTTCATGAGATAACTTAAGATTGTTTAATTCTTTAGTTAGACGCTCAATCTTCTCCTTATCACTGTCATTCGTTTTATCTTGATTAGCATGATTAATAGCAATTTCATCATAATTTTCATCAAAGGTTTCATCACTATTGCTACCAACATGTAAATCATCATCTCCTAGCAAGTCATCCTCATCACTATTGAAATCAAGATACTCGGGGTGTGATACCTTAGGGCCTTTAGCCATGAAGCATCTTCCAATTCCTTCATTTTGTGAGTCAAATATGTCGTTGGAGTTGGATGACACAAGAGAAATTCTGGCAACACCTTCATCTTGAGTATCTTCGGAGTCGGAGTAGTAGCTTCTCTCGGAGTGGTCATTGGAGTCAGAACCGGATACCCATTCACCAAGATGAGCTTGATATCTTTGTCTTGTATAGCTCCTTGATGATTTGTCCTTCCTTTCCGAATCTTTGCTTCTCCAAGAAGGTCTTCGTTCATAACGATCATCTCTATTGCTTATCTCTCTTGCTGGTGAATCTTCTCTTCGACTTCTCCTTTTAGGTGAGTCTTCTCTTCTCTTGTGGGGAGTCGTACACTCTGGGTCTTCCACAATTGTAGCAATTCCGATCACGACTTGAAGATCTCTTGTCATTGTAGGACCTTGACTTGGAACTTCTTTCTTTGCTTCTATTCTTGTAGAACTTGTTGAAGTTCTTCACCATTAAGCGCAATTCTTCATTGAAGACATGTTTCTCACTTGATGATGTAGGAGCGTCACATGAGGCTTTGTAAGCACCACTAGCCTTGTTGTGAAGCTCTTATTTATCCTTGAGTGTCATCTCATGAGCAACAAGTCTTCCAATGACTTCTGTTGGTTTGAGATCTTTGTAATTGGGCATCATTTGGATCAATGTGCACACGGTATCATATTTTCCATCCAAGGCTCTTAGGATCTTCTTGATGATGAATCTGTCGGTCATCTCTTCACTTCCTAAGCCGGCAATCTCATTTGTGATGAGAGCAAGCCTAGAGTACATTTCAGCGACACCTTCACCATCCTTCATTTTGAACTTGTCAAGTTGAATTTGAAGCACATCCAACTTGGGTTCCTTGACGGAGTCGGTACCTTCGTGCATATCAATCAAAGTGTCACCCTTTGCATTCTCAAGACGGCTGATTTTCTTGAATTCTTCAGGTCACAGTCCGTTGAAGAGGATATCGCAAGCTTGAGCATTGTATTGCAGCATCTTCAATTCTTCCGCGGATGCTTCACGATTCGGTTCCTTCCCATCGAAGAATTCACGTTTGCAAGCCAATACACACAATAACCCAAACGACGGGGTTATATGCAAGAATATGCATTTTCAACTTATGATTCCAACTAGCAAAATTACTACCATCAAAGTAAGGACCTCTACGGTGGTAACTTCCCTTGCTAGACGCCATACTCTCCTAGGTTGTGAAACCAAGGCTACGATCACCAAAGCTTTGGAAATCACGGCAAATGGAGACCAAAGCTCTGATATCACTTGTAGGATCAAAAGTATGTCTAGAGGGGGGGTGATTAGACTACTTAACCAAATAAAAAATCTAGCCTTTTCCCAATTTTAATTCTTGGCAGATTTTAGCAACTTAGAACAAGTCAAGCAATCAACCTACACATGCAATTCTAAGAGTATAGCAGCGGAATGTAAAACAATTGCATATGAAGGTAAAGGGAGGAGTTTGGAGGGAGCAAACGCAAGTGTAGACACGCATGTTTTTTTCTTGGTTCCGATAGGTGGTGCTATCGTACATCCACGTTGATGGAGACTTCAACCCACGAAGGGTAACGGTTGTGCGAGTCCATGGAGGGCTCCACCCACAAAGGGTCCACGACGAAGCAACCTTGTCTATCCCACCATGGCCATCGCCCACGAAGGACTTGCCTCACTAGGGTAGATCTTCACAAAGTAGGCGATCTCCTTGCCCGTACAAACTCCTTGCATCAACTCCACAATCTTGTCGGAGGCTCCTAAGTGACACCTAACCAATCTAGGAGACACCAATCTCCAAAAGGTAATAGACTGTGTGTTGATCATGAACTCCTTGCTCAAATGCTTCAAATGATAGTCTTCCAAACACTCAAACAGTTCCTCACATATTTGGATATGGTGGATGAATGATTTGAGTGGAAAGCAACTTGTGGAAGGCTAGAGAACATGATTCATATGGTAGGAATGGAATATCTTGATCTCAACACTTGAGTAGGTGGTTCCCTCTCAGAACATGTATGATGGAATTGTAGGTATGTTTTGATGGCTCTCTCAATGACTGAAGAGTGGTGGAGGGGTATATATAGCCTCCACACAAAATCTAACCGTTACACACAAGTTACCAAACTCGGTGGGACCGATTAAGAGAACTCGGTCAGATTGATTTAGTTCATAATGTGACCATTAGGCATTTCGATGGGACCGATATGATCAACTCGGTGGGACAGATTTAATTAGGGTTAGGGCATAACGTAATCTCGGTGAGACCGATTACTCAAACTCGGTGGGACCGATTTTGGTAATAAGCACACCAGAGAGTTGGTCAGGCAAACTCGGTGGGACCGATTCGCTCGTTTCGGTGGGACCGATATGTTACGAAGGGGAAATAGAGAGTTTGCATTGCGAACTCGATGGGACCGATCGCTCATCTCGGTGAGACCTAAATGTTACGAAGGGAAACAGAGAGTTTGCAATCCCATCTCGGTGAGACCGAGATCCCTTTCGGTGAGACCGAAATTACTAGGATTAGTGGTGGTGGCCATGTCAAATGAACTCGGTGGCGTCGGATAGAAATTTTTGGTGGGGTCTAGTTTGACTTTTGGTTTGGGACATATGTGGATGTGAGAAAGTGGTTGAGGGTTTTGGAGCATATCACAAAGCATTTTGAGCAAGAAACCCATTATGCAACACCTCATCCCCTTTTAATAATATTGGCTTTCCTGACTCAATGTGATCTTGGATCACTAAAATAGAAAATGTAGAGTCTTGAGCTTGAGCCAATATGTGTCCTTAGCATTTTGAGGGGTCCACATTCCTAGTCCATACCATGCCAATCATTGAACTTTCCTGAAATATTTATCCTGAGATATCATTAGTTCATTGAGCTATATGTTGTTAGGAATTACCGAAACCACCTAGGGATAGTTGCGCTTTCAACCTTGGCGGACGAACTCCTGAACAAAGAAAGGTGGAAGAACAACAAGGGCTCCATCGTGCCTACCCCAAAAACTCTAATGACCACCTATGAGAGCCTCAAGTTCGGGTTTGAGGAGATAGTCGCAGTTGAGAAGCAATATTTCCCCAGTGAGGCGATGGCCCCCTTCGAGGAGATGGTCCCGGAGGGATGGTATCCCCCGGTGAGCTGCACAAGGTAAAAAAAATGGTTTAACATAGTTGTGGTTTTTGATTATTTTCAATGTGCTTGCTAATATGTTAGGGTTGTGAAGGTGCAGGTGCCGTGGGCTTCCTTGATGATTCCGATGTCATGGTCCCTCCTGTGGACATCACTCCAGAGAACGATCCCCATGCCACTGTCCTTCCTGTGGAAATTTACCTAGAGATCGATGACAAGAAATAGTTGGTCGCGCTAGTCTTTCAACGTAGTTTGTAGTGTTTAATTACCAGAATGATGTGTTTTATTACACCGTCTTAGGGCTAGTGCAGTGTCTTGTGTGGGCGGTACTTGCTACTTTTGTTTGATAGTGAATCATGCGAACCCTCTCCGACTTATAGAAACAGATGTATCCTCGCCAGCTTTTGATGTAATATATGTCATGCTTTGGTGTATGTTTAAACGGTTTAATCATATAAGCAGGGCTTGATTGATGAAAAAGTTTCTCGATGATTCTTGATGTCAAACCTTGACTGATTCCGCGCTGTGTTAGTAGGCTAGCTACTGTGCGAGCTATAGCACTTGCAAACACTGACCGAAGAAAAACATTGGGGATGATATGTTGACATGAATATGTAGTTGGCATCGTACTTTCGGCATAGCTACAGAGAGTGTGCCTACGTGTGCTAGTGATAGGTTGTACGAGTGTGTACATGGCGCGCCTCACATATCACTAGTATATTTCTTGGAGTCCTTGTGCGTCGGCCGGCCGATCTCTTCTCCCTCCATGTCTCCTTTTCCTTGGCGGACTGTCGGCGGACAATTACAATGCGTGTCCCTTTTGGTAAGCGGCGTGCCAGACCAATTGTGGCGGGTGCGACGTGAACGCGATAGGCATGCTTCAAATGTGCTGCCTTTTCCTTTTCAACTTGCAAAGTGTAACATTTTCTACTCTCTTATTTCCCTTGTTCATGCGATCCATCGATACAAATCAAGAACAAAATGAGAAAGGCGAGGCTTTCCCGCGCGTTAGGCGGGCTTGTTTGGCCTAGTGGGTCTTAGTGATATGACGTGTTATAGTGACATGCGGGTTCGTGTGTGGTAACTGAAGGAAATATGCCCTAGAGGAAATAATAAATATGTTATTTGTATTTCCTTAAATCATGATAAATGTATTTTATTCATTCTAGAATTCTATTAACCGGAAACTTAGTACATGTGTGAATACCTAGACAAAACAGTACGTCCCTAGTATGCCTCTACTAGACTAGCTCATTGATAAAAAATGGTTATGTTTCCCAACCATAGATATAAGTTGTCATTTGATCAATGAGATCACATCATTAGGAGAATGATGTGATGGACAAGACCCATTCGTTAGCTTAGCAGTATGATCGTTTAGTTTTACTGCTATTGCTCTCTTCATGACTTATACATGTTCCTATGACTATGAGATTATGCAATTCCCGAATACCGGAGGAACACCTTGTGTGCTATCAAACGTCACAACGTAACTGGGCGATTATAAATATGCTCTACAGGTGTCTCCGAAGGTGTTCGTCGTGTTGGCATAGATCAAGAATAGGATTTGTCACTCCGAATGTCGGAGAGGTATCTCTGGGCCCTCTCGGTAATACACATCATAATAAGCCTTGCAAGCATATGACTAATGAGTTAGTCACGAGATGATGTATTACGTAACGAGTAAAGAGACTTGTTGGTAACGATATTGAACTAGGTATTGAGATACCGACGATCGAATCTTGGGCAAGTAACATACCGATGACAAAGGGAACAATGTATGTTGTTATGTGGTTTGACCGATAAAGATCTTCATAGAATATGTAGGAGCCAATATGAGCATCCAGGTTCCGCTATTTGTTATTGACCAAAGACGAGTCTCGGTCATGTCTACATAGTTCTCGAACCCGTAGGGTCCGCACGCTTAACGTTTGATGACGATTGGTATTACGAGTTTATGAGTTTTGATGTACCAAAGGTAGTTCGGAGTCCCGGAGGAGATCACGGACATGACGAGGAGTCTCGGAATGTCCGAGACATAAAGATCGATATATTGGACGACTATGTTTGGACACCAGAAGGGTTCCGGGAGGTTTTGGGCATATACCGGAGTACCGGGGGGTTACTGGAACCCCCCGGGGAGTTAATGGGCCTTAATGGGCCAAAGGGGAAAGGGAGAGGAGGCGGCCAAGGTGGGGGCGCCCCCCCACCAGCCCAATCTGAATTGGGAGGGGGCCAGTCCCCCTTTCCTTCTTCTCCTTCTCTTCCTTCCTTCTTCTCCTACTCCTACTAGGGAAAGGGGGCAATCCTACTCCCGGTGGGAGTAGGACTCCCTAGGGCACGCCATAGAGAGGGCCGGCCCTCCCCTCCCCTCCTCCTTTATATACGGGGGTAAAGGCACCCCATAGACACAAGATGATCAGTTGATCTCTCCCAACCGTGTGTGGTACCCCTCTCCACAGAAACACACCTCGGTCATATCGTTGCAGTTCTTAGGCGAAGCCCTGCGCAGGTAGCTTCATCATCTCCGTCACCACGCCGTCGTGCTGACAAAACTCTCCCGCAAGGTTCTACTGGATCAAGAGCTCGTGGGACGTCATCTAACTGAACATGTGCTGAACGCGGAGGCTCCGTACGTTCGGTGCTTGATTGGTTGGATCGCGAATAAGTTCGACTACATCAACCGCGTCACTAGACGCTTCTGCTCCCGGTCTACGAGGGTACGTAGACACACTCTCCACTCTCGTTGCTATGCATCTAGTAGATAGATCTTGCGTGATCGTAGGAAGTTTTTTGAAATACTACGTTCCCCAATAGTGGCTTCATGAGCCGGGTCTATGCGTAGATGATATGCACGAGTAGAACACAAATGAGTTGTGGACGATACTAGTCATACTTCTTACTAGCATGTCATACTTTGATTCGGTGGTATTGTTGGATGAAGCTGCCCGGACCGACATTACGCTTACGCTTACGCGAGACTGGTTCTATCGACGTGCTTCACACACATGTGGCTGGCGGGTGTCAGTTTCTCTAACTTTAGTTGAATCAATTGTGGCTACGCCCGGTCCTTGTGAAGGTTAAAATAGCACATACTTGACGAAATATCATTGTGGTTTTGTATGCGTAGGTAAGAATGGTTCTTGCTAAGCCCGTAGCAGCCACGTAAAACTTGCAACAACAAAGTAGAGGACGTCTAACTTGTTTTTGCAGGGCATGTTGCGATGTGATATGGTCAAGACATGATGAGTGATACGTTATTGTATGAGATGATCATGTTTTGTAAAGTTATCGGCAACTGGCAGGAGCCATATGGTTGTCGCTATATTGTATGAAATACAATCGCCATGTAATTGCTTTACTTTATCACTAAGCAGTAGCGATAGTCGTGGAAGCAATAGTTGGTGAGACGACAACGATGCTACGATGGAGATCAAGGTGTTGCGTCGGTGATGATGGTGATCATGACGGTGCCTTGGAGGTGGAGATCAAAAAGCACAAGATGATGATGGCCATATCATGTCACATATTTTGATTGCATGTGATGTTTATCTTATTATGTTTCTTATTTTTCTTAGTACGACGGTAGCATTATAAGATGATCCCTTACAAAATTTGAAGGTACAAGTGTTCTCCCTGAGTATGCACCGTTGCGAAAGTTCATCCTTCCGAGACACCATGTGATGATCGGGTGTGATAAGCTTTACGTTCACATACAACGGGTGTAAGCCAGTTTTGCACACGCAGAATACTCGGGTTAAACTTGATGAGCCTAGCATATGCAGATATGGCCTCGGAACACTGGAGACCGAAAGGTCGAGCATGAATCATATAGTAGATATGATCAACATAAGATGTTCACCATTGAAAACTACTCCATCACACGTGATGATCGGACATGGTTTAGTTGATTTAGATCACATGATCATTTAGATGATTAGAGGGGTGTCTATCTAAGTGGGAGTTCTTTAATAATATGATTAATTGAACTTTAATTTATCATGAACTTAGTACCTGATAGTATTTTGCATGTCTATGTTGTTGTAGATCAATGGCCCGTGCTATCGTTCCTTTGAATTTTAATGTATTCCTAGAGAAAGCTAAGTGGAAAGATGATGGTAGAAATTACATGGACTGGGTCCATAACTTGAGGATTATCCTCATTGCTGCACAGAAAAATTATGTCCTTGAAGCACCGCTAGGTGACAAGCCTGCTGCAGGAGCAACCCCGGACGTTATGAACGTCTGGCAAGCTCGTTCTAATGACTACATGATAGTTTAGTTTTCCATGCTTTAGGGCTTAGAACCGGGACTTCAACGACGTTTTGAACGTCATGGAGCATATGAGATGTTCCAGGAGTTGAAGTTAATATTTCAAGCAAATGCCCGGATTGAGAAATATGAGATTTCCAATAAGTTCTATAGCTGCAAGATGGAGGAGAATAGTTCTATCAGTGAACACTTTCTCAAAATGTCTGGGTACTACAATCATATGACTCAATTTGGTTGCAAAGTTGATGAAGATAGTGTTATTGATAGAGTTCTTCAATCACTGTCACCAAGCTATAAAGGCTTCGTGATGAACTATAATATGCAAGGGATGCAAAACACAATTCACGAGCTCTTCGCAATGCTCAAGGCTGCGGAGGTACAAATCAAAAAGGAGCATCAAGTGTTGATGGTTAACAAGACCACTAGTTTCAAGAAAAAGGGCAAGGGAAAGAAGGGGAACTTCAAGAAGAATAGCAAGACAATTTCTACTCCCACGAAGAAACCCAAGTCTAGAGCCAAGCCTGAAGCTGAGTGCTTCTACTGCAAAGGGACTTGACACTGGAAGCGGAACTGCCCCAAGTATTTGGCGGATAAGAAGGATGGCAAGGTGAACAAAGGTATTTGTGATATACATGTTATTGATGTGTACCTTACTAATGCTCGTAGTAGTACCTGGGTATTTGATACCGGTTCGGTTGCTAATATTTGTAACTCGAAACAGGGACTACAGATTAAACAAAGATTGGTTAAGGACGAGGTGACGATGCGCGTGAGAAATGGTTCCAAAGTCGATGTGATCGCCGTCGGCACGCTACCTCTACATCTACCTTCGGGATTAGTTTTAGACCTAAATAATTGTTATTTGGTGCCAGCGTTAAGCATGAACATTATATCTGGATCTTGTTTATTGCGGGATGGTTATTCATTTAAATCAGAGAATAATGGTTGTTCTATTTATATGAGTAATATCTTTTATGGTCATGCACCCTTGAAGAGTGGTCTATTGTTGTTGGATCTCGATCGTGGTGATACACATATTCATAATATTGAAGCCAAAATATGCAAGGTTGATAATGATAGTGCAACTTATTTGTGGCACTGCTGTTTAGGTCATATTGGTGTAAAGCGCATGAAGAAACTCCATAGTGATGGACTTTTGGAATCACTTGATTATGAATCACTTGGTGCTTGCGAACCATGCCTCATGGGCAAGATGACTAAAACTCCGTTCTCCGGAACAATGGAGCGAGCAACAGATTTGTTGAAAATCATACATACTGATGTATGTGGACCGATGAGTGTTGAAGCTCGCGGCGGGTATCGTTATTTTCTGACCTTCACTGATGATTTGAGCAGATATGGGTATATCTACTTAATGAAGCACAAGTCTAAAACGTTTGAAAAGTTCAAAGAATTTCAGAGTGAAGTAGAAAATCATCGTAACAAGAAAATAAAGTTTCTCCGATCTCATCGTGGAGGAGAATATTTGAGTTACGAGTTTGGTCTTCATTTGAAACAATGTGGAATAGTTTCACAACTCATGCCACCCAGAACACCATAGCGTAATGGTGTGTCCCAACATCGTAACCGTACTTTATTAGATATGGAGCGGTCTATGATGTCTCTTACTGATTTACCACTATCGTTTTGGGGTTATGCTTTAGAGACAGCTGCATTCACGTTAAATAGGGCACCATCTAAATCCATTGAGACGACGCCTTATGAACTGTGGTTTGGCAAGAAACCAAAGTTGTCGTTTCTTAAAGTTTGGGGCTGCGATGCTTATGTGAAAAAGCTTCAACCTGATAAGCTCGAACCCAAGTCGGAGAAACGTGTCTTCATAGGATACCCAAAGGAGATTGTTGGGTACACCTTCTGTCACAGATCCGAAGGCAAGATATTCGTTTCTAAGAACGGATCCTTTCTAGAGAAGGAGTTTCTCTCTCCTGAACTGGAAAGTAGTACATCACAGAAAATGTCCCAGTGATTCCTACACCAATTAGTGAGGAAGCTAATGATGATGATCATGAAAATTCAGATCAAATTTCTGCTGAACTTCGTAGATCAACCAGAGTACGTTCCGCGCCAGAGTGGTACAGCAACCCAGTTCTGGAAGTCATGTTACTAGACCATGATGAACCTACGAACTATGAGGAAGCGATGATGAGCCCAGATTCCGCAAAATGGCTTGAGGCCATGAAATCTGAGATGGGATCCATGTATGAGAACAAAGTGTGGAATTTGGTTGACTTGCCCGATGATCAGCAAGCCATCTGTAACATCCCAAAATTCTAAATTTTGGAATTTTATAATAAATAGATAGATTAGATTGCTTGCTGATTGTGCTGTGTGAAATTGAGTGAAATTTGAAACTTTTGAAAGTTAAATGAGAGGGAATAAAATGACTTTCCCAAAACTTCCACTTTGCATTTTGATCTCCGAGGGAATTCAAATTCTTTTCAACACAAAACCCTAGAGTGAAGATAATATGACTTCTTCCATTTATTCTAAATGATAAAGGGTTTGAAAGGATTTTGAATTTCCATCTCGAGATATTTCAAATTCAGAAAACTTTAAGCAACTCAATGATTTTCCTGAGAGACGATAAAATGACTTCTTCAAATTATAGGAAATATGAGTTGGAAGTTTTTCTGAAATTTTCTGGAACTCAATTTCAAATATTGAGTTATTTGGTTTTTGTTCAAATTATTTTTCTCCAAAAATAAATTACATGGAAAATAGGGTAACAGGATTCCCTACAATAGAAAATTGGAGAGAAATAAACTTGAAGTCTTTTGGTATTCTAAAATGGTTTTTACTGGTTTTTATTTGCAATAGTAGGACTTTCTGATTTATTAGAATTTGTGGGCATTTTATTTGACAGTAGTAAAATGTCCATCTTGTAGGATTTCTTTTTCTGCGAATTTTGATATATAATATGCCTATATTATATATTGAAATATTTTTTTCCTTTTATTTTATTTTTGTCGTCTGGAAAAAAAAGTTTTTAAAAAAAGTCTTCTTCGCCGATCTGGGCCGGCCCAACCGCTGCCAGGCCGCGGCCCAGCCGCCCGCCGTCTCCTTCCTCGCGACGGACTCCCGTCCGAGCACGCGCCGCCGCCGCCTCGGCATTCGTGCTGCCCCCGGACTCTGCTGCCTTGCCCCCTCCTCCACGACAACCGCCGCCCCTCCCGCCTATAAAGGCCGCCGCCTGCCTCCTCTCTCCCCGCTCTCGCCCACAGCCGCCGCCACCCTCGCTGCATCGCCGCCGCCGCTGCTGCTTTGCTTCCCCGCCGACGCTGCTGCCTGCCCGCGCCGCCGCCGCTGCCCCACCATCGCGCCGCCCCGCGACGCCGCTGCTCACGCCGCATCCGCCGCCCCTCGCTGTGCCCGATGCCGGAGCTCGCCGTCAGCCGGCACACTGCCGATCCGATTCGGTCCGGGACCAAAACCTCCGGCGGGATCCAAACCGCTCGAGCCGCCCTGGTTTTCCCTGCCCAAACCGCCTAGGTAATAAAAACCGCTTCGGTTTTATGTTTAGTTAGGTTTTTTGTTTTAGATCGGTTTTATTTTTTTAGATCTAACTATCTAGTGAACGTTCACCAGTTAGGCCTATAAAACAAATGTTCATTTTCTAGTTTTTTTCCTTTTTGTTTAGTTTCCGGCCAGGGACCCGTCTGTAATTAACTCTTTTATAGATTAGCCCCTAAACTTCTTTCGGCCATAACTTTTTACCAGTTAGTCCAAATCCAACGAAACCAACGCCCACGTCTTCGTTACGATCCCCTCTTTCCTGTAATACAACTTAAACATGATTTTGAAAATTTTAAAATTTAAATTCAACTAGTTTTAGATTCAAACTTGTTTTGATCATAACTTGAGTTTTATAACTCCGATTTAGTTGATTCTTTTTGCAAATCGAAGCTCTTGACCTAAACTTTATGATAAGGCCAAATTCACATAATTTTGGTACTGTTGGAAATTGTTTTATGTTTCAAGAGTCATTCGTTTTGTTTTCGAAGTTTTCCAAAGTGTTTATTCGTTCTTTCTGATTTGCTGAGTGTTTGCTTATGTGTGGTTACTATTGCTTGCTTGCGATAGATTGACCGGAGTGTGACGAGTAGATCTATCACGAGTTCTGAGTGCGAATCATCTACAACGTCAGTACAAGGCAAGTTCACACTTTGATCATACTTTCCAATACCCAGTTTTCATTGCATTAGTTCTATCCTCAAACACTTGCATGAGTAGGACTGGTTACATAATATGATGCTTTGTAGTTCATGAGGTAGGAACCCAATGACCTGAGAACAACCAAGGGGGGTATACGCTTTGTTACTTATTGCTTAGCCATGCTCGTAGACGTGGATAGGTATGAGAGTTTCATGAAAGATGTGAGTGATATTTTTCTAAGGGAAACTTTAAGGTGAAAATTTAATACACATCTGGGTGGATTGGTTGGGGCACCCTGGGGATGGACCAGTGGATTGCCCGGACACCTGGTGATGCCAGTGTTGTCCTAGGAAATCCCGGGGTTCCGTGTGATTGTCCTATTGGATTGCCACCCAGGCTCAAAGGGATCATATAATATTTTCATGCCTATAAACTTCCATGTGCAGCCACAAGCCATTATGGGCTCTGGCATAGTATGAGTAAGTTGTGTGACCTCTTTTAGTGGTGGACTAGCAGATGTAGCAGATGTAGGTGTACCGGTCCACCCGGGGTAAAGAGTGTATGCTTCTGAAAGACTGTGTCTCGGTCATCCGTTTCTCAAACATCATGTAGTGCGAGAAATCCAACGGAGGCGATCGAGTCTTGTGGGGAAAGTGCACAAACCTCTGCAGAGTGCGCAAACTATTCATGAGTAGTCGTGTCCCCGGTTATGGACATCTTTGAGTATCTAGAAGTGGATTATTTGCTGATCTCAACACTCTATTTAATTAACTTGTTGGGTTAATAATGACTTTGGTTTGGGATTGAGATGGGGGTACCATTCTCAAATGTTCATCATTTAAATTTAACAAAGTAGTTAAATAAAATGCATTCCTTTGTGGTAGGGAAAAATCAGCTTTATGCAAAAACAGCCTTACAGCCTCCACCAGCCAAATTTGCATGTAGTTGTAGGACTTGTTCATTCTCATTACAGTGTGAATTTGCCAGTACATTCAATGTACTGACCTACATGGCTGCAACGTCTCATGTTGCAGGAACTATTCGACGAGTAAGTGTTACGTTAGGGTTGCGCTGTCTACACTCAACTTTGCCGTTAGTGTTGATGGAACTCCACAACCTTTGTTGCTTCCACTATGATCGACTGAGGTAATAGTATTTACGAAACTTAATACATGTGATTTACCTCTGTTATAAATCCTCAAGTACTGTGTGTGTCAGCATACCGATCCAGGGATGACACTTAAGCATAGAGACTTGATCCATTCGGGTCGGGTCGTTACACCATCGAAAATAAATGGATCTTCAAGAGGAAGACCGACGCTGACGGTAATGTTACTGTTTACGAAGCTTAACTTGTTGCGAAAGGTTTTCGACAAGTTCAAGGAGTTGACTACGATGAGACTTTCTCACCGTAGCGATGCTTAAATCTGTCTGAATCATGTTAGCAATTGCCGCATTTTATAATTTTGAAATCTGGCAAATGGATGTCAAAAATGCATTCCTGAATGGATATCTCAAAGAAGAGTTGTATATGATGCAACCAGAAGGTTTTGTCGATCCTAAAGGTGCTAACAAAGTGTGCAAGCTCCAGCGATCCATCTATGGATTGGTGCAAGCATCTCAGAGTTGGAATATACGCTTTGATGAGGTGATCAAAGCATATGGTTTTTTACAGACTTTTGGAGAAGCCTTTATTTACAAGAAAGTGAGTGGGAGCTCTGTAGCATTTCTGATATTATATGTGGATGACATATTGTTGATTGGAAATGATATAGATAGAATTTTTGGATAGCATAAAAGGATATTTGAATAAGATTTTTTCAATGAAAGACCTCGGTGAAGGTGCTTACATATTAGGCATCAAGATCTATAGAGATAGATCAAGATGCTTAATTGGACTTTGACAAAGCACATACCTTGATAAAGTTTTGAAGAAGTCGAAAATGGATCAGTCAAAAAAAGGGTTCTTGCCTGTGTTACAAGGTGTGAAGTTGAGTAAGACTCAATGCCCGACCACT
Organism: Secale cereale; assembly: GCA_902687465.1. Lineage (NCBI taxonomy): Eukaryota > Viridiplantae > Streptophyta > Magnoliopsida > Poales > Poaceae > Secale > Secale cereale. The sequence continues at coordinate 329,881,902 of LR738710.1, forward strand.
GCAGAATATAGAGAGAAAATGAAAGTCATTCCCTATGCCTCGGCCATAGGATCTATCATGTATGCAATGCTATGTACCCGACCTGATGTGTGCCTTGCTATAAGTTTAGCAGGGAGGTACCAAAGTAATCCAGGAGTGGATCACTGGACAACGGTCAAGAACATCCTGAAGTACGTGAAAAGGACAAAGGATATGTTTCTCGGATATGGATGTGACAAAGAGCTCGTCGTAAACGGTTACGTCCATTCAAGCTTTGACACTGATCCAGATGACTCTAAATCACAAACCGGATATGTATTTTTATTGAACAGTGGAGCAGTCAGTTGGTGCAGTTCCAAGCAAAGCGTCGTGGCGGGATCTACGTGTGAAGCGGAATACATAGTTGCTTCGGAAGCAGCAAACGAAGAAGTTTGGATGAAGGAGTTCATATCCGATCTAGGTGTGGTACCTAGTGCATCATGTCCAATGAAATTCTTTTGTGACAACACTGGAGCAATAGCCTTGGTGAAGGAATCCAGGTTTCACAAGAGAACAAAGCACATCAAAAGACGCTTCAATTCCATCCACGATCAAGTCAAGGAGGGAGACATAGAAATTTGCAAGATACATATGTATCTGAATGTTGCAGACCTGTTGACTAAGCCTCTTCCACGGGCAAAACATGATCAGCACCAAGACTCCATGGGTGTTAGAATCAATACTTTGTAATCTAGATTATTGACTCTAGTTCAAGTGGGAGACTGAAGGAAATATGCCCTAGAGGCAATAATAAAGATGTTATTTGTATTTCCTTATATATGATAAATGTCTTTTATTCATGCTAGAGTTGTATTAACCGGAAACTTAGTACATGTGTGAATACATAGACAAAACAGTATGTCCCTAGTATGCCTCTACTAGACTAGCTCATTGATCAAAGATGGTTATGTTTCCTAACCATAGACAAGATTTGCCATTTGATCAACGAGATCACATCATTAGGAAAATTATGTGATGGACAAGACCCATCCGTTAGCTTAGCACTATGATCGTTTAGTTTTACTTCTATTGCTTTCTTCATGACTTATACATGTTCCTATGACTATGAGATTATGCAACTCCCGAATATCGGAGGAACACCTTGTGTGCTATCAAACGTCACAACGTAACTGGGTGATTATAAAGATGCTCTACAGGTGTCTCTGATGGTGTTTGTGGTGTTGGCATAGATCAAGAATAGGATATGTCACTCTGAATGTCGGAGAGGTATCTCTGGGCCCTCTCGGTAATACACATCATAATAAGCCTTGCAAGCATATGACTAATGAGTTAGTCACGAGATGATGTATTACGGAATGAGTAAAGAGACTTGCCGGTAACGAGATTGAACTAGGTATTGAGATACCGATGATCGAATCTCGGGCAAGTAACATACCGATGACAAAGGGAACAACGTATGTTGTTATGCGGTTTGACCGATAAAGATCTTCGTAGATTATGTAGGAGACAATATGAGCATCCAGGTTCCGCTATTGGTTATGGACCGGAGACGACTCTCGGTCATGTCTACATAGTTCTCGAACCCGTAGGGAATGGACGCTTAACATTTGATGACGATTGGTATTATGAGTTTTGATGTACCGAAGGTAGTTCGGAGTCCTGGATGAGATCACGGACATGACGAGGAGTCTCGGAATGTCTGAGACATAAAGATCGATATATTAGACGACTATGTTTGGACACCGGAAGGGTTACGGGAGGTTTCGGGCATATACTTGAGTACCAGGGGGTTACCGGAACCCCCCGGGGAGTTAATGGGCCTTAATGGGCCATAGGGGAAAGGGAGAGGAGGCGGCCAAGGTGGGGGCGCCCCCCCCCACCAGCCCAATCTGAATTGGGAGGGGGCGGCCCCCTTTCCTTCTTCTCCTTCTCCTCCTTCCTTCTTCTCCTACTCCTACTAGGGAAAGGGGGGAATCCTACTCCCGGTGGGAGTAGGACTCCCTAGGGCGTTCCGTAGAGAGGGCCGGCCCCTCCCCTCTCCTCCTCCTTTATATACGGGGGTAGAGGCACCCAATAGACACAAGTTGATCAGTTGATCTCTACCAACTGTGTGTGGTGCCCCTCTCCACAGAAACACACCTCGGTCATATCGTTGCAGTGCTTAGGCGAAGCCCTGCGTCGGTAGCTTCATCATCTCCGTCACCACGCCGTCGTGCTGACGAAACTCTCCCGCAAGGTTCTACTGGATCAAGAGCTCGTGGGACGTCATCAAGATGAACATTTGCTGAACGCGGAGGCTCCGTACATTCGGTGCTTGATCGGTTGGCTCGCGAAGAATTTCGACTACATCAACCGCGTCCCTAGACACTTCTGCTCCCGGTCTACGAGGGTACGTAGACACACTCTCCCCTCTCGTTGCTATGCATCTAGTAGATAGATCTTGCGTGATCGTAGGATTTTTTTTGAAATACTACGTTCCCCAACAGTAGCAGTATTGCTGGTACAATAGTTTTCTTGAAGAAGCAGATTCAACGAAGTCATGATGGTTCCTTCGTCCGAGCAACTTTTAGTGGGAAAGGTTGGGCCTGCGATTTGACGGCTCACTAGTCATTATTGCTGTGGTGCTACGACCGGGGTGAGTCTCCCCTGCAGTACCGTGTGATGCACTCTAATTTTGGTGCATAGCAAGTGGACCAGGTTGGTCAACGTCCCACATGTCGGCGAATGAAAGTATTCTTTCGGATATTGAGGACGATCAAGGGAGCCGAGCAGGATAGTGTCACTGCTCTTTTGTAGTACTATTCATTTTTTTTATTTTTGATGGAAGTTATTGTCTCCACTCTTCGGATGGAAGAGTGTAAAACATGGCAACCCAGTGAACCTGGCATGTGCATTACTCCCTCCGTCCGTGAAATTTTGTACATATCACATTGACCAAGAGGAACCTCCATGGGATAATTAACGCCCGAAGCCGCCATCGGTACGTACTGCATCATAATATCACCGTGCATTGCACGTAAAATTTAGTGGTACGAGTAGTAAAAGACAAATGCCAACATGCCACGTAGGTTCATACTATTCGTGCCTGGCTACTTCAATTACTATGCTGCATATTACACAGGTTCGTACACCCCTGGGTACATATCCGTCTTGTTGTTCCAGTCCCACATGTTCTTGATAGATGGCACAATCCATAATGGTGGGCAACAGGAATCCATATCATCGCAACTCTTTCGTGTGGATCCCCACAATGGAGACTCAACCAAAGTGAAGTGGCATAGATCAGGGATAGGGGCGTTCAAGATATGAATCCATTGGTGCGCAATGAAAACGCACCCGTTCTTCATAAACGGCAGGCTGACGGTGTCGTGCACGAAAGTTGGCATCATTTTCACTATGGGGTAGTTGTCCCCAATGAAAACCAAGTACTCTCCAAGTGTATTCATCCGTACCCAGGTAGCATTACGGGGGTCGAACTCGGCGCCGTTCATCTGGTACAGGCGGCATCTCAGATCTGGACACATGGTGACGTGCATGGCCAAGGTCCATGCATGATAATGTTTTGCACATAGGTAGATACCGTATCATGTCAAATGCAATGCTACTTTGTGTCATTCATGGGAATCAATAAGATCATCTATGATACTACTCTATGATACTCCTGGTCCTAGAGTGTAAAGAGACATGCACTGAAATGTTATACATTAAGATATACTACGAAGTCATCTTAGGTTGTGCATCGTGACCATGGTGGAGGGAAAACAAGATAACTTACTATTTAATTGCTAATTAATAGCATTGCATGCAACGAACTTACCACTGCATGTTGTGTTTGGTAGTTTCAAGTCATTAAAAGCACATACATCCCACACTGGTTGTTTCATTTATTTATGTTAAGAAACTAGAAACGAGGTGGAAGTTAATGCACCGTGCCAAGTGTTTTGAGAATATTTGATTTTTGTAAGGTGACTTATACACCTAGCCAGAGGGTGTATATACTATAGCTTCTGGCTCTACTACTCTTAGCTCAGAGAGAATTGACTACTTGGGTACATGATCACGGTCCGATCATGCTAGATCGTGGCACCTTGTTGCCCTTCAATGGTGCCATGGGTAACGACCGCTAAGATAGTACATCCCAACTCGGTGTCGTCAACTACAAGGTTCCAAGTTAGAACAAATTCCCCATGCACATCGACAATCGGTGATCTGATTTTGATCGGGGATGACTTCGCCCAGCGAAATAATGCAACACTATTAGGATAACACCATGACTGTTAGGGTGGCTAGACAGGTGACGCCGTACTAGGTTCCTCGGCAACCGCATGTGATTAATGTGGGCGGCAAGGACGAATGGTCGACCGTGTTGTCGTTTCAACGCGGAGCAGTCGCGTGCACCGGGAAGTAGCGCGCTCTTGGTGGCCGCGCAACTTCGAAGCCGGCGCCAGTGAGGTATCGCCTCCGCTCTTTGACGGACATTAATGCAGAACTAACGCTATGGGGCGGTGCTGACCGTTTCAGGCGGAAAGGGCGCGCCGGCGAGGGATGGGGTTTGGGTGGCCAGGGTAATCAGCCGCGGGTGTGGTGGTGGTATTGATTTTTGTACCATTTCAGCCATACAAATACTTTGTAAAAGTACATTCATTCGTGAGTTTTCTCTTAATCCATGCATGAAACGATTTAATGCACATTGAAAGTTGAACATGTGATGGGGGGCTCTAAATTTGACACTTATAAAACGAAAAAACTAAACATATACTAGTAAATTCGAAGAGAGTTAGCATACAATAGGATGTGTCCCATACGAAACAAGCCCCCTGGTTCGTCACCACGAATATGCGGTTAAAAAGGAGCACGACATCAACGTACTCGTACAACAACAAATCGACTGCAGACATCATGGTCCACCTTTGACCGCCATTTTTAGGATTGTGCGTGAAAGCAATCGCGTTGTCAAACACCGCGATGAGACTGTAATTTTTGTTGGCGCACGATCTTATCGGGGCTTCCGGGATTGCTATCTTCTTCAATCTCACCGTGGTTCCGTCGTACCAATTCAGGTGATTGCCCATTGCATGGCTGATTCCAGTGGTGGATAAAGGTTTGACGGGAATGGTGTCACCGTTCTGGATGTTGTGCAAATTGATTATGGTACCCTCCCGTACATATGTAGGACAATATCCATTGGCACTTAGCCAAACCTGTGAAACAGTGGGCAACATGAGAATTATGAAATGGAATACATAAGTAGCCTTTAGAATACACTAGCACAAATGCCAGTGCGTTGCAACGGGAGTATAGGAAAAAATATAATGCTGCAATAAGGTTTATATGAAACGACGAGTGAGAAAAAAGATGGAAGACAAAGCTTTGGATGTTGGCTGCTCTAAACTTGTAAGGATGATGCTTACAAAATAATAAGAAAAATGACAAAAAAATGTGTACTTAGGAACGACATTCTGATGACCTCATCAAGGTGATGCCAGAGTTGGAAACATCCGGTTCACGTCACATATGGCACAGATCTTGCTCCGTAACAGATGAAACAACCAGATGAGGACAATGTCTTGAATCACATAAAAATTTTAAAATTACAAATAATAATAATAATAACATGCAAACACTTATAGAATTACATGAACACATTTTCACAAAGGTGTTTTTTTAATATGAACAATATTTCAATACATAAACTCTTTTCCAAAAACAACATAAACCTTTTAAAATGCAAGTGTGTCTGCGTTATGGGAACTAGGGTGCCAAGACTTGCTTGCATGCGGCCTATGACGTGGCTCCTTCACCGGTCTGGTACAACCCATCTTCAGCATCGACACTCAAGACCTTCGCGAGGGGCCAAGCCTCGCGAGGCGGACGACGCCATGACCTCTGGAAGGAGCAGTCTCACTAGGCTAGCTCCTGAGGAGCAGGGATCTCTATGCAAGCCCCCACCCCGCGAGGTTTAGATGACACAAGCCATGGCGACCAAGGCCAGGCTGGCGCCAGCGGGCACAGGACAGCAGGTTTCCTCTTTGGTTGAAAAGAGTCAAACGCAGGCGTGGAGTCCCGAGGAATCAGCCAAAGGTTTCCATTTCCATGCAATAAGACCAGGATCGCCAGGATGGCAGGACGGAGGTCATCTGAGCCCACCTTGGTGTCAGGATGAGAAGCGTTATAGGTGAAGACCACCTTTCATCAACATAAGATGTACTAGTTCCCTCCCTTCAAATTTGGTAGTTGTGGGATCCCTTACATTTTGGGGGAAGAGGACCAAGGCCACTATAAATATAGCTTACCCACCACCATAGAGGGGGACAGATCAATCAGATCGACCAGCGCCCACGCACCCAGGAACACACCTCATGAGGTTGTTCCACCACTGTACTGTTTCTTCCTCAGCTCACCTTGAGGCAATCCACCACATTGCATGAGTAGGGCCACTCACCGCTAGATGGCCTGAACCTGGGTAAATTGCCCTCTGTCATTTCCTTCTTGTTCATCGAGCTAGTTCATAGAGACAGCGAGTAGGCAGATAGGGGAAGTTGAGTTCTTCGCACGCACCCCAGTGTTCGAATTTTACAAGGGTTTTGTGGATCCCTGAATCCGACATTTGGCGCGCCAGGTAGCGGTGCGTCGGAGTCTCTCTTCTCCAATTCAGCTCCCCAATGCTACATCGCCCACATGGCTGACACTCCCTAGGCCATGCCGAGCCATGGGCCGCTTGGCCCTCTCGGGCGGCACCTTCCGCCCAGGAGGACCTCAACTCCGCACTCCATGCTGCTCGCGCACCGCCTAATGCAACCAGCCACGGGCGGCGCGGGCCACCGCCACCCGCTTCTACCCTAAATTGCAACCGCTCCACCATGCGATATTCGAGCTATGACGCAGCGATGGAGACGAACACTCGCCAGGAGCAGGTGAATATGCGGGTCGCGCTCATCGTGGCGCGAGAGCTCCTGCGATGCAGGCTGGCGGAAGGCGGCCACGACGTCCTGTTGGTGTGAGTCACAGAGTTGCTCGATACGACATGAGAGGCGCTGCATCTTTCTGCACCCTACCCACGTCGCGAGCACTACCAGGAGTGCGCACCAGCCTCCACAGTGCCCGCAAACTTAAAATTGAGGACCCCGAAGGAAACCGGAGGACTTCGCGGTGTCGACCTAAGCCACGGCACCGCTAGCCTAGGCAGGGATGCGATGCGCACGGGCATGGCAAGCTCGGGCGGCCCCTCTTGGTACACCGTCGGGGCGTTGCCATGTGGCCACCACGACCTGGCGCCGGGACGAGAAGACGGTGATGTCGGGTGGCCAGGCAACGGCTCAAGGACGGGAGCCACAGACGCCACCGTGTCCCCAGCAGCAAACCCATCGTATTCACCAAGAAGCCCTCATCTGTTTCCCCCGCCAGCCTGGGTGGTGAGGTCTAGCGAGCCCGAGGTCCTCCACGGACCACCTTGGGGCTTTATCAACACCTTCATCAACGGCAGCCACCAGGTACAACCAATATCTCACGAACATGATTATGCTAACCATGGACCGCAGGTGAACCAAGCTGTGACAATGACCATGGACCTTAAGATGATGGCCCCATTGCAGGCGGAGGCAACGCACTAGGGTCTGTGTGGGGGAGGCCCGATGCCAGGCCCTCCCCTAGGCAACACAAAGCAAGGTACCGTCGTGGCAGCGGCGCATGCCGCTCGGAGGTAGGCCTCCCGTCGGGGAAGGCGCTGCCGAGCCCTTCCCCCGGTGGAGGGCCTGCGGTCGCCAGGGCACCGCCAGCATCCCCCTTGCCCCTTGGTCTCTTCCTGGTTTCTGGATGCCCCAATGGTGGTTGGGGGAGGCGCAGGGCGGGGCCCTGACCAGGAGCCAAAGACGTCCATGAAGATCTCCTCTTGTGGCACTCTAACGTAATATGGAGTTGGTGTTGTACACGCCTCGAGGTCTCCTGAGTGCCGCCCTCGGGCCTCACGGGGGGTCAAACCCACTTCCAAAATGGAAGCACCATGCTTTGTGCTGGCCGTCGACACTGTCCTCCAATGACTATGTCCATGCCCACTGGAAGAACTTAGCTCCACGCTGGTGGGAAGACGAAGACTAGTCTAGGTGTCGGACGCGGCTGTTGGTTTTCGCCCTCTTTCTATAGCCCAATTTGCCATATTTGGAATAAGACTTTGAGTTTCGTGTGCTTGTCAGAAGAAAAAGGTTTTTTTTCTTGATTTGCGGTATTTTCTTGCCTTTGGTTTTTGTCTAAAAGCAGGGCTCGGGCCTGTTACCCTCCCTCGTAAGCGCCTCGCGAGCGGGGGTTGGGTGTGATATGCGCATTGTTTGCACTTGGGCTACCTCAAGCGGCACACGAACAGCTGTCAGAAGGCCCCTGTGCACACGCCTCGCCGAGGCTCGATAATTAACACCACATGAGGCGCTACCAGGAAGGTTCGCATGCTCTTTAGGAGCCTTTGGCCCTCGTTAGCCTCGAGGCGCCATCCCGGAGGAAAGGTGCCCTCGTGCCATGATAACTCATCCAAGGCCATCGGCACTAAAGATAAGTTCGGTATTCACTTTCGTCAAGTGCCTCTTGGCTTGAGACGGCACCTTTTGCAACCTACCTCAAAAGCATGTCCTCATTTCAAGGAACTCTCCTCTACAAATGCTCTCACGAACCCTTGGGGTTGTATCTGAAGATTTTTTTTGCATACAGGACAAGATAGGAAATAAGAGCCTAGTGAGACGCGTTGCCGTCAGCATCATCATCATCACCATCGCCCGCATCACCCTCTACGGCCGTAGGCATGTTTAGATCTCCCTCAAGTATGAGCTGCATAATCAGGTCATGAACATGGTCGTTCAACCACTTCGCCAAGACGCCCAGTGTGGCCCCGGGCACGGGGGCTATCACAACATTGAAGTCAAAGTCAGGATCGAAGCTAAGAAGGTGGCGGAAGACACATGACAATGCGCACCCAAGGAGACCTCGACTTCTTTCCTCAACAAGCTGACGAGCTCTTGCGGCCCGATCCTCCAGACGAGTCACGACTTGGGTGAAGAAGTGGAGGTAGGAGGCATCATCATCCTCATGAGGCTGTGGGATGCTCTCTTCGCAGATTGTGTCCAGGGCCCAGTTAGCCTGGACTCTGAGACCTTCGAGCATTGAAAAGCGCTCATGCTGCAGCGTCGAGCAGTGGCTCACCTCATCCATAGCCCGAACCACGAGGGACCCGGTGTCCGCGACCTGCATCTTAAGTGAAGACAACTCAGCCTGGGTGGAGGCCTGAGCCTCCCTGGCGGCTAACTCCCGCAGTGCCGTAGCAGCTAGCTTCTCCTTGAGGGTCGCGGTTCTGCCCTCCATCTCAACCTACTACTGCTGGAAGTTAGTCTCCTGAAGCCTCATCTTCTGGCGGTATTCTTCTGCAAGGGCCTCCCGAATCTGCACCACCTTCTGATCGACTTCCTATTGGATCCAAGTTTCTCGGGCAATGAGGGCATCCTCGGCTGTAGCAACTTGGCGCTCCCTCACTTCCAGCTGCTCAAGCTCCAAGTTGTGCTTTAAGGCCTGAAGCATCAGCGCTTCCTCGCGCTCCTGGATCTCCTTCTCATTAGAGGGGGCTTCCCTCGGCGGTGTCGCTAGCGCAGCTCGCTGCACCTAGACTCGCTACTCAAGGGTGGCATTTGACGCTTGAAGCTACTTCTACCACTCCTCTCCTGCATCGCGGCGGCGATCGGCGGCCCAGGCCTCCTCCAAGGCGCGAGCACAAGCCTCGCGAGAAGCCGCATGGGACTCCGCGCAGGCTCGCTCGTGTTGTTGAAGCCCAAGTTTGATGGCAAGCTTCAGCTTGTGCCACTCCCGTCGTCACATCCTGCATTTTGTTACATGTCATTTGCATTAATAAAGCATGAAAATTTGGACCAACACAAAATCTTGCATCATTTGGCTTTTATTTGGAGTTGGATTTCTCTTTAAGGTCAACATAGCTTCACCTTCTATACTTCATCTCCTTGCTCCAAACTTCTACCCAATGATCATACCATGTGTATAGAATAATATAGTATTTTCTGACAAAAACAATTTGGCCAAATAGTATTTTCTAAATTTCGTTTTCCAAAAAACCCTGAATTGATGTTTGCACTGCAAGTACTTGATTTGGGGTGTGAAAAATCTTTCAAAGAGTATATTTGAATCCTATTAGGAATAGGACTCCCAGAAACCACAAAAATATAATTTTCAAATTTATTTTCATATTTTATTTAAAGGCTTTTTCTATAGGCCAGAAATGATCTTTGATAGGTTAAAATTATTTAACTGTTTCAAAAATATTTGAGAAAATTTAGGGAAACTCATAGGACATATAGTGTCCATATATAAGATTTTCAACACATGGTAATGTTCAAAATATTGGACAAATCCCTCAAAAAACCCTTTTTTGGATATTTCAGGATTTTGAAATATTTACAAAGGAAATATTCTCTAAACATTCCAGGAAAATTCTTGGAAGTCACATATGCATAATATGATGACCTTGCAAATTTTTTAACTCAACACAAATAGTTTTGGTTCACAAAAGTGCCCCAAAAACCATCTCTGTCCAGATTCAAGTTTGAACAACTTTACATTGCCAACTTATTCCAAATGTCCCCAAACTTTGTGGACATGCTCACAACCCCAAATGATGAAACTACACCAAGTGGTGCATCAAGGGAATGGTTCTGCATGACAAGATCTTGGTAAATTCATTTCTGTTGGTTTGTAGGGCTTACAAAAGCTGCATTTGCAACTTTGCCCAAATGAGCTCAAAATTGGTGGAAGGCCCTAATTATATGTGCCATTTGACCCTGTGGAGTCTCAAGCCAAATGGAATCCATTTTCTAGCCCTAACCAGCAACAAACACGTTCTGCCCTTTTTCTAAAACCACTACTTTGACCACTTCCACTAATTGAAATGGGCTAAACTTTTTACCACAACCCCACCAAGTCCTCTTCTACCTCAAGTAATTTTCCCCTAGCCTCAGCTCAATGATTGAGGGGTGAAACCACCTCATTTACCCCTCTGGACAACCACTGCACCCCTCTTCCTCACCTCCCTCCTCATTCCAGTGGCCACCCATGGCATCCAAGGCTCCACCCCCTTTCTTTACTATCTCCCAGAGCTGCAAGACATCAGTGGCACGCCCACATGACATAAAATATGCCATGGCATGCCAAAAGCATGCTCTAGAGCACGCTACAGTGTGCTATGGAACTGTAGCTGCCCACGACCAAGCACCTCCGGCAACCTCAGCCCTCCCCTTCACGCCCGACGATGCACCTCGACGTCCATGACATGCCAAGGCCCTATCCCCCTCCTCCTTCTCCCTCCTCCTGCATTTGCTCGCACGCGCGACGGCCGCCGAGCGCTCTAGTGAGCACGCTCACACACGTGGCTCCCCTGGCACCTGTCTGCCCTCTCTCTTTTCTCCCTGGCTCTAGACCGAGCACACGAGCACCCCAGACACGCCCCGACGAGCCCCCGTGACTTGTGAGAACCACAACAGGCTCGCGGGCGCATGCTTCTTCGGTGGACCACCGGCCGCCTATAAAGAGGCCACCCTGAGCCTCTCCCTCTCCACCACTCGCCTCCGCAACCTCTAAATCGTCCCCCCACGGATCCAACTCACCTCAAGAAGCCCTCAAGCTCGATATCGAGCTCGAGCTCTACCGTGGCGGCTCGCCTTCGTCTGCTCGGTACGGGCTCTCCTCGCCGTACTTCTGCCCCGATCTGGAACCCCCGCACATCGATGAACAATTCCCCTCTCTACCCCCGCTCTTTTGTAGCTGGGAACGATAGGACCGACCATCGCCTGAAGATCCTCCGCCGAGCCTCCGCGTCGCTGGCAAACTAGGCAGCTCCGATGACGTCGACCACCACCACCCGAACGGCGACTCCATGCTGAGTCCAACCCTGCCCTCCGCTCGCCTCGCCATGCCCTACATCGTCGTCGGTGAGCTCGCCGGCCGTCTGCACTCGGGCTTATGGATGACAGGCGGGCCCAGCCTGTCAACCTCTCATCTCCCTCGCCTCTCTCTCTATCTCTCACTAGCCCCTGGGCCCCGCCCGTCAGGTTCAAACCTGGCACGCGCGCGCCGCTCTGCTCACCTTGGCCGAATCGCCTCTGGTCCTATGCACAGCGGCTATTTGGCCCAGTTGCACAGTGGCCTTTTTCCTTTTTCTTTTCTGATAATTTTTCCAATAAATCCAGAGGATAAAATATTTATCCAAAATAAATAATTCCAACTCCACAAATCTTGCAATATTCTCACCTATTTGATGGTATATCTTTCATACATATTCATCAAACTTTTATGTATTGTTCAAACTTAAATTCAAATTTGAACAATTAAATCTCGGTTTGAAAATCCACTACTCTGTCCCTTTAGCTCGAAATCCAAAACTAAGAATTCTTCCCTTCTTAGTTTTCCCCCTAGTATTTTAGAAAAATAAGTTGACATTTTTCTGAGGACTTTGATTTTTCTGTTTCTATTATTGCCTTATTTTCCCGTTGTTTCTTTTGCGATGAATATATCCCGTATTTGACGAGGTAGTTGGAGAACAAGAAGGAGAAGGACTTGAAGACTTTGAAGACCAAGCCAATCAAGGCAAGCAACCCTTTGACCATGACACCCCTCTTGTTCATCGGTACCCATTTTCCGATTGCATGATGATGAAAAGTGACGGTGGTGAACTTGTTGTGGACCACCACATGATGCATACCCCTACTCATAATCTCTACCTTGTGCATGGATGCAATGTCAAAACATTAGCTATTGATGCATAATGTTGCATGAATACCATGGACTCTTCATGGTTGCATTCTTTTGAAAACTCCCATCAGGTGCCACTAATGCCCATGGGTGATGTTGAACTAAGGTCACCACTTGAGGAAGAAGTGGTGTACCAAAGGAAGCTTTTGGTGTGTGTGTGTGTGTGTAAAATGATGGATTAGATTTATGTGTGATTACCGTCCCAACCAAACATGTGCAACCACTCTAACCGTTATGGGACGGGGCATTATTGATAACTTAGGCTAATACTAGCATGGTGCCCACATTACTAGTGACGTGGGTGACTTGAGGTCACTCTCGGGACGGGGTCGTGCTTGGATAGTCGGCCATGACTGTTTTTATAGGGCACCGAACACACCGTTGGTCCCTTCGTCTATGTGTGATAATGTGAAAGGGAAGAGTCACATTGTCTTTTGCTTCTACACGAGGGCCGTCCATCAACGAGTGGACCCTATGTTAGTGTCGTCTAGGGAAAAATAATGATTGGGTGCTTCTCCCGAGTACTTGAGGTACTGCGAGATCATGGATGACACGAAAGCTTCCCGGATCTTGTGGGTAAAGTGCGCAACCTCTGTAGAGTGTCAAACTACTCGAATAGCCGTGTCCACGGTCATGGATAGTCGGGAGGTGCTACTTAAACTATGTCTAGAAATTTTACAAACCTGGTGCATATGTGTGTGGAAGAGAACTATTTGAGTTAACGCAGTAACTTGACATGTTGAATGCACTAGCTTTGATCCAAACTCAGTTTATGTTGATATCTGTAACCTATTCTCATGGTTACTCAAGTTCATTGATCCATACCTTACAAGATGATAGGACATTTCAACTAGCTTGAAGCTAGATTGCTTACTTGTTGTTAAAACATGCATTGTTACTTTGATCGAAAACATGGGTTGCTTGCGAGTACATTCAAAGTACTCATTGGCTTGCCACTGGTTATTTAATTGGCCAGGCATGGAAGAGGAGGAATTTGAAGGAGATTTCTTTGGAGATGAACATGCGAACTAGGACGCTTTCCAGTCTGAATGGTTGTAGGGTTAAGGCAGATGGCATGGGTTCTACTTATCTATGAAGACTTCCGCTACTTGAGTTTATTCGAAGTTCAGCCCGTGAGGCTTTATCTACGTAAGACTTGACCAGAATGGTCATAATTTGTGTAAGACGGTATGTATGGATGTAAGACTCTTGTTATTCAGCTTCTGTGTGTTTAGTGAGCATTGATCTCTGGGATCACTGTACACGTGCATTCGGTGATCTCGACTTATGAGTCGGGGTCCCCACAGAGCTAGTATCATAGCCATCCTGACTGTAGGAAGCCTTTGCTAGCATGGGCGTTAGTTAGGATGAGACTATTTTTATAAACCTTCTAAACTTCTCTTCTTTTCTAAGATTTACCTAAACCTAAGATATTATCAACTTATGGACCTCTCCCATTCAACCTTTGTAGATGGCCGCTGTACCTGAAGAACTCCTGACCACCGGGTTCCCCTTGCTTCTCGAGGATAGCCTCTAGGAGTGCCAGTTTCACCGAGCCCCCATCCTCACCTATCATGAGCATTGTCTTAGCGACACCAAGATGGAGTACCATGTAGAAGTGATCGTGAACGCAGATGATCCTCCCACAAGTTTGTTCTTCGAGGGACCCTAGATGGCAACACTACTCTTCGCTTTCGAGGCAGCTGCACTCAAGGCACTAACCCGCCTCCGAGAACTTCTTATGGAGATGGCAGTCAACATGACAACCCGCTTCTTGACTTACCGGAAGGAAGGTGAAGAATAGAGCAGTGCAGGAGCCACAGCACTTAAGGAAGGACTTCCACTCCGAATCCAGTCCTACTTTAGCCTTTGTGCTCACAGCTTGGCACAAGAGTTGGCCTCGGGTCGATGAAGCTCTGAAAGGAACTTCACGAGATCGGGGCACTTCTTCGTCGAGCACAAGAGAAGACGGATATGATCAAGATGGAAGGTGCGCCTCCTGGGAAACCTGCTATAGCATATCGAGGTGGAAGACCCCTAGGAGATTTATCGTCCAAGGATGGAGAACCACCCCAGCGACGTCGTATGAGGGCAAAGGAATATCACAAGCTCTTCCACGCACCACCGGCAAAGCAATGCCGTGTTCAACTCCTCCACTCCCCCACACCTTCAAGTGATAGAGAAGCCTAGACCGATGAAGACGAGGAGGAAGACCCAGAAGAGCCAGAATACGCGACAAGCATTCCACTACTTAGGCATCATTCACAACTTAGATATGCCAGCTCGTGACCTCTACGGTAGGATAGGTCGTGTAACCCCTATGCGATGTTGAGTCCTAGTAATGGTTCATATGATACCATCTATTGTTGTGTTTGATTTTGTTGTGTTTCGATGGAAGTCGTACTTTCCCTTCGGGAACATGTAAACGACTACATCACCTATTTGGATTTTAATGGATGTGTTTGGCCCTTTTGGCCCTTGCATAAAAACAACTAGTGTCATACCAACCCCCTTACTAGGCACCCATCTTTATTGCTTCCTCCTATCTTTCCCAATCATAAGACCTTGACCGATCCAACAGGATGCCTGTTGTAGCTGGTACTAGTACCTCTAACCAGTAGCCTGAAGCCGGAGCATCTGCCCAAGCAGAAGCCAGCCAGGACCAAACCCACATACAAGCTCCACCACCACCATCTCCCCTGAACATGGACATTGTCTCAGCTTCTCCAAGCTTTTAGAGAGCAATGCCAAGCCAACACCGCAGCCCTCCAGATGATTTATTAAGCTGTCACTAACAATCGCCAGCCGGTGGGGAACGTCAATGGACGTTCCACATTGGCAGAGTTCAAGAAGCATGCACCGCCAACCTTCATCGACACTGTTGAACCCCCTGGATCCAGACGACTGGGTCCGCACCAATGAGGACTTGTCGGAACTAGTCGGCTACATTGAAGACCGCAAGAAGGTGGCTTATCCTGCCCACTGTCTCGGGGGAACTACTAGAGCCTGGTGGGATGGATTCAAGGTCATGCATGCTGGGCAAGCCATTACATGGAATGACTTCAAGGAAGAATTCCACAAGGCCCATATTCCTTCCAAAATCATGGCTATCAAGAAGCGTGAGTTCCGAGCTCTGAAGCAAGGAAGCGGCACTGTCAAGGTGTACATGCAGAAGTTCAGTGTTCTATCAAGGTATGCCCCTAAAGATGTCAGCACTGATACTGCAAAGAGGGAGCGCTTCATGGAAGGCCTCAATCAGACTCTACATTACTCGCTTGTCATGTGTGACTGCCCAACATTTCTTGATCTGGTGAACAAAGCACTCATGCTTAAAGACAAGCGGCATGCTTTGGAAGATACTCGCAAGCAAGATGATCAGTAAGGGAAGTTCCAGTAACCAGAAGCCTCGCCCGTGGCAGCCAGCCCCGGCCAGGCCAACCTATCAGTAGCCAAGAGCTCTCGCACCCCGCACCAACTATCAGCCTCAGCAGTATGCAAACCCCAGGGCAGCCTTCAACAACCCTAAAAATAGTGGTGGCAACAAGACCAACAACTCAAACCAAGTCACTTGCTTTGGATTTGGCTAGTCGAGACACATCTCAATGGTTAGCCCCAACAAGAACCCCAATGCCCCGCGCCCCAATGCGCAGAACCAAGGAAAATGCCGTGGAATTCCACCAAGGAATCAAGCTCCTTGCAACCTGCCAAACAATGGCAAGGGGCGTGTGAATCACGTCACTGTAGAAGAAGCTCAGGAAGAACCGGACATCATGCTGGGTACGTTCCTTGTCAACTCAGCATCTGGAACTGTCTTGTTTGATTCTAGAGCCACGCATTCATTTGTCACCCAGCAGTTTGCATTAAAAATTGGCATGACCCCTACACCCCTTAATAACCTGATGATGGTACAAACCCCCAGAGCAGATATGAGAGCCAAGATAGGTTGTAAGGGAGTCAGAATTGTCATTAACAGGATAGATTTCCTAGCATACCTTATCGTCCTAAGATCAAAAGGCTTGGATGTGATCTTAGGCATGAATTGGCTCATTAAGCACCAAGGCTTGTTAGATTGTGCCAACCGGACAGTCACTGTGACTAATGACCAAGGATTCGAAGTTAAATTTGCCTCCAACTCCTCTTCTGCTCAAGCTGTTCAAGTCAACTATCTGTTTGAAGTTGGATTGGAGCAAGTGCCAGTAGTATGCGAGTACCCCGATGTCTTTCCTGATGAGCTACCGGGAATGCCTCCTGACTGTGACTTCAAGTTCATCATCGAGCTCATGCCCGGACTAGGACCCATCTATAAGAAGCCTTATAGAATGGGGACGGAAGAATTAGCACAGTTGAAGAAGCAACTGGAAGAACAATTGAGAAAGGGATTTATCCGCCCTAGTGCCTCCCCTTGGGGATAACCTGTTCTGTTCATGGAAAAGAGGGACAGTGACATCTGCTTATGCATTGATTACTGTTCCCTCAATGAAGTTACAATCAAGAACAAGTATCCACTTCCCAAGATTGAAGATTAGTTTGATCAACTCAATGGAGCCAAGGTGTTCTCCAAGATAGACCTCAGATTTGGGTCCTACCAGCTGAAGATCAGACCCCAAGATATTCCAAAGCAGCCATTTGAAACCAGATATGGCATGTATGAGAGCACGGTCATGTCCTTTTGATTGACTAATGCCCCTGCTTACTTCATGTATCTCATGAATAAGGCCTTCATGGAATATTTGGACAAGTTTGTCGTCGTCTTCATTGATGACATTCTTGTCTTCTCGAAGATGAAAGATGAGCACAAGCAACAGTTGAGGTTGGTCGACAAGCTCCGAGAGCACCAACTATATGCCAAATTCAACAAGTGTGAGTTTTGGCTGCATAAAGTTGGATTCTTGGGTCATGTCTTAACCGAGGAAGGATTGTCGATGGATCCCGAGAAGATTGAAGCTGTAACCCAATTGCAATCCCCAACTACTGTCAAGGCAGTTAGAAGATTCCTCGGACTTGCGGGCTATTATCACAAATTTGTGGAAGGATTCTCCAGCATTGCCCGACCAATGACTCGGCTCTTGAAGAAGGACAAGAAGTTTAAATGGACGCCGAAGTGCGAAGAAAGCTTCCAAGAACTCAAGAAGAGGTTGACCACCGCCCAAGTTCTGGCAACATCGGACATTCACAAGGAGTTTGTGATATATTGTGATGCCTCTCGAACTGGATTGGGAAGCATTCCGATGCAAGAATGTCAAGTCACAGCTTACCTTTCAAGATAGCTACGAACTCATGAAGAGAACTATGCTACTCATGATCTTGAGTTAGCATAAGTGGTTCGTGCTTTGAAAACATGGCGACATTACCTCCTAGGGAAGCGGTGTGAGATATACACAGACCACAAAAGTGTGAAGTATATTTTCACTCAAAAGGAATTGAACATGAGTCAGCAAAGATGCTTGGAACTGATTAATGATTATGACCTCAGTGTTCAATACCACCCCAGGAAGGATAATGGGGTAGCACACGCCTTAAGCAGAAAGGCTTGCTCCCGGAATGCCATGATTGAAGGAAGGCAACAAGCCCTATTTGAAGAGCTGGAATAATTTGGCTTGGAATTGGTTACCTATGGATATCTGGCCAACCTGGAAGTCAAGCCAAACCTGATGGACGAAGTCAAGGAAGCGCAGAATGGACACGTAAGCATCGAAGGCATCAAAAAAAAGATGAAGCTAGGAAAGGCCCCAGGATTCTCCGAAGACGAGCAAGAGATTGTTTGGTACAAAGGTCGTATCAACGTACCGAACAAGAAGGAGATGAAGAATTTTATCCTGCAAGAAGCCTACGGCACTCTGTATTCCATCCACCCTGGAGGAACCAATAGGTATCAACACTTGAAGGGAGATTGCCACCTAGGTTGCAAAGTGTGATGTATGGGTCAATGCTCAATATCAGCGACCTGCTGGATTGCTCCAACCTCTCAACGTTCCCGAGTGGAAATGGGATAAAGTCAGAATGGATTTCATCACTGGACTACCTAGGTCAAATAAGGGACATGACTCCATCTAGGTCATACTCGACCATTTAACCAAAGTTGCCCATTTCATTCCTATCAAGACTACCTATGATGGCAACTAGCTAGCAACTCTATACATCAACAGAATCGTGAGCCTTCATGGTGTTCCTAAGGAGATTGTGTCAAATCGAGGAACCCAGTTTACCTCGAGGTTTTGGAAGAAGTTCCAGGAGGCCATGAGAACCAAGTTGTCTTTCAACACTGCTTTCCACCCGTAAATAGGAGGTCAGACGGAACGAGTGAATCAGATACTCGAAGACATGCTCCGAGCGTGTGTCTTGGCATATGGAGCCAAGTGGGGAGATTGCCTCCCTTTTGCCGAGTTCCCCTACAACAACAATTATCAGTCAAGCCTCCAGATGGCACCATTTTAGGTGTTGTACGGACGCAAGTGTCACACACTTCTCAATTGGCCGGAGACCGGAGAAGGGCTAGTATTTGGACCAGATGTTCTCTGTGAAGCAGAAGAGCAAGTGTAGCTAGTCAAAGAGCGTCTGAAGACCGCCAAGTCAAGACAGAAGAGATATGTCGACACTGTTTGTTGACAAGTGAACTTCCAAGTCAGAGACCATGTGTACCTGCGAGTAACTCCTCTTAAGGGAACCAAACGTTTCCACATTAAGGGGAAGCTTGCGCCAAGATTTATTGGCCCCTTCAAGATCACCTCAAGACGAGAAGAAGTGGCTTACCAGTTGGAACTAACAGCTGAACTATCCAATGTGCACAACGTATTCCACGTGTCACAGCTCCGGAAGTGTCTCCAAGTTCCAGACAAACCCGATCTCTACAAGGAAATTGATCACCAAGCCATTGACCTTCAGCCTGATTTGACCTACCGCGAGAGGCCCATCTGCATTTTTGATGAAGCAAAGCAACATACGTGAAGCCGTACCATCAAGTACTTCAAGGTCTAGTGGAGCAACCACACTGAAGTAGAAGCAACATGGGAACGCGAAGACTACTTTAGATCTGAGTTTCCAGATTTCTTTAAAGCCTAGTTTAGGAATCTCGGGGACGAGATTCTTGTAAGGGGGTTAGGTCTGTCACGACCTGCATTTTGTAACATGTCATTTGCATTAATAAAGCATAAAAAATTAGACCAACAAAAACTTTTGCATCATTTGGCTTCTATTTGGAGTTGGATTTCTCTCTAAGTTTTCAAGAGCTCTTTAAGGTCAACATAGCTTCACCTTCTATACTTCATCTCCTTGATCCAAACTTCTGCCCAATGATCGTACCATGTGTATAGAACAATATAGTACTTTCTAACAAAAATAATTTGGCCAAATAGTATTTTCTCACGCCCGACGATGCGCCTCAACATCCATGACACGCCAAGGCCCTGTCCCCCTCCTCCTTTTCCATCCTCCTGCCTCTACTTGCATGCGCGATGGCCGCCCGAGTGCACAAGTGAGCACACTCACACACGTGGCTCCCCTGGCACCTCTCTGTCCTCTCTCTTCTCTCCCTGGCTTTGGACCGAGCCCACAAGCACCCCAGAGACGCCCCAACGAGCCCCCGTGACTTGAGACGACCACAATAGGCTCACCAGCGCATGCTTCTTCGATGGACCGCCACCCGCCTATAAAGAAGCCATCTCAAGACTCTCCCTCTCCACCACTCGCCTCCGCACCCTCCGAATCATCCCCCTGCACCCCCAGCTCACCTCCAGAAGCCCTCGAGATCGAGCTCGAGCTCCGCCGCGGTGGCTCGCCGTCGTCCGCTCAGTATGGTCTCTTCCCGCCGTACTTCTGCCCCAATCTTGAACCCCCACACACCACTGACCATTTCCCCTCTCTTCCCGCACTCTTTTGCAACCGGGAACGGCCGGAACGACCACTGCCCAAAGCTCCTCCGCCGAGCCTCCTCGTCAGCGGCGAACTAGGAAGCTCCGGCGATGTCGACGACCACAACCCGAACGGTGACTCCGCGCTGAGTCCAACACTAGACTCCACTCGCCTCGCCGTGCCTGTATCGCCGCCTGTGAGCTCGTTGGCCATCTGGACTCGGGGTTAGGGCTGACAGGTGGGCCCCTCCTGTCAGCCTCTCTCTCTCTCTCTCACTGCTGCCTGGGCCCCGCCGGTCAGGCTCAAATCTAGCGCGCACGCTACTCGGCTCTCCCGGGCCAAATCGCCTCTAGGCCTGTGCACAGTGGCTGTTCTGGCCCAGTTGCACAGTGGCCTTTTTCCTTTTTCTTTTTTGATAAGTTTTCAAATAAATCCACAGGATAAAATATTTATCCAAATTAAATAATTCCAACTCCACAAATCTTGCAATATTCTCACCTATTTAATGGTATATCTTTCATACATATTCATCATACTTTTATGTACTGTTCAAATTTAAATTCAAATTAGAAAAATTAAATCTCTCTTTGCAAATCTGCTACTCTGGCACTTTAGCTCCAAATCCAAAACTAGGAATTTTTCCCTTCTTAGTTTTCCCTCTAGTATTTTTCAAAAATAAGTTGACATTTTTTTGAGCACTTTGATTTTTCTGTTTTTGTTATTACCTTATTTTCTCGTTGTTTATTTCGCGACGAATAGATCCCGTGTTTGATGAAGTAGTTGGAGAAGAAGAAAGAGAAGAACTTGAATACTTTGAAGACCAAGCTAATCAAGGCAAGCAACCCTTTGACCATGACACCCCTCTTGTTCATCGGTACCCTTTTCCTATTGCATGATGATGAAAAGTGACGGCGGTGAACTTGTTTTGGACCACAACATGATGCATACCCCTACTCATAATCTCTACCTTGTGCATGGATGCAATGTCAAAAGATTAGCTATTGATGCATAATGTTGCATGAATACCATGAACTCTTTGTGGTTGCATTCTTTAGAAAACTCCCATCAGGTGCCCCTAATGCCCGTGGGTGATGTTGAACTAAGGTCACCACTTGAGGAAGAAGTGGTGTACCAAAGGAAGCTTTTGGTGTGTGTTTGTGTGTGTGTATGTGTAAAATGATGGATTGGATTTATGTGTAATTACTATCTCAACCAAACATGTGCAACCACTCTACCCCTTATGGGACGGAGCATTATTGATTACAAAGGCTGATACTAGCATGGTGCCCACATTACTAGTGACGGGGGTGACTTGAGGTCACTCTCGGGACAGGGTGGTGCTTGGATAGGCGGGCATGACTGTTTTTCCAGGGCACCGGACACACCATTGGTCCCTTTGTGTATGTGTGATAATGTGAAAGGGCAGAGTCCCATGATATTTTCTTATACAGGAGGGTCGTGCATCAATGAGTGGACCCTATGTTACTGTCGTCTAGGGAAAGATAATGATCGGGTCCTTCTCCCGAGTACTTGAGGTACTGCAGGATCGTGGATGACACGAAAGCTTCCCAGATCTTGTGGGTGAAGTGCGCAGCCTCTTCAGAGTGTCAAACTATTCGAATGGCCATGTCCACGGTCATGGATATTCGGAGGTGCTACTTGCTGACACCAGATTTTGGCACGGTCAATAACTTAATTAATATAACCTCAAATGGAGAAGTGATCTACATAAAATAGTTTTGTATTGTCCATATGAACATCTTTGAAGTTTGTGCCATCGCCATCCAATCTCATCTCGAAGGCCGAAGTTGTGTTCGAAATACAGAGATTTTGTATTAAGAATATTAATCGGCTGATTACACCGCCAAGATGGCCTCACATGGAAAAACATACTACATCAATTGTCTTCGTCTCATCGAAACGATCGATTTTGCTATAAAAATCATTTTAATCTGAGTTCGTATGCAAAATTAAGAGCCATCCGAATGCAGCCATGTCATGAGCCAGAACTGGCGCGCCCCATCAGCCACGTGTCTCGTGGGTAGCACGAATAACAACCTGTTTCACGTGAGCTATTTGACACTGAAGAAGGCCTCAAATTGAAAAATGTTAAACACAAAAGTTGTTCGTATTGTCAAAACGCTCAAATTTGCTTTTGGGCTCATCTTCATCTGAGGTTGTTTGTGGCCCGTGGGAGCTAAAAACCGAACTAATGTTCTAGACTTACCTAAATCCGTGTTCGGTTAATTTTGGAAAGATTTGGACGTGATTTGGAGTCCTTTTCTTGTACGGGAAGTCCATCCGCCTCTTATATAACTAAGGGGTGACGGCCGATTGAACAACACACAATCGATCAAATAATCTACCACTTTTTATCTTTTATATTTTTTCCTTAACCCTAGTTCTTCTTCTTCCCCGTTCTTCGTCTGTTCTTCTTGTTGCAGGGCGGCGGACGACGAGGCCCTAGGGCGATCATGTCGACCTAGGGCAGCCCATAGCCGCCGCGCGACCTGATGGGGGTCCCTCCCGGGCGTGTGGGGTTTCGGGTCCTCAAAAGCATCCGTCGGATTGCTTGCGTACCGCGCTTCTGGACGGGTCTCCTTCGACGTGAGCTGCGGTGCATCACCCTTTGCGTTGGAGATACATGGTGACGTGTTCGTGTGCGAACACACTTTTTGGTGACTCCGCTGGGGATGAAGCTTTGAACGGTCTTCAGCCCATTCTTGCTACTACGAGATTGTCATCTAGGGTTTGCAATCTACAAAGGTAATATGAATATCCAATTCACATATGTAGATGCGAATAATGCATATGTTGTTGCTAGATCATCTAATGAGCATAATGTATCGGCTAGCCCTAGTTTTATCAATTATGCATCTAATGATGCGCAACAACCGATTCAGAATAACCAAAATGCTTCAACTTCATATAATTTTATCAACATGCAACATATGTATCCCACCTCCCATGCATCGGCAACCCCACAAATCTATATGCCGATGAACAACATGATGAGTTTGGTTAATCAAGTTGAGGCACCCTATGTAGGAACTTCCAATAGTATGCAACAAAGTGTTTCAACCTTTTATTCATCGGCAAATAACTTGCAACATGTTAATCCAAACGTGTCGGTGGATAGAGGAATTGGCCATGTTACTACAAGTTATTTGGCCAATTACCCTCAAACATCATATGCTACACCTAATGCTACTAATTTTTTGGCACCATACGCAACTGTTGATGTCCATAATTCGGCTTCGTACCTTCATGGTCATGGCCGAATAAGTCAAACTTCTGCAGGAGCACAAATGCCTTCACCTACTATCATGGCATATCTTGTCCCCCCTGCACAATTACAGAATTTTGGCAACATCTCATTTCCGAAAGAGTCTAAAAACATCGGGGGCCAATCATATCCAGACTGGGTAGTTGGGAACAATGTTACATTCTCTTGGGATTTGTGCAACTCCATTCGACAGGAACTTATAGATGGCGGGAAGCCTCATGACTTTGCCGCTGTAAACGCAAGAGTTGTGCAAATAATGCATTCGCCTCGTTCTCTAGCAACCAATGTACCCCCTAAACAATTTCAAAGTTTCAGCACCTCATTGCCGAAAGAGTCTCAAAGCATTGGGGGAAAATTTCATGAGGAGTGGATGCAAATTGAGATGAATAAGTGTAAAGCTCGCTAAACTGAGATGTGGGCTAAAATAAGACAAGAGCGAGAAGCCTTGCAAATTCAAAAAGAGAACAGTATTAATTCAGGTAACAATGAAAATGCGGTTATTCAAAAAGCCGAATCATATAGTATGTGTACCGAGTGTATCAAAGAAAAAGAGGATGCCAAGGCATTGGAGAGTTATTCAAAAGTCGAACATAGTATTATTCAAGTGATACAACCGTCATGCTCTCCCAACGTGTATGAAGAGGTATGTCTACCAAGTGATTTTCCTATTTTCAGATTTGGTCACAACTTTATTGTTGATGCATCTATTAGGAAAAATCTTATAAGTAATTTTGAAAGACCAATGATGAAGGGTAATTTACTTGTTAGCAACAAAATTGTTACAAGGTATATCGGTCAACCTATTGTGCTATTCATAAAGACCGATAGTGACTTATTATTGCATCCAAAAACTTCCCCATTGTTTTATTTAAAACTTATCACTAAGTGGGTAGCTTTGCTTGTTTCATACTTGGCTTGCACTTGGTCTCAATTGAGACACGTGTGTTCTAACTATTTTAGTTTCAGAAATTTAAAGCCAATGTTAAATTCTTTTGAGAAATCTGATCCTAATATTATATCTTATCCAAAGACATCGGAGATAGAGTACAAAACACAATACATAGCCGAATGGGGAGATTCTAAATTTGAACCATTCGTTTGCTTACCTCCAAAGCTGTTCGCACACCAAGATCGGCTAGAAAAGAAAAGGTATACCTTCGATTCAAACATGTGTGATCAAATATTTGATTTGTTGTTGAAAAATAATTACATTAGAATTCTTGATCACCATGTCAAGCCATCTATCCAAGGATGAATGTATTGTAAGTTGCATGATTCGTTCAAGCATAGTATTGAGGATTGCAACATGTTTCATCAAATAGTTAAATCGGCCATTGATAAAGGATGATTAAAATTTGTTGAGACACCAAGAGATGACCATTTTATTCCGACTGGTCCTGATGGCAAACGACTTTTGCATCAGCTGCTTCAAGCCGATCCATCTAAACATGAAAAGGTAAAAATTGTGGATGATGGGATCAAGTTTTCAAGTAAAGAAGTTGTTCAAGAGCACACTGAAAATATTCTTGAAGGCGGGAATTCCATCAAGGTTGTGCAGAAGACGCCAAGTACTGGGGGGCAACAAGGAAATTCAAAGATCGATGCAAGCACAAGCAAAGAAAGCAATGGACGAGGTAAGCACAAAGGTAAAATTCCAAAAGTCACTTTCGCGCAACTATTGGAAAAATATCGAAAGATAAGTGAGGAGAACAATGCTTATCGGCCAACTAATGCAAAAGCATCAAGGTCACCCCTAGGCGCAAATCCAAGGATCGGTATTGGCAAGAAGAGAATTTGAATGCAACATATTCATATCCGTACTTTGTGCCACCAATGCCAATGTCGTGGATACTTCCCTATGCTCATGTAAATCCATATCCATCAAGGGACAGGTATGATACAAGGGCACGTTATCCATCTTATTTTAGATCGTCTCACCAACATTATGCAGCTCCAAAAAGATCAACATTTGATGAACAATCAAACGTCAAAGACCGTTTCAATAATAAATAATTGGTCGAGAGCTTAAGGAATAAGAATAAGGTGGTCAAGCACGTGTACCGTGTCAAGAAAGATGGTCGTAGGTGTGCTACTTCAGATTTGATTTCAAATAACGAAGAGCCAATTAAAGTATTGACATTGGCTAATAAAGGCAACAAGACAAGTCAATCAAGTGCCAAGTGTGAAGAGAAGAAGTTGAGAGTACACAAGGTAAAACAAGGATTGCCATTGCTTCAAACAAAATTGCATTCGGGGTGCCCACTTGGCTTATCATATTGGCAAAAGAAGAAATTACGAAAACTTAGTGCACAAGAACTTGAAGAAAGGAACATGGCATGGGTTCCCAAAGGAAGTACTCAAAATAAGAATTATGTGCAAGCTTCCATTACAAGAAGTGCGGCAAAGGTGAAGAAGGAAAAGAGTGAAAACTATGAAGGACCAAGCCGAAGGTTTCAACATCTTCGGTCCACACATTACCCATATTCTTCAACTATGCCATTAACATCTATGCCATGGAATTCATCATCAGCTATGATTGGTTACCCTCACTGGGCTTATTTTAACCCATGGATGCAATATAATTTCTTACATAATGAAATGGTATTACCAAATCATCATATATTCGATTAGCTTAACTTTTGTTGCTAATCAAAGTGCCGATATATAACTATCGTCCTAGGCAAAGACATTGCCGATACACAATTATCGCCCTAAGAGTAAAAATAGACGATGGAGTGTTGACATCGTCCTTAGAACAAGCTATGTGCAAATTATTTTTCGGCATCCAAGTTTTGCCGAAAAACAGGGGGGCATGTGTTGACACCAGATTTTGGCACGGTCAATAACTTAATTAATATGACCTCAAATGGAGAAGTGATCTACATAAAAGAGTTGCGTATTGTCCATGTGAACATCTTTAAAGTTTGGGCCATCACCATCCAATCTCATCTCCAAGGCCGAAGTTGTGTTCGAAATACTAAGATTTTGTATTCAGAATATTAATCGGCTGAATATGCCACCAAGATTGCCTCATATGGAAAAACATACTACATCAATTGTCTTCCTCTCGTAGAAACGGTCGATTTTTATGTAAAAATCGTCTCAATCCGAGTTCTTATGCAAAAGTTAGAGCCATCCGAATGCAGCCCTGTCACGAGCCAGAAGTGGCGCGCACCATCAGCCACGTGTCTGATTGGTAGCGCGAATAACAACCGGTTTCACGTGAGCGATTTGACACTGAAGATGGCCTCAAATCGAAAAACGATAAACACGAAAGTTCTTCGTATCATCGAAATGCTCAAATTTTCTTTTTGGATCATCTTCATCCGAGGTTGTTTGTGGCCCGTGGGAGCTAAGAACCGAATTGATGTTCTAGACTTACCTAACTCCGAGTTCGGTTAATTTTGGAAAGATTTGGATGTGATTTGGAGTCCTTTTCTTGTACGGGAAGTCCATCCGCCTCTTATATACCTAAGGGGTGACGGCCGATTGAACAACACACAATCGATCAAATAATCTACCACTTTTTATCTTTTATATTTTCTCCTTAACCCTAGTTCTTCTTCTTCCTCGTTCTTCGTCTGTTCTTCTTGTTGCAGGGCGGCGGACCTCGAGGCCCTAGGGGCGATCAGGTCGACCTAGAGTAGCCCATAGCCGCCGTGCGCCCTGACTGGGTCCCTCCCAGACGTGTGGGGTTTCGGATCCTCAAAAGCACTCGTCGGATTGCTTGCATACCGCGCTTCCAGATGGGTCTCCTTTGACGTGAGCTGTGGTGCATCACCCTCGGCGTTGGAGGGACACGATGACGTGTTCGTGTGCAAACACTACTTAAACTTTGTCTCAAATTATTACAAACTTGGTGCATATGTGTGTGGAAGAGAACTATTTGAGTTAAGGCAGTAACTTGACATGTTGAATAATCAAGCTTTGCTCCAAAATCTGTTCATGTTGATATATGTAACCTGTTCTCATGGTTACTCAAGTTCATTGATGCATACCTTACAAGATGATAGGACATTTCAACTAGCTTGAAGCTGGGTTGCTTACTTGTTGCTAAAACATCCATTGTTACTTTGATCAAAAACATGGGTTGCCTGCGAGTACATTCAAAGTACTCATTGGCTTGCCACTGGTTATTTAATTGGCCAGGCATGGAAGAGCAGGAATTTGAAGTTCTTTAAAGACGAAGATGTTAACTAGGACGCTATCCAGTCAGAATGCCTATAGGGTTAAGGCAGATGGCATGGGTTCTACTTATCTACGAAGACTTCCACTACTTCAGTTTATTCGAAGTTCAGCTCGTGAGGCTTTATCTATGTAAGACTTGACCATAATGGTCATAATTTGTGTAAGATGGTATGTATGGATGTAAGACTCTTGTTGTTTAGCTTCTGTGTGTTCAGTGAGCATTGATCTCTGGGATCACTATACACGTGCATTCGGTGATCTCGACTTATGAGTCGGGGTCCCTACACCGGCACCAGGCAAAGATTCTCTGACTCAAGGCATACGTCGACATCAACGAGCTCTTCGCCAAGCTGGCCTAGTGCACCAATGGCTTCCTGGAAAGGGTCATGGCGAACGACACTGCGCCCACGTGCAAACTCCAGCACGTGACCGAGCCCCTCCTTGACACAGGGGTCTGCCGGGGGGACGCGAGGTGCCCCACTTATCCCTCGCAAGGGGCTGGTAGCCGGCGCTTCCACAGCCGCTTCATCGGCCCCAGCAGAGTGATCAAGTGATGCAGCTTCGACGCTCGAAGATGAAGCCAGCGTCGAGGGAGCCCATCTGCTAGCAAGGACTAGCGGGGGAGCCCTTGGCATACCTTCGACACCCCGGAAGCGACCTTGAAGCATGGACACAGAAGGCCCAGACCATCGGTCTCCCGATGGCGCACTCGCCTCGCGAGCCGTCCCCGTTCCTTGCACGGGTGCCTTGCGCGGGGAGCCCGAAGTTGGCAGCAAGCCAAGAGCCCGCAGGGGGCAAACCTCATTATCTTTCGCCTTCATGATTGGAGAGACCCTGAGGGGGCAGGGTCAGGAAAGAGCGCCGCTCATGAAGAACCACAAAGATAAGGCACTTACCCGTTCACTGCTATATACTTCCTCTGTTTCAGGGGTCGGAGACCGTTGCTATTGTAGCCCCACAACCCTTTCCTCTTGCGGAGTGCCTCGAGGTTCAGGCGAAGCGGGCTGAAGGCTGGGGCATGATTGTCGGTGTCAAAACTGGCAGATCTTGGGTAGGGGGGCCCAAGCTATGTGTTTAGAGGATCGATGGTAACAGGAGGCTGGGGACACGATGTTTACCCAGGTTCAGGCCCTCTCGATCGAGGTAATACCCTACTTCCTGCTATATTAATATGGATGAATATGAATACAAGAGTTGATCTACCTCGAGATCGTAACGGCTAAACCCTAAAGTCTAGCCTATGAGGATATTGTGATGTTGATGATCCCCCCTACAGACTAAACCCCCTCGCTTTTATACACGTCAGAGAGGACCTACGGTTACAATGGTGACTTGGGGAGGAAGTAATTGGTACATCCGGACTCTACGCTTGCCTTTCTACGTACATTGGAGTCCTGGCCGAATACGAGGGAGAGTCTTCTGCTTTTTCTTTACGTGGCCTATCAATACGGCCCAGCTTCAACGACCCGGATGCCTGAGGACCGCTGAATACATGACTCCCTCAGTAGCCCCTGGACTTGCCTTCAAGGACGAGATTGTGTCCGGCTTCATGTCTTCAATCTTGCAAGGTGAGTCCTCCTGGATGATAGTTCGTCTTCTTAAAATATTGTATTCCATTGATTCCTCGCCGCCGTCACCTCAGCTTCCACGTGTTCAACGAATGCGAACCGTCAGGGCAGTTTTACAAATACCCCCTTGACAGTGTAGGGAAGGCGCCTATATAAGAGAATAGATCCCAGCTGCCTCTCCATCCCATTCCATGCGGAAGAAACCCTAGTGCCTGCAAAAAATCTTCAAACATGGCTAGCGCCCCAAGCTCTTCCTCGCGCCCTCATAGCCCTCGTGCAGGACATTCGAAAAGCTGCTTTGTGTCCCATGCGCGTCTGAGGACACTTCAAGCACAGGGATATCACCCTCCAGAGGATCTAGTCCCCGTCCGGGCCGGACTAACTTCTACTAATAATCAAGCCCTGGCAGAGAGCTTTCCCATCCCCTCCGATGGAGAGCAGGTATGTTTTGTCCCCTTCCTTTTAAGAGGTGTAGGGTTCCCTGTCCACCCCTTCCTTAGGGGACTCCTAGAGTTCTCTGGTCTCCAACTGCACGATCTTATGTCGGGGTCTATCCTGCATATCCTGGGTCTTGTCGCTTTATGCGAACTGTTCTTGGGCTGCGAGCCTCACTTCGAGTTGTGGTGAAAGTTCTTTTGCCTTGTCCCTCGATCGGAAAAGGGGTCCATATTTTAAGTTGGGGGCGCCGAAGTATGGCGCATTGCCGGGACAAGCTATCTGCCCGGTACTCCGAAGAAGATATCCAAAGAGTGGCCTTCGGAATGGTTTTATATTGATGACGTTGCTCTTCCGGATCCAGTTCGGCGAGGCCTCCCCAAATATTCCAGTGCTCCGCCAAAGAAGCTTTTCAACTGGTGTGCCTGCAGTCCTTCGGAAGAAGAGAGAGTGGAGGTTAGCAGACTAGCTGGCAAGATCAAATTGCTCGCCAGTTCGGGGTTATCTATAATCGAAGTGATGGGCATTTCAATAAAGCGATGTGTGCAGCCTCTTCAAGCAAGGGGATTTCCAATGTGGCATTATAATGGCCTGGATGATGCCTCGCGCTGCTTACGCCCAGGTCCGAATGATCCTGCCGATCTAGCCGGTGCCCTGGAGGGTCTTTATAAAGGAGAAAAGCAAGACTTCATTCGTTTAACATGCCAAGAGGGTTTTTCTATGAACAATCCTCCTGACTTGGTAAGTCTCTCTCCTGAACGCCCACTTTTTTATTCGTTATGATGTTTTGACCGAACTGAGTTTGGTTTCTCCCAATAGGAGTGGAGGAAGGTGATCGAGGGGATTAACAGTCTCTCCCCAGAGCCAGAGGACCAATTTAAAAAATGCGGGCCCCGGATATGATAAAGATCTGGACATAGGCATAGAGCTAGAAGAGGGAGTCTTCTATCAAGCCTGCCGTGAGGGCACCCTGGTGGCTATCGTAGCCGATTGCCTAGGCCTCATCCCTTCTTCCCACGTAACTATCCCAGGACATATCTCATCAAAGAGGTGATTCCCAGTGCGCCTTACCCACCGTATGTTATCATACTGAACAGGGACGGCGCTCCTCACGTCGGACTGTGCCAAGACCTTCATCCCAGAGGGTGACGTCCGCGTCGGGTGAGGCCTCGAAGCGCAAGAGGACCACGAATGCCAGCGGACCTTCAAAGAGGTATGTTTGTTTTGACACTCATTGGGTGGTGAAGGAATACACGTCGGACTATTTCCGGGGATCATGCAGACCAAGATCCAGCCAATTCGGCATCCGGCCCGTTAAAGGTTAACGCGGATTCAATACCGGATTGTCCTCTCCAGGAGGATTCGGACAGAATGTTAGTTACTAATTCCGAAGTGGAGGTTGCGATGGTTCACAGGTGGCGGAAAGCAGCCATGCGTGACCCAGCCTTTTCCGAGGAGGCGTTTAGCGCCCTCAGTTCTGCAGATGCCTATATTCGAGCCGCTCAAGAAGGTCTCATTGGAGCCACTCACCGTCTTTCGAAAGATATGTGGGTAAGCTTACGGTTTGATGTTCCCATGCCAGTAGCCCCTGAGACTTAAAGCAGTTGGTACAACTGATTTGAGGATCGTTGTGTTTTTGTAGGTGCTTCAAGAAAAGAATAAGTCCTTATCCAAGGAGCTTGAAGAGTGTCAGACCGAGCTTACGAATGCCACCGCCGAATTGGAAAATTCGAAGGAATCCAAAAAGGATGTTGGTGGTAAGAACAATGGTGTCCGTATAGTATGATATTTGTGTCGATCACTATGTTGTTATGTACATACTAATTGTGATACAGATTTAAGTGCAACCGACCAACTGGAGAGGGAGCTAAGGGCTGCTTTGGCGGACAAGAAATTTGCCAAAGATGAAACAGTTGCTGCAAGCGCATATTGACACAAGCCATAGAAAAGAAGAACCAAGCGCATGATAAAAATATTAGGCTCGAACAGGAGCTAATGGACATAAGGGCCCAACTCTCAAGCGCCTTGGAAGAGAACTGGAGGCTAAAAGGCGGCATGTTCAATATGTCACTTATACCTAGCTCTCCTTATAGTCTCTTATTTTGAAAGTTTCTTATAAAACTTTTCCTGCATGTTTGTGAACTAGGCAGCCCGAAGGAGGAGTGTCCGGTTTTGAGGGTGACGTGCTACAAGAGCTTTCCAGAGTCCACAAGCGAGCTCGGAAGGCCATGAAGAGTATGGCCAGGGCTTTATGGCCGGGCGATTCGCCTACAGAAACTATCGACGACTTGGCGGACTTGTTCAAAGGGGCTCGACGCCGCTTCAAACTATGGAAAGCATCAGCATGTCGCATGGGTGCTCGAGAAGCCTGGGCCATGGTGAAGACGCGCTACACTCATCTTGATCCAAATCATATGGCCCGTGTGGGACCTCGAGGGTCCAATGGACGAGAAACTCCTCCGCATTTGGTATATGACCAAGTAGAGACAGCTGCCAAGCTTTCCCAACAGGAATGTAGACTAGACAGCCTTATAGAGGGAATAGAAAAAGAGTAGTCGTTTGATTCTATGTATTAATGTACTTTTACCATAAAATTTATCTCCGGCCGAATTTATAAAGAGTTTGTCATGGCCGACCATCTGCTTTAACCTCCATAAACCCAAAGGCTGGAGTACTTTCGAATACTATATATGTGGTAAACATGTGATATGTTCGGAAACCAGGCAATCCGGTGATAATTGCTTGAACAGAAGAACTGTGTTCGGGGAGTTATGTTATATTATTGTTTAACGTAAGAAACATCTTCCAGAGAGAATAGTTCTGTTAGGGGTTTCTTTCCTTGCGTCGGCGTGCATACAGATGCGGGCCTAGGCTTTTGATCCTGTGAAAAGGATTGTAGGATGCCATGTCATGTGGTAATTTAAAAGACGCTTTAAGATGCGGTATGTCGTGTATCCGCTGACCAATCATTCCCTTAAGAGCGCTAGCTTTCGGCTTCACCAAGTCTGAGGTACATGTCTGGATTACCCGGTTGTAACAATCGCAGAGGTGCTCCCTTTACGCCCTAGCCAAACAATCGGAAACGTAGGGGTAAGCATAGGAGCCAGGCAACCCAGCTTGGCCAGAACTCAAGTCATATTGGTGCATATAATGGCATGGAAAGGACTGTAAAAAACATGCGACATTTTAAGAAATAAGCCTTATTGGTAATCGACTTTGTTAAAGAAGCGCCCAGGTATATTTGAGGTAGTTACATTTGAAGATGTACTTATCATGTGGCAGTTCAGACGAGCCGAATACTTGCCAATGAGAGAAAAATGCAAAAAGAAAAGGAGAAAAAATAAAAGATAAAAGACAATACATAACTTGTAAGGAGGAAAAAATTGCTACCGAACTATCCATAAAATTGTCCGAGCCTAGCAGCATTCCACGGGTTTGGCTCAAGG
This sequence comes from Secale cereale, assembly GCA_902687465.1. NCBI lineage: Eukaryota > Viridiplantae > Streptophyta > Magnoliopsida > Poales > Poaceae > Secale > Secale cereale. Next base: position 329,915,441 of record LR738710.1, read on the forward strand.
CGGTTGTCCTGTGCATTGCGAAGGCGATAGGCTCCACCGGTGAGTACTTCGTCAATAATGAAGGGCCCCTCCCATTTTGGTTTGAGCTTGTCCTTTTTATTCTCCGGGAGCCGTAAAACGAGTTCGCCAACGTTGTATGTCTTGGCCCGCACTTCTCTGCTCTGGTATCGCCTGGCATGTTGTTGATAAAATGCGGAACGGGCTTGTGTTGTATTGCGCTCTTCTTCAAGTCTATCTAGGTCGTCCTGCCGATCTAGCTTGGCTTCTCTCTCCTGGTACATGCGCACTCGAGGTGAGTCATGAATAATGTCGCATGGCAGAATAGCCTCTGTACTGTACACCTTGAATAAAGGTGTGTATCCGGTCGTGCGATTAGGTGTTGCCCGCAGCCCCCAGAGTACGGAGTCAAGCTCTTCGACCCAGTGTTTATCAGACTCCCGTAGGGAGCGCACTAGTTGGGGTTTGATGCCGCTCATTATCAAACCATTGGCTCTTTCGACTTGACCGTTTGTTTGAGGATGGTATACAGAAGCATAGTAAAGTTTAATACCTAACTTTGCGCACCAGTTTTTTACCTCGCCAGCTGTGAAGTTGGTGCCATTATCAGTGATAATGTTGTGCGGGACACCGTAACGGTGTAGTATGCCGGATATAAAATCTATCACAGGCCCTGCCTCAGCTATTTTTACTGGCTTGGCTTCTATCCATTTAGTGAATTTATCTACCATTACTTGTAAGTATTTCTTTTTATGGCTTCCCCTTTAAGGGGTCCGACCATATCAAGCCCCCAGACCGCAAAGGGCCAAGTAATGGGGATTGTTCTCAGAGCGGTGGGAGGCATGTGACATTGATTTGCGAAAAGATGGCAGCCAACGCAGTGTTGGCCTAGGGTTTGGGCATCTGCTCGGGCAGTGGGCCAGAAAAAACTAGCTCGAAAAGCTTTGCCTACGAGCGCCCGAGCTGCGGCATGGTGGCCGCCCATTCCAGCGTGTATTTTAGTGATAATTTGCCTTCCCTCCACATCAGAGATGCACCTATGTAGAAAACCAGTAGTGCTTTTCTTATATAGTTCACCTTCGTGAATCTTATAGGCTTTAGAACGCTGGACTATGCGGCGGGCCTCATTTTGGTCATCGGGGAGTTCCTGGTTTTTAAGGTAAGCTAGGAAGGGCTCTGTCCAGGGGGCTATGACACCCATGATCTCGTGAGCCGAAGGAGTTATCTCCATATCTTGATCTCCGATGACGTCTCAATTAAGTTCGGTCGGGGGTGTATTCGGATCCGAATTCGTATCGACACTTGCGTCCGACCATGTTACTGATGGCTTAAATAGCCTTTCCACGAAGGTGTTAGGCGGGACGGGGTCACGCTTAGCGCCCATACGAGCGAGTACGTCAGCGGCCTGGTTATTGTCCCAGGCTACGTGATGGAATTCCAACCCCTCAAATTTGGCCAACATTTTCAATATAGCATTGCGATAAGCTGCCAATTTTGAATCCTTCGCATCAAAATCTCCATTAATTTGGGAGATAGCGAGGTTTGAGTCTCCGCGTACCTCGAGGCATTGTATGCCCATGGATACAGCTAGGCGGAGACCATGCAGTAGGGCCTCATATTCGGCCGCATTGTTTGAGTCCGTGTACATAATCTGTAAAATGTACCGGACTGTATCCCTAGTTGGTGATATCAATATTATGCTAGGCCCCAATCCGGCTAGCATTTTGGTTCCATCGAAGTACATTGTCCAGTGGGAGTATGAGTTGTACTCCTTAGGGAGTTCAGCTTCAGTCCATTCTGTGACAAAGTCAGCCAACACCTGGGCTTTAATAGTCTAGCGTGGCTTATAAGATATTTCAAATGGTAAGAGCTCGATGGCCCATTTGGCTATGCGTCGAGTGGCCTATTTATTGTTAATAATATCATTGAGTGGTACCTGGACGCCACTGTGATCGAACACTCTTGAAAGTAGTGTCGAAGTTTCCGAGATGACATGAAGACCGCATAGGCAATTTCCTGATAGTGGGGGTACCGTGATTTGCACGGTGTTAGAACCTCGTATACATAGTATATGGGTTTTTGAACGGGGAATTTATGTCCCTCTTCGGCTCGTTTGATGACAAGCACGACACTCATGACCTGGTGTGTGGCTGATATATACAGCATCATTGGTTCACCAATACCGGGGGCGGCTAGGATTGGGTTGCTCGTTAGTAGAGTTTTTATTTCTTCCAATCCAGTTATGGCCGCGACCGTACATTCAAAATTGTCAGTGCGTCGTAGCAATCTATAAAGTTGCAATGCTTTTTCTCTTAACCTGGAGATGAAGCGCCTTAACGCCGCTACGCAGCCTGCTAGTTTTTGCACTTGCTTGAGATTGGTTGATATTTTGAGCTCTGACAAGGCCCGGGTTTTAGCTGTGTTGGCTTCGATTCCTCTATGGGATACGATGAACCCTAATAGCTTTCCGGCTGAAACACCGAAAACACATTTTTCCAGATTGAGCCTTATGTCATATTCTCGAAGGTTGGCAAACGTAAGGCGGAGATCTTCCACCAAAGTATCGACGTGTTTGGTCTTAACGACTACGTCGTCAACATATGCCTCCACTGTTTTGCCAATTTGTTTTTCTAAACATGTTTGAATCATGCATTGATATGTGGCGCCAGTGTTTTTAAGTCCAAAGGGCATAGTGTTGAATCAGAAAGGACCGTACGGGGTGATAAATGCCATTGCGGCCTGATCGGATTCCTTCATCTTTATGTGATGGTATCCGAAGTAAGCATCAAGGAAGCACAATGAGTCATGTCCGGCCGTTGCATCGATAATTTGATCAATGCGGGGCAAAGGAAACGGATCCTTGGGACATGCCTTATTTAGGTATGTGAAGTCGACACAGAGGCGCCAGGATTTCTCCTTCTTCCGTACCATGAACGCACAGGCTAGCCAATTCGGGTGTTTGATTTCTCTGACGAACCCGGCTTCCAATAGCTTGGCTAGCTCTTCTCCCATTGCTTGTATTTTGGATTCAGAAGACCATCGCAGTGACTGCTTGACTGGTTTGAACCCTTTGATAATATTGAGGTTGTGTTCGGCCAGCCTGCGTGGGATTCCCGGCATATCTGAAGGGTGCCAGGCGAATATATCTCAATTTTCCCGAAGGAAGGCGCGTAACGCGCTGTCTACCATCGGATCCAGCTGTGCCTCGATAGATACTGTCTTATTAGGGTCCGTTGGGTGCACTTGGAATTTGATAATTTCATCTGCTGGCTTGAAAGAGGTAGACTTCGATATTTTGGCGAGGCTCACATCGTCCTTATCTACCTTTGATCGTAGGGTGGTTAATTCTTCGGCCGTGAGGGCTTCGGATAATGCCTCTAAGGCTAAGGATGCAGTCTTGTTCTCGGCGTGGAGTACTCTATCCGGATCACTTGTTAATGTGATCACTCCATGTGGGGACCCCGACTTGCAAGTCGAGATCACCGAATGCACGTGTACAGTGAAACCAGAGATCAATGCTCACTGAACACACAGAAGCTGAATAACAAGAGTCTTACATCCATACATATCGTCTTACACAAATTATGACCATTATGGTCAAGTCTTACGTAGATAAAGCCTCAAGGGATGAACAGTAAATAAACTCGAATAGCGGAAGTCTTCGTAGATAAGTAGAACACATGCCATCTGCCTTAACCATATAGGCATTCTGACTGGGAAAGCGTCCTAGTTCACATGTTCGTCTCCATAGAACTCTTCTTCAAATTCCTGCTCTTCCATGCCTCGCCAATTAAATAACCAGTGGCAAGCCAGTGAGTACTTTGAATGTACTCGCAAGCAATCCATGTTTTTGGAACAAGTATGACAAGGTATGATATAGCACTAAATAGGGTATGTTTGCAGAAAGCAAATTTGTGAGTGCAATGCCATGAACTACCTTTGTAGTGAAGCATGCATCATAAGAGAATAGGTTACAGATATCAACATAGCCAAGTTTTGATCTCTTTCATCTTGTCAAGTCTATCGACTTAATTCAAACGGTGCCTCACACACACACACACACACACACACACACACACACAAGGTTTCGCAAACATTGGACGTAGCCCAAGAGCGGTTACCCAACTGTCCTTAACCGTGGACACGACTATTCGAATAGTTTTACACTCTGCAGAGGTTGCACACTTTACCCACAAGATTCGGGGAACTTCCGTGTCATCCACGACTCGCGGTACCTCAAGTACCCGGGGTAAGCACCCGATCACTATCTTTCCTTAGACGACACTAATATGGAGTCCACTCGATTGGTAGAAACCCCTGTGCCCAACATTTCACATCTTAAGATTGTGCAGCCTCGCTCCCATATTCATCACGTACCACAAGCACGGGGTACCAACGGTGTGTCCGGTGCCCTGTAAAAACAGTCATGGCCGCCTATCCAAGCACGACCCCGTCCCAAGAGTGATCTCGTGTCACCCCCATCACTAGTAATGCGGGCACCATGCTAGTATCGGCCGAGGTAATCAATAATGCCCTTTCCCATATAAGGGTAGAGTGGTTCCGCATGTAAGTTTGGAATAACGGTCGCAACTTAAACCAATCCGTTTTGAAAACAACACACACACTTGACTCGGTACACCACTTCATCATCAAGTGGTTACCCAACTCATCATCTCCCACGGGCATAAGTGACACCCGACGGGGTTTTTGAAAAGTCTTTTGAAAGTACTATGCTTCCACCATCATGCATATTCCCGTCCCACTTGCATAGCCACTACCATAGCAACCTATCTACTCCCACCCGCATAACCCTCACAGGAATGTAGGGACATGCTTGATGCAAGTTTCAATAGGAAAGAAACAAGGTGACCCACACAAGTGGTCATCACCTCAACGTGATTCCGGTGCATTGAAAATAAGTGCTATATGACATGCGTAAAAAGGGGGTTTCATACACATGGTCAAAGGGCTGCTTGCCTTGGTTGGCTTGGTCTTCAAAGCCTTCAAGTCCTTCTCCTTCTTCTTCTTCAGCAACTTCGTCAAACACGGTATCTAATCGTCGGAAGAAAATAACGGAGAAATAAGACAATAATAAAAATAGAGAAGTCAAAGTGCTCAGAAAAATGTCAAGCTATTTTTATCAAATACTAGAAGAAAAACTAAGAAGGCAAAAATTCTTAGTTTTGGATTTGGAGTGACAGAATAGGGTGAATAGATTTTTGAACAGAGGTTTTATTGTTCTAATTTGAATTTAATTTGAACAGTACAGAAAAGGTTCATGAATATGTGTGAAAGATACATCATTAAATAGGTTGGAATATTAAAAGATTTTAGGAGTTGGAATAAATTAATTTGGATAATTATTTTATCATGTGGATTTATTTGAAAAATCCACAGAAAGAAAAAGAAAAAGGCCATTGTGCAACTAGGCCAGAATGGCCTCAGTGCACAGGCCCAGAGGGGTTTGGCCCGGGCGAGCCGTGCGGCATGCGCGCGCCAGGTTTAAACCTGACTGGCGGGGCCCAGCTGCCAGTGGGAGAGAGGGGAGTCCCTAACCCGCGTCCAGGTGGCCGGCGGGCTCATCGGCGGCGATGCAAGGCACGGCGGGGCGAGCGAAGGGCAGGGATGGACTCAGCACGGAGTCGCCGATCGGGTGGTGGTGGAGGTGGTTGCAGGAGCTGTCGGGGTTCGCCGGCGATGAGGATGCATGGCAGAGGGGCGTTGGGTGGTGGCTATTCTGGTCGTTTCCGACTGCAATAGAGAGGGAAAAGAGAGGGGAAAGGGTCAGTGGGTCTTTGTGGTGCCAGATCGAGTGAGAGTGGCGGCGGAGGAGGCGTATACCTCTGGATCGACGGTGACCCGAGGCGGCGGGGCTCCGGTCGATCCCGAGCACAGAAGCCCCTAGAGGGCTTGTGAGAGATGCGGGAGTGCTCTAGGAGGTGTGAGGGGGAGGCTGGTGCTGCTGGAGCGGCCTGGGGCTGGCTTATATAGTCGGGCGCCGGTCCACCGTGGACTTGTTTGCCGGCAAGGGCACGGGCGCGGCCAGAGGCCGTGAGGGCACTTGTGGGAGTGTCCCACCTATTTGTGGACGAGGTCCATGTCCAGGGAAGGGAAGGGAAGGAACGGGGAAAGCTCCAGAGGGCCCGCGCGTGTGAGGCTGAGGATTGGAGCTCGCGGGCAGCCGGCACGCGTGCGAGGGAGGCCATAGGAGGGAGAAGGAGGTGGGGGACACGGCCGTGGCGTGTCGCGGATGTCGTGGCGCCTCGGCTGGCGCGAGAGGGAGGGCCGAGGTGGCCGGAGGCGCCTGGCCAGGAGCGGCTATAGTGCCAGAGTGCACTGTAGCATGCTCCAGAGCGCGCATATGGCTGGCATGGTCATTCTTTATGCCTTGTGGTCGTGGCCACTAGTGTCTGGAAGCTAAGTGAGGCACTAAACAACAGGGAAATGGCATTGGATGCTCTGGAGGGCTTCTAGAAGGAGAGGGGGTTGAGAGAGAAGAGTGCAAGGGCTATCCAGAGACGTAAAATGGGGTTTTACCCCCCTCAATCATTGAGCTGAGGAGGAGAGGAAGTTCCTAGAGGTAGAAGGTGACAAGGGGAGGCTCTGGTAAAAAGCTAAGCTCATGGAGAACAAGGAAAGAGGTCAAAATAACAGTTTTGGAAAATTACCAGAAGGTGTTTGATGGTGTTTTAGGCAAGCAAATGGGTTTCATTTGGCATGAGACTCCACAGGATGAAATGGCACATATAATTAGGCCCTTCCACCAAATTAGAGCTCATTTGGGCAAAGTTGCCAATGCAACTTTTGTAAACCCTAGAAATCAACAAAATTGCTTTTATCAAGATCTAGTCATGCAAATCCATTCCCCTTGATGGACCACTTGGTGTAGTGTCATCATTTGGGCTTGTGAACATGTCCACAGAGTTTCGGGGCATTTGAAACAAGTTGGTAATGTAAAGTTGTTCAAATTTGAATCTGAACAGAAATGGTTTTGGGGCACTTTTGTGAACCAAAACAATTTGGATTGAGGTGAAACTTTGCAAAGTCCTCATATTATGAGTATGTGACTAGCTAGAATTTTCCTGGAATTTTCAGAGAATATTTCCTTTGTAAATATTTCAAAAGCTTGAAATATCCAGAAAGGGTTTTTGAAGGATTTGTTGAAACACTTATATATGGACAATATATGTCCTATGAGTCTCCCTAAATTTTCACAAATATTTTTGAAACATTAAAATAATTTTTACCTATTAAAGACCATTTCTGGCCTAAAGCAAAAGCCTTTAAATAAAATAGGAAAATAACTTTTAAAATTATACGTTTGTGGTTTATGGGAGACCTATACCTAATAGGATTCAAACATACCTTTTCAAAGATTTTTATCACCCTAAATCAAGTACTTGCACTGCAAATCTCAATTCAGGGGTTTTTGGGAAACTAATTTTTGAAAATACTATTTGGCCAAAATATTTTTGTAAGAATATACTATATTGTTCTATACACATGGTATGATCATGGGGCAGAAGTTTGGGGCAAGGAGATGAAGCATAGAAGGTGAGGCTATTTTGACTTTTAAAGAGCACATGAAATCAGAGAGAGAGAAATTCAATTCCAAATAAATGCCAAATGATGCAAAAAGTTTTTGTTGGTCCAAATTTTCATGCTTTATTAATGCAACAGCCATGTTACAAAATGCAGGGTGTGACAGACCTACCCCCCTTACAAGAATCTCGTCCCCGAGATTCCTAAACTAGGCTTTAAAAGTGATTAGGAAACTCGGATCTAAGGTAGTCTTCACATTCCCAGGTTGCTTCTTCTTCCGTGTGGTTGCTCGACTGGACCTTGAAGTACTTGATGGTGCGGCTTCTCGTTCGTCGTTCTGCTTCATCCAAAATGCAAATGGGCCTCTTGCGGTAGGTCAAATCAGACTGAAGGTCAATGGCTTGGTGATCGACATCCTTGTAGAGATCAGGCTTGTCCGGAACTTGGAGACACTTCCGGAGTTGTGACACGTGGAATACGTTGTGCACATCAGATAGTTCAGGTGGTAGTTCCAACTGGTAAGCCACCTCCCCTCGTCGGTCAGTGATCTTGAAGGGGCCAATAAATCTTGGTGAAAGTTTCCTCTTAACATGGAAATGCTTGGTTCCCTTCAGAGGAGTTACTCGCAGGTACACATGGTCTCCAACACGGAAACTCATGTCTCGGCGATGTGAATCGACGTAGCTCTTCTGTCTCGACTTGGCGGCCTTCAAACGTTCTCTGACTAGTTGGACTTGCTCTTCTGCTTCGCGGGGAACATCTGGTCCAAAGGCTAGCCTTTCTCCGGTCTATGACCAATTGAGGGGTGTGCGACACTTGCATCTGTACAACACCTCAAATGGTGCCATCTAAATGCTTGACGGATAAGTGTTGTTATAGGAGAACTCTGCAAAAGGGAGGCAGTCTTCCCACTTGGCTCCATATGCTAAGACACAGGCTCGGAGCATGTCTTCGAGTATTTGATTTACTCGCTCCGTCTGACCTCTGGTTTGTGGGTGAAAAGCGGTGCTGAATGACAACTTGGTTCCCAAGGCTTCTTGGAATCTTTTCCAGAACCTTGAAGTAAACTGAGTGCCTCGATCTGACACAATCTCTTTAGGAACACCATGGAGGCTCATGATTCGATCGATGTAGAGGCTGGCCAGCTGGTTCCCACTTTAGGTTGTTTTGGCAAGAATGAAATAGGCTACTTTGGTCAAATGGTCGACTATGACCCAGATGGAGTCATGTCCTTTATTCGACCTTGGTAATCCAGTGATGAAATCCATTCCGACTTTATCCCACTTCCACTCAGGAACCTTGAGTGGTTTGAGCAATCCAGCAGGACGCTGATATTCAGCCTTGACCCTTTGGCACACATCACATTTTGCAATATATGTGGCAATCTCTCTTTCCATCCCGTGCCACCAATATCTTTCCTTCAAGTCTTGATACATCTTGGTTCCTCCGGGGTGGATGGAATACGGAGTGTCGTGGGCTTCTTGCAGGATCAAATTCTTCAGCTCCATCTTGTTTGGTACGCAGATGCGGCCTTTGTACCAAACAATCCCGTGCTCGTCCACGGAGAATCCAGGGGCCTTGCCTAGCTTCATCTTCTTCTTGATGCCTTCAATGCTTGCGTGCCCATTTTGTGCTTCCTTGACTTCGTCCATCAGGGTTGGTTTGACTTCTAGATGGTCTAGAAATCCATGGGTAACCAATTCCAAGCTGAATTGTTCCAGCTCTTCAAACAGAGTTGGCTGCCTTCCTTTAATTATGGTATTTAGGGAGCAAGCCTTTCTGCTTAAGGCATCGGCTACCACGTTAGCCTTCCCGGGGTGGTATTGAACACTGAGGTCGTAATCCTTGATCAGTTCCAACCATCTTGGTTGCCTCATGTTCAATTCCTTTTGGGTGAAAATATACTTCAAACTTTTGTGGTCTGTGTATATCTCACACCACTTCCCTAGGAGGTAATGTCGCCATGTCTTCAAAGCATGAACCACTGCTGCTAAATCAAGATCGTGAGTAGCGTAGTTCTCTTCATGAGGTCATAGCTTCCTTGAAAGGTAAGCTATGACTCGTCCTCCCTACATCAGAACGCTTCCCAATCCGGTTCGAGAGGCATCACAATATATCACGAACTCCTTGTGAATGACAGGTGTTGCCAGAACTGGGGCGATGGTCAACCTCTTCTTGAGTTCTTGGAAGCTTTCTTCGCATTTTGGCGTCCATTCAAACTTCTTGTCCTTCTTTAGGAGCTTAGTCATTGGCTGGGCAATGCTGGAGAATCCTTCCACGAATTTTCGGTAATAGCCCGCAAGTCCGAGGAAGCTTCTGACTTCCTTGACGGTTGTTGGGGACTGCCATTGGGTCACAGCTTCGATCTTCGCGGGATCAGATGATAATCCTTCCTCGGTCAAGACATGACCCAAGAATCCAACTTTATGCAACCAAAACTCACATTTGCTGAATTTGGCGTATAGTTGGTGCTCTCGAAGCTTGTCTAGGACCATCCTCAAATGTTGCTCGTGCTCTTCTTCCGTCTTCGAGAAGACCAGAATGTCGTCAATGAAGACAACAACAAACTTGTCCAAATATTCCATGAAGACCTTATTCATGAGATACATGAAGTAAGCCGGGGCATTGGTTAATCCAAAGGACATGACTGTGCACTCGTACAGGCCATATCTGGTTACAAATGTCGTCTTCGGAATATCTTGGGGTCTGATCTTCAGCTGGTAGTACCCAGATATGAGGTCGATCTTGGAGAACACCTTGGCTCCGCTGAGTTGATCAAACCGGTCTTCAATCTAGGGAAGTGGATACTTGTTCTTGATTGTAACTTCATTGAGGGAATGGTAGTCAATGCATAAGCGGATGGTATCGTCCCTTTTTGCCACAAACAGAACAGGTGATCCCCAAGGGGAGGCACTAGGGCGGATAAATCCCTTCCTCAACTGCTCTTCCAGTTGCTTCTTCAACTCGGCTAATTCTTCTGTCCCCATTCTATAAGGCTTATTATAGATGGGTCCTACCCCGGGCATTAGCTCGATGACGAACTCAACGTCATGGTCAAGAGGCATTCCTGGTAGCTCATCCGGAAATACATCGGGATACTCGCATACTACTGGCACTTGCTCCAGTCCAACTTCAGACAGAAAGTTGACTTGAGCGGTTTGAGCAGAAGAGGAGTTGGAGGCAAACTTAACTTTGACTCCTTGGTCATTGGTCATAGTGACAATCCGATTGGCACAGTCTAACAAGCCTTGGTGCTTGCTGAGCCAATTCATGCCTAGGATCACATCCAAGCCATGTGACCTCAGGATGATAAGGTCTGCTAGGAAATCTACCGCGTTAATGATGATATCGACTCCCTTACAGCCTATCTTGGCTCTCATCTCTGCTCCGGGGGTTTGTACCACCATGGGGTTATTCAGGGGTGTAGGGGTCATGCCACTTTTTAATGCAAATCTTTGAGTGACAAATGAATGCGTGTCTCCAGAATCAAACAAGACAGTTGCAGGTGCTGAGTTGACAAGGAACGTACCCAGCACGACGTTCGGGTCTTCCTGGGCTTCTTCTGCAGGGACGTGATTCACACGCCCCTTTCCATTGTTCGGTGGGTTGCGAGGAGCTTGGTTCCTTGACGGCATCCCGCGGCCTTGTCCAGGGTTCTACACATTGGGGCATGGGGCATCGAGCTTCTTGTTGGGGCACACCTTAGAGATGTGTCCTGACTGACCACATCCAAAGCAAGTGACTTAGTTTGGGTTATTGATCTTGTTGCCACCACTGTTATTGGGGTTGAATGATGGCTTTGGGTTGGCATACTGCTGAGGCCGATAGTTGGTGCGAGGTGCAGGAGCTCTTGGCTGCGATAGGTTGGCCTGACCGGGGCTGGCTTCCACGGGCGAGGCTTTTGGTTACTGGAACTTCCCTTGCTGATCATCTTGCGCTTGCGAGTGTCTTCCAAAGCACGCCGGGTGATGTAGTCATTGACACGTTCCCGAAGGGAAGATACGACGTACATCCAAACACAACAAAAGCAAACACTAGATGGCTTCATATGAACCATACAAGGACTTGACTTCGCATAGTGGTTACACGACCTATCCTACCGTAGAGGTCACGAGCTAGCATATCCGAGTTGCGAATAATGCCTAAGTGGCGGAATGCTCGGTCGTGTATTCTGGCTCTTCTGGGTCTTCCTCCTTGTCTTCATCTGTCTGGGATCCCCTATCACTTGAGGGTGTAGGGGAGTGGAGGAGTTGGACACGGCGTTGTTTTGCCGGTGGTGCAGGAAAGAGCTTGCGAAACTCCCTCGTCGTCATACGACATCGCTGGGGTGGTTCTTCATCCTTGGAAGATACATCTCCTAAGAGCCTTCCGCCTCGATACACGATAGCGGGTTGCCCAGGAGGCGCACCTTCCTTCTTGATCCTATCCGTCTTCTCTTGTGCTTGCCGAAGAAGTTCCTTGGTCTTGTGGAGTTCTTCTTGGAGCTTCATCGATTCCGAGGCTAACTTTGTACCAAGCTGTCAGCACAAAGGCTGAAGTTGGTCTAGAATCGAAGTGGAAGTCCTTTCTTCAGTGGAGGGGCTCGTGCGCTGCTCTCATCTTCACCTTCCTTCCGGTAAGGCAAGAAGCGGGTTGTCATCTTGGCTGCCATCTCCGGAAGAAGTTCTCGGAGGCGGGTTAGTGCCTTGAGTGCAGCTGCCTCGACAGTGAGGGGTAGTGTTGCCATCTGTGGTCCCTCGAAGAACCAACTTGTGGGAGGATCGTTTGCCTTCACGATTACTTCCACATGGTACTCCACCTCGGTGTCGCTAACCCAATGCTCATGGTAGGTGAGGATGGGTGCTCGGTGAAAACTGACACTCCTGGAGGCTATCCTCGAGAAGCAAGGGGAACCTAGTGGTCAGGAGCTCTTCAGGTACAGCGGCCATCTACAAAGGTTGAATGGAAGGGGTTAATAAACTGATTATATCTCAGGTTTGGCAAGGTATAGAAAAGAAGAGAGGTTCAGAAGGTTTACGGAAAGGGTCTCATCCTAACTAACGCCCGTGCTAACTAAGGCTTCCTACAGTCAGGATGGTTCTGATACCAGCACTGTGGGGACCCCGACTTGCAAGTCGAGATCACCGAATGCACGTGTATTGTGATCCTAGAGATCAATGCTCACTGAACACACAGAAGCTGAATACCAAGAGTCTTACATCCATACATATCGTCTTACACAAATTATGACCATTATGGTCAAGTTTTACATAGATAAAGCCTCAAGGGCTGAACAGTAAATAAAATCAAATAGTGGAAGTCTTCGTAGATAAGTAGAACCCATGCCATCTGCCTTAACCCTACAGGCATTCTGACTGGGAAAGCATCCTAGTTCGCATGTTCGTCTCCATAGAACTCTTCTTCAAATTCCTGCTCTTTCATGCCTGGCCAATTAAATAACCAGTGGCAAGCCAATGAGTACTTTGAATGTACTCGCAAGCAACCCATGTTTTTGGAACAAGTATGACAAGGTATGATATAGCACTAAATAGGGTATGTTTGCAGAAAGAAAATTTGTGAGTGCAATGCCATGAACTACCTTTTTAGGGAAGCATGCATCATAAGACAATAGGTTACAGATATCAACATAGCCAAGTTTTGATCTCTTTCATCTTGTCAAGTCTTTCGACTTAATTCAAACGGTGCCTCCCACACACATACACACACACACAAGGTTTCGCAAACATTGGACATAGCCCAAGAGTGGTTACCTAATTGTCCTTAACCGTGGAAACGGCTATTCGAATAGTTTTACACTCTGCAGAGGTTGCACACTTTACCCACAAGATCCGTGGAATTTCTGTGTCATCCACGACCCGCGGTACCTCAAGTACCCGGGGTAAACACCCGATCACTATCTTTCCCTAGACGACACTAACATGGAGTCCACTCGATTGGCAGCAACCCCCGTGCCCAACATTTCACATCTTAAGATTGTGGAGCCTCGCTCCCATATTCATCACATACCACAAGCACGGGGTACCAACGGTGTGTCCGGTGCCGTGTAAAAACAGTCATGGCCGCCTATCCAAGCATGACCCCGTGCCAAGAGCGACCTCGTGTCACCCCCGTCACTAGTAATGCGGGCACCATGCACTTATCGGCCTAGGTAATCAATAATGCCCTTTCCCATATAAGGGTAGAGTGGTTGCGCATGTAAGGTTGGAATAACGGTCACAACTTAAACCAATCCATTTTGAAAACAACACACACACTTGCCTCGGTACACCACTTCGTCATCAAGTGGTTACCCAACTCATCATCTCCCCCAGGCATAAGTGACACCCGACGGGGTTTTTCAAAAGTCTTTTGAAAGTACTATGCTTGCACCATCATGCATATTCTCGTCCCACTTGCATAGCCACTACCATAAAAACCTATCTACTCCCACTCGCATAACCCTCATAGGAAGGTAGGGCCATGCTTGGTGAAAGTTTCAATAGGAAAGAAACAAGGTGACCCACAAAAGTGGTCATCACCTCAACGTGATTCCGGTGCATTGACAATAAGTGCTATATGACATGCGTAAAAAGGGGGTTTCGTAAACATGGTCAAAGGGCTACTTGCCTTGGTTGGCTTGGTCTTCAAAGACTTCAAGTCCTTCTCCTTCTTCTTCTTCAGCAACTTCATCAACACACGGTATCTAATCGTCGCAAGAAAATAACGGAGAAATAAGACAATAATAAAAACAGAAAAGTCAAAGTGCTCAGAAAAATGTCAACCTATTTTTATCAAATACTAGAAGAAAAACTAAGAAGGTAAAAATTCTTAGTTTTGGATTTGGAGTGAAAGAATAGGGTGAATGGATTTTTGAACAGAGGTTTTATTGTTCAAATTTGAATTTAATTTGAACAGTACAGAAAAGGATCATGGATATGTGCGAAAGTTACATCATTAAATATGTTGGAATATTAAAATATTTTAGGAGTTGGAATAAATTAATTTGGATAATTATTTTATCCTGTGGATTTATTTGAAAACTCCACAGAAAAGAAAAAGAAAAAGGCCACTGTGCAACTGGGCCAGAACGGCCTCAGTGCACAGGCCCAGAGGAGTTTCGGCCCAGGCAAGTCGAGCGGCGCGCACACGCGTGCTTAAACCTGACGGGCGGGGCCGAGCTGCCAGTGGGAGAGAGAGGAGGCGAGGGGGAAGGGAGGCTGACAGGCGGGGCCCGCCTATCATCCCTAACCCGCATCCACACGGTCGGCGGGCTCACCGACGACGATGCATGGCAAGGCGGGGCGAGCGGAGGGCACGGATGGACTCAGCGCGGAGGCACCGATCGGGTGGTGGTGGAGGTGGTTGCCGGAGCTGTCGGGTTCGCCGGCGACGAGGATACACGGCGGAGGGGCGTCGGGCGATGGCTGTTCCGGCCGTTTCCGACTGCAACAGAGAGGGAAAAGAGAGGGGAAAGGGTGAGTGGGTCTGTGTGGTGCCAGATCGAGTGAAAGTGGGGCGGAGGAGGCGTATACCTCTGGATCGACGGTGACCCGAGGCGGCGGGGCTCCGGTCGATCCCGAGCACAGAAGCCCCTAGACGGCTTGTGAGAGGTGCGGGGGTGCTCTAGGAGGTGTGAGGCGAGGCTGGTGCTGCTGGAGCGGCCTAGGGCTGGCTTATATAGCCGGGCGCCGGTCCACCATGGACTTGTGCACCGGCGAGGGCATGGGTGCGGCCAGAGGCCGTGAGAGCGCTTGTGGGAGTGTCCCGGCTGTTTGTGGACGAGGTCCACGTCCAGTGAAGGGAAGGGAAGGAGCGGGGAAAGCTCTAGAGGGCTCGCGCGTGTGAGGCCGAGGATTGGAGCTCGCGGGTGGCCGGCACGCGTGCGAGGGAGGCCATAGGAGGGAGAAGGAGGTGGGGGACACGGCCGTGGCGTGTCGCGGACGTCGAGGCGCCTCGGCTGGCGCGAGGGGGAGGGCCGGGGTGGCCGGAGGCTCCTGGCCAGGAGCGGCTACAGTGCCAGAGTGCACTGTAGCATGCTCCAAAGCACGTGTATGGCTGGCATTGGCATTATTTATGCCCTGTGGTCGTGGCCAATAGTGTGTGTAAGCTAAGGGAGGCAATAAACAACAGGGAAATGGCATTGGATGCTCTGGAGGGCTTCTAGAAGGAGAGGGGGTTGAGAGAGAAGAGTGCAAGGGGTTGTCCAGAGATGTAAAATGGGTTTTTACCCCCCCCCCCCCTTAATCATTGAGCTGAGGAGGAGAGGGAGTTCCTGGAGGTAGAAGGTGACTAGGGGAGGCTCTGGTAAAAATCTAAGCTCATGGAGAACAAGGAAAGAGGTGAAAATAACAGTTTTGGAAAATTACCAGAAGGTGTTTGATGGTGTTTTAGGCAAGCAAATGGGTTTCATTTGGCATGAGACTCCACAGGATGAAATGGCACATATAATTAGGCCCTTCCACCAAATTAGAGCTCATTTGGGCAAAGTTGCCAATGCAACTTTTGTAAACCCTAGAAATCAAGAAAATTGCTTTTATCAAGATCTAGTCATGCAAATCCATTCCCCTTGATGGACCACTTGGTGTAGTGTCATCATTTGGGGTTGTGAACATGTCCACAGAGTTTCGGGGCATTTGAAACAAGTTGGTAATGTAAAGTTGTTCAAATTTGAATCTAAACAGAAATGGTTTTGGGGCACTTTTGTGAACCAAAACAATTTGGATTGAGCTGAAACTTTGCAAAGTCCTCATATTATGAGTATGTGACTTGCTAGAATTTTCCTGGAATTTTTAGAGAATATTTCCTTCGTAAATACTTCAAAAGCTTGAAATATCCAGAAAGGGATTTTGAAGGATTTGTTGAAACTCTTATATATGGACAATATATGTCATATGAGTCTCCCTGAATTTTCACAAATATTTTTGAAACATTAAAATAATTTTTACCTATTAAAGGACATTTCTGGCCTAAAGAAAAAGCCTTTAAATAAAATAGGAAAATAACTTTTAAAATTATATTTTTGTGGCTTATGGGAGTCCTATACCTAATAGGATTCAAACACACCTTTTCAAAGATTTTTATCAACCTAAATCAAGTACTTGCACTGCAAATCTCAATTCAGGGGTTTTTGGAAAACTAATTTTTGAAAATACTATTTGGCCAAAATATTTTTGTAAGAATATACTATACTGTTCTATACACATGGTATGATCATTGGGCAGAAGTTTGGGCAAGGAGATGCAGCATAGAAGGTGAGGCTATGTTGACTTTTAAAGAGCACTTGAAATCAGAGAGAGAAAAATTCAATTCCAAATAAAAGCCAAATGATGCAACAAGTTTATGTTGGCCCAAATTTCATGCTTTATTAATGCAATAGCCATGTTACAAAATGCAGGGTGTAACACTCCATTGGGCCCTAGCATTTTAAGCTTCATGTACCCGTAGTGTGGTATATCTTGAAAGCGTGAGAAAGCGTCCCGTCCTAGAAAGGCGTGGTGTCCGCTATGAAAGGGAACAATGTGGAATAGTAGTTCCTTCGATCTGTAGTTATCGGATGTGCCGAATACAACATCGAGCTTAATGCTTCCCGAACACCGGGCTTCGCGGCTGGGTATAATTCCTCTAAAGGTTGTGTCGGTGTGCTCAATGCGGAATTTTTCGACCTGCATTTTTGCAAGCGTTTCCTTATATATGAGGTTGAGTCTGCTTCCTCCGTCCATAAGTACTTTAGCAAGGCTAAAGCCGCCTACTATTGGATCTAGTACAAAAGTTGTTGTTGCTCGGACCGGTCGGACTCGAGGTGTGTATTCGGCAGAAAAACTAATTGACGTGTCTCTCCATGGGCTTGCAGAGCTAATTTGATAGAGCTCGGCAGGTTCGCGATTTGCTCTATTGCGGCAGTTGTTTGAGGAGAACGTCTCGAAGACAGTGAAGATGCAAACGTCTCTTTCCCCTGATACTGCGGTGGCAATAATTACTGCACCGCTCTTTGCTACCTGCCGGAGTACCCAACATGCCCTAAGGCAGTGGTTTGGGATATTGTCCGGGGCTGCGCGTATTTGGCAAGGTTTATCGAGCAGTTCATCCAGTATGGACCTGCGCCCTGTAAAAGGTTTGTTCTTCTGGCCAATAGGCATATTATAGGATGACCTGCTAGGGTATGTCCATTTAGCCTTGACGGTGTGTTGTCCGAATAAGGACTGTTCTAGAGGTGTAGTCTCGGCTTTCCAAGTTTTTTCCATTGCGCAGTACTTTCGTACTAAATGCGACAGGTCTGTGAAACTCAGAACACGACGTTGGTTGAGGGCGTTCAAGACTCCCTCGTCCGTACAGTTACGGTGAAATAGAGAGACCGCCTCGTCGTCGCAACAGTCCGTGATCTTGTTTTTAACAAGCGGGAATCTGGCCCAGAAGTGGTTAACCGTTTCCTCGGGCTGCTACTGTATGTTCGCGAGATCATCTATGTCCGTAAATCTGGATTTACTTCGAGTGTTTTTCCCAAGGTGGGTGGGTGCAGAAAATTTTAAGTCCCGACCCAACGTGGTATTCGGGGTTTTGACAACCTCGGGTGTGGACGATCTGGGCTCTACAGGATCTGATCGTTCCGCGGGCCTGGCGTCAATCCCAGAGCTCGAAAAATACAGAGTGCCACCCGAAAGGGGTGTGTTCGGCTCGATGGGTTCGGAGATCCGAACTGTGACGGTCTCCGTCTCAAGAGGGGGAGTATCTTCGGCTCCGTCCTCGACTGCTACCACTAAATGGGTGATCGGGATGGGATTGATCTCATCCTGACCGGATTTAGGTCCGATCTGATCCGCCGGCGATGAAAGCCCCAGGGCGGCGATGCAATCCAGCAGCTCTATTAAGGGCGAGAGATCTGCCGAGGTCGCGTCATCGGAGTGGTCGGAGTTAACATAGGGGTGGTGCTCGATGACCAAAGGGAGTGCGGCCGGCCCTGAGGCCATGCGGGCCCATACGGTGAATCCGCCGAGCTGGAAAACCTGGCCAATGGCCAAGTTGTTTCCGAGGGTGATCCCGTCGCTAATGACGAGACGAGCCATCAATCGCTCATCGTGAACGCACAGCGGAGCTCGCAATGAAAGCACCACTGTCAGTGTCAAAACCTGCAGATCTCGTGTAGGGGGCCCAAGCTATGCGTTTAAAGGATCGATGGTAAGAGGAGCCCGGGGACACGATGTTTACCCAGGTTCAGGCCCTCTCGATCAAGGTAATACCCTACTTCCTGCTATATTAATATGGATGAATATTTAATGAATATGAATACAAGAGTTGATCTACCTCCAGATCGTAATGGCTAAACTCTAAAGTCTAGCCTATGAGGATATTGTGATGTCGATGCTCCCCCCTAAAGACTAAACCCTACGGCTTATATACACGCCAGAGAGGACGTAGGGTTACAAGGGTGACTTGGGGAGGAAGTAATTGGTACATCCGAACTCTACGTTTGCCTTCCTACGTACATAGGAGTCCTGACCGAATACGGGGGAGAGTCTTCTGCTTTTTCATTATGTGGCCCATCAATCGGCCTAGCTTCAACGACCGAGATGCATGAGGACCCCTGAATACAGGACTCCCTCAATGACCCTCAGCGGCTGGGAGGCATGTTGACACCTTGGAAGCATAAGTTTTGCCCTCAGGTGCGGCCTCCTCGGGAGCAACGGGCCGCGCCTACTCATTGGCAGCTACCTCAGGAGTGCACATGGGTGCTCCTGGAGGGGCTACCTCGAGAGTATAAGGAGACGTCTGCTCCCCATCAATCGCCTTGGGAGCCTCCGGCAGCGGTCGCCCCCTGCACCCACATTTGGGGCACGCGTCGCAGGATCAACAAGCACTGGAGTCACCAAGATAGGATTCTTGCGGGATCATCTAAGGTCCTCCGGACACAGCCCCCATTCGTCGAAAAGGTGCATTTGCCTCACGAAGATCTCATTGCTCGAACAGTTGTACAAGAGGCAGCCATCCTCTGGGAGTGCGGCAGGTGCTGGTTCGCCCGTCAGGAGCTCAAGCACCGTGCGCAACGTCTTGGAAGGAAGCGAAGGCACCTGGAGCCTCATGGGGTCCGCAGGTCCGGTAAAGGTCCACATCGGGCGGGAATGGCGCTGAAGCGGGGCGATGCGCCGCCTGACGAACTCCCTCACCACCATTTGAGTCGTCACCCTAGCCTTCTTCAATCCAGCCGACCTGGTCCAAACAAAGGCAATCGGCGATCGACAAGCTTCTCGTGGCCCCAGCCGGAGTTGGGTTCTGCTGGTCCTTGCGGGAGCTAATGAAGAAGGCTGAGCATGGCAGCTTCCACGAACACCCATTGTTTCCGGAAACACTTTGTGTCCGGGTGGAGCGCAAAGTCGATGTCCGAGACAGCAGTTGCCACCTTGGCCCGGAAGGCCACGCACCCCGAGCGTTGCTGGTCGTTGACCAGATGGAGCAAGAAGAAATGGCGATACAAGTCGATAGATGGGGTAATGCCCACCATGGCCTCACATGGGAAGGCGAAGGTGGCTAGAAGGATGATGGACGTAGGGTCCAGATGCAGTGCCTGGATCTGGTAATGCGAGAGTATGGCATTGAAGAAACTGGAGAAAGGAGGGACCAAGCCAGCCAGAAGAGCATGAAGATGGTAGGGGATCTCAGTGGCTTCCATATCCACCATGGACCAGGAGGTGGGCCAGAGTGTCATCGCCTTCCACTCATTGGAGTTGGCGGCGAGGGCCGGCCGGACCTTGGCCAATCCCTCCGTGTTGACCACCGTCCATCAATTGAACGCGGGCTCCACACCCGACCAGGTTTCAGCAGGAGCGCTGGCTTTCCCCTTCTTCTTCTTCGACCTAGGGGAGATTGGCGCGGCACTGAGTCTGGAAAAAAAGCCGCAAGCTCGCAAGTTTCAATGCGAAGGGGGAACCAAGTCTGAACACGGCGGTCAAGTCTGGCAAGGTCGTGCTAGTAACAGACGGTCGTCAAGTCAAGCGGTTGCCAACGCTGCATGGGGAAGTGGAGGCGGCCAACACTCGTCTAGCGCCATGCATCGATTGGGCCACATGCGGTTGGGGACCACGGCACTTCGCCCTTGTCCTTTTGGTTCGCCTCGAAGCCAGGCCCGAGCACACCTTGGCCCGGGGGCTACTATCGGCGTTCCGGGAACCAGGGTGCCCAGACTTGCCTGCCTGCGGCCCATGACGTGGCTCCTTCACCAGCCTGGTACAACCCATCTTCAACATCGACAGTCAAGACCTTCACGAGGGGCCAAGCCTCATGAGGCGTACGACGCCAAGACCGCCGGAAGGAGCAGTCTCACTAGCCAAGCTCCTGAGGAGCGGAGATCTCTATGCAAGCCCCCACCTCATAAGGGACGCAAGCCATGACGACCATGGCCAGGCAGGCGCTAGCGGGCGCAGGACATCAGGTTTCTTCTTTGGTGCAAAAGAGGCAAGCACATGCGCTGAGTCCCGAGGAATCAACCAAAGGTTTCCATTTCCATGCAACAAGACCAGGATCGCCAGGACGGTACGACGGAGATCATCACCGAGCCTAGCGTGGCATCAGGATCAGAAGCTTTGCAGACGAAGACCACCTTTCGTGAGGATAAGATGTACTAGTTGTCTCCCTTCAAATTTGGCCGTTATGGGATCCCTTCGAGCCTACATTTTGGAGGAAGAGGGCCAAGGCCACTATAAATATAGCTTAGACACCATCGTAGTGGGGGACAGATCAATTAGATCGACCAGCACCCACGCACCCAAGAACACACCTCCCTCGGTTGTTCCACCACTGTACTAGTTCTTCCTCATCCCACCTCGAGGCAATCAACCACATTGTAGGAGTATGGCCACTCACCGCTAGATGGCCTGAACCTAGGTAAACTGCCGTGTGTCATTTCCTTCTTGTTCATCACCTAGTTCGTAGAGACGACGAGTAGGCAGATAGGGAAAGTTGAGTTCTTCGCACACACCCCAATGTTCGAATCTTACAAGGGTTTTGCGGAGCCCTGAATTCAACAAAGTGCACTTTTTGAAAAATCTAGTTTTTTTTTTCAAAAAGCACAAACAAATTTTAAATTACACAACCAGTTTTTGAAGCATGCAGACACTTTTAAAATTATATAAGCAGATTTTAGGAAAAAAAACACGAACCAATAATTAAGTAGCATGCACGTGTAGAACTTGAATGCATGTACCTTTTTTAGCACAAAATAAAAGATCTCCGTGTCTATTTTTTTTTATTTTTGAATCAATCTATCTGTGCCTAATACTTCTTTCGTTTCTTTTTAGTCTGCATATAAGATTTAGTCAAAGTCAAGCAATGCAAAGTTTGACCAAATATATATCAAAATACATCAATATGCTATGAAAATTAATATCATGATGCATATAGTAATATTGATTTCATATTATGAATGTTGATATTTTATTCTATTTAGTTAGTTAAAGTTTATGAAGTTTGACTATAACCAAATCTTATATGCGGACTAAAAAGAAAGATGAGTACTAGCGGATTGGTGAGTACGTTCGTGCACACGTCGGTTGATAGCTTAAAAAAAGGCATCATATTCGGGCATGTACAATGGTTGATAAGATAATCTTATCTTAAGTTTTGCATGTAAATTAGATATGACAAAAAAGATGTCTACAATGAGTTATCTCTTAGCCTTATCTTTAATAATTAGTTGTTTCTAAAAACACGGTGAGACAAATTATGCTAAGAGATCATCTCTTGTCTTCTCTTAAATAAGAGAAGACAAGCCTTCTCTTATGATTTCTGTTTCCTCCACCTCATCACTTATCCTACGTGACACTCTTAAAATAGAATCATTGTACATGCCCTTCCCCGCTCAGCACCAACAGCTCTCAAATATTAAAGAAACGTATCTGTCCCCAAATCCTGATAACCAGGAGCTCCCCTCGGGACGTGCCGCCTCTGCGCCCACCGCGATGCCCCTTTTGCATCCCCACCCCGCTAGAGCTCCCGTTTGACATCTCTCTCTTTGAGACCCCCACAGATGCCGGCCATGGCCCCTCCAAGTCGACGCCAACCGCCACCACCGGCCTTGCACGAAGCTCGCGCCATCGGATCCGCGGCCTGCGCCGTCCCCATGCCTCCTAGATCCAGCAGGATCTGGTGTAGTTCACCACCACTCCCATCCCTGCACGCCAAGCCGACGGACGGCGCTAGGAGCCTGGCACCCCCGCGAGCTCCCCCAGCAGCGCTGTCACTTTTGCCACTGCCAATGCATTTTTCACGAAATCATCTGATCCGGTCGTCCCATATATTTTTTGACTGCAGTTCTGATAGAGGCGAGGGGCCCGATCTTTCGATGAGATGATAACTATCGATTTGGTGGAAACGACTTTGACGATCCGACTACAAACGTGCACGACGTTGCGCCTTAGCAATCGCTAAACCAATCTCCAGGGGTTACTGACAATGCCAGAAGCACGATCAGCCTGACCACGAAGGTCTATTCCTGCATGCAATCGAAGAACAAGCAAGAATATGATAAAGCAATCTGAATATTGCAAATATATATGAAGTATTGATAAAGGTGGGGATCCGTAAGCGGTCTTGGTCTGGTCGTTGGACACAAACGAAGTACACGAAGTTGCAATGGCTAACTTTTGACTAAACAAATCCCTAAGAAAAAGCTACTAGATGGATCTACTTATATAGGAGCAAGGGGTGGCGGCCAAGGAGGTGGAAGGACGTCCCAAGGCAGCCTAAAACAAACCCTAGGTCGTACAAGGCTCATGGGCCCATGTGGAGGTGATGCAACACCTTTGGACTTGTAGTTTGACTCGGATTCTGGTGCAGCGTCAGATTGTTTCGTCGATATCTCAACGCTCCGGGCGAATTTTAAGGTGAATCCAATTGGCTTGGAAAGTGCACGAAATCTAGTTTCCAACAAAAAAAGAAACACCCAATTCGGAGTCTGTATGAAGGAGTTCTTGCCGTTTTAAGTCAGGTATGTCTGTGCAGTCCGAATCTGGATGCTGAACGTGAGAGACTTGGACTATATCTTCTCTTGGCCCAAAAGTGACGTGAGAGAACTTTTTGAACAGCACCTAAACTTCTCTTTTTCCCTTATCTTCATATGTGGATTTTACAAATGTCCCATGCACCTGGAATTAGGCATGGCACAAAAGTCTGTGAAGTATTTTTGTTCTGGATGACATAAATAAATTGTTGCATAGTTTGCATTAGAAATCACCTCACAAATATACATGTATGCAATATTTTTGGTCGTATCCAAGGTAGTCATGTCCTCATCATCCTCCCTTTCTTGAAAATAAAGCCGTCCTCGGCGTTGCTTAATCTGAAATGTGGGTAAGAAAATAGACAAGGTGTACATGTTGTATATGTATATGTCATCCATTTTTACTTCCCTTAATTTTCGCACATATGACACATGTATAGATGAGTAACTTTCGTAGTTCATAAAATATAAAGCCAAGATATTATCACAAGAAGTGGAAGGCATGAAAATATTGCAACTCAATTTGCACATATAAGTGAAACTCTCAATCGTTACAATAGATTGGCAATGCTCATTAAACCATCCCAACCTTGATGAACCATCACCAAGATTAGAGGTCATATCAAAATGATTAAACATTGGCACAACTATTTTCACACGTATTTGATCCAAATCTGATTTATTCCCTGATTCAAATGGTTCTTTCGCATCAATAGTTAATTCAATTGGTTCACTCACAATTGTTTGATCACATGGCAAAGTCAAATCACGAACATATTCCTCTAAAATAGTTGGTGTGATCAAAGTAGTGGATAGCTCATCGCATGGTTCATTTAAATTGACATGGCATTCATCATACTCATGTGGAGGTGGAAGATCGGTACCTTTGTCATTACCTCTTATGATCAACTCAGATGATGTAAGCACGGTCGGTGGTGATGTGTCACATGGTGGAGGTGATGTAGTCCTCACAACAACGGATGTGTCTGTCATAGTACGCCTAGTAGTGGAAGGAACAACCGTATCATTTCTTGGAATGTGCACCTGGCGCTTTTTCTCCTTACGGACAATACGTCGTTTTATTTCCTGTTCAGCACTACAAGCAAGACGAAACAAATGGTCCATAGGATAACACTCTTCATGAATTAGTAACTCCTGAATATCACGATTTAATCCTACCCAAAATCTATCCATAAAATCATCTTCACTTTCTTGTAAAGAGGAATGCAACAAGGTAGTTTGTAAATCATCATAATATTTTGGTACGGTGTCACTACCTTGTTTTAAATGTTGCAACTTTGTAAGCATGTCACGAGTATAATAAGCAGGGACGAATGTATGTCGCATGGCAACTTTCAAATCAATCCAAGTAGTAGGTATATAATTAGGGTGTAACCGACAATATTCACTCCACCAAACTAAAGCATAACCAGTGAAAGAACCAACCGCAACCTTAATTTTTTTTACGTTCATCAAAACTATGGGAAGCAAATATATTATTGATGTTGAACTCCCATTCAATATATAAATCAGGTTTAAAACGACCATGAAAAGGTGGCATGGAAATAAGAACCTGTTTGTGCGCATTCTGATGTCTTTGTACCTCTTGTGATGGTGGTTGTATTTTCTGAGGTGATGACACGTCTCCCACGATCGATGAAGCCCAACTGACTCTTGAACCTGCCATGATTAGTAGAAACAAGAAACAAAATCCAAAAATAATGTTCCTATGAACTACTAGGATGTGGTGGTAAAGCGCTCACAGTAAAGCAAATATCAATATCTTATAAGTTCTTACCATGCAGCAGGTGGTGATAGGCAACCAGCGGTGTCAAATAACTCCAAAGATTGAGTAAAGCGATTGCCAGGTGAACATACGTAAACACGGTGTAGAAATATGTGGAGCTGGGTTGGCTTTATATATGGTAGCAAAAGATTAGCAATAATCAATTCAGAGATGCAATGTTGAATAAACGCTCAACGACGATACTGTGCTGGTCCTAGGCTAGACCGGACTAGAGACGCGAGCCTAGAACACTAATGATGTCACGGTGTAGCACAACTAGCATCAATAAAGGATACGAATTAGCTCTGGACAGCAAGATATAAGTGAAGATCACAACGGCAGTAAAGATAATGATGAAAACAACTGCCAAGCAGAATATACAACAACACTCTCTCCAACTTTCTTTTCCTTCTTTTTCTTTTTTCTTTTTTTCTAACACTTTTTTTTCTTTTTCTTTCTCTCCTCTTTTTTTTACTTTTTTTTCTCTGTCTTTTTTTTCTTTCTCCCTCTTTCCAAGACAAACTAGATAAGATGCAGATTGGATCAAGCAAAGATGCAAACGACTTCAACTATGATTGTGACAATGAACGATGGGTTGCACGAGATGGAAATTGATGGATGAGGTGGTGGACAGCGGAAGGGATAACGATGCAGCGGCGACGTGATTAATGTGAACAGAACTCGAAACTCTAACGAACTAGACACTAAGACCAGCAACTCGACACGGCGATGCAACCGATAATTCAATAATGCAAACAATGAAAAGAAAATTGCAATGGCTCAGACTGGCTTGGACAAAGGATGAATAGATCTAACTTTTTTTGTGGCTTTTCCTTGGACAATAGGTAAGAAAATAAATCTAATCTAGGAATAACTGGAAATTCTCACCGAGCAACCTGAAAACTGATACCACTTGATAGAGGCGAGGGGCCCGATCTTTCGATGAGATGATAACTATCGATTTGGTGGAAACGACTTTGACGATCCGACTACAAACGTGCACGACGTTGCGCCTTAGCAATCGCTAAACCAATCTCCAGGGGTTACTGACAATGCCAGAAGCACGATCAGCCTGACCACGAAGGTCTATTCCTGCATGCAATCGAAGAACAAGCAAGAATATGATAAAGCAATCTGAATATTGCAAATATATATGAAGTATTGATAAAGGTGGGGATCCGTAAGCGGTCTTGGTCTGGTCGTTGGACAAAAACGAAGTACACGAAGTTGCAATGGCTAACTTTTGACTAAACAAATCCCTAAGAAAAAGCTACTAGATGGATCTACTTATATAGGAGCAAGGGGTGGCGGCCAAGGAGGTGGAAGGACGTCCCAAGGCAGCCTAAAACAAACCCTAGGTTGTACAAGGCTCATGGGCCCAAGTGGAGGTGATGCAACACCTTTGGACTTGTAGTTTGACTCGGATTCTGGTGCAGCGTCAGATTGTTTCGTCGATATCTCAACGCTCCGGGCGAATTTTAAGGTGAATCCAATTGGGTTGGAAAGTGCACGAAATCAAGTTTCCAACAAAAAAAGAAACACCCAATTCGGAGTCCGTATGAAGGAGTTCTTGCCGTTTTAAGTCAGGTATGTCTGTGCAGTCCGAATCTGGATGCTGAACGTGAGAGACTTGGACTCTATTTTCTCTTGGCCCAAAAGTGACGTGAGAGAACTTTTTGAACAGCACCTAAACTTCTCTTTTTCCCTTATCTTCATATGTGGATTGTACAAATGTCCCATGCACCTGGAATTAGACATGGCACAAAAGTCTGTGAAGTATTTTTGTTATGGATGACATAAATAAATTGTTGCATAGTTTGCATTAGAAATCACCTCACAAATATACATGTATGCAATATTTTTGGTCATATCCAAGGTAGTCATGTCCTCATCAAGTTCTATTCTGACTCAGATCCACCACCCCTGGCCCTGGGGCGCGCCGTCGCTGGCCGGCTGCCCCAGCTCTACAGCCGCTGGTTTCAAGTTTCCCCTCCCCCCAGCTCTACCGCCACTTGAT
Organism: Secale cereale; assembly: GCA_902687465.1. Classification (NCBI taxonomy): domain Eukaryota; kingdom Viridiplantae; phylum Streptophyta; class Magnoliopsida; order Poales; family Poaceae; genus Secale; species Secale cereale. Next base: position 329,942,747 of record LR738710.1, read on the forward strand.
CCGCCACTCCCCTAGCTCGCAACTCACATGCCCGAACGGGAAATCCTATAACGGTCCATGAGGAGCTGGCAATGGCCGTGTGCGCTCGAGGCCGCCTTCGCTCCAGTACTCATGTAGTTCAACCGCGGATAACTTGTCGGGTTTCTTGCGCCTCTTCTGTTTCATTGTTCGTGATCTTCACCGATGTCTCGCCCTCTTTTCTTGGCTTGTTGATTATTGCAACTTTGAATGTATATAAATTGCTAAGATTTTTTGTAAAGTGGCAGGGTGATACTATTAATTACTCCCTCCGTTCTTAAGTATTTGTCTTTTTAAAGATTTCAACAAGTGACTACATACGAAACAAAATGAATGAATCTACATTCTAAAATATGTCTATATACATCCGTATATTATAACCATTTGAATTGTCTAGAAAGATAAATATTTCGGAACGGAGGGAGTTGAATCTATATTTTAGCATAGGCATACACAAACTCTATTTACCATACGGGAGGGGAGGGGGTCATATTTAGGGGGTAAGACCACTTTATTAAAGAGGAGCGGGTGATATGAGGTCGACTTTTGTAGCGGGACATAACAAAAATTCTGGCCCATTAGACTCCAACAGGGCGATCCAAACGAACGACGTTTTTTGTCTATTTGGGTCGGCCGCCCGCCCGACGTCCGTCCAGTTTTATATTTAGGTCGGCAGTGCGCCCAACGCGCCGACTCATATGTGCCGGCTAGCCGGCCCTATTTCAACAAATAGATCATTTTTGTATTGTTTCACACACAACTTTTGCATTCAAACATATAGTCAAATAAACATAGTTTTTTAACCGAATGAAATAGCATAGTTTTACAAGCTGAATAAAAGAAAAAAAATTGTCTCACATAGTTTTACAAGCCGAATAAAAAAGATATATCTATTGGTTGCCAACATGAACCCATATATGCTCAACCAAATCATTTTGCAGTTGCACGTGAGTTTTCCAATCACGCATGTCACGATGAAATTGGGTGAAATGTTCAAGCATTGCCGCTCCTCCATGCTCAAGGACAACATTCTCACCTTGAAACTGAAATCCTTGATCGTACAGACGTTCCGGGCGCTCATATTCTACAATAATATTGTGCATGATCACACAAGCAGTCATCACCTCTCATAGTTTCCGCGTGCTTCAAGTATTAGCAGGATACCGAACGATGCCCCATCGAGATTTCAAAACACCAAAGGCACGCTCGACGTCCTTCCTAGCACTCTCTTGCTCTTGCACAAATATTTTCCTCTTCTCTCCGACAGGGATGCGGATTGTCTTCACAATAGTGGTCCACTGAGGATAGATACCATCACCTAGGTAGTATCATTTGTCGTAGTTGTGATTGTTGATAGTAATGTGCACCAGTGGGCTGTTGCCTTCTGCAAGCCTAGCAAACACCGGTGAGCACTGAAGCACGTTGATATCATTGTGTGATCCTGCCATGCCAAAGAAAGAAAGAGTGCCAGATCTAGAGATCTTGAGACGTCATGGCCTCTAGTATGACAGTGCAAGTCCTAACATGGCCCTTATACTGCCCTTGCCAAGCAGAAGGGCAGTTCTTCCATTCCCAGTGCACGCATTCTATGCTGCCAAGCATCCCTGGGAAGCCCCTCCTGGCATTCACCGCCAACAAACGGGCTGTATCTTCAAGAGTCAGCTCTCTCATGTACTCAGGGCCAAACACAACAATAACAGCCTTGCAGAACTTATACCGGGAGTCTAGGCATGTAGACTCGTTCATACGAACGTACTTGTCAATGAGATCACAGGCACTCTGTATGCAAGCATTCAGATGGCGGCAGTGCATTTCTGATAAGAGGAGAAACCAATCTTTCTAACGCATCCTCTTTGCACTCGAAATAGTCGTCATAGCCGACCACCTCCTCTCCAATACGGTTGAAAAGATGCCTACTCATACGGAAACAACGGCGGAATTTCTCATGTTTGAACAAAAGATTTGTTGTATCAAATAGTCCTTCCAAAGAAGGAAATTCCTGCTCTCTCGGTTGCGATTCAACGCCGAAAGGTGGTGATGAGGACATCACTAACAAGGTTACACCCACAGCTCCAACTGACACATATACAGGACCAATTACTAGAGCTCGCGCACGCCAATTAAATTACCAGGTACTTTCGTTTCTTGGTAATGAATCTAATGTTCATGAGAATATGATGCTGCCTAAATTGGATACATTTGTCTTGCTTATCAATGAAGGGCCTAGCTTGGACAAGAAGGATGAACATTGGAGCAAGATCAAGCATGGATATGATGGCATGCGCAAGGGGAACAAGAATGGAGTTTCAATTGATGATTTCAGGACTTTGAAGCCACCACAATGAGTGCGAGAAGCCTTGGACGAAATATACAAGATGCCACTTCATAAATTTCGTCCAGAGGCTATTATAGGTGATGCGTCACCTTATTATTGGGCCAGGCCCATGTAATTTCGAAATACTTGAGTATAGGCTGTTTTTAGAGTCCGTATGTGTGGGGAAACAAGAGTTAGGGTTGGTTTCGGACCCCTCCACCAAGGGCCACGAAATTCCCCCCTCTTTCCCCCATATATACAGCCCTTAGGGCGTCGTTTAGACTTTCGGGTTTTGTATAGATTAAAGTTCGCCATAGCTGCAACTTCGCGTACTTCGTTTGTGTTCAACGACCAGACCAAGACGTCACAGAACCCCACTTGATCAATAAAGCTTTCCTCTTGAATTCGCAATATCCAGATTGCAATCTCAGTTTCTTGTGTGTTCTTCGTTTGCCTGCAGGAAACAGACCTTCGTGGTCAGGTTGATTGTGCTCCGGCGTGGTCAATAACCTCTCGGAGTTGGTTTAGCGATTGCTAAGGCGCGACGTCCTCGCACGTTCGTAGTCGTATCGTCAAAGTCGACTTCCTCCAAAACGATAGCCACCATCTCATCGAAAGACGGGACACCTTTGCCTCTATCAAGTGGTATCAGATTTCCAGGTTGCTCGGTGAGATTTTACAGTTTTTCGTAGATTAGATCGAGTCTGTTCTTCATACCTACAGTCCACGAAAAAGCCAAAAAAATTTAGGGTTAGTTCATCCCATCCGAACCAATCTGATCCTTTGCATAATCTTTTCTGTATTTGCTTTGTTGAATTTGCGGTTGCATCGTCGTGTCAACTTGCTGGTCTTAGCTTCTAGTTCTTTAGAGTTTCGAGTTCTGTTCACAGTTTGTCACGTCGCCGCCGCACCATATTCATCGCCGCTGCCATACCACCACTGCTGCCATATCCCACCACCACCACCACATACCACCACCGCTGCCATAACCTACAACCGCTGCCATATCCTACCACCATATATCCACCGCCAATCCGAGTTCTTTTCATATTAGGATTCTTCTCGAGATCCGTCTAGGTTTCGGATTTGTGTTTCCTTGCCTGCGTAGGTCTCGAAAAAAAAAGTCTGAATTTTTTTCCCTATCCTATTTTTTGGCTTTTCTGAGTCTTTTGAGACACGTGCCATCATACTGTTTTTTTACCGCACTTTTTCGTCGTCGCTGCCCTGATTCCGAAAAAAAAAATCGTCAAAAAAAATTTCGTGCCTATCATCTTAGTTTGACTTGGGAAGTGTTTTGAGACACTCGCCATTATAGTGATTTTCGGCCAAAAAAAAGCAGCGCAAAAAAAGAGCGCAAAAAAAAAGAGGCGGAAAAAAAATCAGAGTGTGCTTTCCCCTTTATTACGTGAAGCGCCGTGATTTTGTTAGTGTTCTAGGCTCGCGTCTCTAGTACGGTCTAGCCTAGGACCAGCACAGTATCGTCGTTGAGCGTTTATTCAACTTTGCATCTGTGAATTGATTATTGCTGACCACTTTTGCTACCATCTTATAAGCCTTCCCAGCTCCACATACATCTACGTCGTGCGTTTGACTCTCCCTGGTAATCGCTTTATCCAAGCTTTGAGAGTTTTGACTACCACAGTTGCCGATCACCACCTGCTGCTGGGTAAGAACTGGTAAGAATTTGAGATTTGCTTGTCGGATTTGTGACACCCGCCACCACCACCACTTATTAGTAGTCTGTAGGATCATATTCTTGTGTGTTTCTATTGCTGCTAACCATGCCAGGATCACAAGTCGACGAGACTGACTGGGAGAACTTGACGAACAAGGAGCTTCATGATAAGTTTCAGCAAATGATGAGTGTACAGGTGCAAGATGTGCTAAACACATTGGACGAGGCCATGGAGAAGATAGTTGGCATGGAGAAGACGTTTGACACAAAGCTCGATAACAAGTTTGCTGAATTGCTTGCGCGTTTTCCACCACCACCGGCTGCTGCAGCTGTCCCACCTCTTCAACAACAACAACAACAACAACAACAACAACAACAACGTCGCCTTCCGAATCAAGTGGGACGAGCACAGCGCGTTCCCCTTGAGACTGGTCAAGCTTCTGGTGCTGCTGTTGATGTTTCTGTAGCTCTTGCTGCTACTGCAGAGGTGGAGGACCATTACGAGGATGAGGTTGACCAAAATCAGAACTACGTGCAACAACTAGCACCACCACCACCAGGTCGTTCTCATGCATATCATCGCAACGGTAGGGCTGCACCACCACCTGAGGTACATGACCATCTTCCTAAACTGAAATTGAATATTCCACCATTTGAGGGTAGATATGTTCCTGATATATATCTTACTTGGGAGTTAGAAACTGAACAACGTTTTACATGTTTACATTATCCCAAGGAGAGACGTGTTCCCGCTGCTGGTTGTGCTTTCACTAGTTTTGCATGTGTTTGGTGGTCTGAACATTGTAGATTATATCCTATTCCAGCTACTTGGGCTGCTTTGAAAACTGCTATGCGTACTCGTTGGGTTCCACCATATTATCAACGTGAATTACTTCAAAAACTGCAGCGCTTAAGACAAGGAAAAAATTGTGTAGAAGAATATTATCAGCAATTACAAACTGGCCTGATTAGATGTGGTATTGTTGAGGAGAATGAAGCTATGCTTGCACGTTTATGGGTGGATTAAATAGAGAGATTCAGACCATTCTAGAGTATAAGGATTATACTAATATCACTCGTTTATTCCATCTTGCTTGTAAAGCTGAACGTGAAGTGCAGGATCGACAGGCATTGGCGCGGACTAACTTTTCTGCAGGTCGACCTTCATCATGGACACCGCGTGCATCCTCTACTTCCACACATTCTACTGCACCGACACCTCCATCAGCTGTTACCTCCAGCCGTGATACAAGGAAGCATGCACAACCACCATTATCTGCCAAGAGCACACCTATTGGGCCTGCACAGAGTTCTTCTTCTTCCATGGCATCAACAGGGCACACCAGTGATATTATTTGTCGTCGTTGTAAGGGAAGAGGACATTTTGCGAGAGATTGCAAATCTCAGCGTGTGATGATTGCTACTGACGATGGTGGATATGAATCCGCTAGTGACTATGATGAGAAGACTTTGGCTCTTATTACACATGAAGAACACGGCGGAGACGATTCTGATCATGAGATGCAATACATGGCTCCTGAAGATGCTGACAGGTATGAATGTTTAGTTGCTCAACGTGTTTTGAGTGTGCAGGTTACACAAGGTGAGCAAAATCAGAGGCATAATTTGTTCCATACAAAGGGAGTTGTGAAGGAACGTTCTGTTCGCATGATCATAGATGGAGGGAGTTGCAACAACTTGGCTAGCATGGAGATGGTGGAGAAGCTATCTCTCACCACAAGACCACATCCACATCCTTACTACATCCAATGGTTCAACAACAGCGGCAAGGTTAAGGTAACACGTACTGTTCGTGTGCATTTTAGTATCTCTACATATGCTGATTATGTTGATTGTGATGTGGTACCTATGCAAGCATGTTCCTTATTACTTGGTAGACCATGGCAATTTGATAAAAATTCTGTACACCATGGTAGAAACAATCAGTATACTCTTGTTCATAAGGATAAAAATATTACTTTGCTTCCTATGACTCCTGATTCCATTTTGAAAGATGATATTAATAGAGCTAATAAAGCAAAACAGGAGAAAAATAAGAGTGAAAATCAGATTGTGGCAAAAGAATTTGAGCAACAAATGAAGCCTAATAATAAACCATCTACTGTTGCTTCTGAAATTAAATTGAAAAGTGCATGTTTATTTGCCACCAAATCTGATATTGATGAGCTAGATTTTAGCAAATCTGTTTGCTATGGTTTTGTGTGCAAAGAGGCATTATTTTCATTCGAGGACGTGCCTTCCTCTTTGCCTCCTGCTGTCACTAACATTTTGCAGGAGTACGCCGACGTCTTTCCACAAGACGTTCCACCGGGATTACCACCTATTCGAGGGATTGAGCATCAGATTGACTTAATTCCCGGTGCATCGCTACCCAACCGCGCATCATACCGTACCAATCCAGAAGAGACGAAGGAGATTATGCGTCAAGTACAGGAGCTACTCGACAAAGGTTATATACGCGAATCCCTTAGTCCTTGTGCTGTTCCTATTATTCTAGTGCCGAAAAAGGATGGTACATTGCGTATGTGTGTTGATTGTAGAGGCATTAATAATATTAGTATTCGTTATCGTCATCCTATTCCTAGGCTAGATGATATGCTTGATGAATTGAGTGGCTCTACAATTTTCTCCAAAGTTGATTTGCGTAGTGGATACCATCAAATTCATATGAAATTGGGAGATGAATGGAAAACAGCATTTTAAAACTAAGTTTGGATTATATGAGTGGTTAGTCATGCCTTTTGGGTTAACTAATGCACCTAGTACTTTCATGAGATTAATGAATGAAGTTGTACGTGCTTTCATTGGACGATTTGGGGTAGTATACTTTGATGATATATTGATTTTTAGCAGATCTTTGGAGGAACATTTGGAACATTTACGTGCTGTTTTTATTGCTCTACGTGATGCACGTTTGTTTGGTAACCTTGGAAAGTGCACCTTTTGCACCGACCGAGTCTCTTTTCTTGGCTATGTTGTTACTCCACAGGGAATTGAGGTTGATAAAGCCAAGATTGAAGCTATTGTGAGTTGGCCGTAACCCAAAACGGTCACACACGTGAAGAGTTTCCTTGGCCTCGCTGGATTCTATCGGCGTTTTGTGAGAGATTTCAGCACCATTGCTGCACCTCTCAATGAGCTTACAAAGAAGGATGTGCCTTTTGTTTGGGGTACTGCACAGGAAGAAGCATTCACGGTATTGAAAGATAAGTTGACACATGCTCCTTTACTCCAACTTCCTGATTTTAATAAGACTTTTGAGTTTGAATGTGATGCTAGTGGAATTGGGTTAGGAGGTGTGTTATTACAAGATGGTAAACCTGTTGCATACTTTTCTGAAAAATTGAGTGGGCCTAGTCTGAATTATTCTACTTATGATAAGGAATTATATGCTCTTGTTCGGACTTTGGAAACATGGCAACATTATTTATGGCCCAAAGAATTTGTTATACATTCTGATCATGAATCTTTGAAGCACATTAAAAGTCAAGCAAAATTGCACCGTACACATGCTAAATGGGTTGAATTCATAGAGACTTTCCCTTATGTTATTAAACACAAGAAGGGAAAAGAAAATGTTATTGCTGATGCATTATCTCGTCGTTATACTATGCTTTCACAACTTGACTTTAAAATATTTGGTTTGGAGACCATCAAAGATCAATATGTGCATGATGCTGAATTTAAAGATGTATTGCAGAATTGCAAAGAAGGGAGAACATGGAACAAGTTCGTCGTTAATGATGGATTTGTGTTTCGTGCTAACAAGCTATGCATTCCAGCTAGCTCTGTTCGTCTTTTGTTGTTGCAGGAGGCGCATGGAGGAGGATTAATGGGACACTTTGGCGTGAAGAAGACGGAGGACGTACTTGCTACACATTTATTTTGGCCAAATATGCGACGAGATGTTGAGCGTTTTGTTGGTCGCTGCACTACATGTCAAAAAGCTAAGTCACGACTCAATCCTCATGGTTTATATATGCCTTTGCCTGTCCCTAGTGTTCCTTGGGAAGATATATCTATGGACTTTGTTTTGGGTTTACCTCGAACAAAGAAGGGGAGGGATAGCATATTTGTTGTCGTGGATAGGTTCTCGAAGATGGCACACTTTATACCATGTCATAAAAGCGATGATGCTGCTAATGTTGCTGATTTGTTCTTTCGTGAAATTATTCGCTTGCATGGTGTGCCAAATACTATTGTTTCAGATCGTGATACTAAATTTCTTAGCCACTTTTGGAGATGTTTATGGGCTATGTTGGGGACTAAACTGCTTTTTAGTACTACTTGTCACCCCCAAACTGATGGACAAACTGATGTAGTCAACAGAACTTTGTCTACTATGCTTAGGGCCGTTTTGAAGAATAATAAGAAAATGTGGGAAGAATGCTTGCCTCATATTGAATTTGCTTATAATCGTTCGTTGCATTCTACTACTAAGATGTGCCCTTTTGAAATTGTCTATGGTTTCCTACCTCGTGCACCTATTGATTTATTGCCTCTTCCATCTTCGGAGAAGGTTAATTTTGATGCTAAACAACGTGCTGAATTGATCTTAAAAATGCATGAGTTAACTAAGGAAAATATTGAGCGCATGAATGCTAAATATAAACTTGTTGGAGATAAGGGTAGAAAACGTGTTGTCTTTGCACCTGGAGATCTTGTTTGCTTACATTTGCGTAAAGATAGGTTTCCTAATTTGCACAAGTCAAAACTAATGCCACGTGCTGACGGTCATTTCAAGGTGTTAGAGAAAATAAATGATAATGCATATAAACTTGAGCTGCCTGCAGATTTTGGGGTTAGTCCCACATTTAACATTGCAGATTTGAAGCCTTACTTGGGTGAGGAAGATGAGCTTCCGTCGAGGACGACTTCAATTCAAGAAGGGGAGGATGATGAGGACATCACTAACAAGGTTACACCCACAGCTCCAACTGACACATATACAGGACCAATTACTAGAGCTCGCGCACGCCAATTAAATTACCAGGTACTTTCGTTTCTTGGTAATGAATCTAATGTTCATGACAATATGATGCTGCCTAAATTGGGTACATTTGTCTTGCTTACCAATGAAGGGCCTAGCTTGGACAAGAAGGATGAACATTGGAGCAAGATCAAGCATGGAGATGATGGCATGCGCAAGGGGAACAAGAATGTAGTTTCAATTGATGATTTCAGGACTTTGAAGCCACCATAATGAGTGCGAGAAGCCTTGGACGAAATATACAAGATGCCACTTCATAAATTTCGTCCAGAGGCTATTATAGGTGCTGCGTCACCTTATTATTGGGCCAGGCCCATGTAATTTCGAAATACTTGAGTATAGGTTGTTTTAGAGTCCGTATGTGTGGGGAAACAAGAGTTAGGGTTGGTTTCGGACCCCTCCACCAAGGGCCACGAAATTCCCCCCTCTTTCCCCCATATATACAGCCCTTAGGGCGTCGTTTAGACTTTGGGGTTTTGTTTAGATTAAAGTTCGCCATAGCTGCAACTTCGCGTACTTCGTTTGTGTTCAACGACCAGACCAAGACGTCACAGAACCCCACTTGACCAATAAAGCTTTCCTCTTGAATTCGCAATATCCAGATTGCAATCTCAGTTTCTTGCTTGTTCTTCGTTTGCCTGCAGAAAATAGACCTTCGTGGTCAGGTTGATCGTGCTCCGGCGTGGTCAATAACCTCTCGGAGTTGGTTTAGGGATTGCTAAGGCGCGACGTCCTCGCACGTTCGTAGTCGGATCGTCAAAGTCGACTTCCTCCAAAATGATAGCCACCATCTCATCAAAAGACGGGACACCTTTGCCTCTATCACTATAATGGCGAGTGTCAAATAGTCCTTCCAAAGAAGGAAATTCCTGCTCTCTCGGTTGTGATTCAACGCCGAAAGGTGGCCCGAAATGGAGCCACAAAAAGCCGTGCGCTGGCTATTCAGGTGGTGATGAACCAACACGGCAGCCAATATATCCTCGTCATCGGATGACGACTTGTCGGAGTCGCAAAGGAAATTGTGAGAAAGAACTCATCGGTGGAGTCCATTTTGTACCTTGGCAAACTGTCGAATAACTTGCGGGCGTCGACGAAGGAGACAGCTGGCTAAGGGAGTCGCGGCGCGCACGGACCAGCTAGCTGCCCTGCTGGTGTCCATCAAGCATGCCGGTGAGGATCTGGCCGGAGCGGCGAGGCGGTTTCTTGGTCGCGGTCGCGGCTGTGTCGAGGGGAGCGGGGGTGGAAGCTGCCGGTTCCCCGGTAGCAAGACGGCGGTGGCAGGGTGATGTGGGAGGTGGCAGCATTGCAGAGCGGATTTTGCGGCGCCAGCAACAGAGTAACAGGAAAAAATGGGCGTCGGCGTCGACGACGAATGAGCCGGGCTAATGTTTGCTGTTGGATGGGTAGAGGCCAATGTGCCACCAACCAGCGTTCCCGGTGGGAGGAGAAGGCGAGCGCGCGCGTCCGTCTCGTGTCAGCGCCGCCGCAAATCCGACTCAAAAATGGGCCGGGAATGGGTCGCCTGTGGACGAAAAACGTATGGGCGTCCGTTTGGGTCTGCGCTTTGGGCTGACTTTGATGTCCGCGCCGACCCAAACCGACGTCCGCGGACGAAATTGATCATCCCGTTGGAGGTTCACTTATGATAGCGGGTCGACTTTTTCTATAGCGGGCCATAACAAAAATTCTGGACCATTATGGTAGCAAGGACAACCTACGGACGGACTAAAATTATGCAGCGAAGACGATGGACCAAAAATAGATGAAATTACGGAGGTAATAAGTGGTAGCCATTTTATTAGTAGTCTCTTGTATATATACAGTATGTATAAGACAGGGAGACAGAGCCCATCCAATTCATCTTTTTAGGCAGGTACTAACGAGCAGGTTGTATTCCATGTATAATAATCAATCAACATTGTTCGTCCCGTGCTGCGGCCGCACCGTCAAAGCTCCCCAATGCGTCAGAGCCGAAGAAAAGAAAAACATCCGCGAAGAAGAAGGCGGCGGACGGCTCCGGCAGCTCGAAGAAGAAGAAGCTTGCAGGGCGGCGGACGGCTCCGGCATCTACCGAAGCGCCGGCGAGCTCAATAGTTGAGCCGGCGGCCGACGCGCACCACGTGCTCGACGAAATGCCCCCAAGGTGAAAAAAATTCCAACTTTTATTTTCTTGTTATTTGTTCAATGCATCATCATATAGATTTCTTTATATTTGCATTTGTAGTCTCAACGATGATGCATACGTGTCAACTATGGGTGTTGGGTCCAACAATTCGCATTGGTCTCAAACCAATGAAATCCATTTGGACGACTATGAGTTTGAGGTGGACGAGGAGGGTGAGGGCATTATCGAGGCACCGAAAGGAAGAGCGGGCAATTAGACCACCAATGATGACAAATTACTATGCAATACTTGGTTGCAAGTGTCGAGGGATCCATCCGTTGGAGGTGATCAAAGTAGAGATGCTTATTGGGGGCGAATGAAAGAACACTTTGATGCTCAGAACGTGAGTGGAATTGACTGCTCCGAGAGATCACTTCGGTCCCGATGGTCGACAATCAACTCGGATTGTCAAAAGTGGGCGGCTGCACAAAAGGCAGTTGACAAGCTTAACCCAAGTGGCACAAATGAGGATGATAGAGTAAGTGGCATCTCATACATGTTCATCATACTTGTTTTTGGTGTCCGAAGTGCTAACTTGTTTTGTTTTTCTTGTAGTACAACATTGCACAAAACTTGTTCAAAGAAGAGACAAGGACAATCAAGAAGGGGAAGATCAAGAAAGGAAAGATCTTTACCTTGCCTCATTGCTATGAAGTGTTGAAGGATGATGAGAAATGGAAGAAGCGCGAAGATTTGGATGATTTGCATTTGAGCAACAAACGCAAGCGCACAATTGAGTTGAATGATGATGAGGAGGAGGATGATGCATCAAGTGAGGACGACAAGAGAAGCCCCACACCCAACTTGGTTTCATACTCGAAACCAAAACGACCGGATGGGTGCAAGAAGGACAAAACCGAAAAGAAGAAGAGGAAAGGAGATGATGAGCTCACAAATGCTATGGAAGCTATTGTGAAGGCAAGAAAAGAAGCGAACGAGGTGAGAAAAATGGCAAGGAACCAGGATGCCGCGGCCGAGGAGAGGAGGTTGCCGGCCGAGGAGAGGAGGGTGGCCGCCGAGGAGAGGAAAGTGGCATTGGAGGAGAGGAAGGTGGGCATGGAGGAGCGAGCTAAGTTGTTGGAATGGGAAAAACACTTGTTCTTCTTGGACACATCTTTGTTCAATGAAGCGCAAATGGAATATGTCAACCTTGCCCGTGAAGAAGTCTTGATTCAAAAAAGAGCCATGATCCGCACAATGGGTGGCGGCATGGGTGGCGGTGGCCTCGGCGGCATGGGTGGCGGTGGCCTCGGCAGCATGGGAGGCATGGGCCTCGGCACCATGGGAGGCTTGGGTGGCTTCGGAGCCATGGGAGGCATGGGTGCACCTCCGACCGCCATGGGAGGCATGGGTGGCTTTCGAGCACCCTCCAACGCTATGGGAGGCATGGGTGGCTTTGGAGCACCCTCCAACGCTATGGGAGGCATGGGTGGCATGAGTTTTGCTTCTCTCATGGGAGGCATGGGTGCACCTCCGGCCGCCATGGGAGGCATGGGTGCACCTCCGGCCATGAGGAGTGGAATGTCTTTTGATGTGCCTCACACACATACCCATGAAAATGCCGTTGAAGAACTTGCCAAGACCGTCGGAGCTACACGTGATGCGGTGCGTGATGAAGTTAGGGAGGAAGATTCATCGGCGGAAGAAGAGGAAGAATCGTCGGCGGATGAAGAGGAAGAAGACGAGGAAGATGGTTGATGTGTTTATATGTCTTGAACTTTGTTGGATGAACTTGTATTTTGAACTTGGTTTGCATTTTGAACTTGGTTGGATGAACTTGTGGGCCTGACTTTTATTATTCATCAACTAGTTTGTGTTAAATTTCACATGTTCATTGCATTTTGATTGAATGTTTCAAACTATTTTGTGTCCAAATGCCATATTTGGCGCTGCTGTAGCAGCGCGCGCGCTGCTGGGGCGGAGCGCGCGCGCTGCATTTTAAAGCTGTTGCTGGAGCCAGCGCTGCGCGGCGCGGCAAACCAGCTGAAGCGCGCGCGGCAAATGCATTTTTTGGGCGCGGCGCGTAGCGCGGCTGTTGCAGATGCTCTAATAAACAAAGAAGCCATCCATCAAGCAAGATTCCACCAACACCAAAAAGATACTGATTTTAAATCTCAATCGTCAATCTTTGTGGTAAACACAAAATCAACAGATATAAAAGGATGACATATGGAGAACTATGAAACCTTCCATCCTTTATTATTAGGTATAGATTGACGTGATCAAACTCATCTGACTTTGGCGGCGTTCTGGGAACCAGGGTACCCAGACTTGCATGCCTGCGTCCCATGACGTGGCTCCCACGCCAGCCTGGTACGGCCCATCTTCAGCATTGGCACTCAAGACCCTCGCGGCGGGCCAAGCCTCGCGACGTGAACGACACCAAGACCTCCGGAGGGAGCAGCCCCGCTAGGCTGGCTCCTGAGGGGCGGAGAACTCTATGCGCGCCTTGCCTCGCGAGGATCAGATGACGCAAGCCCTGACGACTAAGGCCAGGCGGGCGCCAACGGGTGCAGGACGACCAGTTTCCTCTTTGGTGCTAAAGAAGCAAGTGCAGCCGTGGAGTCCTGAGGAATCAAGCAAAGGTTTCCATTTCCATGCAACAAGACCCGGATTGCCAGGACGGTAGAACGGAGGTCATCGTCGAGCCCACCGTGGCATCAGGATCAGATGCTTTGCAGGCGAAGACAACCTTTAGTCAGTAAAGATGTACTAGTTGTCTCCCTTAAAATTTGACTATTGTGGGATCCCTTCCCGCCTATATTTTAGGGGAACAGGACCAAGGTCACTGCAAATATAGGATAGCCACCACCGTAGGAGGGCATCGGATCCAAGATCCAATAGATCATTGAGACCTCCCCCTAGACACACACCATCAAGAACACACCTCGCGAGGTTGTTCGCCCACTGTACTAGTTCTTCCTCAGCCCACTGAGGGAGTCCTGGACTACGGGGTCCTCGGGCGTCCGAGCTACATCACGTGGGCTGGACTAATGGGCCATGAAGGTAAAAGATGGAAGACTCTCCCCCATGTCCGGATGGGACTCTCCTTTACGTGGAAGGCAAGCTTAGCATGCGGATATGAAGATTCCTTTCTCTGTAAACAGACTCTGTACAACCCTAACCCCCTCTGGTGTCTATATAAACTGGAGGGTTTAGTCCGTAGAGGCATTCATAATCATACAGACCAGATATCTAGGGTTTATTCATCTCGATCTCGAGGTAGATCAACTCTTGTAACCCCTATACTCATCAAAGTCAATCTAGGAGGAAGTAGGGTATTACCTCCTTCAAGAGGGCCCGAACCTGGGTAAACAAAGGGTCCCCTGCCTCCTGTTACCTTAGATCCTTAGACGCATAGATCGGGACCCCCTACCCGAGATCTGCCGGTTTTGACACCGACATTGGTGCTTTCATTAAGAGTTCCACTGTGCCATCGTCGAAAGGCTCGATGGCTTCATCGATCATTTACAACGACGCCACCAGGGAGGATATTTATTTCTCCCCGGCCAGATCTTTGTGTTCGGCCGCTTCACGCTGCGTGCCAACTCGCTTGGTCACTTGGAGTAGATTGACAGCTACGCCCCTGGTCACCAGATCAGTTTCGAAAATCTATACTATGTCACCGACATCCGAGGAGACTTGATGTTCCAAGGGTTTGCGGCTCCAACCATCGCTTCGGCCTTAGAACCAGAGCGCATCGCTCAGTCCGAAGACAAGAGTCTAGAGCCCGCCGGACTATCTATGGCCCTCAAGCCCAACACTGGAGAACCAGAGATGGTAGTGCCGCTGGCAGTTACCGCAAAGCCAAACTCCCCTCCGGACACTAGTTCCGAACTCTCGAAGTC
Organism: Secale cereale; assembly: GCA_902687465.1. Classification (NCBI taxonomy): domain Eukaryota; kingdom Viridiplantae; phylum Streptophyta; class Magnoliopsida; order Poales; family Poaceae; genus Secale; species Secale cereale. Next base: position 329,957,777 of record LR738710.1, read on the forward strand.
CGCGTCTTGTGAGCTCGGCCAAGGAATCTCGGTCCATATCCAAACCTCGCTCTTAAACGAGGCTCTAGATTTGATGTGATCCCTCGCCATTATGCCCAGCCCGGACTAGGGACTGAAAATAGGGAACTTTACTTCCCACCCACCACCCACGTCATAGCCACTGTCGAGGACCTAACCGACATGCTCGACTGCGCCTCCGAAGACTTCGACGATATAGACGACGATGCCCGAGAGAAGCAGGTCCCAAACCCGCTGTGTATCGGGCGCTGGACGGCCACTTCCTCATACAAGGTATACATGGTGGACACACCTAAAGAAGAAGACGGTGATAATAAGAAGGATCCAGTCGAGGAAGAACCTCCTGAGATACCGCCGAAACGTCAAAATCGGTGGCACTGCCCTAAATCATGCTGCGGAAAAGACAACGATATCGACACGAGAGAAAATGATACTCTAGAACACGCCGAAGAACAAGAAAACCCTGTCGAACTAACATCCGAACAGGATGATCGGGAGGAGGGGCAATCCAGCCCCGTTGAGAAAACAGGGAGCAAAAACTCGGAAGATAGTAATTATTTGACACTCTCTGAGGATGACGTGAGCCTCGGCGACGAAGACTTTACAGTACCAGAGGAACCTCGTGAACAAGAACGCTTTAAGCGCTGGTAATAGCCACGACAAGAAGCCTTAAAAAGAAACAGCAGCAGCTTCAAGCTGACCAAGAACTTCTTAACGACAGATGGACCGATGTCCTGGCAGCCAAAGAATACATCCTTGAACGCCCAACAAAGGGTTATCCTAAGCGCAAGCCGCTGTCCCAATTCAACGATGAAGCGTCGAAGGCCATACCACCCGCGCATAATGCGGCTGATGAACCAGACCGACCCCCACGCGTCCGGGACAGAACGACAACTCGAGCCGAATACCAGCCTGTACCCCTCGCCATAAAACAACAGCTCGGAGATACACATACAACCTACGACATGACCTGGAGAATAGAGCAGGCCAGACCAAATCCATTTATGGATCGTGGAGGCACGCACCGACACGAGAAGACGGTTACCAATCCTGGCGCGACAAACAAAACCATGCCCGGGCCACAAACCGAGTACGGACCTCATCTGAACTGTGCCACGATATAGCCTGATACAGAGGTGCCGCACACCCTCTATGCTTCACCGATGATGTAATGGAGCACCAGTTCCCAGAAGGGTTTAAACCCGTGAACATCAAATCATACGATGGCACAACAAATCTCGCAATATGGATTGAAGATTTTCTTCTTCACATTCAGATGGCTCGTGGTGACGATCTACACTGTCGGATCTTGGGTTCCGGCAAAACCCTTGAGGTTCGAACTCTGGGGTGCGCACGGAGATCTCTCCTTCCGCCCTAGCTCGTCTACTCACTGATCCCTAGGCCTAGCTCGTCAGATCTGAAGAACAAGGGACACAAGGTTTATACTGGTTCGGGCCACTGTTGCGGTGTATTACCCTAATCCAGTGTGGTGTGGTGGATTGCCTTGTAGGCTGAGGAAGAACTAGTAGATGGATGAACTGCCTCCTGAGGAGAGGGGTTCTTCTGCTTGAGTGAGCTTGTGGTGTGTGGCCTTCTATCTGATCAACTCCAGGTGAGATGATCCCAATGGTGGTGGCTAGTCCTATTTATAGTGGCCAGAGTCCTCTTCCCAAATATTAAGTGGGAAGGGATCCCACAACGGCCAAATTTGAAGGGGGATAGCTAGTACAAGCCATCCTAACAAAAGGTGGTCTTCGCTTGTGAAAGGCTCTCATGGTGACGCCGCCGTGGGCTCCGCGGTGACCGTCGCTCTGCCGTCCTGCTGGTCTTGGTCTTGTTGCACCGATATGGAAACCTTTGCCTGACGCCTCGGGACTCCTCTCCTGTACCTACTCCTTTAGCACCAAAGAGGAAACTGGCACTCTGCGCCCGCTAGCGCCCGCCTGGCCTTGGTCGTCACTGCTCAAGTCATGAGGACCTCGCGAGGTACCCCTTGCCTTGATATCTCTGATCCTCATGAGCTGGCCTAGCGAGGCCGCCCCACAGGATGTCTTGCGTCGTCCGCCTCGCGAGGCTCGGCCCCTCGTGAGGGTCTTGAGTGGTTGCTGAAGATGTTGGGCCGTACCAGGCCGCCTGATGAGCCACGCCCTAGGCAAGTCTAGGTACCCCCGTTCCCAGAACACCGACAGTAGCCCCCGGGCCCATGGTGCGCTCGGGCTTGGCTTCGCGGCGAAGCCAAGGGTCAAGTGCGGAGCGCCACGGGCCCCAAAAGCCTACGGCCTTGACTGACGTGCGACGATTGACGGGATGTGGGCGTCTCCACTTCCCCATACAGCCTCGATTCTCGCCCGGACTGACGGCCACTGCTATTTGCTCGGCTCCGCCTCCCTTGTTAGTGGCTATCCCTGCGGTTTCCTCGTCTTCTAGATCCCCTCCCCTGGCTTGATTCAACACCAACTTCTTCCGTCATCATGGCCTCCAGTCGAGAGAAGGAAGAGGGGGTGGAGCCTTGCGCCTTGGCACCCTCACCGCCGGCCTTCAGACCCGCCACCGAGCGGTCGATGGTGATCAACAAAGAGATGATGGATAAGGTGCGCTGGGCACTCGCCGCCGATTCCAATTAGCGGGGGGCGACGGTGGCTTGGCCCGCTTCCCGCGCCAAGACCGGCAGGTCGGCCACCGAGGTCCCCCTCCACCTTCACGCCCTTTGGGCTGGCCTGATCCCTCCCTTCTCCGATTCCTTCAACGCGGTGCTCTCGCACTACCAGATCAGTGCGCTGCATCTTGATCCTCAATCCATCGTCCTCCTTGTTGTTTTCGCCTTTGTCTACGAAGCCATGGTGGGCATTGCTCCCTCCGTGGCCTTGCTCTGTCACTTCTTCTCGTTCCATCTGACGGATGCGCTCCAGTGCTCCGGATGCGTGTCTTTCCAGGCCATCGCAGCGACGGCCGGCTTGGGCATCGACTTCGATCTTGCGACGATTATTGGCGGCTTCAGGAAGTGGTGGGTGTTCGTCGATGTTGGGGTGTGTAGCCCCCTGCTGCACCCACCATGGATTCCGGCCGCTCCGATCTCCGGCTGGAACCACGTGAGGCTCGTCGACCAGAGGCTGGCTCCTGCTTGGCTCTGGATGGCCAGGCTGTAGAGGCTTGGAGTGACGGCGCCCATGGTGGCGATGGAGTTCATCAGGCGCCGCATCGCCCCGCTTCAGCGCTACTCTCGGCTGATGTGGGCATTCTCCGACCAGGGGACCGCATGAGGCTCCAAGCATCTGCCCTCCCCCGCGAGGTACGACGCGCGGTGCTGGAGGTCCTGACGGGCGATCCGACGCCAGCCCGCCTGCTGGAGGAGGGTTGCCTCCTGTATTGCTGCTCAAACAAGGTGGAGTTCGTGAGGCAGATGCCTTCCTTTGACGAATGGGGGCTTCGTCCGCTCGGCCTCATTGGGTCTCGTGAGAACCCTGTCTGCGTGGCTCCCTTGCCTGCCGCTTTTGAGGTGATCGTCCCAGAAGCGGGCGCGGGGGGACGATCGCTGCTGAGTGCTGGTGGCGCTGCTACTTACGTGCTGGCGTCTCCTAAGGTTCCTGAAGCGCCGCCCTCAGGGGCTCAGGAGAGTCGCCCAGAAGGGGCGGCTGAGGTGCAACTGCTGCCTGATGCTCCCGAGGCCGAAGCTCCCGTGACCTCTTCGCATTGTCCCGAGGCGGGGGCAGGGGGCCCCGCCAGACCTAGCGCTTCTGGGGGCGCCTCCTCTGGAGATGCCCCAGTTGTGCTTGATGTTGCCGATCACTTCCGGGGCTTCGGCTGGCTCCGGCCGAACTTTGAAGCTCTCCGCAAGAGGAGGAGGTCACCAAGCTGTAGTGACGTCGCCTTCGGGCCATTGAAGCTGAGGAAGTACATCGCCATAGACGAGTGAGTAGCTTATCTTTGCGACTTCTTGTGTGCTGCCTTCCTTCCTGACCGTGATTCCTCAGGGCCCCTCCTGCCAAGGCGACGACATCTTCTGAGAAGCTGGCCCCTGTGGCCCCGAGCTCTTCGTCAGCCCAGAGCGCCCTTAGTCGATGCGCCACCTCTAGCGCGACTGCGCGAGGCCATCCACGAGGTCGGATGCGCCGGCCTGGCACCTCGACCCCGTGATCTTGCCGTTCCTTCTTCGCGGCTCCGCCTGGGGACCGGGGGCATGCCGAGGGCTCCCCCCATGGTCGTCGAATGTAGTGGGCCGCCCTGGCCCTGGCGTCTTCTTCGAGTGGCGGGTCCCAGCCCCACCGGGCCCCAGCCGAGGCCCGAGAGATGACTAGGGCGGAGGAGACCCTGGTCCCGCCTCCGGGGGAAGACGAGTCTCCTCAGGCTTCTTCAACGGCTCTTAGCACCGAGGAGGGCCTTGGCCTCCTGCTTGAGTCAGCGTGCAGGCACGGAGCCGCCCGCAGCAAGCTTCTCCAGGAGGCGATGAATGCATTGGGCCGACTTGGGGAAGAGCTTGAGGGAGTTGACGCCTGTCTTGAGGCTGAAGGCCTTCAACTGATGGACGAGTGGCTCCGACTAGGGGTGGCCATTAACCTCGTGCACCTCCAGCACAAGGGCGCCAACGCAAAGGCTGATGCGTCCCTGGCAGCCTCACGAGAGGCCTGTGCACAAGCCCTGGAGGAGGCTAGGGAAGCCGACCTCCGCCGCGAGGCTGCAGAGAGGCGCATACTAGAGCTTCAGGTTCTGAATGCCGACTTAGAGGAGTGATCTGATGCGCGCATGGCCGCCCTGGCGTCGATGAGGGGGAAGCCCTCCGAAGAGGCAAAGATCTTGCGGTGTGAGGAGGCGCTGATGCTAGAAGCCACGGACCGAAGCCTTGAGCTTGAGCGGCTGGAGGCGAGGGAGAACAGCAAGACCCTACCCGAGGATGCTATCTCCGCACGCGAGGCTAGAGTCCAGGAGGAAATTCATCAATACCAGCCTTAGATTCTCGGTATGATCTTCCTTGTTCTTGGATTAAATGAGTATATCATCGAGGTATACCACGACGAATTTATCCAAGTACTCCATGAATGTAGAATTGATTAGCCGGGATAAAGTGGCTGGGGCATTGGTTAACCCGAAGGACATGACGGTGTACTCGTATTGACCATAACGAGTAACAAAGGCCGTCTTGGGAATGTCCCCGTTCTTGATTTTGATTTGATGGTAGCCCAACCTCAATCCATTTTGGAAAAGACTGAGGATCCAGCGAGATGATCATACAGGTCGTTGATCCTGGGGAGCGGATACTTGTTCTTTATGGTGACCAGATTGACAGGTCAATAATCTACAACCAACCATTCCGTTCCATCCTTCTTCTTGACGAAGAGGACGGGACAAGCCCAAGGGAAAGAACTAGGACGGATGAAACCCTTTTTCAAAGACTCATCGAGTTGTTTCTTAAGATCAGCTAGTTCTAGGGGTGCCATCTTATAGGGTCTTCTAGAGATTGGGACAGTTCCTGGAACAAGATCTATCACGAACTCGACATGTCTGTCAGGTGGAACACCTGGTAGTTCTTCTGGAAAGACATCCGGAAAGTCACGGACTACCGGAATATCTTCGAGTTCTGGTAGAGGGTTGGCATTAAGAGAGTAGAGTTGACGCTCAGCCTTTCGGGCCAAGACATTGACTGTCTTGCCGGATGGGTGTGTAAGTTGAACAGTCCGAGTGTAGCAATCAATATTGGCGTAATGAGCTATCATCCAGTCCATACCCAATATGATGTTTATGTCCGAGGACTTGAGAGCTATTAGTGATGCAAGGAAAACAAGTCTATCGACAAGAATTTCATTCCCATGGCTTACTCTAGAGGTTTGCCATCTAGAGCCGGGAGTTTGAATTTCCATGGTGGTGGGCATGTCACAAAAAGCCATGTTGTGCATTCGAGCATAGCTCTCAGATATGAACGAATGAGATGATCCAGTATCGAAAAGAACAGATGCCGGATGGCAGTTAACGAGAAGCGTACCAAGGACGACGTTAGGATCCTCATAAGCTTCCTCAGCAGAGACATAGTTGGTATGACCACGTGCAGTGGGGATTGGCTTGACATAGTTCACCTTGCCTATTGGCTTACCACGTCCAACGGACCTTCCTGGCTGGTTCTGAGGACACTCACGCATGTGGTGCCCTGGTTCTCTTCACTTGAAGCATGTCACAGTGCCAGTGCGTGGAGCAAAGTTGGTAGGTGGTCCTGCATAAGTCTTGGCAGGTGCATACTGTTGGGTTGGGCGAGGCGCCTCATAGGATGGCCTCGGAGTGAACCTGGGTGGCAGAGCAGTGTTAGGAACCCAGACACGGCGCTTGTGAGAGCCAGAGCCGGATGAGGAACCAAAGTCACGAGGATGCTTGCGTGTGGCTTCGAAATCAGTCTGGCCCGTCTCAGCTTTGATGGCTTTGTTCACCAACTTCTGGAAGGAGGTGCACTCGTGCAGACGCAGATCTCGGCGAAGTTCAGGGTTGAGTCCCTTGCGGAACCTCGCCTGCTTCTTGGCATCGGTGGACACTTCCTCGGGAGCATAGCGTGCCAAGTTGCCAAACTCGCGACTATAGCCATCCACGGTTAGCCGGCCCTGGGTGAAATTGCGGAGTTCCTCCCGCTTGCGATCCATGAGACCTTCCGGAATGTGATGTTCACGGAATGCCTCATTGAACTCTGCCCAAGTAGTGAGTTGGCCAGCAGGACTCATAGCTTCAAAGTTTTCCCACCAGAGGCTGGCAGGGCCCTCAAGATGGTAGGCAGCGTAAGTAACCTTGTCAGCTTCGGCCACACGGGCAGAGTGTAGCTTGTGGGTGATACTGCGAAGCCAGTCATCCGCATCCAGAGGTTCAGCGGAATGATGGAACTTCGGTGGGCACATCTTGATAAAGTCATTGATTGACACCATGTCATTCCTCTGGCGAAAGGCAGTGTTCTGCTCTATGCGTTCCAGCAGACGGTTGGTCTCTCTCTTGTTCCTTTCTGCCTCGAGCATAACTTCAGCCAAGGAGGGTGGTTGGGGCAGATTCTCATCTCTAGCCCCACTGGCCTCACCTTGCTCCTGAGCAGCAAGAGTGCTGCGAGTGTTGACCATCCTAGGAAAACAAAACAATGGTTTAGACAAGGATGGCAAAACTTGACAAAGGAGTGCAGAATGTAATGGATGACACGGAATGCAGAGAGGTTCATCCGTACGACATGGTAATATAGAAACTGCCATATATACACCAGTGGTCATACACACCAAACATAGTTTAGTACAAGCCAAGGCTAAAGTACAACTGCGGTGGAAGACGATACATCTCATCAGAGGCATTCCAACCTCCTATAGATTATTTAACTACGCATTCGGAACTTAGTACAAACTAAGTCATATTCCACAAGACGCGCATGACTGTGGGAATACAACTACTACGGTACTACTACTTCCACGGTCTAGCTGAGACACTCCCGTAGTAATCTTCGTAAAGATTACCACCGTAGCCTGGAAGTGGAACAGGCGGATCTGGAAACTCTCGAGCACTTGAAGGCTGTGGACCATAGGGATACGGATGCGGTCTCGGTCCCGTTGCTGGTGGTAACCGACGCCCACGTGGAGGTGTAATACCCCCAACGTCACGCCAATCCATACGATCAGGCATACGAGTCCGCACGGGGTATAAATCCCGCATATCCAGATATCCGGCGTGCATGTCAGGTGCAAGCCGTGTCAAAGTAGTCCAGTGGGCGGCTCGAGTGTTATAGAGCTGCATCTGGAGGGCACGGACCTCACGGTCGCTATCCTCCAGCATCTGAGTAGTAGTCTGAAGCAGTGGCTCCTCATGAGCGGCATCAGTATACAGACCAGTGTAGTAGCCTTCCTCTCCATGAAGTGAGGCTGGCATGTAGTAGAACTCAGTGTTCAGCAGCAGGGCATGCCTAGCCCGGATGATGGTCATCATCGAGTAAGCGGCATCCTGCACTACCATCTCGATCGTAACCCCGAGTCCATAAGACCAATGGATGGGGTCGGTAGCTCCGGGATACGAAGGGTATATCCGGACGGTGCAGAAATACCGACTCTGGTTGAAATCCGGTACTGTTCCTCCACAGTGTACTCAGGATACCAACGGTAGCCGGTCTCAGTCAACACACGGACTAGCATGGCGATGTGACCTGGCACATTAATGCACCGAGTCAAATGGACCACCTGGTGAGGTGTGCGATCAGACTTCTGAAACACGAAATAATGCGAAGGCATTAGAATTTTTGGAAGAAATCGGGCAACATAACAACTGTAAATGCTCAAAAAAAAATTTGAGACATCATACAAATGATAGCATAGCCACTCAACAATATCATATCAAGGTTCCGGGTCCAACTAATCAACATACTAGAAGGGTAGAAACTGAACTGAGGCTTAAAACCAACAATCCTAAGAGTCTACATATTAGTAACACGTGAACCTAGTAAAGATGAGAGGCCTAGTCCTAAACCCCCGTAGAAAGAATAGGCTAACTCAGATCAGAAGGGCATAAGATAAAGAAGTAAAAAGAGCCTTATGTTCCCTTCCACAATCAATTCCCCTACATATAACTAAGAATTTTCTAGACTCAACATCAACCAGTTTGGCTTGAGAAACCTACAGGCAGTCCGACTCGGATGCCAACGCTGTCAGGACCCCAATCCTAAGTCACATCGATCTAGCTTGTAACACGTCATATCACTTTGCGGCCTCACGCACGGTATCCCCACGGGTGCCACCTTACCTGGCCCGGGACCGTTTGCGCATTTTGGCACACGTATATGATAGTGTCGCTAGCATCCATAAGACACAGAACCCGGGCCGACATGGCTAGTTATAAACCAAAAGTGGCACTAAATTACAGAGACATGCATCCATGACCCAGCAACGAACGTGTCGGTCATCAACGTATGAACCCAAGTCGTAGCAAGCTACATGGACTTAAAGGAACAACGCGTGACATTTCCCCTAAAGGACAAACACAAGAACGAAGAAGGACACATGCCGGCCAGCCTACGTGTTCTGAGCAGTAGCAAGCTACCAAGGCTCAGTGGAAGCACTAGGAGGCATTTCCCTGTAAGATAGGCTACCAAAGGTAAACAACTAGGTGTCGGATCCCACACATACCAAGCATTTCAATCATACACACAATATGCTCAATATGTGCAAATACAACATTGCATCACAACAAAACTCTATGACTCAAAGTACTTTATTTAAGAGGCTCCGAAGAGACATACATAACATATCCATATAGGTAGGGGTCACATGACCCAACACTCAAGTCATACAAACATACAAGCACAAGCGGAAGCTAACATGTCTGAGTACAGACAACTTGCAAATAAAACATGCTTGGTGTAGCCTGACTATCTACAAGGCCCTTCACAAGCTCAGGATCCCGTCTGGCTAGCAAGCTACTCGTCGACGTCAATGTCTATGTAAAATCCATCAGAAGGGGCAGGGTTATCCTCTGCAACAGTTATTAAGCAAACATGAGTACAAAGGTACTCAGCAAGTCTTACAACAGAACCTATCATACATGCATCATTATCAACAAGGGTAGTGGGGTTCATAGCAGCAAGCCAGCTTTGACTCTTGGCTAACCTATACTACAACACCCAACAGACTGCAAGATAAGACTACGTACACGAGTCCTCTACTCACCAAAACAATACACCACCATGGATCCTCTTCCGTCATCCTACGGAAGGGCCATCCACGACACTCACACTTGTCTTGAGGCTTTTAGTAGTATCCATCAACTTGTCTATGAACTGTATAAGTAACCAAGTGGTCCGTACCGCGAACAATGGCTATTCGAATAGATTGGTAACCCTGCAAGGACGTACTTCTTCACACACGCTTCCACCACTTATCGCCGTTTACTCGACATGTACTCGGCAACCTTCAAGCGGAAGCCCAGTGAGGGTGTCGGCCACGACCTGACTAACTACACAAGTCCCTAGTCCAGGTTAAGCGCTTATTTGGGTTCCATCAGTGGGGAGATCCGGCCGGGGTGTCGCTCACGGCCCCAAACGATGTGTACAGGGTTCCCGAGTCACCAAACGGGCGATCGGTACACCCGGCCACGTACCTGCCGCATCACAACCCACCCCGAGGGTCAGCGCTACGCACGACAACCAGTATACTACAAACACCAGAAACTAGTTGCAACTCCTGGACAGAGGACAAGGGCAGTTAATAAGCCGAGAGGGTCCATTGGTTTCGGGCCCAATGCCTGGTAGTAACTGATCCTTGAACCACACATACAGATCTCAGGTCCTATGGACGGTTCCAATGAAACAACCCACCATGTACTCCTACATGGCCTTTCATCGATACCTTTACCAAACATGTCCCACACTTCCCTCTCTTTATCGAGCATGATCATTTCACTCTGATCCATCACCCAGATGAACTAGACCTGACACAACTCTAAGCATAGCAGGCAACATAAACAAATAGCATGGTGGAACACACATCACATGGCTCAATCAACTCCTACACATGCTAGTGGGTTTCAACTATTTACTGTGGCAATGACAGGTCATGCAAAGGAATAGGGTTCAACTACCGCAGCAAGTAGCAGTTCACACGTTGTTGCCTTAATGCAGTAAAAGAGAGTAGGAGCGAGAAGATGGGTTTGTATCGGAATGATCAATGGTTGCTTGCCTGACAGATTGGTTGTCAGGTACTGCTCTTCAGTTGGATACACAGAAGTATCCTCGGGAGCAGGACCTACCACGGAGAACACCGATGATACAATCAATATACAAACAAATGCAACAATATGATGCATGCTCATGACATGGCAAGATGAATGTGTTTTGGGCAAATGCAACTATAAACAGAAAGGTTTGAGCTCATTTGAATCAAGGATTCAAATTTATACCCAAACTAATATTTATTAAAGTGCATTATCATGTTTTAATATGAATAGCAAGGTTAACTTGCTCAAACATGCATGAAACCAGTGCCATTGGAAAGATTGTATTTTTCTAATCAATTTTCATATATAAATCTTTTCCATCTGAGCTACTGTTGAATTTATATGATTTTTTTGAAGATTAAAGAATTTTCTGGAATTTCCTGAATTGTTTTAAATCAATTCATCCCAGAAAAGCATTTACCGCGTCAGTGGCTATGGTGGGTCAACAGACCTGGTCCAAGTCAAACCTGACTGGTGGGTCTCGCGTGTCAGTGTCACACGGGCTAATCCCGGTCAAAACAGGAGCTGCCTGGGTTTGACCACGTGCTGGGGCCCACTATCAGTGGCTGTGGTGGTTAATCTAAACGTCATTAGTCCCTAACTAAGTAGCCACGTCAGCCCATCGGAGTTTGGCCGATGGCGACCAAAACCGCGGCGGAAGCTCGTCGGAATTATTCGGGCTTGTGCTATAGGCAGTAGTTTGCGACGGGGTTTGGTCCTACGGCGAGCTAGAGCTCATGCGCATTTAGTGGTGGTGGCGGCTGGAGCTAGGGTGGCCGGAGCTGCCGGAGTAGAGCTCGTGGCGACGGCCGGAGCTCGGGCACCAGCGGGTTAGGCGTTGCAGGGCACGGGCGAGCAAGGGGAGGGGCTCAACAACATCCTGGTGAGGTCAGGAGCACGATGAAGCGTTCGGGCGTGTCCAAGGCCCACTAGAATGACGGCGGCGATGAGGACGCCGGCGGTGAGCTCGGGGGCTTGCGGAACGGCGGTTACAAAGCGTAATCGAGCTCGGGGAGAGGGGGGGGGTCTGACGTGTGAGCTCACATCGGTCGCAAAGGGCATCGACGCGGGCTTGGAGAAGGTCGGACGGCGACGTACGGGCGGCGGCGATCTCCGGTGCTGGAGGTTGAAGACGACGACAAGGACAATGCTACGGGGCTTCCGGCGTTGTGTGCGTTGGTGGAGAGCTTCAGGGCGATGCGACGAAGCCGATGGGTTCGTCGGGGAGGCGAGGAGGTGGCTTAGGGCGCGGTGGCAGCGAACGGCGGCGACGAGCCCGCTCGGTGGAGCTCGGCAGAGAGGGATAGGGGAGGGGGAGGACACGGGGGAGAGTGAGAGAGAGGCCAGGGGCTGCGTGGCGACGCAAGGAAGCGCCCAGGGCGTCGGGGACGCAGACAGCCAGGCAGGAGGTGGCCGGACGCGTGCGTGCAAGCCGCGGGCACACGCCCCAGTCCTCCTGGCGAGAGGAGGGGGATGACTGGTGGTTGCCAGTGGGCTGGGCCGTGATGGGCCAAGCGAGGTAAGTGGCCTAGGTAAGTGGGCTGTCCCCCTTTCTCTCTTCTTTTTTTATTTTCTTTCTGTTTTGTTTCTTTTTCAACTTTGTTGAATTAATAAAAATGCTAGAGCAATTTTATGAATCATAAAACTAGTCATGCCCATTGTATATAATATGAACAGCATGGAACATTTTAGATTATGATTATTTGGGCACCTAAAATATTTTATAGCATTTAAATGCCCAAATGCAATTACAATATGAATTAATCCAGAGACCTTTGGATGTCCTAGAAAATTGTGCACCATTTTTGTCAGAGGTTTAAGACCAAGGCAAAGATGATGAACATTTTTGAAGGGCATTTTGGGTACATTGGAAAAGATTTTATTAAACCCTAGTTGTTAGAAGAGGGGTGCTGGGGTTTCTGTCATTCCCATTTCAAGTTTATGTAGAAAGTAAACATGATGCACACTCTAGCTAGTCCTAATGCAAGCACTGACTAATTATGTGACATCCATAGCCATTCCGAGATATATTGCCATGCAACTTTCCACCGTTTCGTTTGCTATGACGCACTTCATCATTGTCATATTGCCATGCATGATCATGTGGTTGACATCGTATTCGTGGCTAGGCCACCATGCATAGTTTTTCATACATGTCACTCTTGATTCATTGCACATCCCGGTACACCGGCAGAGGCATTCATATAGAGTTATACTTTGTTCTAGTTTCGAGTTGTAATATCGAGTAATAAATTAATATAAGTGTGATGATCATCATTATTAGAGCATTGTCCCAAAGAAAAAAAAAGAAAAGAAAAGGGAAAGAAGAAGGAAAGGCCAAAGAAAAAAAGAAAGACCAAAAAAAGAAAAGAAAAAAAGGGACAATGCTACTATCTTTTTCCACACTTGTGCTTCAAAGTAGCACCATGATCTTCATGATAGAGAGTCTCTTGTTTAGTCACTTCCATATACTAGTGGGAATTTTCATTATAGAACTTGGCTTGTATATTCCAACGATGGGCTTCCTCAAATGCCCTAGGTCTTCGTGAGCACGCAAGTTGGATGCACACACACTTACTTTCTTTTGTTGTGCTTTCATACATTTATAGCTCTAGTGCATTCGTTGCATGGTAATCCCTAGTCACTCACATTGATATCTATTGATGGGCATCTCCATAGCCCATTGATACGCCTAGTTGATGTGAGACCATCTTCTTCTTTTGTCTTCTCCACAACCACCACTCTATTCCACATAGTGATATGTCCATGGCTCACGCTCATATATTGCGTGAAAGTTGAAAGAGTTTGAAAAAATTAAAGTATGAAACAAGTGCTTGGCTGAAACCGGGGTTGTGCATGATTGGAATATTTTGTGTGACGAAGATGGAGCATAACCTAACTATATGATTTTGTAGGGATGAACTTTCTTTAGCCATGTTATTTTGAGAAGACATGATTCCTTTGTTAGTATGGTTGAAGTATTATTATTCTTATGTCAATATATACTTTTATCTTGAATCTTTCGGATCTGAACATTCATGCCACAACAAAGAGAATTACATTGAGAATTATGTTGGTTAGCATTCCACATCAAAAATTCTGTTTTTATCATTTACCTACTCGAGGACGAGCAGGAATTAAGCTTGGGGATGCTTGATACGTCTCCAACATATTTATAATTTTTGATTGTTCTATGCTATTATATATTCTGTTTTGGAGGTTTAATAGGCTTTATTATACACTTCTATATTATTTTTGGGACTAACCTACTAACCCAAGGCCTAGTGCAAATTGCTGTTTTTGCCTATTTCAGTGTTTCGCAGAAAAGGAATATCAAAAGGAGTCCAAACGGAATGAAACCTTCGGGAGAGTTATTTCTGGAACCGTATCTACCCAGAAGACTTGGAGTACACGCGAGGGAACAAGGTAGGTGGCCACGAGGGTTCAGGGCCCGCCCCACCCTCGTGGGCACCCTCTGGCTCCCTCGATGCCCTCCTTCCTCCTATATATATCCATGTACCCTGAAAACACTGAGGTGACAGAGAAAACTGTAATTCCACCGCTGCAACCTTCTGTTCCCGTGAGATCCCATCTTGGGGCTTGTTCCGGAGCTCCGTCGGAGGGGGGATCTACCACGGAGTGCTTCTACATCAACACCATAGCCTCACCAATGAGTTGTGAGTAGTTTACCACGGACATTCGGGTCCATAGTTATTAGCTAGATGGCTTCTTCTCTCTTTTTGGATCTCAATACAAAGTTCTCCTCGATCTTCGAGGAGATCTATTCGATGTAATCTTTTTGCGGTGTGTTTGTTGAGATCCGATGAATTGTGGGTTTATGATCAAGATTATCTATGAACAATATTTGATTCTTTTCTGAAATCTTTTATGTATGATTATAATATCCTTGCAAGTCTCTTCGAATTATTGGTTTGGTTTGGCCTACTAGATCTATAGTTCTTGGAATGGGAGAAGTGCTTGGATTTGGGTTCAATCTTGCGGTGTCCTTTCCCAGTGACAGCAGGGGAAGCAAGGCACGTATTGTATTGTTGCCATCGAGGATAAAAAGATGGGGTTTATATCATATTGCTTGAGTTTATCCATCCACATCATGTCATCTGGCTTAAAACATTACTCTGTTCATATGAACTTAATACTCTAGATGCATGCTGGATAGCAGTCGATGTGTGGAGTAATAGTAGTAGATGCAGAATCGTTTCGGTCTACTTCTCACGGACGTGATGCCTATATATAATGATCATGCCTAAATATTCTCATAACTATGCGCTTTTATATCAATTGCTCGACAGTAATTTGTTCACCCACCGTAGAATTCTGCTATCATGAGAGAAGCCACTAGTGAAACCTATGGCCCTCGTGTCTATCTTTATCATATTACTTTCCTTCAATTTCTGCTGCCGTTGCTTATTTGCTTTATTTACTTTCTGTTCTTATACCAAAAATACAAAAAATATTATACTATCCTATCTATCAGATCTCACTTTCATAAGTGTCCGTAAAGGGATTGACAACCCCTTATCGCATTGGCTGCGAAGTTTTTATTTGTTTGTGCAGGTGCGAGGTCTCGCGCGTGGTCTCCTACTGGATTGATACCTTGGTTCTCAAAAACTGAGGGAAATACTTACTCTACTGTGCTGCATCACCCTTTCCTCTTCGAGGGAATAGAACGCAAGCTCGAGAAGTAGGAGTGACGAAGTCGCTTCGGTCGTGAGGTTGGCGCCAGCGCTCCTGTTGGTGTCGTCAGGTCTTCCAATCGCTCCAGGGGACGCCCGCGCCTGCCGGGACCTCACCGCCGCCCCACTTGCGACATGGGGCGGGGGTGAGGAGCAGAATGCCGGCACGCCCCTGCAAGCACATGTCAGTAGTTCGGCGACACGTTCCAGCAGCACGTCGTGGCCGCCCTCGTCCAGCCTAGATCGTAACAGCTCTCGCGCCACGATGAGCGCAGCCCTCGTGTTCGCCTACTCTCGTCGGGTGTAGGGTGCTATTGCCGCGGCGTGGTTTTTAGATCGCGTCGCGGAGCGCACGCCTCGGGAAGCCGAGGCGGTGGTTGCGGGCCCGCGCTGCCCGCGGCTGGCGGTGTCGGGCGGTGCGGGAGCCGCCTGGAGCGCGGGGTTGAGGTCTTCATGGGTGGACGGCGCCGCCCGCGCGGGCCAGGTCGCCCAGCGGTCGGCATGAGTTCCCTGATAGTCGGCCATCGGGATTGTAGAGCGGTGACGGCACAAACAACAGAAGAAAAGATCCAGTGCACCCCCTACCTGGCGCGCCAAATGTCGGATCTTGGGTTCTGGCAAAACCCTTGAGGTTCGAACTCTGGGGTGCGCACGAAGATCTCTCCTTCCGCCCTAGCTCGTCTACTCGCCAATCCCTAGGCCTAGCTCGTCAGATCTGAAAAACAAGGGACACAAGGTTTATACTGGTTTGGGCCACCGTTGTGGTGTAATACCCTAATCCAGTGTGGTGTGGTGGATTGCCTTGTAGGCTGAGGAAGAACTAGTACATGGATGAACTGCCTCTTGAGGAGAGGGGTTCTAGTGCTCGAGTGAGCTTGTGGTGCGTGGCCTTTTATCCGATCAACTCCAGGTGAGATGATCCCAATGGTGGTGGCTAGTCCTATTTATAGTTGCCTGGGTCCTCTTCCCAAATATTGAGCGGGAAGGGATCCCACAAAGGCCAAATTTGAAGGGGGACAACTAGTACAAGCTATCCTGACAAAAGGTGGTCTTCGCCTGCCAAAGGCTCTGGTGGTGACGCCGTCGTGGGCTCCGCGGTGACCTCCACTCTACCATCCTGCTGGTCTTGGTCTCGTTGCACCGATATGGAAACCTTTGCCTGACGCCTCTGTAGGATTATGGGCTCCACAAACCCAAGAAGTTTGAACACAAGGGTGTGAACGAAGATCTCTCCCACTCATGTCTACCTAGCGCCTCACCCTCGGTTTGGTTCCTGAGCTCAGGAGGAGAGTTCAGGAGGGTCAGGAGCCAGGAGTTCTTGCTCCTGTGCGTAAAGGCACAGTTTATGGATCTGCTCCTCTCTCCCCTCATAGTGGGGGATCCTAGCTACTTATATTGGCGGCCAGGGTCCTCTTCCCCCGAAATGTTTAGGCGGGAAGGGATCCCACAATGGCCATTTTGAGCGGGAACACAAGGATGTTCCAATCCTGACAAAAGCAGTATTCGCCTGCAAAAGGATCATGCGGTGACACGGTGGTGGGCTCGGCGGTGACATCCTCCTGGTGGTCCTTGCGGTCTTCGGTCTTGTTGCACCAATGGTGAAACCTTTGTCCTGCTCCTCGGGAACCCGCGCCTGCGCTGTCCCCCTCTGCACTAAAATGGCAACTGCGCCGCTGGCACGCGCTGCTACCCGCTGGCGTGGTGCGTCATTGCTTGGGTCACTGCCTCCTCCTGAGATAGGCTTGGCCTTGGATTCTCCGCCCCTCTTGAGCAACCAAACCGAGGCCGCTCCCGAGGCGGTCTTGACGTCGTTCTCCTTGCGAGATCTAGCCCCCTCGCGAGGGTCTTGAGCAGCTAGTCGATCATCTGGGCCGTACCAGTCCGCGGCAGGAGCGCGCTGCGGCCCGCAGACATGCAAGTCTGGGTACCCTGGTTCCCAAGACGCCGACAGTAGCCCCCGGGACCAAGGTGCGCGTGGAGTTGGCTTCGAGGCGAAGCCTTAGTCGAGGACGAAGCGCCGTGAGCCCCACAAGGCTGCGGGCCAGGCTGGCGCGTGACGGTTGGATGGGTCGTGGCGACTCCGCTCCCCCACGCAGTATTGGTAACCGTGTGACTTGACAATTCCCTGGCGCAGACGACGGGGCCGTTATGGCTGCGACGCCAGCGACTGGCAGTTGGGCTCCTCTGCCCTATAATTGGGACTAGGGGGATCCCCCAAGCCATCTTCAAGCCAGCGCCGTCTGCCTCCTTGCTTGCTCTTCGCTCTCCCTCTTGCTGCGAGATCTGCATGGCACCGCCGAGGAAGCCGTCTGCCGCGGAGAAGGGGAAGGCCCCAGAGGATTTTGCCTCGCCGTCGTCAAAGAGGGGCCTGGGCGTCCTCGTAAGCATGCCGCCGCGCCCGCAGCAACTCCTCGAGGGAGCGGGCGCGGCCTTCCAGGTCTTGCCACAGTCGCCAGTGAGAGGCGCGGTGCGTCTTCCCGCGGTGAAGGTGGTCACGGCCGTGGTGGGAGAGGAGGCGCGAGGCGGCGTATGGCGGTCGTGCGTCCCCCATGCCCGCAGCTCCACTCCTTCGATGTATCGTCGGAGTTCGTGGTGTGGGCGGAGAAGCCTGGCGGCTCGTGGCTCCGGCTTCCCCGCTCATTTGGCGACGTGCTACCGGCCGGAGGACCCGGCGGCGTCTGGCTGCAAACCGACGGTTGCTGCAGCGGTGCATCCTGGGTGGAGGTCGATGTGGCTCCCACGGGTGACGTGTTCCTAGAGCGCGGCTAGCAATCGTTTGCACACGCGCGCCGGCTCCAGGGGAGGTGTACGCTCCAGTTCAGGTACTATGGCACCTCCATGCTGTTCGTCAGGGTCTTCTTGGAGGAAGGGAGGTGCCTTGGGTGCTGTCCTGAGGCTGATGACGAAGAGGACGATGGGGACGATGTCCGAAGGAGCAGCTCCTCCTCCGAAGATGATCTTGGTCCTGGGGGGCGCCACAGGTCCCCCCTCTGTGGCAGCAGCAGCTCCTCCAACAACGGCGGCTACAACGAGCCACCACGCCGCCGAGCTCGGCTCGGCGAGGGGAGGGGGTCGCTGCGCCGCTGTGTCTCGGTGAAGCCGGAGGAACTGGGAGACTCTGACTGAATGGGAGCGGCCTTTGCTTCTTCTTCTTCCCCTTTTTTTATGTCCTTCCTGTGTCAAAGCTTTAAGTTGCCTCGAGAAGGCGTGTAATGGACTGCGACATATGTATGAAGCGAGAACTTGCTATCATGTTTTTTGGTCTTGGTGAGATTACTTAGCTTATGCGTTGCGACGTCTTGAGGCGAAGTGCTCCTGACTCATTGGCGTCGTGAGCCCCTATCAGGACGTGAGGACGGCCGAATCCAGAGAGCTCGCGCAGCCCCCGAGCATGGATGAGCCGCTGAGAGTTGCTGAGAGCGCCGAGCGTGGGTTAAGGCGCCAAAGCCTGAGCCGGCTCGGTAGGATAGATTGCGCTGACTGAGAAGCCCGATGCCAGAGCCTGAGCAGGCTTGGCCAGGCGAGGACACGGGGCCGTGGCAAACGAAGGCCGGTGACCGACCGTGCCCCAGCGCCCACGCGCGAGGTGTGCGAAGGCGAGCGAGTGGCGCAGCCCCTACTTAACAAGCTGAACTTAAAGTTGGCAAGAAAGATCCCAAGCAAGACTTCCAACCAAATGCAAGAAACACGAGAAACACAAGAACTTCATAGAACGGTGTAGAGGAAGGGCTGATAGCCAAGGAAGTAGAAAAGGCTGACAGCCAAACACCAAGCCAAAAAGGAAAAAGGTCGCGTCCGACCCCTACACTACGTCTTCTTCCCAACGCGGAGCTAAGGAATGCCACTGGGACGTGGGTGGGAGCCCCGTCCGAGGGCCCGTAGGCAACGCACAGGAGACTCCGAGGCGTGTACAGCCACAACTCATTATTACGTGAGAGTGTCACGAGCGGAGACCTTCACGGGCACGGAGCCTTGATTACGGATAGAACATCCTGAGGTGTTCATTGTTCCATGAACTCTCGATAGGTATCCCATCCCGCGTCTCCAGGCGTACAGCACCAGGCCTAGAGACACGGGCGATTCTGAACGGGCCCTCCCACATGGGCGAGAGCTTGTGTAATCCCTCCCTGGAGAGGACCCGCCTCAGGACCAAGTCACCAACTTCAAGAGTTGTCGCGCAGACGCTGCAGCAGTGGTACCACCGCAGCGCCTGCTGATATCGCGCCGCCCTGAGGGCAGCTCGGCAGCGGCCCTCCTCACCGAGCACGAGGTCTATCAGCCAGGCGGCGTCCTCGCACTCCTCATTGAAAGCCAAGACCCATGGGGAGCGATGCTTGACCTCGTGAGGGAGGACCGCCTCCGCCCCGTAGACGAGAAAGAAAAGAGTTTCTCCCATGGGTTTGGTGGTAGTGGTTCGGATTGACCACAGCACGGACTGGAGATCGTCGATCCAGCCCCTGCCACAAGCCTCGAGCTCCTTCTTAAAGCTGCGCGTCTTGAGGCTGCGCAAGACTTCCGCGTTGGCGCATTCGGCCTGACCATTGCTCCTGGGGTGAGCCACTGAGGCGTAGCAGATCCGTGTTCCAAGGTTAGCATAATATGACCTGAAGAGATTGCTTGTGAACTGCGAACCTTTATTCGTGATGATGCGGCTGGGGACCCCGAATCGCCTCATGAGGCCCTGGATGAACTTGAGGACCGACCCGGCTAGGATCGCGCGAACGGACTCCACCTCTGCCCACATGGTGAATTTGTCGATGGCGACGTAGAGGAAGCGGTAGTCCCCCGCTGCCCGGGGAAATGGACCCAGGATGTCCAATCCCCAGACCGCAAAGGGCCAGGAGAGCGGGATCGTCTGGAGGCCCTGCGCTGGCTGGTGGATCTGCTTGGCATGAAACTGGCACACCTCACAGGCCCGCACAAGCCCCGTGGCGCCGTTGAGCGCTATGGGCCAGTAGAAGCCGCTACGGAAGGCCTTGCCCACGAGGGTGCGGGATGACGTGTGATGACTGCAGTTCCCACCGTGGATGTCGGCCAGTAGCTCGCACCCCTGATTCCTCGAGATGCATTTTAGTGAGACGTCGTTGGGGCGCCTCCTGTAGAGTTCGTCGTCTTGGATGTAGTTAGTTGAGGCCTGTCAGACCATGTACTCTGTTTCTTCTTCCTTGTCTGGCAGGGTGTCATCTTGCAGGTACATCCTGAGCCCTTGGGTCCATCAACCCTCCTTGGGCTTCGCGGTGAGTAGCAGGCGAGCTCCGGAGGCCGGTCCATAGTGCGGGGCACTGTCCGCTGGCGCCGCAGGTAGCCCCTGTTGAGGGGACGCCGACTCAGGAACGGGCGGTGTTGCCGATGGTTTGAGCAGCCGCTCCTCGAAGACGCCCGGCCTCTAAGGCTCTCGCCTGGAGGCTCGTTTGGCAATGTCAACCGCTTCCTTGTTGGTGCCTCTTGGTACGTGTTGCACCTCCAGTCCTCGGAGTCGCTTCTCCATCTTGCGCACCTCCTCCAGATATGCCTCCATGTGCTCTTCCTTGGGCTTGTATTTCTTGTTGGAGAAGTTGACGAGGAGTTGCGAATCACCTCTGATGGTGAGACGCTTGACCCCCAGTGCAGCGGCGGCCTTGAGCCCAGCAATTAGGCCCTCGTACTCTGCAATGTTGTTGGTGACCTTCTCGCCTTGCTGGAAGCAAAGCTGCATAGCGTAGTACAACTTGTCCTGAGTTGAGATATTAACACGGTGCCAGCCCCCGCGCCAAGGCGCGAGAAGGCGCCGTCGAAGTATACCACCCATTCGTCCGGGGCTTCATCACTGGGGGCCAGCGAGCGATCCTTACCAGCCCCCCGCTCCGGCGCGTTAGTCCATTCCGCCACAAAGTCTGCCAGAGCCGCTCCATTGATCACACGCGTGGTGCTAAACTCCAATTGGAATGCCTGAAGCTCAATGCTCCACTCGGCGACCCTCCCGACGACGTTCGGGCCCCGGAGTACCTTCTCGAGAGGGTATGACGAGACAACCTTGATAGGGTGGCCCTGGAAGTAATGGCGCAGCTTCTTGGAGGCGACAAGGAGCGCGAGGAGCAGTTTCTGAGGCATCGGGTAGCGCGAGCGCGCGTCGCGTAGTATGGTGCTGACGAAGTACACTGGGTGCTCCGCGAGGGTCGGCGCAACAGGATCCTCAGGCGCTTCAGGAATCTTGGGTGCCTCTTGCTGGACGGCGGGGCCGGCAGTAACCGCGGTTGAATCTACCTCTGGAACTGCGTCAGCGGGTGACGGGGGCCCTGGAGATGCCGAATTGTCCGGTGGCCTCACGCTTCGAGGCCTTTCCTCGTGCTCCACCACTAGTGCTGCACTGGCGGAGTGAGGCGTCGCGGCGAGGTAGAGAGTCATAGGTTCTAGGGGTCGTGGCGCTACATAACCGGCGAGCTGGTGAGGTATTCCTTGAGATCATGGAAGGTGGCATCGGCCTTCGGAGTCCACTCAAAAGGCCCCTTCTTCTTCATGAGCTTGAAGAACGGGAGGGCGCATTCACCAAGCTTAGAGATGAAGCGTCCGAGGGACGTTACGCATCCCGCAAGTTTCTGCATCTCCTTCAGGTTTATGGGTGGCTTCATTCTTTCGATGGCATTGATCTTCTCCGAGTTAGCTTCAATGCCCTAGTGCGAAACCAGGAATCCTAGCAGCTTGCCAGAAGGTACACCAAACACGCACTTCTCCGGGTTGAGGCACAACTTCACGTTGCGCAGGTTGGCGAACGTTTCTTCTAGGTCCTGGACGAGAATCCTGGCCTCTCTTGTCTTGACCACGATGTCATCGACATAGGCCTCTGCGTTCCTCCTGAGCTGAGGGCCGAGGGTGAAGTGCAACAGGCGCTAGAAGGTGGCGCCCGCATTCCTTAGCCCGAAAAGCATGCAGGTTTAGCAGTAGACTCCGCATGGGGTCAGGAATGCCGTCTTATCTACATCCTCCACCTCCATCTTAATTTGGTGGCAGCCCGAGAAGGCATCGAGGAAGCAGAGCAGGTCACACTCAGATGTTGAGTCCACGATTTGGTCGATGCGCGGGAGAGGGAATGGGTCCTGAGGGCAGAACTTGTTGAGGTTCGTGAAGCCGACGCACATGCTCTCCGTGCCTCCTTTCTTCGGGACCATGACGGGGTCGGCCGGCCACTCCGGGTGCCGTACTTCCCGTATGACGTCTGCATCCTCTAGCTTCCAAACCTCCTGAACGATGAAGGCCTGCTTCTCCGGGGCTTGTCTGTGTGCTTTCTGCTTGATAGGGGGCGCGTTGGGGAACACCGTGAGGTGATGCTCGATGACGTGCCTAGGCACACTGACCTAGTCAGCGGCTTTCCAGGCGAACACATCTTTGTTGGCCCTGAGGAAGCTGACCAGTGATGCCTCTTGCTCAGGGTCCATGCCCGTGCCGATGGTGAAGGTGGCTCCTGAGCCCTCCTCATCAGTGGGCACCTGCTTCGTCTCGGCGGGGTGCTGAGAGAAGAGTTGCTTCTTCTTGGCAGGCACGGCTTCCGGTGCATCCGGAGCCCCCTTTGCTCTTGGATGAGCTGCGGCAGCAGCCCTGTAAGCATGCCCGAGGACCTGAAGGGTGGCCTTGGGGTCCCCTTTGATGGTGATCACGCCGTCGTTCCCGGACATCTTGACGGTGTTGTAGCCCGGGTGAGTCGTCGCCATGAATTTCTCCAAGGCTGGGAAGCCGAGACGACGTTGTAGGGCAGGTGGATGGGCGCAATGTCGAAGTCGATGAGCTCAGTCCAGTAGTTGGCGGGTGTGCTGAAGGTGAACGGGAGGCGGATCTGGCCGAGCGGGACGGCCGAGCCCGTGACCCCTGAGAAGGGCTTGGTGGGGAGGAGCTGCGTGTAGGACACGGGCAGATGACCGAAGGCCTCGGGGGAGAGGATGTTGAGCCCGGTGCCGCCATCGATGAGGGTTCTTGTGACGCCCTCCTGAAGATGGTGGGCGTGCATACCGTGGGGAGAACGCTCGTGCCGGCCGCTTCTATGGCGAGGTCACTAGTGTCGAAGGTGATGACGTGCCCCTTCGCGCTATGCGCCCGTGAGGCCTCCTGCGGCTGGGCGGCGGCCCCGACCTGCCAAAAGTGCGACTTGACGTGTTGAGATGATGTTGGCGCTTGGGATCCTTCGAGGATATAGGCGACCCCACAGCAGCGCAGCTCCCTATTGGGGAACGTAGTATTTAAAATTTTTCCTATGATCACGCAAGATCTATCTACCAGATGCATAGCAACGAGAGGGGAGAGTGAATCTACGTACCCTCGTAGACCGAAAGCGGAAGCGTTAGAACAACGTGGTTGATGTAGTCGTACGTCTTCACGGCCCGACCGATCAAGCACCGAAACTACGGCACCTCCGAGTTCTAGCACACGTTCAGCTCGATGACGTCCCTTGAACTCCGATCCAGCCGAGTGTCGAGGGAGAGTTCCGTCAGCACGACGACGTGGTGACGATCTTGATGTTCTACCGTCGCAGGGCTTCGCCTAAGCACCGCTACAATATTTATCGAGGAGAACTATGGTGGAGGGGGGCACCGCACACGGCTAAGAGATCAAGAGATCAATTGTTGTGTCTAGAGGTGCCCCCTGCCCCCGTATATAAAGGAGGGAGGGAGAGGCCGGCCCTAGAGGGGGCGCACCAAGTGTGGGGAGTCCTACTAGGACTCCCAAGTCCTAGTAGGATTCCCCTTTCCTTTCCGGAGTAGGAGAGAAGGAAAGAGAGGGAGAGGGAGAAGGAAAAGGGGGCTGCACCCCTTGTCGAATTCGGACCAGAAGGGGGGTGCACGCCTCCTGCCTTTTGGCCTCTCTCCTCTATTCCCGTAACTCCCCGGTACTCCGAAAATACCCGAATCACTCGGAACCTTTCCGATGTCCGAATATAGTCGTCCAATATATCGATTTTTACGTCTCGACCATTTTGAGACTCCTCGTCATGTCCCCGATCTCATCCGGGACTCCGAACTCCTTCGATACATCAAAACTCACAAACTCATAATAAAACTATCATCGAAACCTTAAGCGTGCGGACCCTACGGGTTCGAGAACTATGTAGACATGACCGAGACACGTCTCCGGTCAATAACCAATAGCGGAACCTGGATGCTCATATTGGCTCCCACATATTCTACGAAGATCTATATCGGTCAAACCGCATAACAACATACATTGTTCCCTTTGTCATCGGTATGTTACATGCCCGAGATTCGATCGTCGGTATCTCAATACCTAGTTCAATCTCGTTACCAACAAGTCTCTTTACTCGTTCTGTAATACATTATCCCGCAACTAACTCATTAGCTGCAATGCTTGCAAGGCTTATAGTGATGTGCATTACCGAGTGGGCCCAGAGATACCTCTCCGACAATCGGAGTGACAAATCCTAATCTCGAAATACGCCAACCCAACAAGTACCTTCGGAGACACCTGTAGAGTACCTTTATAATCACCCAGTTACGTTGTGACTTTTGGTAGCACACAAAGTGTTCCTCCGGTATTCGGGAGTTGCATAATCTCATAGTCATATGAACATGTATAAGTCATGAAGAAAGCAATAGCAGTAAAACTTAAACGATCATAGTGCTAAGCTAACGGATGGGTCTTGTCCATCAGATCATTCTCCTAATGATATGATCCCGTTGATCAAATGAAAACTCATGTCTATGGCTAGGAAACATAACCATCTTTGATCAATGAGCTAGTCTAGTAGAGGCATACTAGGGACACTCTGTTTTGTCTATGTATTCACACATGTATTAAGTTTCCGGTTAATACAATTCTAGCATGAATAATAAACATTTATCATGATATAAGGAAATAAATAATTACTTTATTATTGCCTCTAGGGCATATTTCCTTCAGTCTCCCACTTGCACTAGAGTCAATAATCTAGTTCACATCGCCATGTGATTTAACACCGATAGTTCACATTGTCATGTGATTAACACCCAAAGGGTTTACTAGAGTCAATAATCTAGTTCACATCGCTATGTGATTAACACCCAAAGAGTACTAAGGTGTGATCATGTTTTGCTTCGTGAGAGAAGTTTAGTCAACGGGTCTGTCACATTCAGATCCGTATGTATTTCGCAAATGTCTATGTGTCTACAATGCTCTGCATGGAGCTACTCTAGCTAATTGCTCCCACTTTCAATACGCATCCAGATAGATACTTAGAGTCACCTGGATTTAGTGTCAAAGCTTGCATCGGCGTAACCCTTTACGACGAACTCTTTATCACCTCCATAATCGAGAAACATTTCCTTAGTCATCCAGTTACTAAGGATAATTTTGACCGATGTACAGTGATCTACTCCTGGATCACTATTGTACCCTCTTTACAAACTCATGGCAAGGTACACAACATGTTTGGTACACAGCATGGCATACTTTATAGAACCTATGGCTGAGGCATAGGGAATGACTTTCATTCTCTCTATATTTTTCTGCCGTGGTCTGGCTTTGAGTCTTACTCAACTTCACACCTTACAAGTCAGGTAAGAACTCCTTCTTTGACTGATCCATTTTGAACTACTTCAAAATCATATCAAGGTATGTACTCATCGAAAGTCTTATCAAGCGTCTTGATCTATCTCTATAGATCTTGATGCCCAATATGTAAGCAGCTTCACCAAGGTCTTTCTTTGAAAAACTCCTTTCAAACACTCCTTTATGCTTTCCAGAAAATTCTACATCATTTCCGATCGACAATATGTCATTCACATATACTTATCAGAAAGGTTGTAGTGCTCCCACTCACTTCTTCTAAATACAGGCTTCACCGCAAGTCTGTATAAATCTATATGCTTTGATCAACTTATCAAAGCGTATATTCCAACTCCGAGATGCTTGCACCAGTATATAGATGGATCGCTGGAGCTTGCACATTTTGTTAGCACCTTTAGGATTGACAAAACCTCCTGGTTGCATCATATACAAGTCTTCTTTAATAAATCCATTAAAGAATGCAGTTTTGTTATCCATTTGCCAGATTTCATAAAATGTGTCAATTGCTAACATGATTCGGACAGACTTAAGCATCGCTACGGGTGAGAAAGTCTCATCGTAGTCAACTCCTTGAACTTGTTGAAAAACTTCCGCAACAAGTCGAGCTTTGTAAACAGTAACATTACTGTCAGCGTCAGTCTTCCTCTTGAAGATCCATTTATTTTGATGGCTTGCCGACCATCGGGCAAGTCAACCAAAGTCCACACTTTGTTCTCATACATGGATCCCATCTCAGATTTCATGGTCTCAAGCCATTTTGCGGAATCTGGGCTCATCATCGCTTCCTCATAGTTCATAGGTTCATCATGGTCCAGTAACATGACTTCCAGAACTGGGTTGCCGTACCACTCTGGTGCGGAACGTACTCTGGTTGATCTACGAAGTTCAGCAGTAACTTCATCCGAAGTTTCATGATCATCATCATTAGCTTCCTCACTAATTGGTGTAGGAATCACTGGAACCAGTTTCTGTGATGTACTACTATCCAATTCGGGAGAAGGTACAATTAACTCATCAAGTTCCACTTTCCTCCCACTCACTTCTTTCGAGAGAAACTCCTTCTCTAGAAAGGATCCACTCTTAGCAACAAAGACCTTGCCTTCGGATCTGTGATAGAAGGTGTACCCAACAGTTTCTTTTGGGTATCCTATGAAGATTTACTTCTCCGATTTGGGTTCGAGCTTATCATGTTGAAACTTTTTCACATAAGCATCGCAGTCCCAAACTTAAAGAAATGACAGCTTAGGTTTCTCATCAAACCACAGTTCATACGGTGTCATCTCCACGGATTTAGATGGTGCCCTATTTAACGTGAATGTATCTGTCTCTAATGCATAACCCCAAAAGCGATAGTGGTAGATCGGTAAGAGACATCATCGATCGCACCATATCTAATAAAGTACGGTTATGACGTTCGGACACACCATTACACTATGGTGTTCCAGGTGGCGTGAGTAGTGAAACTATTTCACATTGTTTTTACTGAAGGCCAAACTCGCTAACTCAAATATTTTACCTCTACGATCATATCGTAGAAACTCTTATTTTCTTGTTACGATGATTCTCCACTTCACTCTGAAATTCTTTGAACTTTTCAAATGTTTTATACTTGTGCTTCATTAAGTAGATATACCCATATATGCTCAAATCATCAGTGAAGGTCAGAAAATAACGATACCCGCCGCGAGCTTCAACACTCATTGGTCCACATACATCTGTATGTCTGATCTCCAACAAATCTGTTGCTCGCTCCATTGTTCCAGAGAACGGAGTTTTAGTCATCTTGCCCATGAGGCATGGTTCGCAAGCACCAAGTGATTCATAATCAACTAATTCCAAAAGTCCATCACTATGGAGTTTCTTCATGCGCTTTACACCATTATGACCTAAATAGCAGTGCCACAAATAAGTTGCACTATCATTATTAACCTTGCATCTTTTGGCTTCAATATTATGAATATGTGTATCACCACGATCGAGATCCAACAAACTATTTTCATTGGGTGTATGACCATCGAAGGTTTTATTCATGTAAACAGAATAACAATTATTCTATGACTTTAAATGAATAACCGTATTGCAAATCTCATGGGATCCTGCACCTGGTATGACTACCTACCGAATGGCTTGCAAAGCAAGGACTGATTTTGGTCAGCCTTTCTTTACTGAAGTGGTTTTTACTGCTGCCTGGAATATTTGGATTACCAGGAATGGAAAGGTCTTCAGAAATGTATCTCCTCTTTTCAGGCGATGGAGGCACAATTTTATCCATGACATGACTCTCTTATCTCATAGGATAAAATGTAAATATAAGGATAGCTTCATGTATTGGTTAGCTAATTTACCTTAGACCCTTCTGTTTCCTCAACCTTTGTAAGTATCTCTAACTTTGTTGTATTTTGATTCTTTTATAACTCAATAAAGTGGGCTGTGGGGCTTTTGCCCTGCAGTATATAGTCAAAAAAAATAACCGTATTGCAACAAATATGATCAAATCATATTCATGCTCAACGCAAAAGCCAAATAACATTTATTTAGGTTTTACACTAATCCCGAAAGTATAGGGAGTGTGCGATGATGATCATATCAATCTTGGAACCACTTCCAACACACATCGTCACTTCACCTATAACTAGTCTATGTTCATTCTGCAATTCTCGTTTCGAGTTACTAATTTTAGCAACTGAACCGGTATCAAATACCCAGGGGTTGCTATGAACACTAGTAAAGTACACATCAATAATCTGTATATCAAAATATACCTTTGTTCACTTTGCCATCCTTCTTATCTGTGGGGACCCCGACTTAGAAGTCGAGATCACCGAATGCACGTGTATAGTGATCCCAGAGATCAATGCTCACTGAACACACAGAAGCTGAAATAACAAGAGTCTTACATCCATACAAGGAGTCTTACATGAATTAAGGCCATTATGGCCAAGTCTTACATAGATAGAGCCTCACGGGTTGAATAGCAAATAACATAAGTAGCGGAAGTCTTCGATAAACGGGTAGAACCCATGCCATCTGCCTTAACCCTACAGGCATTCTGACTGGGATAGCGTCCTAGTTCGCATGATCGTCTCCAAAGAACTCTTCCTCATAATCCTGCTCTTCCATGCCTGGCCAATTAAATAACCAGTGGCAAGCCAATGAGTACTCTGAATGTACTCGCAAGCAACCCATTATGTGGTTCAAGTAACAATGCAATTTGAATAATAATGAACAATCTAGCAGGAGGCTAGGACAATATGCCATCATGAAGTTTATGCATCAATAACCTCGCGTAACCTCGAAGACAGGTTACCGATATCAACATGAATATAATTCATCTCACCGAGTCAAGTCACCATCTTGACTCATCACACACAATGTATCACCAAAGAAGTAAAATTCTGGACATAGTTTAAGTAGCACCACCCAACTGTCCATGACCGTGGACACGGCTATTCGAATAGTTTTACACTCTGCAGAGGTTGCGCACTTTACCCACAAGATCCGGGGAACTTCCGTGTCATCCACGACCCGCGGTACCTCAAGTACCCGGGGTAAGCACCCGGTCATTACCTTTCCTTAGACGATACTAACATAGAGTCCACTCGTTGGCACACGGCCCTCGGGTACAAACAATAGATGGAGGGACTTGCCCTAATTTCAATGTTCACGCGTACCCGAAGGGACCAACGGTGTGTCCGGTGCCCTGTAAAAACAGTCATGGCCGTCTATCCAAGCACGACCCCGTCCCGGAAAGACCTCAAGTCTTCCCGTCACTAGTAATGCGGGCACCATGCTAGTATCGACCTAAGTAATCAATAAAGCCCCGTCCCATAAGGGGTAGTGTGGTTGCACATGTTTGGTTGGGACGGTAGTCACACATAAATCTAATCCATCATTCCACCATGCTCATGATATTACCGGCACATCACTTCTTTCTCAAGTGATGACCTAACACTTCATCACCCTCGGGCATTAGGGGCACCCGATGGGTTCATGCAAAGATTTCAACTACGAGGGTTCATAACACACATGCATCATATAAGCATCAAGACCAACTATTTGCATGACATCTAGCACATAGCAAAATCAACAATAAAGCATGCATCATGTGGTGGTTCATCTAGGTTACCATCGTAACCCTAATCATCATGCATCGGAATCCAACGGGTTCCGAAGAACAAGTGTATCATGGTCAAAGGGCTGCTTGCCTGGATTGGCTTGGTCTTCAAAGTCTTCTAGTCCTTCCCCTTCCTCTTCCACAGCAACTTCGTCAAATACGGGATCTATACGTCGCATAGTAACCACGGAAAAATAAGAATACAAATAAAACAGAAAAACCAAAGTGCTCAGAAAAATGTCAACTCATTTTTGTAAAATACTAGAGGGTTTTCTAGGATGGGGAAAAATCTTAGTTGGGGTTTTGGAGTTGCAGAATAGGATATATTGATTTTTGAACAGGAGTTATACTGCTCAAATTTGAATTTAAATTTGAACAATACAGAAAAGTTTCATGGATTTAAGTGAAAGTGGTACCATTAAATAGGTTGGAATATTACAAGATTTTAGGAGTTGGAAATATTTAATTTGGATCAATATTCTTTTCTGCATAAATGTTTTAATCATTTACAGAAAAGAAAAAGAAAAAGGGGTCCTGTGCACTGGCCCAGAAGAGGCCACAGTGCACGGCCCACGCAGACTGGCCCGCACGTTGCCAGCGCGCGCGCACGTCAGGTTTCAAACCTGACGGGCGGGGCCCGTGGGTCAGCGGCATAGAGGAGGGGAGAGAGGTGGGGGGATGATAGGCGGGGCCCGCCTGTCATCTCTAACCCCTCGGCCACGGCGGCGGTGAGCTCATCGGCGACGATACCGGCCACGGCGACGGCAACGGAGGCCAGGGACGGACTCAGTGTCGTGTCGCGGTTGCAGCGGTGGTAGTGCGGCACGGCGGGGAGCCCTGGTTCACCGGCGACGAGGTGCGACGGCGGAGGCTCGTCGGAGGACGGTGGTCGGGGTCGTTTCCGACTGCAAATGGAGGGGGAAAGAGAGGGGAAAGGGTCAGTGAGGTGCGGCGGTTCCGAAACGAGCGGAAGGAGAGGCAGGGGAGGCCTGTACCTCGAGATCGCCGGCGGCCCGACGCGACGGAGCTCCGGTCGATCCCGAGCACTGGGGCGCTCCGGGGTCGAACTGAGGGTGCAGGAGGGATCAGTGGAGTGGTGTGAGGCTTGAGGTGGAGTTGGAGAAGCTCGGGGAGGCCTATTTATAGGTGCTCGACGAGGACCCGTGGTCCAGTGCGCCGGCGAGCTCATCGGCGAGTTTACAGCGCACGGGAGGCTTGGGGAATGGGTCTGGGGAGTTCCTGGACGAGCTCTACGTCCAGCTGAGGTAAGAGGAGGAGCGGGGGAGCGACAGAGAGGCGCGCGCGTGCGAGGCAGAGGAGTGGCTGCCGCGGGCGGCCAGTGCGCGTGCGACGGCGGCTACTGGAGGACGCAGGAGGAGGGGGGACAGCGCCGGGGAGGTCGCGGACGTCGAGACGCCTCGACTGGCGCGACGGGGAGGCCCGAGGCTGTCGGGGATCGACGATTGGTCCGAGCCAGCATGCAAGGTGCACTGTTCACGCGCTCTGGAGCGTGCGTATGACCGGCATCAGCGTGCTCTCGCCGGTTTGGCCCGTCCCAGCGTGTCCAACAGTGTCTGGGGCGTAGAGGAAGGAGTAAAGAATTGCCCTGAGGCCTTGGATGCTCTGGGGTTGCAGAGAGAGAGGGGGAGGGCTGGTAACAAGATGAAAGTTGGTTGTACAGCAAGGTAAAGCTGAGGTTTCACCCCCCAATCATGGAGCTGAGGTGCTGGGGGAGTTACTGGAGGTTGCTGGTAACTCAATGGGCCTGTGGTAAGAAGTTGAGGCTATGGAGAAAAGTGAAAGTGGTCAAAATGGAGGTTTTAGAATTTCTGCAGAAGGTGTTTGATCTGTGTTTGATCAAGTAAATAAAGTCCACTTGACATGGCACTTAACAGGGTTGAAAGACATGAGAAAATAGGGTGCCTCACCAAATTTGGCCTCATTTGAAGAAACTAGCCAATGTAACTTTGGTGAACCCTAGAAATCAACAGAAACAGTTTCATCTTGATTGAGTCAAGCTAATCATATCCCCTTGATGCACCACTTGGTGTAGCATCCTCATTTGGGGTATTGATCATGCCCACAAAGTTTGAGACTCCTGATAAAAAGTTGGTAATGTAAAGTTGTTCAAATTTGCATTTGAACAGAAAGGGTTTTGAGGTGATCTGATCAAGTTGCTCTATTCCAAATCTTGTGTCATTTGGTCTAGGTGCCTTATTAGGCCATTCTATCATGTGCACCAAGTTTGAGAGCATTTGGACAAGTTTGGCAATGTAGAGTTGCTCAAACTTCAAATATGGACAGAATGGTTATGAAGGGGTTTGAGGAGGTTTTCTTGCTTCCCAAGGCATGGGACTTGGCAAGATCGTCAAATATGTCATATATGACATGATAGAATTTCCCTGGATTTTTTGGAGAAAAATTCCTTTGTAAATATTTCAAAAGCTTGAAATATCCAGAAAGGGTTTTAGAGGGTTTAGCCCATTATTTTGAACATGACCAAGTGTTGAAACTCTTATATATGGACAATATATGTCCTATGAGTCTCTCTGAATTTTGGCAAATATTTTTGAAATAGTTAAATAATTTGCCCCTATTGAAGACCATTTCTGGCTTTAAGGAAAAGCTTTTAAATAAAATAGGAAAATAACATTTAAAATTATACCTTTGTGGTTTCTGGGAGTCCTATGACTACTAGGTCTCAAATAAACCTTTTGAAATAATTTACACACCCTTAATCAAGTACTTGCAGTGCAAATCTCAATTCAGGGGTTTTTGGAAAACTAAATTCATAAAATACTTTTTGGCCAAATTAATTTTGTAAGAAAATACTATACTGCTATATAACACTTGGCATGATCATTGGGCAGAAGTTTTGGATAAGGAGATGAAATCTATAAGAGGTCATAGTTGACTTTAATGAGCACATGAAAAAGCAAATGAAGAAAACTCAATTCCAAATAAGAGCCAAATGATGCTAAAAAAATTGCTGGTCCAAATTTTCATGCTTCAAAGTTACAAACAACATGTTACAAAATGCAGGGTGTGACAGACCTACCCCCCTTACAAGAATCTCGTCCCCGAGATTCCTAAACTAGGGCTTAAAAGAGGTCGGGAAACTCGGATCTAAGATAGTCTTCTCGTTCCCAGGTTGCTTCTGCTTCGGTGTGGTTGCTCCACTGGACCTTGAAGTACTTGATGGTACGGCTCCGCGTACGTCGTTCTGCTTCGTCCAGAATATGAATGGGCTTCTCGCGGTAGGTCAGATCAGGCTGCAGATCAATGGCTTGGTGATCCACATCCTTGTAGAGACTGGGCTTGTCTGGAACCTGGAGACATTTCCGGAGTTGTGACACATGGAACACATTGTGCACATCGGATAGCTCAGGTGGTAGTTCCAACTGATAAGCCACTTCTCCTCGTCGTGCAGTGATCTCAAAGGGTCCAATGAACCTTGGTGCGAGCTTCCCCTTGACATGGAAACGCTTGGTTCCCTTCAGAGGAGTTACCCGCCGGTACACATGGTCCCCAACATGGAAACTCATGTCTCGGCGTCGAGTGTCAGCGTAGCTCTTCTGCCTTGACTTGGCTGCCTTTAATCGCTCTCTGACTAGTTGGACTTGCTCTTCTGCTGCGCGGAGATTATCCGGTCCAAAGACTAGTCCTTCTCCAGTCTCTGACCAATTGAGGGGTGTGCGGCATCTGCGTCCGTACAACACCTCAAATGGTGCCATCTGAAGGCTTGACTGGTAACTGTTGTTATAGGAGAACTCGGCAAATGGGAGACAGTCTTCCCACTTGGCTCCATATGCCAGGACACAGGCTCGGAGCATGTCTTCGAGAATCTGATTGACTCGCTCAGTTTGTCCTCTGGTCTGTGGGTGGAAAGCTGTGCTGAAAGACAACTTGGTTCCCAAGGCTTCTTGGAACTTCTTCCAGAACCTTGAGGTGAACTGGGTTCCTCGATCTGACACAATCTCCTTGGGAACGCCGTGAAGACTTACGATTCGGTCGATGTAGAGAGCTGCCAGCCGGTTGCCATTATAAGTGGTCTTGACAGGAATGAAATGAGCCACCTTGGTCAAATGATCGACTATGACCCAGATAGAGTCATGTCCTCGATTCGACCTTGGTAATCCAGTGATGAAGTCCATTCCGACTTTATCCCACTTCCACTCAGGAACCTTGAGTGGTTGGAGCAATCCAGCGGGTCGCTGATATTCAGCCTTGACCTTTTGGCACACATCACACTTTGCAACATAGGTTGCAATCTCTCTCTTCATACCGTGCCACCACAATCGTGCCTTCAAGTCTTGGTACATCTTGGTTCCTCCGGGGTGGATGGAATACGGGGTGTCGTGGGCTTCTTGCAGAATCAGCGTCTTCAGCTCGGTGTTGTTTGGTACGCAGAGACGACCTTTGTACCAAACAATCCCGTGCTCGTCTTCGGAGAATCCTGGGGCCTTGCCCTGCTTCATCTTCTTCTTGATGCCTTCGATGCTTGCGTGTCCATCTTGAGCCTTCTTGACGTCGTCCAGCAGGGTCGGTCTGACTTCCAAATGATCCAGAAATCCGGGGGTGACCAATTCCAAACTGAATTGTTCGATCTCCTTAAACAAGGCTGGCTGTCTTTCTTGAATAATGACATTCAAAGAGCAAGCCTTCCTGCTTAAGGCATCGGCCACCACGTTGGCCTTCCCAGGGTGATACTGAACACTGAGGTCATAATCCTTGATGAGTTCCAACCATCTTCGCTGCCTCATGTTCAACTCTTTTTGGGTGAAAATATACTTCAGACTTTTGTGGTTTGTGTAAATCTCACACTGTTTCCCTAGGAGGTAATGCCGCCATGTCTTCAAGGCATGAACTACTGCCGCTAGCTCAAGATCGTGAGTAGCGTAGTTCTCCTCATGGGGTCGTAGCTGCCTGGAGAGGTATGCTATGACGCGGCCTTCTTGCATCAGAACGCTTCCCAATCCGGTTCGAGAGGCATCACAATATATCACGAACTCCTTGTGAATATCCGGTGTTGCCAGTGGTCAATCTCTTCTTGAGCTCTTGGAAGCTCTCTTCGCATTTTGGCGTCCACTCGAACTTCTTGTCCTTCTTGAGGAGTTGAGTCATTGGTCGTGCAATGCTAGAGAATCCTTCCACGAACTTGCGGTAATAGCCCGCCAATCCGAGGAAGCTTCTGACTTCCTTGACGGTCGTTGGAGATTGCCATTGGGTCACAGCTTCGATTTTTGCAGGATCAACAGATAATCCTTCCTCGGTCAAGACATGACCTAAGAATCCAACTTTGTGCAGCCAAAACTCACACTTGCTGAACTTGGCATACAGTTGGTGCTCACGAAGCTTGTCTAGGACCATTCTCAGATGTTGCTCATGCTCTTCCTCCGACTTCGAGAACACAAGGATGTCATCAATGAAGACAACAACGAACTTGTCCAAATATTCCATGAAGACTTTATTCATGAGATACATGAAGTAAGCTGGGGCATTGGTTAACCCAAAAGACATGACCGTGCACTCGTACATGCCATATCTGGTTACGAATGCCGTCTTTGGAATATCTTGGGGTCTGATCTTCAACTGGTAATACCCAGATCTGAGGTCGATCTTGGAGAATACCTTGGCTCCGCTGAGCTGATCAAACAGATCTTCGATCTTGGGAAGTGGGTACTTGTTCTTGATTGTAACTTCATTGAGGGAACGATAGTCAATGCATAAGCGGATGGTACCGTCCCTCTTTGCCACAAACAGAACAGGAGATCCCCAAGGGGAGGCACTTGGGCGGATAAATCCCTTCCTTAGCTGCTCTTCTAGCTGCTTTTTCAACTCGGCTAATTCTTCTGTTCCCATTCTATAAGGCTTCTTATAGATGGGTCCTGCTCCGGGCACGAGCTCGATGATGAACTCAATGTCACGGTCAGGGGGCATTCCCGGTAGTTCATCCGGAAAGACATCAGGATACTCACATACCACCGGTACTTGGTCTAGCCCAACTTCAGACAGACAGTTGACTTTAGCGGCTTGAGCGGAAGAGGAGTTGGGGGCAAACTTGACTTCTACTCCTTGGTCATTGGTCACAGTGACTGTCCGATTGGCACAGTCTAACAAGCCTTGGTGCTTGCTGAGCCAATTCATACCTAGGATCACATCCAAGCCTTGCGATCTCAGGACGATAAGGTCTGCTAGGAAGTCTACACCGTTAATGGTAATACTGACTCCTTTACAGCCTATCTTGGCTCTCATCTCGGCTCCGGGGGTTTGTACCACCATAGGGTTTTTCAGGGGTGTAGGGGTCATGCCACTTTTTAATGCAAATCTTTGAGTGACAAATGAATGCGTTGCTCCAGAATCAAACAAGACAGTTGCAGGTGCTGAGTTGACAAGGAACGTACCCAGCACGACGTCCGGGTCTTCCTGGGCTTCTTCAGCAGTGACGTGATTCACACGCCCCTTCCCATAGTTCGGTGGATTGCGAGGAGCTGGGTTCCTTGGTGGCATTCCACGGCCTTGTCCCTGGTTCTGCGCATTGGGGCGCGGGGCATCAGGCTTCTTGTTGGGGCACACCCTGGAGATGTGTCCGGGCTGACCACATCCAAAGAAAGTGACTTGGTTTGGAGTGTTGATCTTGTTGCCACCACTGGTATTGGGGTTGAAAGCTGGCCTGGGGTTGGCATACTGCTGAGGCCGAGGATTGGCACGAGGTGCAGGAGCTCTTGGCTGCTGATAGGTTGGCTTGGCCGGGGCTGACTGCCACGGACGGGGCTTCTGGTTGCTGGAACTTCCCTTACTGACCAACTTGCGCTTGCGAGTGTCTTCCAAAGCACGCCGCTTGTCTTCAAGCATTAGTGCCTTGTTCACCAGGTCAGGGAAAGACGGCCAGTCGCACACGACAAGCGAATATTGCAGAGTCTGATTAAGGCCTTCCATGAAGCGCTCCCTTTTGGCAGCATCAGTGCTGACATCTTCAGGGGCATACCTTGACAGAATACTGAACTTCTGCATGTACTCCTTGACAGTGCCACTTCCTTGCTTCAGGGCTCAGAACTCGCGCTTTTTGATAGCCATGACTCCAGAAGGAATGTGGGCCTTGCGGAATTCTGCCTTGAAGTTAGCCCAAGTGATGTCTTGTTCAGCATGCATGACCTTGAATCCATCCCACCAATCTCTTGCGGTTCCCCCGAGGCAGTGGGCTGCATAAGCCACCTTCTCGCGATCTTCGGTGCATCCGACTAGTTCCAGGATTTCCTCAATGGAACGGACCCAGTCGTCAGCATCCAGGGGTTCTGCAGTCTCGATGAAGGTTGGCGGTGCATGCTTCTTGAACTCTGCCAACGTGGAACGTCCATTGCCATTC
The DNA here is from genome assembly GCA_902687465.1 of Secale cereale. NCBI lineage: Eukaryota > Viridiplantae > Streptophyta > Magnoliopsida > Poales > Poaceae > Secale > Secale cereale. Next base: position 329,995,197 of record LR738710.1, read on the forward strand.
CCCCGCCGGCTGGCGGTTGTTGGCGACAGCTTGAGCAATCAACTGAAGAGCTGCAGTGTTGGCTTGGCGTTCCTCTCAGAAAGCTTGGAGAAGCTGAGCCATGTCCATGCTTGGAGGAGGTGGTGGTGGAGCTTGGTCGTTGGTTTGGTCGTGGTCTGCCTCTGGCTGAGAGGATGCTCCAGCTTCGGGCTGCTCGGTAGAGGTACCAATACGAGTTACAACAGGCATCCTGTTGGAGCGGTAGAAGGTCTCATGACACGGAAGAGGAAAAGCAAGATAGATGGGTGCCTAGTAAGGGGGTGGGTGTGACACTAAATCAAATCATGCAAGGGCCGTAAGGCCAAAACACATTCATTAAAAATCCAAAGGGGGTGATGTAGTCGTTTACACCATCCCGAAGGAAGAATACGACATACATCCAGACACGGCAAAAGCAAACACTAGATGGTTTCATATGAACCATACAAGGACTCGACTGCGCATAGGGGTTACACGACCTATCCTACCGTAGAGGTTACAACGAGCATATCCGAGTAGCGAATAATGCCTAAGCGGCGGAATGCTCGGTCGCGTATTCCGGCTCTTCTGGGTCTTCCTCCTTGTCTTCATCTGTCTGGGCTCCCTTGTCACCGGAGGGAGTGGGGGAGTGGAGGAGTTGGATACGACGGTGCTTCGATGGTGGTGCAGGGAAAAGCTTGCGGTCATCCGGCGTCGCCGAGGTGGTTCTTCACCCTTGGAAGACACATCCTCGGAGGGCCTTCCGCCTCGATATGCGATAGCGGATTGTCCAGAAGGTGCTCCTTCCTTCTTAATCCTGTTTGCCTTCTCTTGAGCTCGACGAAGAAGTGCCTTGGTCTTGTAAAGTTCTTCTCGAAGCTTCATTGATTCCGAGGCCAAGTCTTGTGCCAAGCTGTCGACACATAGACTGAAGTAGGTCTGGAACCGAAGCGAGAGTCCATCCTTCAGTGGAGGGGCTAGTGCGCTGCTTTCTTCGTCACCTTCCTTCCGGTAAGGTAAGAAGCGAGTTGCCATCTTGGCTGCCATCTCCGGAAGAAGCTCACGGAGACGGGTTAGTGCCTTGAGTGCAGCAGCCTCGGCAGCGAGTGGTAGTGTCGCCATCTGGGGTCCCTCAAAGAACCAACTTGTGGGAGGATCGTTTGCCTTCACGATCACTTCCACATGGTACTCCACCTCAGTATCGCTCACCCAATGCTCATGGTAGGTGAGGATGGGTGCTCGGTGGAACTGACACTCCTGGAGGCTATCCTCGAGAAGTAGGGGAAACCCAGTGGTCAGGTGCTCTTCGGGAACAGCGGCCATCTACAAAGGTGGAATCGGAGGGGTTAATAAGCCGAGGAAATCTCAGGTTTAGAAAAGAAGAGAGGTTCAGAAGGTTTTGAAAAAGGGGTCTCAACTAACTGATACCAGCTCTGTGGGGACCCCGACTTAGAAGTCGAGATCACCGAATGCACGTGTATAGTGATCCCAGAGATCAATGCTCACTGAACACACAGAAGCTGAAATAACAAGAGTCTTATATCCATACAAGGAGTCTTACATGAATTAAGGCCATTATGGCCAAGTCTTACATAGATAGAGCCTCACGGGCTGAATAGCAAATAACTTAAGTAGCGGAAGTCTTCGATAAACGGGTAGAACCCATGCCATCTGCCTTAACCCTACAGGCATTCTGACTGGGATAGCGTCCTAGTTCGCATGATCGTCTCCAAAGAACTCTTCCTCATAATCCTGCTCTTCCATGCCTGGCCAATTAAATAACCAGTGGCAAGCCAATGAGTACTCTGAATGTACTCGCAAGCAACCCATTATGTGGTTCAAGTAACAATGCAATTTGAATAATAATGAACAATCTAGCAGGAGGCTAGGACAATATGCCATCATCAAGTTTATGCATCAATAACCTCGCGTAACCTCGAAGACAGGTTACCGATATCAACATGAATATAATTCATCTCACCGAGTCAAGTCACCATCTTGACTCATCACACACAATGTATCACCAAAGAAGTAAAATTCTGGACATAGTTTAAGTAGCACCACCCAACTGTCCATGACCGTGGACACGGCTATTCGAATAGTTTTACACTCTGCAGAGGTTGCGCACTTTACCCACAAGATCCGGGGAACTTCCGTGTCATCCACGACCCGCGGTACCTCAAGTACCCGGGGTAAGCACCCGGTCATTACCTTTCCTTAGACGATACTAACATAGAGTCCACTCGTTGGCACACGGCCCTCGGGTACAAACAATAGATGGCGGGACTTGCCCTAATTTCAATGTTCACGCGTACCCGAAGGGACCAACGGTGTGTCCGGTGCCCTGTAAAAACAGTCATGGCCGTCTATCCAAGCACGACCCCGTCCCGGAAAGACCTCAAGTCTTCCCGTCACTAGTAATGCGGGCACCATGCTAGTATCGACCTAAGTAATCAATAAAGCCCCGTCCCATAAGGGGTAGTGTGGTTGCACATGTTTGGTTGGGACGGTAGTCACACATAAATCTAATCCATCATTCCACCATGCTCATGATATTACCGGCACATCACTTCTTTCTCAAGTGATGACCTAACACTTCATCACCCTCGGGCATTAGGGGCACCCGATGGGTTCATGCAAAGATTTCAACTACGAGGGTTCATAACACACATGCATCATATAAGCATCCAGACCAACTATTTGCATGACATCTAGCACATAGCAAAATCAACAATAAAGCATGCATCATGTGGTGGTTCATCTAGGTTACCATCGTAACCCTAATCATCATGCATCGGAATCCAACGGGTTCCGAAGAACAAGTGTATCATGGTCAAAGGGCTGCTTGCCTGGATTGGCTTGGTCTTCAAAGTCTTCTAGTCCTTCCCCTTCCTCTTCCACAGCAACTTCGTCAAATACGGGATCTATACGTCGCATAGTAACCACGGAAAAATAAGAATACAAATAAAACAGAAAAACCAAAGTGCTCAGAAAAATGTCAACTCATTTTTGTAAAATACTAGAGGGTTTTCTAGGATGGGGAAAAAATCTTAGTTGGGGTTTTGGAGTTGCAGATTAGGATATATTGATTTTTGAACAGGAGTTATACTGCTCAAATTTGAATTTAAATTTGAACAGTACAGAAAAGTTTCATGGATTTAAGTGAAAGTGGTACCATTAAATAGGTTGGAATATTACAAGATTTTAGGAGTTGGAAATATTTAATTTGGATCAATATTCTTTTCTGCATAAATGTTTTAATCATTTACAGAAAAGAAAAAGAAAAAGGGGTCCTGTGCACTGGGCCAGAATAGGCCACAGTGCACGGCCCACGCGGACTGGCCCAGCCGCACGGTGCCAGCGCGCGCGCACGTCAGGTTTCAAACCTGACGGGCGGGGCCCGTGGGTTAGCGGCACAGAGGAGGGAAGAGAGGTGGGGGGATGACAGGCGGGGCCCGCCTGTCATCTCTAACCCCTCGGCCACGGCGGCGGCGAGCTCACCGGCGACGATACCGGCCACGGCGACGGCAACGGAGGCCAGGGACGGACTCAGTGTCGTGTCGCGGTTGCAGCGGTGGTAGTGCGGCACGGCGGGGAGCCCTGGTTCACCGGCGGCGAGGTGCGACGACGGAGGCTCGTCGGAGGACGGTGGTCGGGGTCGTTTCCGACTGCAAATGGAGGGGGAAAGAGAGGGGAAAGGGTCAGTGAGGTGCGGCGGTTCCGAAACGAGCGGAAGGAGAGGCAGGGGAGGCCTGTACCTCGAGATCGCCGGCGGCCCGACGCGGCGGAGCTCCGGTCGATCCCGGGCACTGGGGCGCTCCGGGGTCGAACTGAGGGTGCAGGAGGGATCAGTGGAGTGGTGTGAGGCTTGAGGTGGAGTTGGAGAAGCTCAGGGAGGCCTATTTATAGGAGCTCGACGAGGACCCGTGGTCCAGTGCGCCGGCGAGCTCATCGGTGAGGCTACAGCGCACGGGAGGCTTGGGGAATGGGTCTGGGGAGTTCCTGGACGAGCTCTACGTCCAGCTGAGGTAAGAGGAGGAGCGGGGGAGCGACAGAGAGGTGCGCGCGTGCGAGGCAAAGGAGTGGCTGCCGCGGGCGGCCAGTGCGCGTGCAACGGCGGCTACTGGAGGGCGCAGGAGGAGGGGGGACAGCGCCGGGGAGGTCGCGGACGTCGAGACGCCTCGACTGGCGCGAGGGGGAGGCCCGAGGCTGTCGGGGATCGACGATTGGTCCGAGCCAGCGTGCGAGGTGCACTGTTCACGCGCTCTGGAGCGTGCGTATGACCGGCATCAGCGTGCTCTCGCCGGTTTGGCCCGTCCCAGCGTGTCCAACAGTGTCTGGGGCGTAGAGGAAGGAGTAAAGAATTGCCTTGAGGCCTTGGATGCTCTGGGGTTGCAGAGAGAGAGGGGGAGGGCTGGTAACAAGATGAAAGTTGGCTGTACAGCAAGGTAAAGCTGAGGTTTCACCCCCCCAATCATGGAGCTGAGGTGCTGGGGGAGTTACTGGAGGTTGCTGGTAACTCAATGGGCCTGTGGTAAGAAGTTGAGGCTATGGAGAAAAGTGAAAGTGGTCAAAATGGAGGTTTTAGAATTTCTGCAGAAGGTGTTTGATCTGTGTTTGATCAAGTAAATGAAGTCCACTTGACATGGCACTTAACAGGGTTGAAAGACATGAGAAAATAGGGTGCCTCACCAAATTTGGCCTCATTTGAAGAAACTAGCCAATGTAACTTTGGTGAACCCTAGAAATCAACAGAAACAGTTTCATCTTGATTGAGTCAAGCTAATCATCTCCCCTTGATGCACCACTTGGTGTAGCATCCTCATTTGGGGTATTGATCATGCCCACAAAGTTTGAGGCTCCAGATAAAAAGTTGGTAATGTAAAGTTGTTCAAATTTGCATTTGAACAGAAAGGGTTTTGAGGTGATCTGATCAAGTTGCTCTATTCCAAATCTTGTGCCATTTGGTCTAGGTGCCTTATTAGGCCATTCTAGCATGTGCACCAAGTTTGAGAGCATTTGGACAAGTTTGGCAATGTAGAGTTGCTCAAACTTCAAATATGGACAGAATGGTTATGAAGGGGTTTGAGGAGGTTTTCTTGCTTCCCAAGGCATGGGACTTGGCAAGATCATCAAATATGTCATATATGACATGATAGAATTTCCCTGGAATTTTTGGAGAAAAATTCCTTTGTAAATATTTCAAAAGCTTGAAATATCCAGAAAGGGTTTTAGAGGGTTTAGCCCATTATTTTGAACATGGCCAAGTGTTGAAACTCTTATATATGGACAATATATGTCCTATGAGTCTCTCTGAAATTTGGCAAATATTTTTGAAATAGTTAAATAATTTTCCCCTATTAAAGACCATTTCTGGCTTTAAGGAAAAGCTTTTAAATAAAATAGAAAAATAACTTTTAAAATTATACCTTTGTGGTTTCTGGGAGTCCTATGACTACTAGGTCTCAAATAAACCTTTTGAAATAATTTACACACCCTTAATCAAGTACTTGCAGTGCAAATCTCAATTCAGGGGTTTTTGGAAAACTAAATTCATAAAATACTTTTTGGCCAAATTAATTTTGTAAGAAAATACTATACTGCTATATAACACTTGGCATGATCATTGGGCAGAAGTTTTGGAAGCGTTAGAACAACGCGGTTGATGTAGTCGTACGTCTTCACGGCCCGACCGATCAAGCACCGAAACTACGGCACCTCCGAGTTCTAGCACACGTTCAGCTCGATGACGTCCCTTGAACTCCGATCCAGCCGAGTGTCGAGGGAGAGTTCCGTCAGCACGACGACGTGGTGACGATCTTGATGTTCTACCGTCGCAGGGCTTCGCCTAAGCACCGCTACAATATTTATCGAGGAGAACTATGGTGGAGGGGGGCACCGCACACGGCTAAGAGATCAAGAGATCAATTGTTGTGTCTAGAGGTGCCCCCTGCCCCCGTATATAAAGGAGGGAGGGAGAGGCCGGCCCTAGAGGGGGCGCACCTAGTGTGGGGAGTCCTACTAGGACTCCCAAGTCCTAGTAGGATTCCCCTTTCCTTTCCGGAGTAGGAGAGAAGGAAAGAGAGGGAGAGGGAGAAGGAAAAGGGGGCTGCACCCCTTGTCGAATTCGGACCAGAAGGGGGGTGCACGCCTCCTGCCTTTTGGCCTCTCTCCTCTATTCCCGTAACTCCCCGGTACTCCGAAAATACCCGAATCACTCGGAACCTTTCCGATGTCCGAATATAGTCGTCCAATATATCGATTTTTACGTCTCGACCATTTTGAGACTCCTCGTCATGTCCCCGATCTCATCCGGGACTCCGAACTCCTTCGATACATCAAAACTCACAAACTCATAATAAAACTATCATCGAAACCTTAAGCGTGCGGACCCTACGGGTTCGAGAACTATGTAGACATGACCGAGACACGTCTCCGGTCAATAACCAATAGCGGAACCTGGATGCTCATATTGGCTCCCACATATTCTACGAAGATCTATATCGGTCAAACCGCATAACAACATACATTGTTCCCTTTGTCATCGGTATGTTACATGCCCGAGATTCGATCGTCGGTATCTCAATACCTAGTTCAATCTCGTTACCAACAAGTCTCTTTACTCGTTCCGTAATACATTATCCCGCAACTAACTCATTAGCTGCAATGCTTGCAAGGCTTATAGTGATGTGCATTACCGAGTGGGCCCAGAGATACCTCTCCGACAATCGGAGTGACAAATCCTAATCTCGAAATACGCCAACCCAACAAGTACCTTCGGAGACACCTGTAGAGTACCTTTATAATCACCCAGTTACGTTGTGACGTTTGGTAGCATACAAAGTGTTCCTCCGGTATTCGGGAGTTGCATAATCTCATAGTCATAGGAACATGTATAAGTCATGAAGAAAGCAATAGCAGTAAAACTTAAACGATCATAGTGCTAAGCTAACGGATGGGTCTTGTCCATCAGATCATTCTCCTAATGATATGATCCCGTTGATCAAATGACAACTCATGTCTATGGCTAGGAAACATAACCATCTTTGATCAATGAGCTAGTCTAGTAGAGGCATACTAGGGACACTCTGTTTTGTCTATGTATTCACACATGTATTAAGTTTCCGGTTAATACAATTCTAGCATGAATAATAAACATTTATCATGATATAAGGAAATAAATAATAACTTTATTATTGCCTCTAGGGCATATTTCCTTCACTCCCCGCCGGCAATGCTCCGCAGCCCGCCACCGAGGGTCGTTCGAGCGCCGAACTCTCGCATGGGTGGCCGGTGCCGGGGCGGCCGTCGTGCCACCAAGAGCGTCACCGGCGTGGCCACAGGGAGCGCGAGCGGCGGAGCACGCCGCTCTCCGGTGGCCCGGCCGGCGGGAACATCATTGGGGAAGGAGGCGGAGCGCCCATGGGTGGTGCAGTCCACTAATGCCACTCGGACGACGGAGAGAGTGCCAGCCTCCACGCGGACGCGGTGGGCCGCGGTCATCGTGGCGGCGCAGAGCAGGAGAGGGGAGGCGAGGTCGTCGGAAAGGCGAGATTTCAAAACGCCCCTACCTGGCGCGCCAAATGTCGGATTACGGGCTCCGCAAACCCAAGAAGTTTGAACAAGGCGCGAACGAAGATCTCTCCCACTCACGTCTACCTAGCGTCTCACCCTCATCTAGTGAAGAGATTCAAGCGAACAACAAGTAAAGCACACAAGAGTTTACCCAGGTTCAGGCCACCTTGTGGTGTAAGACCCTACTTCCTGGTTTGGTGGATTGGCCTCAGGAGGGCTTGAATATGGACTAGTAATGTGGTTCCTGAGCTCAGGAGGAGAGTTCAGGAGGGTCAGGAGGCAAGAGTTCTTGCTCCTTTGCGTAAAGGCAGAGTTTATGGATCTGCTCCTCTCTCCCCTCATAGTGGGGATCCTAGCTACTTATATAGGCGGCCAGGGTCCTCTTCCCCCAAAATGTTTAGGCGGGAAGGGATCCCACAATGGCCATTTTGAGCGGGAACACAAGGATGTTCCTATCCTGACAAAAGCAGTCTTCGCCTGCAAAAGGATCAGGCGGTGACGCGGTGGTGGGCTCGGCGGTGACATCCTCCTGGTCGTCCTTGCGGTCTTCGGTCTTGTTGCACCAATGGAGAAACCTTTGTCCTGCTCCTCGGGAACCTGCGCCTGTGTTGTCCCCTTTTGCACCAAAACGGCGACTGCGCCGCTGGCACGCGCTAGCACCCGCTGGCGTGGTGCGTCATTGCTTGCGTCACTTCCTCCTCCTGAGGCAGGCTTGGCCTTGGATTCTCCGCCCTTCATGAGCAACCTAACCGAGGCCGCTCCCGAGGGGGTGTTGATGTCGTTCTCCTCGCGAGGTCCAGCCCCCTCACGAGGGTCTTCAGCAGCTGGTCGATCAGCTGGGCTGTACCAGGCTGCGGCAGGAGCGCGCTGCGGCCCGCAGACAGGCAAGTCTGGGTACCCTGGTTCCCAGGACGCCGACACCTTCGGGACTCCTCATCTGCACCTACTCCTTTAGCACCAAAGAGGAAACTGGCACTCTGCGCCCGCTGGCGCCCGCCTGGCCTTGGTTGTCACTGCTCACGTCACAAGGACCTCGCGAGGTACCCCTTGCCTTGATATCTCTGATCCTCATGAGCCGGCCTAGATAGGTCGCCCAGGGGATGTCTTGCATCGTCTGCCTCGCAAGGCTCGGCCCCTCGCGAGGGTCTTGAGTGGTCGCTGAAGATGTTGGGCTGTACTAGGCCATCTAATGAGCCACGCCCTGGGCCGCAGGCAGGCTAGTCTGGGTACCCTCGTTCCCAGAACACCGACATGCACGCCATCAAATACCCTCCCCTCAAACTTAAGGGACCACCTCGACATTGGTTAAACAACGTTCTGGAAAATTCTATCGGATGCTGGAAGAACTAGAGGCTGCCTTTAGAGACAACTTCCAAGGCACCTATGTTTGGCCTCGAGATGCCGATGACATTAGTCATATAATACAGCAACCCAGGGAATCGGCCTGACAGCTATGGAAAAGGTTCTTAATTAAAAAGAACCAGATCGTGGATTGTCCGGAGGCCGAAGTCCTTGCGGCTTTCTAGCACAGCGTCCGAGACGAGTGGCTCGCCCGGCACCTCGGCGAAGAGAAGCCGAAATCCATGGCAGCCCTCACCAAACTTATGTCCCATTTTTGCACGGGAGAGGATAGCTGGCTTGCTCGTAGAAGCAATAGCATCAGCGACCCTGGCACGTCCGACACCAGGGACGGCAATGGCAAGCCACGACGCGACAAGCACAAGCGTCGGAACAACAACGATGGAACCCAAGATACGGCAGTCAACGCCGGATTCAGTGGCTCCAAACCCGGCCAACGGAAGAAGCCATTCATGGCAAACAAAGACGGCCCATCCAGTCTAGATAGAATCCTTGACCCGCCTTGCCAGATTCACGGCACCCCCGACAAGCCCGCCTATCATACCAACAGTAATTGTTTGGTTTTTAAGCAGGCCAGCAAACTCAACGCCGAACACAAGGGGAATGGGTTGCCCATCGACGATGATGACCAAGAGCCTCGTCAACCGAGCACAGGGGGACAGAAGCAATTTCACCCCGAAGTAAAAATAGTGAATATGACATATGTCACACATATTCCTAAAAGGGAACGCCAAAGCGTACTACGAGACGCCTACGCCATTGAGCTGGTCGCCCCAAAATTTAACCCATGGACGGATGGTCTGATTACCTTCGATCGAAAGGACCACCCAACCAGTATTCGTTACGGAGGTTCGGCAGCACAGGTCCTCGATCCAATCATTAACGGATTCCACCTCACGCAAGTCCTTATGGACGGTGGCAGCAGTCTCAACATACTTTATCAAGACACTGCCCGCGAAATGGGCATTGATTCATCAAGAGTCAGGCCCACTAAAACTATCTTCAAGGGAATAATACCTAGTGTGGAGTCCCGCTGCACGGGCTCAATCACACTAGAAGTCGTCTTTGGTTCGCCGAACAACTTCCAAAGCGATGACTTGGTTTTTGACATCGTCCCTTCCACAGCGGCTATCACGCATTTCTCGGACGCGTCGCTTTCGCCCGCTTCAACGCAGTTCCACACTACGCCTACCTAAATCTCAAGATGATCGGTCCACATGGCACCACCACAATCAACGGAAGCGTAGAGCGCCCCCTCCGTACTAGGGAAAATACCGCGGCCATCAGGGCCAACGTACAAAGCGACTCTGTCAAACCGCACACCCACATGCTGACAAACCCAGGGCTGGATTAGCAGTTCGGCCTCCGTCGATCGCCATAAACAGCAGCGAAATTCGTGCCGCGCATACATAACTATGCACTCAAAATACCCTGGGCATCGGCGGAGCCAATACACGGGACATGCCTATAGCACGGTTCGACCCTATATGGCCCTTCCCTCCTATCTAATCATCTTTGTGCTTCTTACCACAAGTACAATTAAAATCTACATATCTTACGGACTTGCAAAGGCCTGTCTCCGAGCTCGGTTCCCTATAGATAGCTGAAGACCATCCCCTTCAAGGAATCTTTCTTACTAAGGCAAAAGTGGCGCAGACGTGCGGCAGGAAGGTGCAAGGGATTTCGTAAACCGCAAACTCCCCTCGAGGAACCTGTATAGAGATTTTTTTCCTCGGACCTAGACCCCCCGGCATGTAAAATGACCTTGGTGATTGTGGTACCCTCTGTAAGGCTACGCTTTGACGTGTCAATCAGATTACAGTAAGCCAATTTTTATTCGGCACCATCTTTACTCAAATGTCGTCTCTTTAGTTGTCTCACGAACACACCTCAGCATAAATTGCCAGGGGCTCCATAAGGTAACATATGTATTGCCAAATAAAAAGTCTGACCAGCTTAACATCACAATTCGGCGCCCCGAGATCGGCAGTGTATGGAGCGGCTCTGAATCATGTCTTTGGTCAATAGTTTGGTTGCCTGGCTCCGGTGTTTGCTACCTTACGTTCCATCTGATCGGCTAAGGTAGTAAAGGGAGAACTACTGCAATTGTGTTTCTAGTTCGCCCGGTCAAGCACCTCACTAGAGAAACCCAAAAACTGACTGTCATGATGAGGCGAGAGCCGGTCGGCCGCTCGACGACTTATTATAATCTCTAGCGATTCTTTCCCGTGTTACACGAAAGACTGTTTCCCGATCACATATGTAATGCACCCACATTAGGAGCCGCATACATACCAGGGGCTACTCCATAGAACCATTGATAAAACTCCTATGGCTAAGTGAGAGCAATAAAGCGGAATAGTTTGATTGCCTGGTTCAACACACTGATACCACCTTCAGGGACCAAGATTTTGAGTTAAGTGTATTCATGTGCAACTCCGAACACCCTGATAGTGCCTACATGGGGATTGAAGCCGACGACTGGGAACTCTCAGGTATAAAAACGGACCCACAGGAGGATACAATTCTTTATAAGTAAAATAATATATTACAAAAGATTTAGTTCCTGATACAAACTCCCGAAACAGTTCGGACTCATTCATTCGAATAATACATTCTTGGAGCATTGACCTTCTATAAGGCGGGCACCCGCTAGTACGTCCACAAAATAGCGCTCTGGCATGCGGTGGTCCTTACTTTCGGGCGGACCCTCAACTGCCACCTTTTCGGCCTTCATCTTCACATAGTGCATCTTGACACGGGCGAAGGCCATTCGCGCCCCTTCAATGGAAGACCACCTCCTCACATTGTCTTTTCAGGGCAGCGCATTGACGAGGCGTCGCACGAGGCCAAAATAGCTAGCCGGAATATCCTCGGCCTGCCATAGCCGGACTATGACATCCCTCATGGCCGCACTGGACATTTTATGCAGCTCCGCCCATTGTGCCATCTGGTCATTCAGCAGTTCGGGATGATGCGGCCACGCAAACTGCGACCAAAAGAGCTTCTCCGTCGCGTACCCTTCCTGGGCCTGGAAGAATTGGGCAGCGTCCGCAACGCTCTTCGGTAGATCCTCATATACGTATGAGAACTCCACAGTCGATTAAGTAAGGCATACTTCGGGTCCCCAAATTTAGCCTGTAAAAGAAAGGGCTTACCTGCCACTATCTTTCCGGCTTAAAGGATTTCTTCACGCACTGCGCGGGACTCGGACCGCGCCTCCAAATGGTCTTTAAGGGCCTTGGTGAGTTCAGTCCCCTTCTCCTTATTTTCTTTCTCCAAGGACCCACATTTAGCGGTGATGTCCTTGAGACTTTGTTCCAGCTCGGTCGCCCGTTCCTCAAAACAGTGCCGAGTGGCCTGTTCGGCCATCAAATCCGTAGCCGCTTTATCAGGAACTACCTGGCTTACCCTTGCCTGCTCCTTGGCTTGGGCAAGCTCATCCCTGAGGGTCTCCACTGCAGCGGCACCATCTATACATACATGCACATAGCAGCTCTTGAAAATCCACAAGACACGAACATAAAACAGGCACACAACAAGATATATTTTATACCTTGCACCTGGTCAAGCCGCGTGTTAACAAGGACTAGGTCCTCATCGGCTTGCTTCAGTTTCCGTTGGAGTTTGGAAACCTCCGTCGATTGAGGAGTCGCCGCTAACAGTGAAGCCTGTTTAGTGTAAACAGAAAGCATGTTACCACCTGACAACTGATTATCGATCCTCTGTTCGCTTTTCTTTCAAAAACCGATCAGAGTCTCAGGGGATACTATATATATGCATGTTTCTCAACCGAAAAACAATACATTGTGTACCTTGAAGCCCGCCAGTAGGCTGGAGAAGGCTTCGTCAAGCCCGCTCCTGGCGGATTGAATCTTATTAGACACCGTACCCATCCGGATACGGTGCTCGTCTAGGATGGAGGCACTTTGGAGTGCGTCCGCCGTGGTATTTCGTGCCTCCGAATTGGAAGATATCGCCACTCCCTCTTCTCCTGCTGGGGGTCGCTCGTTAGACTCCGGAGCCTTACAGACCTCCGGAGTGGTATGCTGCTGGGGGCCGGATTGACCAATGCCCCCGTCGCCGATCTCCATGGGGGCTGCACCCCGTAGCCCTCCGGCAGCCGAGGCATTACCCTCTGGTGCTGTTAAAATGCTCCCCCGCGTCTCGTCAAGGTTTGGGGAGGGCCGGTGAGATACTACCTCAGCATCATCTGCCCTAGTGGACGGGGAAGCTAATGGACGCGACTCGCTCTCCATCATCTCCGGCGCCAGATCCCCCGAGGATGAGGATATCTGGGGAAGATCACAGGCCGGACTAAAGGACATAACTTAGAGTTATCATCATGGGTCATAGGGATTGGGCGAAGTGAAGGATTCCAGGCTACTTACAAGATGGCTTGGGGCTTGGTCCGGCGGCGAGGCTTCGGGATGACCTCGGCATCTGATTCCGAGTCATCAGGGATGATGAGCTTGTCCCTCTTGGAGGCCTCAACTTCCAAGTCTTCGGAGGCCGCCCTCTTCTTACCTTTGCGGGGAAGATCTTCTTCTTCCTCCTCGTCATCGTCGTCGTCATCGCCCTCATGGGAGGATGGGGCATCACCCTCTCCAGACATTGCGTCCGAAGTACCCTTCCCTTTCTTCTTCTGCTTGTCCTTCTCAACCGGCACCTGGTATGGCGCCGAGACCAGCATCCTCATTAATTGAGGATTGGTTGGGTCTTCGGGGAGTGGAGCCGGACACCGCATCTGCTCAGCCTTCTTGACCCAAACCTGTTTTGGGAATGGACTACTCAGTATTTGTCCTTTGGAGCGATGAACCTATTGATGTTCGAAGTTTTAAGACCTCGGTGGCCGGATGGTTCTTGAAAAGTAACTTCCAAATCCCCTTGTGCGTCGTGCCGTAGAACCACTGCAGGGTCCGCGGTCCTTTCGGATTGAACTCCCACGTCTTGAGGGCCCGCCTTTGGCAGGGAAGTGTGCGGCGAATCAGCATCACTTGGATTACATCTACAAGGGTAATGTCCTTTACTACCATGCTCTTGATTCGTTTGTGCAACAACAACACCTCGGAGGCCGACCCCCAGTCCGGACCCTTGTCGGTCCAGGATGTGAGCCTTAGTGGGGGTCCGGATCTGAAGGCTGGAGGGGCTGCCCATTTGGAGCCACATGGTTCTATGATATAGAACTATTCTTGCTGCCATACCATGACGGTATCCACAAAAACCCCCTTTGGCCAATTAACTATGGGGAACTTGCTCACCATGGGACCACCATAGTTTGCATGTTGCTTGTCCACCACCTTCGGCTTCACATTGAAAATCTTGAGACATAAACCAAAGTGTGGAGGGACGCAGAGAAAGGCCTCGCACACGACGATGAACGCTGAGATATGGAGGAACGAATTTGGGGCCAGATGATGAAAATCCAGCCCATAGTAGAACATGAGACCCCTTACAAAGGGGTGAAGGGAGAATCCAAGTCCTGGGAGGAAGTGGGGGATGAACACCACCCTCTCATCGGGCTACGGGGTAGGGATGACCTGCCTCGGATTGGGAATCCTGTGTTTGATCTCCACGGTAAGGTACCACGCTTCCCACAGCTCCTTGATGTTATCCTCCGTAATGGAGGAGGCCATCCATTTGCATTGAGAGGCAGCCATGGTCGGGGGAGTTGTAGAGGGAAGAAGAGCTTGGAACTTAGGCACTAGAGCTCGAGGATGGAGAGGCAGAGAAAGGATGAGGCATGGGCCGGAGAAGTTAGATTCCATCCTCTTATATGGACAGTGAATATCAAGCGTCCTCCTCCCTCAATCCTTAAAACTCGCCTGTGCCCAAGGGGTCGTGCAGGCGGCACGGTTAATTTACCAAAGCTCGTATTGATGAGAATCCCGCAATAAGGGGACACGATCTCTGTTTCGACGAGACGTGTCAATGGGAGTTGCACGGTGGGAGGCCCCAAAAATTGTTCGAGATGACGACGGAGCTAAAACATGACATTTCGCCGAGTAAAGCTGCCGCTGGATATTTTTTTTGTGCTTTTATGGTCGGGAGGTTAACCTATTATATACAGAGCCGGATACGGATCTCTTACCTGGAGAACTACTTTGGAGTATTCGGAGGAGGAACCCACCTTGCAATGCCGAAGACAATCTGTGCACCGTACACATCGTTATTGATGCCTAGTTCAGGGGCTATTGAGGGAGTCCTAGATTACGGGGTCCTCGGGCGTCCCAGCCATGTCACGTGGGCCGGACTAATGGGCCATGAAGGTACAAGATGGAAGACTCTCCCCCGTGTCCAGATGGGACTCTCCTTTGCGTGGAAGGCAAGCTTAGCTTGCGGATATGAAGATTCCTTTCTCTGTAAATTGACTCTGTACACTGCAAAGAAAATAAACTTCCGTGATGATACGTGTTTGTCACAGTAGGTCACATTTTCTGTCATGCATGTACATCCATGACGATTTAATGAAAGAATCAAGATAGTCATACCTGTGCTGTCGTAGAAGTGTTCCATGACATTACCAAAATTATCATCACGGAAGTGTCCACTTCCATGACGATAAATCGCGCATCACAGAAGTGCTTTCGTCAAGGGTGACCGACACATGGCATCCACCGTAACGGAACATTGTTAAGCTATCGGGGCCGGTTTTGGATCCGATAACCAGTTAACAACCCCGACCAATGGGGATTTTCCACGTTTAAAATCATTATTGGCTGGAGGGAACACATGTCGGCTCGCCGTTGGAACAGATGTCATCCACTCATTGGACCCATAGCGCCTATGATACGTCGACACGTGCCACGACCCAACAAAGGCCCATTCATGTGAAAAGGCCGGCCCGTTTGACTTGGTGAAAAGGTGGCGGGTCGGCCCACGGCAAGCCTGTTAACGGCCTGTTCGAATATAGCCCATTTACAGCCCGCTAACCGAGGACACGTTTACGGCCTATCCGAATTAGGCCCAGTAGCGTCATGTGGGCCGTCCAATATAACTCCAGCCCGTTTTAATTTCTGGCCCATGTATGGCCCATGACGTCTTTCGGCCCATATGAGGTCCTTAGTAACCCTCAGCCCATTAACGGCCCGTGGTAAAACTGGCCCATAATGAATAGTGCCCAACAGAGGTCCATTCCTGTGAAAAGGCCGGCCTGTTTGACTTGGTCAAAAGGTGACGGGCCGGCCCATGGCAAGCCTGTTAACGGCCTGTTCGCATATAGCACATTTACGGCCCGCTAACCCAGGGCCCGTTTACGGCCTATCCGAATTAGGCCCAGTAGCGTCATCTGGGGCGTCCAATATAATTCTAGCCCGTTTTAACTTCCGGCCCATGTATGGCCCATGACGTCTTTCGGCCCATATCAGGTCCTTAGTAACCCTCGGCCCATTAATGCCCTGTGGTATAACTGGCCCGTATTGAACAGTGTTTTACTTTATACCCATTAACGACCCATTATTCCGTCGGGCCGTTTCCAGCCCATGTTATCTTTCGGCTTTCTCAGGGCCCATTTATTCTTGGGCTCATTTCCAACATTCGTTTACTTTCGGCCCGTTATTGTCATTTTCTGCTTGTGGGCCAAATTCAGCCCATGGTTATAGTCGGCCCATTTGTGGCCCGTTAATACGTTGGACCGTTTTCATAGCGTCATCAAATATGGCCGATTAACGACGACCCGTTATGGTCGGCCCATGAAAGGACGATTTCAACTCTAGCCCATTTACGGCCATAATGTGGTCTATTATTGGCCCATGTTTGGCCAACCGATCATATGGCCGTAGAAGGCCCATTGTGTCTACGGCATGTATAAGAACCATTGTTTCTACGACCCTTAGAAGGCCCATTGTTTCTACGGCCCGTAAGAGGCCCATGTTAACTATAGTAAATATATAGGCCATGGTTAATGTGGCCTAGTTTTAAAAAATAGGCTATTGCGGCCACTAGCAAATCGTGGAAAAAGAACTGCACTGACTACAAGAAAACAAATAAACAAGACAATAAGGAAATAAATAGGCAAGCAACTTATGCTAGGCTATCATGGCTATTACACATATTACATCCACTGGGCATCAAAGTTCACCACCAATGCAAATATACGGAACAAAGCAGCATATAAACGCCGCAACAAAACAAGTCCAGCACTGAAACCACTTCACAAGACCTCTAGAAACAATATCCTGGGTACCCATAATGCTGGGAAGATGCTTAGCAAGCTTATTAACTTTCTCTTGTTTGGCGCTTAAATCCTCCAGCACTTGCTGTTGCACCAGAAAGTATGCATCTGAATTCTACAGGGACTTCCTCAGTCCATCGGCTTCCTGTCGCATAACATCTGATCGATGTATTTCAACTTGAAGTTGAGACTCAAGAAGCTGAACTGATTCAGGCAGCGTGTTCGAAGAGCTGGTGCCAGCAATAGTAGCTAGTAACTCGAACACTACATCAAGACACGACTTTGGGGTTGTCTCAGTGTCTTCAGTATAGTTTTATTAGCTTTCTCGGAGACCAACAGGGATGTCTCACTATCTTGAACTTTATCTGCTACTTCCGGTACCATTGCATAACGGGGTACTCTTCTCCAATATTCTATCCGCATTCTAAAAGAGAAACACACAAACACATCACATGTTTACAATGTAGTATATGAAACTCATTTTGGTAAACCAGTTCAGTAGTAAGGTGGACAAGATAACATCATGAAACAAATATATATCTATGTAGTATGGTCACTGTATCATCTATATCATTCTAGTTCATGTTGCCAAATCAAGATAGATACAGTTCAAATCATATCTATTTAAGACAAAGCAACTTAGACAGAATATAAGTGTGGGAAACTACACAACAATAACAACACTTGTAAGGTGCATGGCATGAGAATATAACTGTTTATTCAATTGAAACTGAAATCAACATAGAGAAAGTTACAACAACAAACACGTTAAAGAAACAGTTTTAAAACATACATGTTTCGCCATTGGAGTTTCAATTGCATCCTTCAAATTTGAAATTAGTTGGTATGAGTAAATACGGTGATGCAAGAGCAAAGTAGTATGAACCATAGCTACGGAACCTGACCTGAGAACAATTCTTCTTCTGCTTTAAGCGTTGACTTGGGGTTTGGAGTGGTGGTCCTCGTGCTTTGGGCACTGCAGTTGCCTTACTAACTGCTCGTGTTTGGGTGATCTATGGTGGAGACGGTGTTGTGTCAACGGGAACTGGGTTATTATCTGTTGGGGTTGGGGTTAGAAGGGATGTAGCTGGTCTCTGTCCAACTGGGTAGGGGTACAATCTGCGTGAATCTGGGTTATGTGTGGTGAGGCTGGTTCTTGGGCAAGTACAACCGTGGTTCTATCTCCCTCGATAGGTAGCACGATCTTTTCTGAAGACCGTGTTTTTACTGCCATAAATACTGCCATCACCCCCTCCAATTGAAATGGCTGATCAACAAGAAAAGTAATTGAATGTACATACATTGTAAGATAGACAGGTGCAATGAATAGTAGGGAAGAAAACAGGGCATGCAATAATTCACATTTATGTTGTCTAACCAAACAGAATAGCAGGACATAATTTCACATATATGATGGCTAATTAAACAGGATGGCATGACACAATTTCACATGTATGATGGCTAACTAAACAACATAGAATGACATACTTCAAAATATGATGACTATGTAAACAGGATGACATGATATAACTATACGATGTGTCTATTAAAGTGGTTGGCATGCCATAAATCACAAACGTGCCGTCGATGGAAACATGATGGCATGATATAATTCACGGATAGAATGACATAATTCAAAATATGATGACTATGTGAACAGGATGAGATGACATAACTATATTATGTCTTTAGAAAATGGGTTGGCATGCCATAATTCAGATACATGATGTCTATGTAAACATCATGGCATTATATAATTCAAATATATGATTTATATACCAAGGAAGTGAGCAGAGGGCAATCGCATATATGATGTGTCAACTAAGGAGATGGCATTCAATATCATGCATATGATGTAAAATCTAAGCATTGCAATACAACATATGCATGATATGAGTAATATTACCCTGCCAAGTTTGAGCATACACCTCAGGGGGATAATAGGACTGGTCATCTGCCTCTGAATCCTCCTCTGAAGAGCTATCTGTAACTAGTAAGATATCTGCTTCACCAGGTAGCATTGTCTACTCTGAAGACCTTGTTTTCACTCCAGATTTCTCCATCACCAATTCAAATGGCTGATGCACAAGAAGAGCAGTTGAATATACAAACATTGTTGACAAATGCAATGAGAAATACAAAAAAAGGACAGCCTGATATAATTCACATATATGACGCTTGGCTAAACAGCAAGGCATTGCATAATTCACATATATAATGCCTTGCAACAAGATAGCATTGCATAATTCACATATATAATGTCTTGCAAAAAGATGGCATTGCATAATTCACATATATGGTAATTAGACACTAAACAGGTGGCATTCACACAAATCATGTCTAAACTAAGCAAATGACATAGCAATGCAAGATACCATACGCATGATATGAGCAACATAACCCTGCCAAGTTAGAGCATGCACCTTGGGGGGAATAGGACCGGTCATCTGTCTCTGAATCCTCCTCTGAGGAGTTAACTTCCTCTTGATTACGATCTGAAATGGGTGGAGGGGGGCTGCCTTTGCGCCCACCATGGAGCGACGTATGCATTAAATTTTATTGACATGCAAAGCTCGTCTCTTTTGCTCTACATGTTTAGTTCCATTGTGTACAATAACTGACATGCATAGGAATAAAACATAGTGGATTATGTAAGGAGTGCATGCACGAATCCAGAGTGAAGGTAGCAAACTGTGGATAGACCCAAAACCAATGATAGCAGGTAGATAATAGCTTCAGTTAAAAAATACAGATAATGGCTCCTCTAATGTTTGTTTGCACCCAACATGAAGCTCATAGTAGACACCCGAGATTAACCAGATAGTAGACAGATAGTACTGATTGCTGGCCCAATATGTACCCCACAACCATTTAAAAACTCAAGTTTCAGCATAAGTTTGGACCCGAGTCAGAGTCTAATAGGTGAACACGACGATAAAGTAGGATGTCATCATATTAAGCGATGCATAACGTAAGCAGACACATAAGAGTGTGACCTCTCTTGCGGACCCGTGTAGTCCTCAAGGTCATCCGCTCAGTTGATGATGGTAATGCAGTTGTCGTGGCTGCTGGCGGCGGGGAAGAAGATCTGAGGTGGCGAAAGACAGTCTGGAGAGCGGATCCCTGCTGTGGTGAACCCTTCCGTCATTGGAGCAGCTAAGCTGGGGTGGAACACAACACCGCAGGAGCAGGACAAACCACACAAGGTTTTCTTTGACACATATCTATAACAGAAGTAATTGTGTAAGGGCTTGTTTGAATTTGAGGATTCGAACACTGGAGGGATAGGAAATAGACAGGAATAGTATAGGAATGCACATGCAAAACAGAGAATTTAAAAACACAAGATTTCTGCCAATCTGGGTGTTTGGTTCATAAGAATTGGAAGATCATAGGATACAAAGAAGCATGGTGAGATTAAGTCAAACCACAAGAAGTGTACAACCTCTTTGGCGAAGCCATGTCAATCTCAGCGTGATTGGGTTGGACGGTGAGGATGCCCCGGCTGACTTGGCTGTCGGAGGAGGGGAAGAATATCTTAGGCGTCTGGAGATGGAGCCCGAGGTACTGCTCCGCTGTGATGGAGGGTTTCGTCGTTGGAGCAGCTCCAGTGAGTTGTATGACGCCAAGGCTAAAGCAGGACAAGGGAGACAACATTAACCTGAGTGGAATTCTAATAGAATCTCCAATAGATGACATAAAATACATAACCACAAAGAGCTAGATGTATACATCAGCCGCTCATCTCTGAACTTAACTGTCGAAACTGAATTTAACTTTCGAAACTGAACTTAACTGTCGAAACTGAATTTAACAGTCGAAACTGAACTTAACTGTCGAAACTGAATTTTGCTATCGAAACTGAATTTAACTGTCGAAACTGAACTTAACTGTCGAAACTGAATTTTGCTATCGAAACTGAATTTTACTGTCAAAACTGAACACACTAGAGGTGAGGCTACACGTCAGTCGACTGACTTTTTCATCTCCTGTCAGTCGATTTTGCAGTCGTTGGATACGAAATCAAGGGCCTGCAATTCATCTTCAACCTCCACCCCCTGAGCCTCCAGCCACCACCGGCCAAACAGCCCCCCTGCCCACGGCCGGCGGTGCGCTGCCCCGCCGGCCCCGAAAACACTCCCCACGCAACTGCCCCACCACCGCCCCCACCCTGAACCCTAAGATAGATAGTGGTGTACGTCTCCGGCGAGCCCCCCTCCTCGCTGCGGCTGGTTCTTCCTTAACTCCGGCGAGCCCCCCACCCCCTGAAAATCGACTGACCCAAAAGTCGATTAAGTCGACTGAAGTGTAGCTAAATAGTAGCAGCATCACAAGCAAGAGCAAGAGCGAGAGCAGCAGCGCGAGTAAGAGCAAGAGCAAGAGCAGACCAGGTAGGGGACCGAGAGCAAGAGTAGAGCAGCAGCGCGAGCGAGAGCTAAAGCAGCAGCAGCTCCTACTGATGTGGATGTCGCCGCCGAGGGAGCGACACCGTGGAGGAAGTGGTCGGCGACGCGGCCGTGGATGGAGCCGCGCCGTGTCGACTAGGGACTGAGCGCCGGCAGCACCGTGAGATCGAATCAAGAAGAAAATGCGGCGATTAATGTACAACCTCTTTGGTGGCGCCGATTAGGCCGCAGCTTCATCCGAGGAAACGGTGATGATGATGCTCTTCCGGTGGTGTAGGTAAAGATGGCGGTGTGGGAATGGAGGTGACGTGAAAGACGAGGGGAACGTCAGGGTAGCTCCTTGGAGGTGGAGGACGGGGTGGCTGAACCGGCGAGACGACCAGATCGACGATGGATCCTCATCCGGTACGGTGTATGAGGGACGTCGAGGTGTTGCTGTGGACGACGTCGTCGGGGAAGAGGCTCTGGCTGGGTGGCGGACGGAGGAGGGTGTGGGGCTTTGCGGGTTTTGCTAGTCTCGGTGTACGAATGGGTGGGCGGATGGGATGGGAGTGGGGAACCATGGCTTAGGGACGCGCTTGTCCGAAATGTGGGGCAAGTTACGAAAGTTCCCCCACTGATTTGAGGCGGTTCTTTCGGTTCAGGGGTATCACGGTCATTTCCCGTGTTGGGATTTCACAGGAGGTGGGAGTTTTCGCGCGCGTTGAAATTTTAGAATAGCAAGGCGCGGGTTGAGATGTAGGGAGTTGTCGGAGCACAACGAGACAAAGATATATCTTAAATATTTCGGGCTAACAAGGCGCGGGTTGAAATTTCCGGGCAAGCCTAACGTGTACTGTACGAAATCAATTCGCACTACAAATGTCATTCAAAACTTTGAATTCATGTTATGTTCAATTAAAATATTTTGCTACGTGTATAATGCATGCAACCTACTACTCAAATGAACGTTTTAGTGCATACCAAACGTATATACTACCGCTTCAATATGAACTAAATTTGAATTCATTTCTCCATTTGAATAAGATCTACAATAATGATTGTTGTGAAGTCAAAGCATTTGAATTCGTTTCTCTGTTTTAGTTAGATCTACAATCATCATTATTGTCAAGTTAAACCATCGTTTGTGTATTATCTTCACAGCACACCACATGATTAGTCTCGAGTTACATATGAACTATGTGTACTATATTAACCCAAACTCGATTTTTGAATCCACTTTATGTTTTTTGTGACTATGTACTGCAAGGCAAAAAGCCTCACAGCCCTCTTTATTAAAAGCAATAAAAGAAAACCAATATAAAGTACAGTGGCATCTAAAGTTAGAAATACTTACAAAATAGTTAACCTGTACAGAAGAACTAAGGTAGATTAGTCAGCCAGTCCATGTAACTATCCTTGAATTTACATTTAATCCTATGAGATAAGAGATTCATATCATGGATGTAATTGTGTCTCCAGATCCTGAAAAGTGGTTGCTCATTCGTGAAGACCTTCCCATTTCTGATGATCCAGATGTTCCAAGTAGCAGTGAAAACCACTTCAGTGAAGAAGGGCTTGCCAAAATTAGACCTGGCTTGCAAAGCCATCTGGTATGTTGTCATACTAGGCATAGGTTCCCAAGAGATTTGTAAGTAGTTCCAAACTCTTTGGCTGAAAATGCATGAGAAGAAAAGATGGCTCACATCTTCATGAATAAGATGAAGACAGAGAACACATGTATGATCGTCCACATGCCAGTGCCTACGCTGAAGCATGTCTCTGGTGTTCAGTCTGTCCCTAAGCAGCAGCCAGCCAAACATTTTAATCTTCATGGTGCAAGAGCTTTTCCATATCCATGGAAAGATAGGATCTACCACAATATTCCGATGCACCTGAGTGTAGTAAGATTTAGGCCTAAAACTCCCCTTATTGAAAGGCCAAATCCAAGTATCATTCTCTGCCGCAGTCTCATGGGTAGTCAAAACTTTCTTTAGAGACTGAAGCTCCTCATAAGCTTGTGTGGAAATAGGCAAATGAAAATTCTCCATGATATCATGTTCCATAACTTGAGCATCTGAAAGTTGTCCATCAATCACAAATGAGAATAAGCATGGAAAACTGTGACTGATAGAGGATCCATTTAGGTCAGAGACCCAAGGGTCATTCCAGAAGAGGATATACTTCCCATTACCAAGAGATGGCTTTGCAAAATTTAAGTATTTGGAGGAAAGCTTGAAAACATCACGCCACCAGAAGGAACCACAAAGAATAGTAGAATGAGGCACATATTCATGATAGTAAGAATCCTAGATCAAGCTAACCCAAGGTATGTCATGATGGTTGTAGAACTTGTGCAGAAATTTTATAAGGAGTGCTTCATTCTGAATTCTTAGGTTAAGAACACCAAGAACCCCTTTGTTTTTGGCAGACAAACAAGGTTCCAGGCAGCAAGAGATTGTCTTGGGGTGTCAGAGTTCCCTCTCCAAAGACACTGCCTCTGTATACGCTCAATTTGTTTTAAAATACCAGGGGGGTGTCCAAAGTGTACAAAAAATATATTGGCATTGAAGAGAGCACAAACTGTAACAGTTGCAACCTGCTACCTTGGTTAAGAAAACATGAGGTGGTAGAAAGTCTCCTCTCAATTCTATGCACTAAGGGCATGAGGTCTTGTACAGAGGGCTTTGTGGTGCCCATGGGCAATCCAAGGTAAGTAAAAGGCATTGATCCCAGCTTACAGCCTAGCACATTGGATAATTTGTTGGCCTACTCAGTAGATATATTGATAGGTACCATCATGGATTTAGCAAAGTTGACAGATAATCCAGTGGAAATAGCATAAATGTCTAACATATCCTATAGGGCGAGAAGTTGATGATCCACTGCTGGTAGAATAATGAGGGTGTCATCAGCATATTGGACTGTAGGATAGTCCTTGCAATTTGTGGGTATTGGTAATGTTAGAATGCCCTTGTTACACATATCACTGATCATAGATTGAAGAAAATCAGCAGCTAAAACAAAAAGTAGAGGAGACATGGGGTATCCCTGTCTGACACCTCTCTTAAAATGAAAGTGGTTGCCATACACTCCATTGAGTAATATAGAGGAGGATCCAAAAGACAATATATTTCTGATCCATGAAATCCACTTCTCATTAAAGACCTTTGTATATGAGGATTCTGATAATAGCCTCATGCTGAATAGTGTCAAAAGCCTTCGTGAAATCCAATTTGAGCAGCACGATAGGCCTCTTGGAAGCCTGGCACTGATGTATATATTCAAAACACCAAGCCAAGCAGTCCTGAATAGATCTTGACTTCAAAAACCCATACTGATGTTTGTGAAGGCAGGATAAAATCACTCTTTGTAACCTATTAGCCAGGAATTTGGTTAAGAACTTTAAACATGTGTTGGTAAGTGAAATTGTCCTATAATCATTCAAAGTCTCAGGACTGATTTTCTTGGGTATCAAGGTGATCAAGGAGGTGTTAATGCATGCCAAATCCAAAGTTCCATCATAGAATTCTTGTACTAACAGCATGAAGTCCTCTTTAATTAGATCCCAACCGTTCTTCAAAAAGAGACCAGTAAAACCATCTGGCCCAGGGGCCCTATATGGTGGCATCTGCTTGATAACCAGATCAACTTCTTCAATGGAAAATGGTTTTGTCAAGTGAGTGTTAAGGTCAAAACCCATTTGAATATCATTGGAGCATCCCATTCTTTCCTTGAAATCTTTCAAAAATAGAGCTGATATAGCAGAATGATCAGTGATTACTTCATCGTCCACAGTAATGCTAGAGATAGTGTTTGACCTAAATCTTTCAATTGCCATGGCATGAAAGAACTTGGTATTCTCTTCTCCCACTTTTATATTCCTGATGGTACATCTTTGTTTCCAGTAAATAAATTGTAATCTAAGCACATCTTCCAAATGTAGCTTCACAATTCTTCTGAAATTTGATTCAGGTAAATAAAGAGGCCTCTGCTCCTCAAGAGTGTCAAGATAGAGAATAAACTTATTGCAATCAGAAATAAGAGCTTTGACCTTGTAAAGGTTAGTATGCCAAACCTTAAGAGCATATCTAAGGCTTCTGAGTTTTGCATACATGATAGCAGCAGCTGATTTTCTATGCACAGGTTTGGACCAAGATTGTCTGACACAATCCAAAAAACCAGGGAGGTTGACCCAATAGTTCTCAAAACGAAAAATCTTAGCCTTGGGAATCATTGTTTTGATGGTGACCACACA
Organism: Secale cereale; assembly: GCA_902687465.1. Lineage (NCBI taxonomy): Eukaryota > Viridiplantae > Streptophyta > Magnoliopsida > Poales > Poaceae > Secale > Secale cereale. The sequence continues at coordinate 330,020,944 of LR738710.1, forward strand.
GGGCGTGTGATCAGAAGCAGACCTAGCCAGGGGTACCACCATTGTATTAGGATAGAGTGATGTCCAATTAACTGTAGTGAAAAACCAATCAATTTGTTCCAAAACAGGTACATCTTGCATATTAGACCAGGTGAATTTTCTTCCTTTTAAAGGCAGCTCAATTAGACCCAAGTGCCCAATAACCTCATTAAACAGCAACATGTCATTGCTATTCCCACCTGGCCTATTTCTGTTGTCCATGGATCTCAAGAAATTAAAATCTCCCAGCAATAACAAATTTTCATCAACAGGTATAACCATATTATGAAGCCATGTAATAAATTCATCTCTAGCAGGATTCAGTCATGGCCCATAAACAGTGACCAAGGTCCAAACATCAGAGTTATGCTTAGATTGGAATTCAACAGTTATACCATAACTTAGAGATTCAATCAATTTGCCAGTGAAAATTGTAGAATTCCATAGGACTATCATACCACCAGATGCTCCAAGAGAGGGAACAAAAACAAAATGATTTAAACGCCGCAGGCAAAATTTACGGATGAACCATTGATCCATAACCTCACATTTTGTTTCCTGCAAGCAGATAACTGCACAACCACTTTCGTCAATTTTCCGACGAACAGCACGCTGACGATTTTCAGAGTAGAGACCTCGCACATTCCACCAAAGAAATTTCCAGTCCCTAAAGGTTTTCTGATCCATTACAAACCAAGAGGAAAGATACACAAAAGATCACCACACAATGGTGAGTCACAAACTGCCGCACGTCACACTTAACATAAAGTACTGAAAATAAATAAAGACCTAGATAAATGGTTTTAGCAGAGGTTAACCATAAACCCAATTGATCCAAGGAGCTAAACATCATCTGACAAAGGAGCTGAAGTAGAAGAGGCCGGATCCGCATTAAGCTGATCGGCAGTGCGTTTCTTTGGAGCGATGCCAAGACGTCCTCCAATTTGCTGCAGAACTCTGATTGATGTGGGTGGAGGGATCGCATCCTGTGGTTCTTCTGGCTCATGATCTGGAGTAGAGTGCTGCATTTTGCGTTTCTTGAGGGGTTTAGCTGAAGGCTTTTTAAGAGAAACAGGTTTTGGCGCACCCTGTTTGAAATCATCCCGAAGAGCTCAAAGCCTAGCACTTCGTCTGACTTTGGATTCAACCACAACAGTATTGGGCTTGCGGGGGCAGTGTGAGCCCTTGACAGAGGTAGTGAAGCTAAAAGAATTCATCTCAATATCTGACAGGAGAGAAGCATCAGAAGGACCAGCGTCATCGCTTGGAGCCAACCTTGGCACAACTGAATCAAAACAGAGAGCACGGGCCACACTAGGCTTGGAGCAAGGAGATCTTCACAAACTAAACCATGTCTCATATGTATAATGTGTTTAACAATTTATGTATGGTGCCCCGCCCCCCTACGCCTACAAGTATTTAGTTGTAAGCTGCAAACGCCACACATTATCACAAATTCAAATAAAATGTGAGATTGTTCAATGTATAGTATGGTTTAGATTGTTCGACATTTAGCTGTGAGTTGCAAACTGTTGGGGAACGTAGTATTTTAAAAATTTCCTATGATCACGCAAGATCTATCTACCAGATGCATAGCAACGAGAGGGAAGAGTGTGTCTACGTACCCTCGTAGACCGGAAGCGGAAGCGTCAAGTGACGCAGTTGATGTAGTCGAACTTCTTCGCGATCCAACCGATCAAGCACCGAACGTACGGCACCTCCGCGTTCAGCACACGTTCAGCTTGATGACGTCCCACGAGCTCTTGATCCAGCTGAGCTTCACGGGAGAGTTTCATCAGCACGACGGCGTGGTGACAGATATGATGTATTTACTGGCGCAGGGCTTCGCCTAAGCACTGCGACGCTATGACCGAGGTGTGTTTCTGTGGAGGGGGGCACCGCACACGGCTAGAACAATTCAACTTGTGTGTCTTTGGGTGCCCCCCTGCCCCCGTATATAAAGGAGCAAGGGAGGGAGGCCGGCCGGCTCTCTATGGTGCGGCTAGGGCTGCAATCCTACTAGGAATAGGATTGCAATCCTATTCCTAGTAGGAACTACCAAAGAAGGAAGAAGGGGGAAGGAAAGAGAGGGAGAGGGAGAGGGAAAGAGGGGCCGCGCCCCCCTCCCCTTGTCCTATTCGGACTCCTCCTAGGGAGGGGGCGCGCCACCTCCTGGCTGCTGCCCTCTCTCTTCCCGATGGCCCACCAGGGCCCACCATTCCCCCGGGGGTTCCGGTAACCCCTCCGGCACTCCGGTAAATTCCGAAACTTTCCAGAACACTTCTGGTGTCCGAATATAGTCGTCCAATATATCAATCTTTATGTCTCGGACATTCCGAGACTCCTCGTCATGTCCGTGATCTCATCCGGGACTCCGAACTACCTTCGGTACATCAAAACTCATAAACTCATAATACCGATCGTCATCAAACGTTAAGCGTGCGGACCCTACGGGTTCGAGAACTATGTAGACATGACCGAGACTCATCTCCAGTCAATAACCAATAGCGGAACCTGGATGCTCATATTGGCTCCTACATATTCTACGAAGATCTTTATCGGTCAAACCGCATCACAACATACGTTGTTCCTTTTGTCATCGGTATGTTACTTGCCCGAGATTCGATCGTCGGTATCTCTATACCTAGTTCCATCTCGTTACCGGCAAGTCTCTTTACTCGTTCCGTAACACATCATCTCGTGACTAACTCATTAGTCTTTTGCTTGCAAGGCTTATTATGATGTGTGTTACCGAGAGGGCCCAGAGATACCTCTCCGACACTCGGAGTGACAAATCCTAATCTTGATCTATGCCAACACCACGAATACTTTCGGATACACCTGTAGAGCATCTTTATGATCACCCAGTTACGTTGTGACGTTTGATAGCACACAAGGTGTTCCTACGGAATTCGGGAGTTGCATAATCTCATAGTCATAGGAACATGTATAAGTCATGAAGAAAGCAATAGCAGTAAAACTAAACGATCATAGTGCTATGCTAACGGATGGGTCTAGTCCATCACATCATTCTCCTAATGATGTGATCCCGTTGATCAAATGACAACTCATGTCTATGGTTAGGAAACATAACCATCTTTGATCAATGAGCTAGTCTAGTAGAGGCATACTAGGGACACTCTGTTTTGTCTATGTATTCACACATGTACTAAGTTTCCGGTTAATACAATTCTAGCATGAATAATAAACATTTATCATGATATAAGGAAATATAAATAACAACTTTATTATTGCCTCTAGGGCATATTTCCTTCAGTCTCCCACTTGCACTAGAGTCAATAATCTAGCTCACATCGCCATGTGATTTAATACCGATAGTTCACATCGTTATGTGAATAACACCCATAGTTCACATCTCCATGTGACCAATACCCAAAGGGTTTACTAGAGTCAATAATCTAGTTCACATCGCTATGTGATTAATACCCAAGAGTAATAAGGTGTGATCATGTTTTTCTTGTGAGAGAGTTTTAGTCAACGGGTCTGTCACATTCAGATCCATATGTATTTCGCAAATTTCTATGTCTACAATGCTCTGCATAGAGCTACTCTAGCTAGTTGCTCCCACTGTCAATACGCATCCAGATTGATACTTAGAGTCATCTGGATTTAGTGTCAAAGCTTGCATCGGCGTAACCCTTTACGATGAACTCTTTATCACCTCCATAATTGAGAAACATTTCCTTAGTCATCCAGTTACTAAGGATAATTTTGACCGCTGTACAGTGATCTACTCCTGGATCACTATTGTACCCCCTTGACAAACTCATGGCAAGGTGCACAACATGTTTGGTACACAGCATGGCATACTTTATAGCACCTATGGCTGAGGCATAGGGAATGACTTTCATTCTCTCTATATTTTTCTGCCGTGGTCTGGTTTTGAGTCTTACTCAACTTCACACCTTACAAGTCAGGCAAGAACTCCTTCTTTGACTGATCCATTTTGAACTACTTCAAAATCTTATCAAGGTATGTACTCATCGAAAGTCTTATCAAGCGTCTTGATCTATCTCTATAGATCTTGATGCCCAATATGTAAGCAGCTTCACCAAGGTCTTTCTTTGAAAAAACTCCTTTCAAACACTCCTTTATGCTTTCCAGAAAATTCTACATCATTTCTGATCGACAATATGTCATTCACATATACTTATCAGAAAGGTTGTAGTGCTCCCACTCACTTCTTGTAAATACAGGCTTCACCGCAAGTCTGTATAAATCTATATGCTTTGATCAACTTATCAAAGTGTATATTCCAACTCCGAGATGCTTGCACCAGTCCATAGATGGATCGCTGGAGCTTGCACGTTTTTGTTAGCACCTTTAGGATTGACAAAACCTTCTGGTTGCATCATATACAAGTCTTCTTTAATAAATCCATTAAAGAATGCAGTTTTGTTATCCATTTGCCAGATTTCATAAAATGCGGCAATTGCTAACATGATTCGGACAGACTTAAGCATCGCTACGGGTGAGAAAGTCTCATCGTAGTCAACTCCTTGAACTTGTTGAAAAACTTTCGCAACAAGTCGAGCTTTGTATACAGTAACATTACCGTCAGCGTCAGTCTTCCTCTTGAATATCCATTTATTTTCGATGGCTTGCCGATCATCGGGCAAGTCAACCAAAGTCCACACTTTGTTCTCATACATGGATCCCATCTCAGATTTCATGGCCTCAAGCCATTTTGCGGAATCTGGGCTCATCATCGCTTCCTCATAGTTCGTAGGTTCATCATGGTCCAGTAACATGACTTCCAGAACTGGGTTGCCGTACCACTCTGATGCGGAACGAACTCTGGTTGATCTACGAAGTTTAGCAGAAACTTGATCTGAAGTTTCATGATCATCATCATTAGCTTCCTCACTAATTGGTGTAGGAATCACTGGAACTAGTTTCTGTGATGTTCCACTTTCCAATTCGGGAGAAGGTACAATTACCTCATCAAGTTCTACTTTCCTCCCACTCACTTCTTTCGAGAGAAACTCCTTCTCTAGAAAGGATCCACTCTTAGCAACAAAGACCTTGCCTTCGGATCTATGATAGAAGGTGTACCCAACAGTTTCTTTTGGGTATCCTATGAAGATTTACTTCTCCGATTTGGGTTCGAGCTTATCATGTTGAAACTTTTTCACATAAGCATCGCAGTCCCAAACTTAAAGAAATGACAGCTTAGGTTTCTCGTCAAACCACAGTTCATACGGTGTCATCTCCACGGATTTAGATGGTGCCCTGTTTAACGTGAATGTAGTTGTGTCTAATGCATAACCCCAAAAGCGACAGTGGTAGATGGGTAAGAGACATCATCGATCGCACCATATCTAATAAAGTACGGTTATGACGTTCGGACACACCATTACACTATGGTGTTCCAGGTGGCGTGAGTAGTGAAACTATTTCACATTGTTTTTACTGAAGGCCAAACTCGCTAACTCAAATATTTTACCTCTACGATCATATCGTAGAAACTCTTATTTTCTTGTTACGATGATTCTCCACTTCACTCTGAAATTCTTTGAACTTTTCAAATGTTTCAGACTTGTGCTTCATTAAGTAGATATACACATATCTGCTCAAATCATCAGTGAAGGTCAGAAAATAACGATTCCCGTTGTGAGCTTCAACACTCATTGGTCTACATACATCAGTATGTATGATTTCCAACAAGTTTGTTGCTCGCTCCACAGTTCCAGAGAACGGAGTTTTAGTCATCGTGCCCATGAGGCATGATTCGCAAGCACCAAGTGATTCATAATCAAGTGATTTCAAAAAGTCCATCACTATGGAGTTTCTTCATGCGCTTTACACCAATATGACCTAAACGGCAGTGCCACAAATAAGTTGCACTATCATTATTAACCTTGCATCTTTTGGCTTCAATATTATGAATATGTGTATCACACGATCGAGATCCAACAAACTATTTTCATTGGGTGTATGACCATAGAAGGTTTTATTCATGTAAACAGAACAACAATTATTCTCTAACTTACATGAATAACCGTATTGCAATAAACATGATCAAATCATATTCATGCTCAACACAAACACCAAATAACACTTATTTAGGTTCAACACTAATCCCGAAAGTATAGGGAGTGTGCGATGATGATCATATCAATCTTGGAACTGCTTCCAATACACATCGTCACTTCATCCTTTAACTAGTTTATGTTTATTATGCAACTCCCATTTCGAGTTACTACTCTTTAGCAACTGAACCAGTATCAAATACCGAGGGGTTGCTATGAACACTAGTAAAATACACATCAATAATCTGTATATCAAATATACCTTTGTTCACTTTGCCATCCTTCTTATCCGCCATGTATCTAGGGCAGTTCCTCTTCCGGTGAACATTTCCTTTGCAGTAGAAGCACTTAGTTTCAGGCTTGAGTTTAGCTTTGGGTTTCTTCATGGGAGTGACAACTTGCTTGTCATTCTTCTTGAAGTTCCCCTTCTATCCCTTTGCCCTTTACTTGAAACAAGTGGTCTTATTAACCATCAACACTTGTTGTTCTTTCTTGATTTCTACCTTCGCCGATTTCAGCATTGCGAAGAGCTCGGAAATTACCTTCGTCATCCCTTGCATATTATAGTTCATCACGAAGTTCTACTAACTTGGTGATAGTGACTAGAGAACTTTGTCAATTACTATCTTATCTGGAAGATTAACTTCCACTTGATTCAAGTAATTGTAGTACCCAGACAATCTGAGCACATGCTCACTGGTTGAGCTATTCTCCTCCATCTTGTAGGCAAAGTACTGTCAGAAGTCTTATACCTCTCGACACGGGCATGAGTATGAAATACTAATTTCAACTCTTGGAACATCTTATATGCTCCGTGGTGTTCAAAATGTTTTTGAAGTCCCGGTTATAAGCCGTAAAGCATGGTGCACTAAACTATCAAGTAGTCATCATACCGAGCTTTTGTCAAAACGTTCATAACGTCTACATCTGCTCCTGCAATAGGTCTGTCACCTAGTGGTGCATCAAGGACATATTTCTCTGTGCAGCAATGAGGATAATCCTCAGATCACGGAACAATTCCGCATCATTGCTACTAACATCTTTCAACTTAGTTTTCTCTAGGAACATATAAAAAATAAACGGGGAGCAATATCGTGAGCTATTGATCTACAACATAGATATGCTAATACTACAGGGACTAAGTTCATGATAAATTAAAGTTCAATTTGATCATATTAATTAAAGAACTCCCACTTAGATAGACATCCCTCCGGTCATCTAAATGATCACGTGATCCAAATCAACTAAACCATGTCCGATCATCACGTGAGATGGAGTAGTTTCAATGGTGAACATCTTATGTTGATCATATCTACTATATGACTCACGTTCGACCTTTCGGTCTCCAGTGTTCCGAGGCCATACCTGCATATGCTAGGCTCGTCAAGTTTAACCCGAGTATTCTGCGTGTGCAAAACTGGCTTACACCCGTTGTATTTGAACGTAGAGCTTATCACACCCGATCATCACGTGGTGTCTCGGCACAACGAACTTTCGCAACGATGCATACTCAGGGAGAACACTTATACCTTGAAATTTAGTAAGGGATCATCTTATAATGCTACCGTCGTTCTAAGCAAAATAAGAAGCATAATAAGATAAACATCACATGCAAATCAAAATATGTGACATGATATGGCCATCATCATCTTGTGCTTTTGATCTCCATCTCCAAAGCACCGTCATGATCACCTTCGTCACCGGCGCGACACCTTGATCTCCATCGTAGCATCGTTGTCGTCTCGCCAACTATTGCTTCTACGACTATCGCTACCGCTTAGTGATAAAGTAAAGCAATTACATGGCGATTGCATTTCATACAATAAAGCGACAACCATATGGCTCCTGCCAGTTGCCGATAACATTACAAAACATGATCATCTCATACAAAACCGTATAACTCATCATGTCTTGACCATATCACATCACAACATGCCCTGCAAAAACAAGTTAGACGTCCTCTACTTTGTTGTTGCAAGTTTTACGTGGCTGCTACGGGCTTAGCAAGAACCGTTCTTACCTACGCATACAAAACCACAACGATGTTTCGTCAAGTATGTGCTGTTTTAACCTTCACAAGGACCGGGCGTAGCCACACTTGATTCAGCTAAAGTGAGAGAGACAGACACCCGCCAGTCACCTTTAAGCAACGAGTGCGCGTAACGGAGAAACCAGTCTCGTGTAAGCGTACGCGTAATGTCGGTCCGGGCCGCTTCATCTCACAATACCGCCGAAGCAAAGTATGACATGCTGGTAAGCAGTATGACTAGTATCGCCCACAACTCATTGTGTTCTACTCGTGCATATCATCTACGCATAGACCTAGCTCTGATACCACTGTTGGGGAACGTAGTATTTTAAAAATTTCCTACGATCATGCAAGATCTATCTACCAGATGCATAGCAACGAGAGGGAAGAGTGTGTCTACGTACCCTCGTAGACCGGAAGCGGAAGCGTCAAGTGACGCGGTTGATGTAGTCGAACTTCTTCGCGATCCAACCGATCAAGCACCGAACGTACGGCACCTCCGCGTTCAGCACACGTTCAGCTTGATGACGTCCCACGAGCTCTTGATCCAGCTGAGCTTCACGGGAGAGTTTCGTCAGCACGACGGCGTGGTGACGGATATGATGTATTTACCGGCGCAGGGCTTTGCCTAAGCACTGCGACGGTATGACCGAGGTGTGTTTCTGTGGAGGGGGGCACCGCACACGGCTAGAACAATTCAACTTGTGTGTCTTTGGGTGCCCCCTGCCCCCGTATATAAAGGAGCAAGGGAGGGAGGCCGGCCGGCTCTCTATGGTGCGGCTAGGGCTGCAATCCTACTAGGAATAGGATTGCAATCCTATTCCTAGTAGGAACTACCAAAGAAGGAAGAAGGGGGAAGGAAAGAGAGGGAGAGGGAGAGGGAAAGAGGGGCCGCGCCCCCCTCCCCTTGTCCTATTCGGACTCCTCCTAGGGAGGGGGCGTGCCACCTCCTGGCTGCTGCCCTCTCTCTTCCCTATGGCCCACCAGGGCCCACCATTCCCCCGGGGGTTCCGGTAACCCCTCCGGCACTCCGGTAAATTCCGAAACTTTCCAGAACACTTCTGGTGTCCGAATATAGTCGTCCAATATATCAATCTTTATGTCTCGGACATTCCGAGACTCCTCGTCATGTCCGTGATCTCGTCCGGGACTCCGAACTACCTTCGGTACATCAAAACTCATAAACTCATAATGCCGATCGTCATCAAACGTTAAGCGTGCGGACCCTACGGGTTCGAGAACTATGTAGACATGACCGAGACTCATCTCCGGTCAATAACCAATAGCGGAACCTGGATGTTCATATTGGCTCCTACATATTCTACGAAGATCTTTATCGGTCAAACCGCATAACAACATACGTTGTTCCTTTTGTCATTGGTATGTTACTTGCCCGAGATTCGATCGTCGGTATCTCTATACCTAGTTCAATCTCGTTACCGGCAAGTCTCTTTACTCGTTCCGTAACACATCATCTCGTGACTAACTCATTAGTCTTTTGCTTGCAAGGCTTATTATGATGTGTGTTACCGAGAGGGCCCAGCGATACCTCTCCGACACTCGAAGTGACAAATCCTAATCTTGATCTATGCCAACACCACGAATACTTTCGGATACACCTGTAGAGCATCTTTATGATCACCCAGTTACGTTGTGACGTTTGATAGCACACAAGGTGTTCCTACGGAATCCGGGAGTTGCATAATCTCATAGTCATAGGAACATGTATAAGTCATGAAGAAAGCAATAGCAGTAAAACTAAACGATCATAGTGCTATGCTAACGGATGGGTCTAGTCCATCACATCATTCTCCTAATGATGTGATCCCGTTGATCAAATGACAACTCATGTCTATGGTTAGGAAACATAACCATCTTTGATCAATGAGCTAGTCTAGTAGAGGCATACTAAGGACACTCTGTTTTGTCTATGTATTCACACATGTACTAAGTTTCCGGTTAATACAATTCTAGCATGAATAATAAACATTTATCATGATATAAGGAAATATAAATAACAACTTTATTATTGCCTCTAGGGCATATTTCCTTCACAAACGCCATGCATTATAACATTATGGTATAACATGTGCAGAACCACAACACGCGTATCACCGCAATATTCATGCATGCATATGTTTAAAACAAAATGATCTCCTATTCAAATATATGAATCCACTTTCATATCAAATTATGATATTTGTTAGTCTCTTACACCCACACAATCCTCTAACCTTTGTAGCTACCACTAACTTTCTCTCATGCATGCACACGCCCTCCTCGCCCTCCCCCTCCCTTGGCATTCTATCCATCGCGCACATTCATTTTCTTTTCTTTAGGTCGTTCTCCCACAGTCTCCACAACTCCTTTCCGATAGACACGAATCGGCAAACCTCTCCAGTGATGTCTGCCTACAACATACACACGCACCTTCAATCTCCTCCTTTATGTGTCCCTGCCTCGTGTCTCTCATACGGTCCCACACATGTGTAAACTCTCTCCCCTCTTTTCATCGATCTCACAACCGCACACTCCTCCCCCTATCTAAAGTAGCTGGGCCTCTCGCACCACCTCCTAGCTCCATTCTCTCTGTCTATCTGTCTCACAGGGCCTTATTTGCCTTTAACAAATGGACGTACACCGACCGATCTCCCGCTATACATATAGCTAGCTAGGTCCTTATAACTCGTTTTTCCCCACGCATCGATCGATCTACCTCATTAGTTATGTCTCTCCCTTCCTCTGACAAACAACAATTGATCTACCGATCTAGTTAGGTTTGCTTACCAAACACATGGTTCCCCTTCATCATCCATGGATGTGTCCTGACAGATCTATCATGCACAGGCACACACAGAAATACATCCCCACTCTTATTGATAATATTGTAGTTCCACCCTTAGTTTGTCTATTAGGCCTTTCCCACCATCTTCGAGAAGTAACTCCATCACCCATCCAACACTCTACCCCTCTCCCTCTCTCTCTCTCTCCTCTCTCTCTCTCTCTGTCCCATCCTATTTCCCGTCCTTCAGTTATGTATGGATGTCGACCGATCTCCCTCAAGACATAGCTGGGTCTCTCCTTCTCAACACATATACGAGTCGTTCTACCTCTATAGTTAGGCCTCTGCCTACCCCTCCCCAACCCCCCTCCCACACACACGCCCCGATACATCGAGTGCTCTAGTCATGTCTCCCTGCCACACACAAACTTGACCTGCGCCCTCTGACGTTCCGGTAGCTAGGTCAGTCGCCCTATATCTTTGACTTGCACACACACAAAATTTTGATGGCTCTCTTCATCGATCTCGCACCCACCCAGTTGATCCTCTCTTCGACTCTATCGATATCTATGACCCCTCCCTCTCTTCTCGTGGATCGCCCAACCCTCTATATATGATATGGATAGGCCTCCATTTCACACACATTGCATGCAAAATTTTGTTTGAGATGTCATCTACACATATTCCCACAAATACATTCACGAAATCAACCTCCCCCCCCCCAAAACAAAAAACACTCACGAACGCACACAAACCATTTGTCTAGGTTTGTATCTCTCACACACACCCACGTAGGTGGGGAACATGCACGAAGAGAAGAGGTGCACGCACGGCGCACGTACTCCCGTCTCTTTCCCAACCACACCCACGCGGGTACATGGTGGAGCTCATTTCTGTACGAAAAGGGAGCCCACGTGGTAACTTGACACATGTACTGGTTGTCTACTAGATGGAGGGAGGATCGTCTACGAGCAAGATTAATAACATAGCCGGCTGCTAGCTCTATCTTTGTGCCACCTCACTTATAGCCAACCTAAAAGCCCATTCATATAATAGTTGCTGGCTCTATACATCATGTAGTTAATGCTTGACCCGACTTTCTTCTCTCACAAAATGCATTGGAGCTTGTGCTATAGCTGGCTACAAATTACAGCCCACTCCTCTTCTCTCTCCTCTCCTCACTCCTCCACATCATCATAAATCTGAGGTGGCAACCCTTATAGCCCGCTTACATCAGACTATTATACTTGCTCTACCACGGGTGAACAAACAAATTGCGACTTGACGTGTTATGTTAAAAAAGAGTCAAACCATGTGGGGCCTACCTTAGAGGCAAGGCTCTATACACTGGAGTACTTTTGATGTGTCTCGTTAACTCACAGAACAAGGAGAAGCTTGCTTAGTACGCCGTCTCCCCCGCCCACAGGTGCGATGGCTCGCGGGACGAGGTGAAGCTTGCTTACTACGCCTTACGCCCGCTCCCTCGCCCATGCGCGCGGTGGCTCGCAGGACGAGGAGAAAACTTTACTACTCCCTCCGTTTACTCCTCGTCCCTACTACCTTGGTTAGAGAGATTATCATATTGTTTGGAAAATATATGTCCTTTAGTAGAATTCAATATGAACTACTAGTACATACACCAAACACTGATGTATATACACGTATTTTAGAGTGTAAATTCACTCATTTTGCTCCGTATGTAGCATAAAGTTGAGACACTTATTTTGGAACAAAAGGAGTACATATTTGCTATGATCTGTCAATCATTGAGATGCAATAGCATGCATGTTAGTCTCCTTTGTATTTGATGAAATGTTGCAACGGGCAACCTTGGATGCAAGATACATGTAACAGAAGCTGGAAGCTTCATAGCATTGTACCATCTCGCTGATAAATTACAGTACGATCTATACAAGTACTTCCTCCGTTCCTAAATATAAGTCTTTGTAGAGATCTCACCATGAACCACATACGGATGTATATAGATGCATTTTAGGTGTAGATTCATTCATTTTGTTCCGTATGTAGTCCACCTAGTGGAATCTCTACAAAGAATTATATTTAGGAATGGAGGGAGTACTATGTAAAGAGTTTTTTTGCGATTGTACTATGTAAATTGTTAGGTGTCGCATGGTGTCCAGAAAATATGGTGATAGTGTGAGGTGGTCCATGTAATCACTGAGTCTGCGTGTTTTCACTGCTCCTGCACTCCTCCGCCGTAAGAATGGAGAAAATTGCAATCTAGTAGTACCTCCTTTCGCCGAAAGCGTGGGACATCCAGCAGTCCTACCACCTCAGAAATAATGACCAATGAGCCGTCAAATCACATAGACCCAACAGTAAGTTGGACGGACGAAGCAACCATCACTCTTGAATCCGCTTCTCCCTTCAACACAGGCGCCAGTGAGAGGTCGTGTCCGCTCTGCCCGGGCATGAATGCGGCACCGATTCTTTGGAGCGGCACTGACTGTTTCGGGCGGGAAGCGCACGCGGGCGATGGAGGGGCTTTGGGTGGGCCAGGCTGGTCAGGAGCGAGCATGGCAGCAATCCGCCTGTCCCTATCGGACGCCCGGAAACGAGAGGATGCACCGACTCTCGTGGCTAAAATCGTACACTACACACCATCTCTCTGTAGGAGTAGGTCAATCTATCGCTCTCTCTAACACACGCATGCTGTTAAACACACACACGCACACGCACACACGCACACGCACACACGCACACACAGGTTCATAGAATAGGAAAATCGTGCGAGTGCGAAGCCACAGGAAGTGAGATACAAATGGAGTACGTACAAACATTGACCATCCTAAGCAATGTAACCAAATCCTCCTTACTCTGCCTCGTTATCTCCCCCGGAAACCCAATGCATGGAGCACAACTACGCATTGATCATTCCAGAAATCAAATTTGGCTTGCATGCGAGTTAATACGTGGCCCTGCATGGTAGCTAAAACGGCATCTCTTAGGGCTTCTTTGATTCCAAGGATTCTCAAAGGAATTTTGAAGGATTCAATTCCTTAGGATTTTTTTGTTATGTGGGTTGTTTGATTCATAGGATTCTAAACCATAGGAACTTTTCCATATGATTCATTTGCACTAGATTTAATAGAAAATTTTCAATCAACACTAACCTCTTTGAAAGAATCCTACCTTTTTTTCTGTGCGCGATCAAACACTCATAGAATCATGTATAATTCAAGATGACATGCCACCCCAATCCCATGTTTTTCATATTCCTGCGTTTTGGAAATCCTACGAATCAAAGAGGCCCTTAGTTTCTTGGATCAATTGTTGCGTTTAGAGACAGAAATCAGGGGTTTGATTGGAGGAATGACCGGTCAAGTTTCTCTTTCTCATCCTATCTGCTTGCACCTTGGTCCCGCTGCACCTTCTAATGTGACTTATTACACCTAGACGGAGGGAGTCGTACGAGATATGGTGGCACACTGACTTAGGTCAAATACAAGTGCCCAAAATTGTGTGCATGTTATAATAAGGATTCACTTAAAATAGTACGTGAGCAAACAGAGGGATCAATTGGACAGTGTTCCCGAGCAGTAGCGAGATGTGTGAGGTAAGATACACCGCTGGCGCTTTTAATTTTTCTTATTAATTTATTTGTTTCACCCTCTGACTGGTGGGACCCAACGTACTACGTGGAGAGAGGTAAGGTTACTAAGGCTGCATTATTTTTGCACCACTTTGGGTAGTCTTACCACCAAAGCCACATGACACGATTATGATTTAAATCCCAATGACTCCCACACACACACAAAAATACGACATGCCTGTCACACGAATGCATGAATGTATAAAAGGTTATTTTCCTCTCGTTGAACATAACGGGAGGGTTGTGTAGCTGGTTAGCCTGTTCACTCATCAAACTTGAGGTCTCGGGTTCGATAACTACAATTGAGCATATTTCGTGCTAGGAGGATTCTTTGACTGGTCAAAATGGATGGATACGGAGCTATACGATCTCGTAGTGACTGTATAATCACCTCATCACGTATAAGCTGCAGCCTCGGTGCTTGTTTTCTAGGGTTTGCACTCTTCACACTCTCTACAGTATATATATAAACGCTGGAGCCTCAGCGCTTGTAGTTGTTCTCTTCACACTCTCTCACCCTCTCCAGATCTAAACAAGACTTCGTTGGCCTCTCTCTCTCTCCCCTCACTGCTGGTCTGCTTGTAGTTTCTCTCTTCACACTCTCTCACCCTCTCTAGATCTAAACAAGACTTCGTTGGCCTCTCTCTCTCCCCTCACTTCTGGTCAAAGAGTTGGCAGGATCCGTCCGCCGGGAAGGGAAGGAGGCTTAACACAGTCGCCGTCGGCGAGGGAGGGAATCCACTACCGGCGCAGCTGTTCACTTTCACCCAGCAGCGGCGCGGGAGGGCCTCCGACCCCTTCTTCTTCTCCGTCGCACATAGTGTGGGTCGAACGGCCTCCGGTCGCCCACCGAACCACACCCCAAGAACCTTAAGGTATAATTTACTTATTCCACATGCATTGCTCTAGCTACATGTGGGCTTTTTCCGCTTCTGCACTCGAATCTAGGTGTTGGATCAAACAGGAAAGTAGTGGGGAAAGTTGTATACCATGAATCTAGGACGTGGTTCAAAGAGGAAAGGAATTGGGGAAAGTAGTGGGAAAAGTTGTATAGCATGAATCTAGGACATGGTTCAAAAAAGAAAGGAAGGGGGAAAGTAGTGGGGAAAGTTGTATCGCATGTATCTAAGACGTGGTTCAAAGAGGACATGAATGGGGGAAATTAGTGGGGAAAGTTGTATAGCATAAATCTAGGACGTGGTTCACAGAGGAAAGGAAGTGGGGAAAGTACTAGTACAGACTGGCTATCCAACACCTGCGTTGGTCGAAAAGGGAAATCCAGGATGTGGTTCATAGAGGAAAGGAAGTGGGGAAAGTGCTAGTACAGACTAGCTATCCAACACCTACGTTAGTCGAAAAGGGAAAAGAATCACAAACGCAGTACGCACATCTGTAACGAACTGATCTTTCGTTTTGGGGGACAAGGCTGTAGACTTTGAGCAGGACTAGATTTGCTGCGCTCACATAGGTAAAGGTGTATAAAGATAACAAAACTGGGACCAGCACAAATATGCTCCTTGATTGTTTGTCCTTTGTTGCAACATACTGTTCATCACCCCAGTACATCGGTAGATGCACATGGTGCTGGTGCGTCCATTGTCCCGTGCACCTCTTTAGCTGTTGTTAATCTAAGGCCCTGTTTGGTTAGAAACTCCCTAGTCCCTACTTGCTTGGTTCCAGGGACTAAACATGGACTAGAGGTTATTGAATGACATGCTAAAAGACCATGTTACCCCTAGTAATGAACTAATAGAGACAAGGTGCCATGCGTGGCAGGGACAACTGTTGGAAAAAGTCCCAAAAAGACTCTCCCTCGGGGTCTTCTTTCTTTAGTCCCAAATGCCCACTTTTAGTCCGTAAAAGTCCCTCCTATTTGGTTTAGATGGGACTGCACGGAGTTTTTTTAGTCCCTCCACAAAAATGTCCCTGTAAACAAGCACCCTCTAATAATGTTGCTGGAAAACTGATGCAATGCCATAGTTAAAAGCAAATTACATGTTTAACGAATTTTATTGTTAATATAATCTCTCTGTTAATATTAATCAATGCCACCGTTTGAGAAATGCTACTGTCTTGCTTTCTTTCCCATTTAGATAAGGTAGATGCTTCTTTTTGTTGGCTTCTATGTCATCCACCGTTACTGACCACTAGTTATTTCCTTTGCACCTCTGTGTAAACAGGGTTATCTACTTCACCTCGTTGCCATTGTGACCTTTTGTTGCACTGCAAGAAAACACTTTTATTTTAAGAGTGTTTTGTGCAGTTCGACCAAAATGTCACACCGATAACGTTGATTGATTGCTTGATCTTAGTGGAATTGCACAAGAGGAGATCTTACTTCCTATCCGTGTTGCAAATTTGGTTCAGATCTTCTTCTTGTGAGTTGTTTGAATTCCGCATCATGAGAGGTCAGTACTAGCCTTCTTTCACATTGAAGGCGAAGCTTGTCTGTTATTGAACCAAGTGATGAAGGGGAAGAACAAGCGAAAGAAAAACAAAAATCAAGTCCTCGTGCTGTAAAGAAGCACTCGAACTGTGATGACACAAGTAATTATATAGTTTTGCATCTTAATTTATTGCTATGACTGGAACGAGCAATTGTTTTGCCACTGATTTGATGCCACTCTTAATGTAATACATAATTATCTCTACTTGTGCAAATAGGGATCTTCTTTGAAGATACCATATATTTTAGTGGAACTCCACAAGAAGATGTTGGAAACATTAATCTAATCAAGGAGTATATAGTAAGCATGGCCACCACAGTAGATAGCAACAGATGGTTCTGGAGAAGTGCTTCATCTGTATGCTCTACACAATAAGCCTCCTTACAAAGGTTGGTACTCGCCCACTGATTTCATCCATGTGATTGAGCTTTGTCATCTCTATTAGTGTTGTGCTACAGTTTAGATACTGTCATCAAAACGTGGTATTGTCCTTGAGAAGTGCTTCATCTGTGTTGTTTTAAATATTTCCTTTCCCTTTTTTCTAGCAAACAGGGATGCTAGCATTTAATTACCCTCTTGTCTTTGCACAACAAGATCCTCCTCCTCTGAGGCCTTGTTTGGTTGAGGTGGTTTTTGAAGGGGAATGGCAGGGTTTGAGGGGGACTAGATCCCCTACAAGCCAAAATCCTCTCCAATCCCCTTGGGAGGAGGATTAAACGAACAAGGCCTGAAGAAGAATATGGAGTACGTGAAGTGACTAGTTTCCATTATGCCAGGATGAAGAAGCCCTGTCTATCTTCTCATCGGAAGGAGCAGTTGTAGGATGGTTACATTACCCCCCACAAGACCAAACTAACTTCAGCTCAGAAGGACTGACAAATCTCCATTTTCTTGCTGTGATGCGCGAGTACAATGTTGTTCTAGGATTCTTTCCGGTGAATTCCATTTTTCTAAAAGTGTGCTCTACATGGACCATGTAGGTGCCTGTTTAAACTGTCAGTTCATAGTACAGTTTGCTTTATACAAATCACTTTTTTTGTATTTGTGCAAACAGGGGTGCTCAGCTTGATTTCAATGGGAACTGCACAAAATGTTCATGAATACATCGAATCATTCATTTTCACCACTAGAAAGGAGGTGCCGATAAGTTCAAGGCGTTGCAACATATAAGGGCGAACTCATACAAGCTACGCACGAATTTGGTTGATTTTGGTGGAACTGCACAAAAAGAACAGCTGGTCAGCTGGTTTATTCAGCACGAGGTGCCATGTCAATGTCCGAACTAATGGCAAAACCTGCCTATTCCACAATCGTAGGCATTTGATATTTTGGAATGGGAAAACCTTGTCAAATTTTGCTCATTGATTTTAGCAAGAAGACATGCGTTTCATATTTTCGAATGGGACGCCCTTTCCTATCAGCAACGTCGATCCATTTATTATTTATTCTTTAGTTGTGAAGTAAATATTGGCTCTGACATGTGAATCACTGAGATGCATAATCATCAATTGTTTTGAATGTTCTCTATAAATTGACAGGCCTGTGTGTTTGATTGCAATGTACAGGAACACAAAAAAGCCGCTCAAACTCTTTGTACTCGTTCTGTTCCTTTTTACTTTGCACATTGTGAAAGTGCGTACTTTTTGCTATAAGATTGGTCAAAGTAGAGATACTTTGACTATAGACAAAACTTGTATGCAGACTAGAAAGGACTGGAGGGAGTACCTGTGAAACTGCTGCAAACGAGGTGATAACCCTGGGAATAATGCTAGTACGTATTGTTTTGCATGTTCATCCAATGCCAGTGATACAAGAATTCGAACTAATCGAAATAAATTCATTCATACACGGTCGGATTTCATATAAACATACCGGATTTCATTACATTTCATACATTCTTCAACTAAAAAGGGGTGCGCTGGAGGTATAATTAATTAACCGAAGCTACCCAACTGTGTCCGGCTGAGCCGAACAGAAGCTTCAGTGACTTAACTGCAGGTGCAGTTGCGTAACTGACATGTGGCCCAGATGCCTGTTGGGCCCATGTGTCAGTCAGCCAACTGCACCCGCAGTTAAAAGTAGAAGCAACGTCCTTCTCCAACATAGCTCTCCGACTCCACGTCGCCGCCAAGAAGCTAACCGGCCGTCAGTGGTCAACCCGCCTAGCTTGTCATAGAGATTAGGGCAGCGGTGGCCTTACTTGGACCTGAGCGGTGATGACCTATCGTGTTCTACTCTTCCTCGTTTTCTGTGTGGCGTGGCCTCGTTGGCAGCAGGGCGGGGCCTCGGCGGAGCCGGTGATGTCCTCTGTCTAGTTGACAGCGGGCGGCGCCTCGGCGGAGCGGGGGAAATCCTCCCCCTCGTTGCCGGCAGGGTGGGGCCTCGGCGGTGCCGGCGGTGTCCTCTGCCTCGTTGTTGGCGCCACGGGGCCTCGGTGGAGCAGGGCCTCGTCGAGGCCAGCGGAGCGGGGACTCGTCGGAGCCGGCATTATCCTCTGCCTCGTCCTTGGTCTTGCCAAACAGCGCCTCGCCCGCTTCATCACCCTCTTTGTAGGCGGCCACAGCCTCCGCCACCCGCATGCGGCACCACCAGCGCTCGAGGCTGCCCTCGCGGGCGGAGCGGTACGAGTCGAGCAGCGCCTCCTGCTCCGCCCGCTCCGCGGCGATCTGCTCCTCCGCTTGTAGGTGCTCCTGGAAGAGATGGTGATTGTAGGCGGCGTCGGCATGCACCTCCCGTAGCTGGTCCTCATGCTTCTGCCTCACCGTGTCCATATATTGGGCACGGGCTTCGCCGATGGTCATGGTGCAATGCACCGGCGAGGATGGCGCGGAGGAGGGGGTTGGCGCCGGATCGTCGACTACCATGTTCTCCATTGGGACGTCGTCGTCCTACGACTGCCTGCCGGCCAGCCAGTCGGCAGCAATGGCTGCCATCTCCTTGTGGTCCGTCGTCCGCCCGTCTCGAAGAGCGCTGGAGCGTGAGGAAGCCTGCCAGGACCCCGATCCTAAGTCACACATATCTAGCTTGTAACACATCATATCACTTTGCGGCCTCACGCACGATATCCCCACGGGTGCCACCTTACCTGGCATGGGGTCGTTTGCGTATTTTGGCTCACGTATATGACAGTGTCGCTAGCATCCATATGATAGAGAACTCGGGCCGACATGACTAGTTGTAAACCAAAAGTGGCACTAAATTACAGAGACATGCGTACATGACCCAGCAACGAACGTGTCGGTCATCAATGTATGAACCCAAGTCGTAGCAAGCTACAAGGACTTAAAGGAACAACGCGTGACATTTCCCTGAAGGGACAGACACGGGGACGAAGAAGGACATATGCCGGCCAGCCTAAGTGTTCCGGAGCAGTAGCAAGCTACCAAGGCTCGGTGGAAGCACCAGGAGCCATTTCCCTGTAAGATAAGCTACCAAGGGTAGACAACTAGGTGTCGGATCCCACACATAGCAATACACATTACACGTACGCATAACATGCAAGTATGTGCTGTACAACATGGCATCACAACATAACTCAACAACTCATAACATTTATACATGATGAGCCATCATAATATTTATTACAAGTAGTTGGTCTCATGACCCAACATACAAAGCATACAGGCAACAGAAGCATAACATATCTGAGTACAGACAACTACAAATGAAAAAGGCTGAGAAGCCTGACTATCTACAAGACCCTCCCAAGGGTAAAAGATCGTAGCTGAGGTAACATGCTAAACGTCGAAGTCGACGCAGAACTACTAGTGAGACTTTAGTCTCTCTACAAAACCATAAATTAAGCAAACGTGAGTACAAAGGTACTCAGCAAGACTTACATCAAAACTAGCTACATATGCATCAGTATCAACAATGGGGGTGGTGGAGTTTGTCTGCAGCAAGCCAGCTTTGACTCTGTGGCTATCCTGAACTATGACTGTATGTAACTCTTTTGAAGTGGTGCACATGAGTCCACATATTCACCAATCAATACACCACTATGGATCTGCTCCCGTCTCCCTACGAGAAGACCATCCATAGCACTCATGCTTATCTTGCGCATTTTAGAGTATCCACTTTCAATTGTCTATGGACTGTATAGATAACCCGGAAGTCCTTTACCGCGGACACGGCTATTCGAATAGATGATGTTAACCCTGCAGGGGTGTACTTCTTCACACACGCTCTCACCACTTATCGCCATTTACATGACATGTACTCGGCAACCTTCAAGCGGAAGCCCAGCGAGGGTGTCGACCACGACCTGACTAACCACATAAGTTCCTAGTCCAGGTTTATGGCATATTCAGGTTCCATCCGCAGGGAGTCCGGCCGAGGTTTCCACATACAGCCCCGAACAATGTGTACAGGGTTCCCGAGGCACCAAATGGGCGTCCCGGTACACCGTGCCACGTACCTACCGCATCACAGCCCACCCCGCGGGTCAGCTCTCCGTACGGCCTCCAGTATGCTAGAAACACCCGAATCTAATTGCAACACCTGGACAGAGGACAAGGGTGGTTAATAAGTCGAGAGGGTCCATTGGATTCGGGCCCAGTGGATGGTAGTAACTGGTCATGGATCACAAACACAGAACTCAGTTCCTGAGGACGGCTACAATGAGACAATCCACACTGTACTCCTACATGGCCTCTCATCGCTACCTGTACCAAATCGTGTTCACACACTTAGCTCTCAACAGTAGGACATGTTCACCACATTCCAATTCATCCCCGATGAATCAGACCTGGCACAACTCTAAGAAATAGCTGGCATAACTAGAAAGCATGAATGAGTAGGCACAACATGGCTCAAACAACTCCTACTCATGCTAGTGGGTTTCAACTATTTATTGTGGCAATGACAGGTCATGCAGAGGAAAAGGGGTTCAGCTACCACAGCGAAAAGCAGTTGAAACGTTGTTGTCCTAATGCAGTAAAAGAGAGCAAGAGCGAGAGAGTCGGATTGTATCGGAATGCTTAATGGGATTTTGCTTGCCTGGCACTTCTGAAGATAGCACTGTGTCTTCATCAATGTCATCAATCACATCGTCGGAACAACATCTACTGAGAGGGGACAAACACCGGCAAACAAGAGAGAACACAATCAATGCAATGCGACAATATGATGCATGATCATGACATGGCAATATGCTATTGATTCAGCTAATGCAACTAGCAAGCATATTAAATGAAGTTGGTTTGAACCAAAGGTTCAAATTCAAACTCCATATGTGATTATTCAAATGCCATTTATTCAAATTGTCCTAAATAGTGGCTGTAAATTATTCAAACATGCATGAAAATGCCATAAACAGATTCTTTGGATTTTTCTGATCATTTTCATATATAAATTATTTTCATTGGAGTTATAGATTATTTTCTATGATTTTTAGAAGTTTTGAGTATTTTCTGAAATTCATAAACCATTCTCTGATTTATTTTAATTCCAGAAATACTTTACTACGTCAGCATGACTTCATGCTGACGTCAACAGGTCAACAGGGGCTGGTCCAGGTCAAACCTGACCAGTGGGCCCACTGGTCAGTGACTCACATTCAGCTACAGAGGCTGACACATGGGACCCACACGTCAGTGACTACTGCTAACTAACTAGGGTTAGATTAACCTAACTAACAACTAACAGGGCTGGGCCCACATGTCCATTGTACATCTAACAAATGACATCAATTAACACTTAACTAATTATAAACAGAAGCCGGCCCCACATGTCAGTGACTCAGGTGGAGTCAAACCCCTGGTCAACCGGCCTAACACGCCGGCGGCTCGCCCCCGGCAACAGCGAGCACGGTGGAGGGGCTCGGGATTTGTCCTCCGTCGACCTAATGGCCGGCGAAGACGACCTACGTGATGCTGGCGCTCGTGCACATCCAGCGGTCCCATCGGCTCGAGCTGGCGTGGACCAAGACGGTGGTGGCAATGACTAGTGCGGCGGCCGGAGCATGGGCTCGACCGGCGCTACGCTACGGTGAACGAGAGAGCGAGGGAGTGAGTGCGTTAGGCTCCTGGGGGCTTTCGGAGCACGATGACGCGCTCCGTTGTGAGCTCGTGCGGCTGTGGCAACGGCTACGCCATGGCAGGCGACGAGAAGCTCTCGGCCGTGGGAGGAAACAGAGCTAGGGTATAAGCGTGAGCACGAGAGAAGAGGGGAAAGGAAGAGGCGCTCACGGCGAATGCAGTGGTGGCCTCGGCGAGCTTGGGGAAGCACCGGAGCAGGCACACGGTCGCCGGCGATCTCGGCGGCCGATGGAGGAAGATAAGCTTGGAGACGGCCCGTCGGGGCTTCTGGCGAGGCGTGGCTCGATGAGGAGGTCGAGGATGAGGAGGTGAAGCTCCTTGGCGCGTCGGTGAGGCGTTGGGTGGCCGGTGGCCGTGGCTACGACGAGCGGCGACGACGGGCGCGTTCGGCACGGCCGAGAGAGAGAGAGGGGGCAGAGGAGAGGAGGGCCACGAGGGAGAGTGAGAGGGTCGGGGAGAGGCGCGTGTCGACCTCCAGAGCCTCCAGGGCGTCGGGGAGGGCAGCTAGGCAGGCAGGCGGTGGCCGGCGCGATGTCGGCGCTCGCCACCGAGCTGCTTCGTGCGCTGGCACGGGGAAGAAGACGAGCTTGCCCCTGGTGGGCTGGGCCGTGAAGCTGGGCCGCCAGGTAAGTTAGCCGAGGTGAGCTCTTCTCTCTCTCTCTCTCTCTCTTTTCTAATTCTTTTTTGTTTTCTATTTTCTGTACTTGTGTTGTTTTATAAAAAGTGTTACAGCACTTTCATAATTCATGAAACTACTCATGCCCACTGTATATAACATATCCAACAGGGAACATTTTCGTTTATGATTATTTGGGCATTTAAAATATTTTATAGCATTTAAATGCCCAAATGCAAATAACATATGATTTAATCGAAAGACCTTAAGATGTCCTAGAAAATTGGGCACCATTTTTGGCAGAGGTTTAGGACCAATGCAAAGATGATGAACATTTTAGAAGGGCATTTTGGGTACATTGAAAAATATTTTAGTAAACCCTAGTTGAGTTCTTTTTGGTGCTAGGGTTTGATCAATCCCCATTTCAACTTTCTGAAAACTTAAACATGATGCAAGCAAGATGGAAACACTAGGCAGTACCAGAAGCTAGGGAAGTGACAACTCACCCCCACTAAACAAGAATCTCGTCCCGAGATTCAAGCGTAGGGTAAGATGAAGGGGGGACACAAACTAACACAATCTTCATGGTCCAGGTTGCACTTCATAAGAACGTTGATTGCCTACATCATGTTGATCTTCACATCGTTGCTTTCGAGGTCTTTGTCCAACACCGTGACGACGAAAGAAACTCTATTGTACTTGATCTTCTGAAAGATCGAGCAACTCAAGATCAACTCATGGAGTGAGACGTTGAAACATCTCGTGAGCTGAGACACGGAACACAAATCCAAAGGGATGGAGTGAAACAAATGATGAAGGTTCACTTGGTAGGCAATAATTCCACACCTAAGAAGATGGCTATCGATGTCACCAGACGGGGCACCTTAGAGAAGGTGACTCGTAGAGTTATTCCCTTAAGTGGCAACAAGAATTACTTTTGATATAGAGTTCATTGAGATTCTCTATACCAGCCTAAGGCAATCACAAACGATCGTTTGACGGAGTTCGAGAGAATGACATACTTCGCCTAGCATGGATGATGTGGACTATCTTGTCGAAAACTACGCAAAGGTTGATTTTTCTTATCATCGGAAATGGATGGGACCCATGGTAGGACCACTGTTGAAGATGATCCTGAACAATAGGTGCTGAGGTGCAAGCTTGGAACAAAATGCAAATGTTGGAAATGTTCCAACCATCATATCTGCCTGAGATTCAGATCTGGTTGGTAACGGGATATTTCAGACAACATGTCTGGGAAAGGAAAGGTAGCAACACAACCGACGAGATGACATAGCGAGATTCTCGGGAAATGAACTATGATAGCAAGCTCCAACACATGAGCTGGTTCTGCTACAAACCTGTGAACACGCTGTCCAAGACAAGCATGACCACATGGTAGTCTTGCAAGAAAACACTAGTGAGTTCAGGTTAGGAGTTATCATCGAGGTATGAAGTCCTTACATAAGTCTAGCTCTTAAGAAGGAACTTCTTCTTCTTGAACAAGTCAATGAGTGGCTTGGTGTGCTACGGAATTCATATGGAACGAAGATGATCAGTCTAACAGACCACATAATACTTGGCACGTGCATGGTTGACTTGGAATGATTCCAGAGGAGACAAAAACAAGCTTTCTCGAAATCACGGCGGCAACTTACATCAAGTGTACGTGAATTAGAGAAAGTTACTTCTTTCGTCCAAACATATGCTTCATGAACAGGACATGAAGATAATGCTTATAAAAGTTTCCAACACTAGCTGGATGCTCAACGAAATCATGGAGAAGATAAGGATGTTGTCGATGGGCTCAACAATAATCATCCAGGTTTCCACATAGATGGAATTCCATGACAACGTGAACAAGTGATAGCATTGGTGAGACCAATAGATGTAACGGTGTATGCTCGAGGGATCCACCACGAGTAAGACAACATTACGAACATCGTTGGTTCTGATTTGATTTGATGATAACCCATACTCAAATCGAAGGTTGGATAAGAAGATAGATCCAGTAACTGAACGCGAAGATCAATTGATGAAAATACCATCCTTCTTCAACACACACACAAAGATATCCCTTCAACATGAACTAAGTTAGATCAAGCTTTTATCTTCCAACTCTCCAAGTTGTTGTTTAGCTTAACCAACTAGCTCAGGATATCTAACACAGATTTCTTGGAGAAGGGGTGGTTTATAAGTAAACAATCTTGATCATGAGCTCAACATAATGGTCAGGGAACAACCTGGTAATACTTCCGAGAAGATATTCGGAAAATCACGAACTACCGATATGTTTTGAAGCTCGAGAACATTCTTGCTTTTCAGGGCAAGATGATATGATCAAAACAGCGAGGGATTGACACAATCCTAATTCACTGATCGAAAAGTGCACCAGAAAAATGGACTAGGTAGCACGATCATTCTTAGAATGATGATTCAGTAATCAGCATGCTAAGAATGAGATTATCGTCCATTAACTACTAGGCAACGGAGTTGCTAGGAGTATTGATTTCACACATCACGATTCACTTCTCAGTATTCCGGTTACAACAACACAGAGACCGAGAAATGAACGATGATGGCGAGAAGTATCACTGTATCAAGAGTTCATAAGAGATGGTGCAATTCCCATGATATTCTTGACAAAAGATGGTAATACTCCAAGGTAGAACATGTTAGAAGCTTTATTGGTAGTCTAATCTGCGGAGTACAACTACTTTGACCCAGTCCTGGATATGGATAATGTACCAGAGTTTGTTTCTCCTAGTCATTCTGAAATAGAATGGATTGATGGACCACAAGAATAATAGGCATCGATAACACGAATGCACAACTACCCTGGACTATCAACTAATAGACGGGGTCATAATACAACTAAAGGAAGACAACTCAAGAGCACATATGAATTTCTGAGTTGTGGATGCATAGATTAGTATGTTGAATTAGTTCAACATATTTTCTTCCGGATAACCCATGCAGAAAGGTAGAATTGGCAGAGTCACAATGTAGAATGGAGAACTCATCTAGAGCACTCTGGTTGTGATCTTTTGGTTCGAAAGAACTTCTGTCATGATGGTTCATGGTATTGGAAGAACGATAACCATGGACCTCGAGGACTATCACAAGGTTACTAATATCCTAAAGGAATGAGCAAACACTATCAACATGAAGCAAGTAGGGTGAATCTCGGGTTCAAGAACCCAGGAATGGAATGCCTACTATCTAAATGGCATCACGGGATGCTTTCGAGAATGATGGCCAGAATCATCACACCGAGATCACAAAACTTGGCTAGATAACTAGGTGACTCCCCAAAACACGTAGGGTCATAATAATAACTCCAACATATATGTCGGGGTAATAGAGTACCTCAACACACTGGTCAGTGTGGTTGATCTGGCCCAAAGGAACATCGGGAACATGAAGGAAAGATTTGCAAATGCATCATATTGTTTAGAAACCTGGGAAGACTCGGATAGCATAACGGCTGTAAATGCTCACAAAGATTTGGAGATCCAAGCAAAAAGTAAGCATGACCACTCCACATCATAATGGCAAGGTTCTGAGACCAACTGTTCAACACACTGAAGTAGTAGAAACTGAATTGACAGTTGAATCCACCATTAACGTGATCCTAATAAGTAGAAGAGAATCCTAGTTCTTAATCCCCGTAGAAGAATAGGGTGACTCATATCACAAGGGCATAGGGTAAAGGAGTAAAAAGAGCCTTATGTTCCGTTCCACAATCAATTCCATTATTATAACTAAAGAGTTTCTAGACATGACTTCGACCAGTTTGGCTTGGTAATCCTACAGGCAGTCAGGCACTGATACCAAAGCTTTCAGGACCCCGATCCTAAGTCACACCGATTTAGCATGTAACACATCATATCACTTGGCGGCCTCACGCACGGTATCCCCACGGGTGCCACCTTACCTGGCCCGGGACCATTTGCGTATTTGGGCTCACGGATATGATAGTGTCGCTAGCATCCATATGACAGAGAACCCGGGCCGACATGACTAGTTGTAAACCAAAAGTAGCACTAAATTACAGAGACAGGCATACATGACCCAAAAACGAACGTGTTAGTCATCAACGTATGAACCCAAGTCGTAGCAAGCTACAAGGACTTAAAGGAACAACGCGTGACATTTCCCTGAAGGGACAGACAAAGGAACAAAGAAGGACATATGTCAGCCAGCCTAAGTGTTCCAGAGCAGTAGCAAGCTACCAAGGCTCGGTGGAAGCACTAGGAGGAATTTCCCTGTAAGATAGGCTACCAAGGGTAAACAACTAGGTGTCGGATCCCACACATAGCAATACACATTACACGTACGCATAACATGCAAGTATGTGCTGTACAACATGGCATCACAACATAACTCAACAACTCATATAGATAAAGGCCCAGAAGAGCCATCATAATATTTATTACAAGTAGTGGGTCTCATGACCCAACATACAGACCATACAGGCAACAGAAGGATAACATGTCTGAGTACAGACAACTACAAATGAAAAAGGCTGAGAAGCCTGACTATCTACAAGACCCTCCCGAGGGTACAAGATCGTAGCTGAGGTAACAGGCTAAACGTCGAAGTCCACACAGAATTACTTGTGAGACTGTAGTCTCTCTGCAAAAACATAAATTAAGCAAACGTGAGTACAAAGGTAATCAACAAGACTTACATCAGAACTAGCTACATATGTGAAAGAGCTGTATATCGACTAGAGGGGGGGTTAATAGGCGATTTTTATGAAAGTCTTCGAAACATGGAAGTTTCGAAGACAAACTATAGAACCGATCCTATTTATATGCAGCGGAAGGTAGACTACACTAGACAAGACATAGTCAAGTATTCAATGAAGTGAAAACACTAAGACTAATAGCAGCTAAGCAGTATGGATCAGGATGGAAGATTGAATGAAGCCAATCAGAACGAGTAGTCGCACAGTGAAGTCAAAGAGATAAGGCAAGAAGGAAATGACTTCACAAGGATAGACAGTAAGTAAAGAGAAGGAAGGGATAGAACTAGTAGCTTGGGGAAGACAGTGATTTGTTAGACCAGTTCCAGTTGCTGTGACAACTGTATGTCTGGTTAGGCAGGCTAAGATTTAACTCAGAATACCGCGTCTTCACCTTATTCCCCTTGAGCTAAGGACACCCAGTCCTCGCCCAATCACTCCGGTAAGTCTTCAAGGTAGACTTCCAAACCTTCACAGACTTCGTTCACCGGCGATCCACAATGACTCTTGGATGCTCAAAACGCGACGCCTAACCGGCTGGAGGAATCACAGTCCTCAAGTGTAACAAGTCTTTTGATCTCGCGAACAGAAAGACTTCAGTGATGCCTAACACTCTTTGCCTCTGGGTGTTTGGGCTTTGTCCTCGCAAGGATCTCTCTCTCGAATGATTCGGAGTGGGTTGCTCTCAAACGACAAAAGCCGTGTTCTAACTCTTAGCAGCCACAAACGTATGGTGTAGGGGGTGGGCTATTTATAGCCACTAGGCAACCCGACCTGATTTATCCGAAGTGACCCTGGGTCACTCAGGAACTGACACGTGTTCCAACGGTCAGATTTCAAAAACACGCGGCAACTTTACTTGGGCTACAAGTAAAGCTTACTCATCCAGCTCTGCAAAAGATTTGCTCTCATTGTCTTCGCTCAAAGACATAGGATTTGGTTGATCATCACTTCAGTCACTCTGAGTTTGTTCACTTGGACCCCACTTAACAGTACGGTGGTTCCTATGACTCAACAAAGAAGAAAAGGAAACAACGAAACGTCTAAGTCTTCGTGCTCCATAGTCTTCACACAATGTATTCTCTCGTCATAGTCTTCAATATGAATATCTTCATATACCACAGTCATCTCCGATAGGTAAACCGAATCAATGAGGGACCACTACCTGTGTTATCCTGCAATTCTCACAAACACATTGGTCCCTCAACCAGGTTTGTCGTCAATACTCCAAAACCAACTAGGGGTGGCACTAGATGCACTTACAATCTCCCCCTTTTTGGTGATTGATGACAAACTGGTTGAAGTTTTCAACGGGGATAAAAGTATGTGAAATTGTAAAGGATAAAGGTATTGTCATCATAAGTAGCAAAAGGCTCCCCCTAAAGATGTGCATATAATTAATTTGCTTTTGAATGCAAATGCACATGGTAGGTTGTACTTGTGGAGATCCTCTTCAACTTATGAAGACAATTCATCATGCACAATTGATATGTCGAATATAATGATATGCATAATGAGAAATGGACGTCTGCAGAATGAATAAGTGCGGAATTTATCGTCGCACATGCGGAATTTATCATCGCATTACAGAGTATCATAAAACGTAGCAGACGACCATCAAGTTCAAGTGTTACAACTCAAAGAACCAAATGTAGCAAAAGCGAGAGTTGTAAACACTAGGCAAAATATAAAGCACCCGCCCATATGGACCCGCTTGAAGACTATCAACTCATATGCTTCTCCCCCTTTTGTCAGTAAGGACCAAAAAGGTTTGAAGACACAGAGCCTCTACTCGTTCCCAGTTGGAATAGGAGAAGATGCAGGGTCGGCGTTGGTGTTTGGCGGTGTAGTAGTACTTGGAGCAGTGTCGACACGCGCTAAAGGAGGATGTGGTGAGGTAGCATCATCTTGATCATCGATCACTCTGGTATCCACCGTTGAAGCGGAGGAGGAATAATCAGAGTCTTCAAGAGACGGAGTTCGACGCAAAATATCATTCCTTGGGGGAGTGTTGTCAAACTTGAATCTTTCAGTGAAGCCATCGTCTTGAAGATCTTCTTCAGCACTCAGCAATGTCAAACTCTTCCATGACCTCCGATAGGTTTTATGTGCAACAAAGACATTCTTGGTGGAAAGGTTGCGAATACGATTGACGTCCACCAAGAGGCTTTGCATCTGATGCTTCAGCCAGTAGTGATGCTTATCCTGTTTCTGATGTAAGGCAACGAGAAGCTCTCGGTCATTGAGAACACGAGATCGCTTCCGAGGCCTTTGGGCAATGGTGCTCTCAGTAGCTTCAGTCTCTGCATGGTGAGGTATGCGAGTATGTCCAGCCAGAGGATAAACACGAGTGACTGCTGGAACTCCTTCAATGGGCCGAGTGAAGCTTTGGTGTTCAGCATTGTGAAGACAAACATGCTCTTTGACAGGCTCTTGGTATATGGCTTCAACTGACATATCAACCTCTGGCAAGAATATGAGATGGTTGCGAGCAGAAGGCTGATAGTTGATAGCAGAATGAAGCTTGATGAGGCGCATGACCCATGGAGCATAGAACTTAAGTCCAAAGAGATCAAAGCCTAATACAACCAACTGCCTGATAAAGAAGTCTTGAGCGTTGAAGTTGATGCCATTGAAGATATAGAAGACCAATGTCTTCATTGTTCCTTCAAGTTTGGCTGATGAATAGTGTCCTTTGACAGGCCATAGAGTTCGCCTGATGATATGATATATAGTGCGTGGCTGATACTCAAGGTCTTCAACAAAGAACTCCTTTGGGTACTCAACATCGAGTGGCAAGGGCTTCATCATGCTCAGCATTTGGCTCATGTTGGCTTTGGCTTCTGAAAGATACTCTCCAAAGCTTCGCAGTGTCGTTGACAACCAGGTTCATATAGTTCTCCTGGGTGGGCAGGCCAGTTAGCTCAATGATGTCAAAGGCTTTGGCTTCATGATGGACATTTCCTGTCATCCACTCAAGGACCCATGTCTTCGGATCCTTGCTATAGCCGCAAAAGTGGAGGGTTGCATAGAATTGCAGAAGCAGCTCTTCATTCCAATGCTCTTTATCAGTCACGAAGTTCAGTAATCCAGCATCACGGAAGCAATCGAGGGCTTCTTCAAGGCAAGGCAACCCAGTAATGGCTTCAATGTCAAGACGCATATGTGGGAAGATGCGCCCTTGATCATAGAGAACACATGAATAATAGTTGCGCTGTTGATAGCTCCAGAACCTATCTGATGAAATCCTTGGTTTGGAATAGGGGTTCTTGGCGCTATCAAAGAAAGTGTTGTGCGCAATGAAGCGATTAACATTGAAGGACCCTGGCGAAGTGGCAGTACCTGGAAACCTGGGCAGTCTTGGCTTTGGCTTTTGAACCTGAGGCCTGTGATCGACGTGGTAATCAAATTGAGGACAAGCAGCAGGCGGAGGAACTAGAAGAGGCCATTTGACAGTGATGAGCTAGTCATCGTTGTTCTATGCTTGCTCGATAGTGTGTGGCCTTGGAGGCGGAACAGGAGCAGTGGCATTGACTTCAGGCTGCTGATTTGCGTCAGGTGCAACATTGGCTTCACGTGCTATCACTTGAGGCACCACATTGAATTCAGGCGCCACATTAGCTTCATCCATGACAACGTCATTGGCTTCAGTGGTGGTGTTGGTGACAACCTCAGAATGTGTAACCTCCACTTCAGGAGCTGGAGGGTCGGACACGTTCTCCTCGAGAACAACTTGGTTGGCAGGGGGTGTGGCAACATGTGCTTCTTATTCTCTTGTTTGTTCTTCATCGACTGATGCAGCCCGAATATCTTCAGCCGCTTTGGCCCCAGACTCAGGGATGTTTATAGTAGGAGAGGCTTCAGGAAACACTGGCGTGAAACATATTGACGCTCATCTCCTTCTGGAACACTTGATGGATTGACTTGAGGCCTTGGTCCTTTGCGAAGCCTGTGGAACACTGGCGACACTTGTGGAGATGGAGTCGGTTGGGCCTCAAAGTCTTCATCGTCAACCACTGGAGTGGTGACCTGTGTTGGGGGAGTAACTGGTGTGTCTTCAACACGTGGGGATTCTTGTGGGTGATCAGCCCATGAGTCATCCTGAGCAATTGGCGTCAAAGGACGACCAATGCTGATGTGTTCGTTGTTCGTGAGAACAGGCGATGATACCACATTGTGCTCGATCTGAGGAAGGACTTCATCATCTTCAACATTGTCGTGGTGACCAATGTCGTCAGCTGCGGTGGGGTCAACAACTGGAATATCTTCAGGAGCCTCTGTGGAAGCAGGCTCATGAACAACCATGCGACGTTCTTGTTATGCAGATGCAGGACGAGCAAAAGAAATTGGCTCGACAACAAGGGGCTCTATGGGAGCAGCCCAGACTTTCTTTGTCTTGCGTTTCTTGGTGGGTGGAGCATCTTCAGTGTTGTTCTTCGTTTTGCACTTCCGGGCTTCAGCTTCAACAACCTTTGTCTTCTTGAGTTTTGAAGCAACTGTGGGGACCTTAGGCTTCGAGCTTGTCATGCTGGCAGGGAAGACAATGCGAGGTTCTTCCTGCCTTGATGTTTTAGCTGGGGCCACAGTTGGCTTCTTCTTCTTGGCAGCCATCCTGGGGGTCGATGCCAGGACGCCCAAGTGCCTTGCGCTTCTCAGCTTCATTATATGCTTGAACACACTTGGCAGCCAAAGCCTTTATGCACTCACGAGAACCTTTAGCTTCTTCGCGCTTCCTGTGAAAGGCTTCCTTGAGCTCATGCATCATGACTTTGAAATTTTGGACATCTTTGACGCTGAGCTTGGCCATATGCTTCTTGAACTGAGCCTTTTCATAATCAATCTTGTGCTTCAGCTCAACAATGTTCCGAGCAAGAGCTAGCTCAGAAGCGATGGCGCCGTTGAATGAGACGCTCAGGCCAATTGGAAGTTGCAGATCATCGAAGCTGAGATTGGGGGTGTCAAACCACTCATCAATGAAGTTGTTGATGACTTCCACGTCAAAGAGAGGCAAGTCATTGAAGATTTCTGCATCTTGCTTGCTCTTTATCAATTGCTCAAGAGCGTCGTCAGCAAGATTGTCGTCACTTGACAGATCAATGGCGTCATTCTCGTTCCTCAGAACTGCAGCAGGAGTCAGAGCAGGACTGGGGTTGTGCATGGGCTTCTTCTTTAGCTTCTTCGGCTTGGAGATGCGAGAGTGATCTTCAGACTGCACACTTGGTGCAGGTGGAGCAGTGGCCAAAGGCTTCACTCTCGAAGATGTTGGTGGAGTGTAAGGCTTCGAAGCCTTGGTTTCTTCTTCTTCTTTAGCTTCGGAGGTGTAGGCGCTTCATCAGAGTCAGCGTCATCTGCAGGTTGATCCACATCCGCCCCTTGAACCCGTATATGAGAGATGAGACCTTCTAAGTTGTAGAAAGGCCCAACAAGATTTGGTTCCGCTTCGCGTGTGCCATCGGCACGAGGCGTAGAGGGGCCAGGGTTGAAGTCTAATCCCCAAGTTTTCTTGTTCTCCTTGGCTGAGTTCCTGGCATACTGGAGGTTGCGCTTGAACATATTGTCGTCACGACACCATAGCAATGATGATGGGCCAGCATCAGCTGGTTGTGGCCCTCGGACCATGCAAGGATAGAAGCCTTGTGCAATGGCTTCAGCTTTGGACCTGGGTGGAAGATTTTTGTACAAAATGTCTCCCCATGGTCGCTTGATGGCATTCTTCTTAGCATACTCCTGGGTCACAAACCTATACTTGAACCACTGTTCTGCCCAATATCTTCGAATCCATTGGATTCGAGTTTTTCTCTGATTGTAGTCCTCCTCTGGATCAGTCTTGTACATTTCATAGAGGCCAGGAGGAAAATCTCTGGAGGTGTTTCCACGGCGCTGTCTGCCACCCTTCCTAACAGATTTCTCAGTTGCCATGAGGTTCAAACTGAAAGGCTTCAACGCTTTCAAAGGCTTCCGTCTGCTGGTCAGACAGGAACTGGCTTCGGGAGAGTGAATGTGACGCTGCAAGAATTCTACAAATGAATGCAAACTATGAGAACCAAGGGATTCTCCCACGGACATGTACCTGTGACAGCATCAGAGATGCGAGGGAAGGGGAAGAGGTCATATGCATTCTCAAAAGATTTTGAAGATAAATCAGTTTAGAAGACATTGACCTCATAGCGCGAAGACATTCACTTATATGTTGAGAGTTGGATCCAAATTTGTACGAATCCAATAATAGGTACAAGTGAGGAATCTAACTACGTGTGAAGCATAAGTGAATATGCTAGGTAAAGTATGAGATGCAGACATGATAGATCCAAATATGTGGAGGCAGATACTTCTTTTGGTAAAAAGGATGAATCTATCGGATCAAAAAGACGGTAAAAGGAGGGTTTTAATTTACCACACGATGAACTGCTAGACGAAGACGAAGTGGAGGCCGAGCAATTCGATCTTCCGTGCCCTAACTTTGCGACGGAGGACACCTACGGTAGCAGCGGAGAAGCCGATGTTCGCGATCGGCGTGAAGACGGCGTCGACGAGGTTGCGGCAGCTAAGCGCTTCATCGCAGGTGTCGTCGAGAGCTAGAGGTGGCGCCAGGGTTTGTCAAGGTGGAGAGGTGGTAGAAGAGTTTTGACCGTTATGGGACGGGCATTTATAAGGATGAGAGACGACACAGCGCAATTACACAGGTACCCCTGGCGGTTCACATCTGAGGGACACGTGGCAGACATGTAACACATAGTGACTTGTTCCATGATCCCACGCACGCCTGGACTGTCGGTGTGGTTGTTCCGGCTTCTCCGGGTTCCAGGCAATAAGGATTGAGCAGTAAAAAACAAATTTAATGTTTGTCTCTGTATCTTCTGCTAACAAGGACGCAGAGAAGACATTCGACCGTTCCAACAGAATGCATATGATTTGGATAGATAGAGCTTGAGGTAGAAAGCATAGAGAGGTTAGGGTCCGATCACATTCACTTAGTTCAAAAGATTCAAATAAGAAGACATAGTTATAAGTGAATGTTGTAGAGGACAGAACACAAGTCTATATAAGAAGATAAATCAAATGCAAAGATTTAGCAAATGTAACGCCAAGAGAAACACTTCAAGCAAAGATTTGGTGGTGGTGTTACCCACCGTATAGGAAGTATTAGACCCACACACGGCGCACAATTATCGTGGCGCTCCGAAGTCAAATTCTGCGTTAATGTATTCACGCTTAGAATGTAAGTCTTTATTGATTGAACATATACTTTACTTCGTGTGTTGCACATCTAACTCATCAACATGCATAAGTGTTAGGATGTGCGCCTGATTATAGGACATTTGAGGATTCCAAGATATTTAGCTCACACCGCAACTTGCAAAACCTTTTCTCATCCAAGGGCTTTGTGAAGATATCTGCCAGCTGCTCTTCAGTGTTGACGTGTATGATATCAATATCTTCCTTCATGACATGATCTCTGAGAAAGTGATGACGAATTTCAATGTGCTTTGTCTTCGAGTGCTGAACTGGGTTGTTGGCAATCTTGATGGCGCTTTCATTGTCGTAATAGAGTGGCACATGCTTCAGATGGACACCATAGTCCTTGAGTGTTTGATTCATCTAGAAAAGCTGAGTGCAGCAAGATCCAGCAGCAATGTATTCAGATCCAGCAGTGGAGAGTGATACACAGTTCTGCTTCTTTGAAGACCAACAGACAAGTGATCGTCCTAGAAAATGACATGTGCCTGATGTAGACTTGCGATCAACTTTGTCACCAGCATAATCAGCATCTGAGAATCCAACTAGATCAAACTCCGAGCCCTTTGGATACCATAATCCTAGTGTTGGGGTGTAAGCCAAATATCGAAGAATTCACTTCATATCTAAGTGATGCGATTGTTTTGGTGCCGCTTGGAATCAAGCACACATGCAAACACTAAGCATAATATCTGGCCTAGATGCACATAAATAAAGTAAAGAACCAATCATGGAGCGGTATACCTTTTGATCAAAATCTTTACCATTGGCGTCGGGACTCAGATGACTTTTAGTTGGCATAGGCATCGTGTATCCTTTGCAGTCTTGCATACCAAACTTCTTCAGGCAATCTTTGAGGTATTTCTCTTGAGATATGAAGATGCCGTTGCTTTGCTGATGAATTTGAAGACCAAGGAAGAACATCAGCTCACCCATCATGG
This sequence comes from Secale cereale, assembly GCA_902687465.1. Lineage (NCBI taxonomy): Eukaryota > Viridiplantae > Streptophyta > Magnoliopsida > Poales > Poaceae > Secale > Secale cereale. The sequence continues at coordinate 330,057,467 of LR738710.1, forward strand.
ACATCTGATATTGCTCTTGCATCATGTGAGCGAACTCATCACTGTATCTTTTGTCAGTGCAGCCAAAGATAATGTCATCCACATAGATTTGGCAAACAAACAGTTCACCATCATATGTCTTCGTGAAGAGTGTGGGATCCAGGGAACCAGGTTTGAAGCTGTTGCTCTTCAGGAAGTCTTTGAGAGTGTCATACCAAGCACGAGGGGCTTGTTTGAGGCCATACAGTGCCTTGTTGAGCTTGTATACCATATCAGGATGTTTTGGATCTTCAAAGCCAGGTGGTTGTGCAACATACACTTCTTCTTCAATCTTGCCATTGAGAAAGTCACTCTTCACATCCATTTGATACAGAAGGATGTTGTGATGGTTTGCATAGGCTAGCAGTATGCGAATAGCTTCAAGCCTAGCCACAGGAGCAAATGTTTCATCGAAGTCAATCCCTTCAATTTGAGTGTATCCTTGAGCAACGAGACAAGCTTTGTTTCTGACAACTTGACCATGCTCATCTTGCTTGTTGCGATATATCCATTTTGTGCCTATTATGTTGTGCTTGCGGGGTCAGGACGCTTGACAAGTTCCCATACGTTGTTCAGCTCAAACTGTTGAAGCTCTCCTTGCATAGCTTGAATCCATTCAGGTTCCATGAAGGCTTTAGCAACTTTCTTTGGTTCAAATATAGAGACAAATGCAAAGTGCCCACAAAAATTTGCTAGCTGCGTTGGTCTTGAACGAGTGAGTGGACCAGGTGCATTGGTGCTGTCAATTATCTTCTGAACTTACACTTCATTTGCAACACGAGGATGAACTGGACGAAGATTTTGCTCTTGCTGGTCATTGTCATCATTAGGAGGATTGTCTTCTGGCTGAGCATTGTCTTCAGGTTGATTGGGAGCAGAAATGATGAGTTCCTCATCAGGCTGTGCTTCAGAAGGCATGATTTCACCTGTTCCCATTAGCTTGATAGATTCACTAGGTGGAGCTTCATCCAGCACATTTGGCAGGAACTCTCTTTGTGAGCCATTCGTTTCATCAAACCGCACATCCACAGTTTCAACCACTTTATAGAGAAAGATGTTGAAGACTCTGTAGGAGTGCGAGTCCTTTCCATAGCCGAGCATGAAATCTTCATGTGCTTTTGGTGCAAATTTTGATTTGTGATGTGGATCCTTGATCCAGCACCTAGCTCCAAATACCCTGAAGTAACTGACATTTGGCTTCTTGCCAGTAAGGAGTTCATAGGACGTTTTCTTCAGAAGCTTGTGAAGATAAACACGATTGATGACATGGCATGTTGTATCAATAACTTCGGGCCAGAACTTTCTTCGTGTCTTGTATTCATCGAGCATCGTTCGAGCCATCTCAATTAGGGTTCTGTTCTTGCGCTCCACGATGCCATTCTGCTGTGGGGACCCCGACTTAGAAGTCGAGATCACCGAATGCACGTGTACAGTGATCCCAGAGATCAATGCTCACTGAACACACAGAAGCTGAAATAACAAGAGTCTTACATCCATACAAATAGTCTTACACGAATTAAGGCCATTATGGCCAAGTCTTACATAGATAGAGCCTCACGGGCTGAATAGCAAATAACTCAAGTAGCGGAAGTCTTCGATAAACGGGTAGAACCCATGCCATCTGCCTTAACCCTACAGGCATTCTGACTGGGATAGCGTCCTAGTTCGCATGATCGTCTCCAAAGAACTCTTCCTCGTAATCCTGCTCTTCCATGCCTGGCCAATTAAATAACCAGTGGCAAGCCAATGAGTACTTTGAATGTACTCGCAAGCAACCCATGATGTGGTACAAAGTAACGGTGCAATTGAATAATAATGATCAATCTAGCAAGGCTAGAACAATACTCTACCATCAAGTTTATGCATCAATAACCTCGCGTAACCTCGAAGACAGGTTACCGATATCAATATGAGTGATTCAACTCATCGAGTCAAGTCACCATCCTTGACTTATCACACACATTCCAACACCGATGAAGTAAAATTCTGGACATAGTTTAAGTAGCACCACCCAACTATCCATGACCGTGGACACGGCTATTCGAATAGTTTTACACTCTGCAGAGGTTGCGCACTTTACCCACAAGATCCGGGGAACTTTCGTGTCATCCACGACCCGCGGTACCTCAAGTACCCGGGGTAAGCACCCGGTCATTACCTTTCCTTAGACGATACTAACATAGAGTCCACTCGTTGGCACACGGCCCTCGGGTACAAACAATAGATCACGGGACTTTCCCTAGTTTCAATGTTCACGCGTACCCGAGGGGACCAACGGTGTGTCCGGTGCCCTGTGAAAACAGTCATGGTCGTCCATCCAAGCACGACCCCGTCCCGGGAAAGACCTCAAGTCTCCCCGTCACTAGTAATGCGGGCACCATGCTAGTATCGACCTAAGTAATCAATAAAGCCCCGTCCCATAAGGGGTAGTGTGGTTGCACATGTTGGGTTGGGACGGTAGTCACACATAAATCTAATCCATCATTCCACCATGCACATGATATTACCGGCACATCACTTCTTTCTCAAGTGATGACCTAACACTTCATCACCCTCGGGCATTAGGGGCACCCGATGGGTTCATGCAAAGATTTCAACTATGAGGGTTCATATCACACATGCATCATATAAGAATCATGACCATCTATAGCATGTCATCTAGCATATAGCAAGATCAACAATAAAGCATGCATCATGTGGTGGTTCATCTAGGTTACCATCGTAACCCTATCATCATGCATCGGAAACAAACGGGTTCCGAGAACAAGTGTATCATGGTCAAAGGGCTGCTTGCCTGGATTGGCTTGGTCTTCAAAGTCTTCAAGTCCTTCTCCTTCTTCTTCCACAGCAACTTCGTCAAATACGGGATCTATACGTCGCATAATAACCACGGGAAAATAAGGATACAAATAAAACAGAAAAATCAAAGTGCTCAGAAAAATGTCAACTCATTTTTGTAAAATACTAGAGGGATTTCTAAGATGGGGAAAAATCTTAGTTGGAGTTTTGGAGTTACAGAATAGGATATATTGATTTTTGAACAGGAGTTATACTGCTCAAATTTGAATTTAAATTTGAACAGTACAACAAAGTTTCATGGATTCGAATGAAAGTGGTACCATTAAATAGGTTGGAATATTACAAGATTTTAGGAGTTGGAAATATTTAATTTGGATCAATATTCTTTTCTGTATAAATGTTTAAATCATTTATAGAAAAAAAGGGGTCCTGTGCACTGGGCCAGAGAAGGCCACAGTGCACGGCCCAGACGGACTGGCCCAGCCGCACGGAGCCAGCGCGCGTGCACGTCAGGTTTTCAAACCTGATGGGCGGGGCCCGTGGGTCAGCGGCACAGAGGAGGGGGAGAGAGGTGGGGGGATGACAGGCGGGGCCCGCCTGTCATCTCTAACCCCACGACCACGGCGGCGGCGAGCTCACCGGCGAGGACTCCGGCCACGGCGACGGCAACGGAGGGCAGGGTTGAGCTCAGCGTCGAGTTGCGGTTGTAGTGGTGGTAGTGCGGTACGGCGGGGGGTCCTGGTTCACCGGCGGCGAGGTGGGACGGCGGAGGCTCGTCGGAGGGTAGTGGCTGCGGCTGTTTCCGGCTGCCACAGAGAGGGGAAACAGGGGGGAAATGATCAATGAGGTGCGGCGGTTCCGAAACGAGGGGAAGGAGAGGCAGGGGAGGCCTGTACCTCGAGATCGCCGGCGGCCCGACGCGGCGGAGCTCCGGTCGATCCCGAGCACTGGGGCGTCCTGGGGTCGAACTGAGGGTGTTGGGGGTCTCAGTGGAGAGGTGTGAGGCTGGTGATGGTGTTGGAGAAGCTCGGGAGGGCCTTATATAGCCGCGCCCGTGGTTCACCATGGACCCGTGCGCCAGCGAGGTTGCAGGCGAGGCTGTGGAGGGTTCTGGAGCCTGGGAACACGCCGGGGGGTCCGTGGACTAGCTCCACGTCCAGCTGAGGTGAGAAGAGGAGCGGGGGAGCGTCAGAGGAGGGCGCGCGTGTGAGGTAGAGGAATGGCCGAAGCGGGCGGCCGGTGTGCGTGCGACGTCGTTTACTGGAGGGCGCAGGAGGAGGGGGGACAGCGCCGGGGAGGTTGCGGCTGTCGAGGCGCCTCGACTGGCGCGAGGGGGAGGCTCGAGGTTGTCGGGGGAGGCTGATTGGCCCGAGCCAGCGTGCGAGGTGCACTGTTCGCGCGCTCCAGAGCGCGCGTTTGACTGGCATCGACGCGCTCTCGCTGCTTTGGTCCGTTCCAGCGTGCCCAACAGTGTCTAGCACGTTGTAGGAGAAGTAAAGAAATGCCTTGAGGCCTTGGATGCCCTGGGGATGCAGAGAGAGAGGGAGAGTGCTGGTGAAATGGTAGAAACCTACTGTACAGCAAGGTAAAACAGAGGTTTCACCCCTCAATCATGGAGCTGAGGTGCTGGGGGAGTTACTGGAGGTAGCTGGTAACCCAATGAGCCTGTGGTAAGAAGTTGAGGCCATGGAGAAAAGTGAAAGTGGTCAAAATGGAGGTTTTAGCATTTCTGCAGAAGGTGTTTGATCAGTGTTTGATCAAGTAAATGAAGTCCACTTGACATGGCACTTGACAGGGTTGAAGGACATGAGAAAATAGGGTGCTTCACCAAATTTGGGCTCATTTGGAGAAACTAGCCAATGCAACTTTGGTGAACCCTAGAAATCAACAGAAACAGTTTCATCTTGATTGAGTCAAGCTAATCATCTCCCCTTGATGCACCACTTGGTGTAGAATCATCATTTGGGGTATTGATCATGCCCACAAAGTTTGAAGCTCCAGATAAAAAGTTGGTAATGTAAAGTTGTTCAAATTTGCATTTGAACAGAAAGGGTTTTGAGGTGATCTGATCAAGTTGCTCTATTCCAAATCTTGTGCCATTTGGTCTAGGTGCCTTATTAGGCCATTCTAGCATGTGCACCAAGTTTGAGAGCATTTGGACAAGTTTGGCAATGTAAAGTTGCTCAAACTTCAAATATGGACAGAATGGTTATGAAGGGGTTTGAGGAGGTTTTCTTGCTTCCCAAGGCATGGGACTTGGCAAGATCATCAAATATGTCATAAATGACATGATAGAATTTCCCTGGAATTTTTGGAGAAAGTTTCCTTTGTAAATATTTCAAAAGCTTGAAATATCCAGAAAGGGTTTTAGAGGGTTTAGCCCATTATTTTGAACATGACCAAGTGTTGAAACTCTTATATATGGACAATATATGTCCTATGAGTCTCTCTGAATTTTGGCAAATATTTTTGAAACAGTTAAATAATTTTTCCCTATTAAAGACCATTTCTGGCCTTAAGAAAAGGCTTTTAAATAAAATAGGAAAATAACTTTTAAAATTATACCTTTGTGGTTTCTGGGAGTCCTATGACTACTAGGTCTCAAATAAACCTTTTGAAATAATTTTCACACCCTTAATCAAGTACTTGCAGTGCAAATCTCAATTCAGGGGTTTTTGGAAAACTAAATTTATAAAATGCTTTTTGGCCAAAATAATTTTGTAAGAAAATACTATACTGTTATATGACACTTGGCATGATCATTGGGCAGAAGCTTAGAGTATGGAGATGAGATCTACAAGAGATCATAGTTGACTTTAATGAGCACATGAAAAAGCAAATGAAGAAAACTCAATTCCAATAAAAGCCAAATGATGCTACAAAATTTTGCTGGTCCAAATTTTCATGCCTCAAAGTTACAAATAACATGTTACAAAATGCAGGGTGTGACAGACCTATCCCCCTTACAAGAATCTCGTCCCCGAGATTCCTAAACTAGGGCTTAAAAGAGATCGGGAAACTCGGATCTAAGATAGTCTTCTCGTTCCCAGGTTGCTTCTGCTTCGGTGTGGTTGCTCCACTGGACCTTGAAGTACTTGATGGTACGGCTCCGCGTCAGTCGTTCTGCTTCGTCTAGAATACGAATGGGCTTCGCGCGGTAGGTCAAATCAGGCTGCAGATTAATGGCTTGGTGATCCACATCCTTGTAGAGACTGGGCTTGTCTGGAACTTGGAGGCATTTCCGGAGTTGTGACACATGGAACACATTGTGCACATCGGATAGCTCAGGTGGTAGTTCCAACTGATAAGCCACTTCTCCTAGTCGTGCAGTGATCTCAAAGGGTCCAATGAACCTTGGTGCGAGCTTCCCCTTGACATGGAAACGCTTGGTTCCCTTTAGAGGAGTTACCCGCAGGTACACATGGTCCCCAACATGGAAACTCATGTCTCGGCGTCGAGTGTCAGCATAACTCTTCTGCCTTGACTTGGCTGCCTTTAATCGCTCTCTGACTAGTTGGACTTGTTCTTCTGCTGCGCGGAGATTATCCGGTCCAAAGACTAGTCCTTCTCCAGTCTCTGACCAGTTGAGGGGCGTGCGACATCTGCGTCCATACAACACCTCAAATGGTGCCATCTGAAGGCTTGACTGGTAACTGTTGTTATAGGAGAACTCGGCAAAAGGGAGACAGTCTTCCCACTTGGCTCCATATGCCAGGACACAGGCTCGGAGCATATCTTCGAGAATCTGATTGACTCGCTCTGTTTGACCTCCGGTTTGTGGGTGGAAAGCTGTGCTGAAAGACAACTTGGTTCCCAAGGCTTCTTGGAACTTCTTCCAGAACCTTGAGGTGAACTGGGTTCCTCGATCTGACACAATCTCCTTGGGAACACCGTGAAGACTTACGATTCGATCGATGTAGAGAGCTGCCAGCCGGTTGCCATCATAAGTGGTCTTGACAGGAATGAAATGGGCCACCTTGGTCAAATGATCGACTATGACCCAGATGGAGTCATGTCCTCTATTCGACCTTGGTAATCCAGTGATGAAGTCCATTCCGACTTTATCCCACTTCCACTCAGGAACCTTGAGTGGTTGAAGCAATCCAGCAGGTCGCTGATACTCAGCCTTGACCCTTTGGCACACGTCACACTTTGCAACATAGGTTGCAATATCTCTTTTCATACCGTGCCACCAGAATCGTGCCTTCAAGTCTTGGTACATCTTGGTTCCTCCGGGGTGGATGGAATACGGGGTGTCGTGGGCTTCTTGCAGAATCAGCGTCTTCAGCTCGGTGTTGTTTATTATGCAGAGGCGACCTCTGTACCAAACAATCCCGTGCTCGTCTTCGGAGAATCCTGGGGCCTTGCCCAGCTTCATCTTCTTCTTGATACCTTTGATGCTTGCGTGTCCATCTTGAGCCTTCTTGACGTCGTCCATCAGGGTCGGTCTGACTTCCAAATGATCCAGAAATCCGGGGGTGACCAATTCCAAACTGAATTGTTCGATCTCCTTAAACAAGGCTGGCTGTCTTTCTTGAATAACGGCATTCAAAGAGCAAGCCTTCCTGCTTAAGGCATCGGCCACCACGTTAGCCTTCCCAGGGTGATACTGAACGCTGAAGTCATAATCTTTGATGAGTTCCAACCATTTCCGCTGCCTCATGTTCAACTCTTTTTGGGTGAAAATATACTTCAGACTTTTGTGGTCTGTGTAAATCTCACACCGTTTCCCTAGGAGGTAATGCCGCCATGTCTTCAAGGCATGAACTACTGCCGCTAGCTCAAGATCGTGAGTAGCGTAGTTCTCCTCATGGGGTCGTAGCTGCCTGGAGAGGTATGCTATGACGCGGCCTTCTTGCATCAGAACGCTTCCCAATCCGGTTCGAGAGGCATCACAATATATCACGAACTCCTTGTGAATATCAGGTGTTGCCAGAACTGGGGCGGTGGTCAATCTCTTCTTGAGCTCTTGGAAGCTCTCTTCGCACTTTGGCGTCCACTCGAACTTCTTGTCCTTTTTGAGGAGCTGAGTCATTGGTCGTGCAATGCTAGAGAATCCTTCCACGAACTTGCGGTAATAGCCCGCTAATCCGAGGAAGCTTCTGACTTCCTTGACGGTCGTTGGAGATTGCCATTGGGTCACAGCTTTGATTTTTGCAGGATCAACAGATAACCCTTCCTCGGTCAAGACATGACCTAAGAATCCAACTTTATGCAGCCAGAACTCACACTTGCTGAATTTGGCGTACAATTGGTGCTCACGAAGCTTGTCTAGGACCATCCTCAGATGCTGCTCATCCTCTTCCTCCGACTTCGAGAACACAAGAATGTCATCATAGAAGACAACAACAAACTTGTCCAAATATTCCATGAAGACTTTATTCATGAGATACATGAAGTAAGCTGGGGCATTGGTTAACCCAAAAGACATGACCGTGCACTCGTACAGGCCATATCTGGTTACGAATGCTGTCTTCGGAATATCTTGGGGTCTGATCTTCAGCTAGTAGTATCTAGATCTGAGGTCGAACTTGGAGAATACCTTGGCTCCGCTGAGTTGATCAAACAGATCTTCGATCTTGGGAAGTGGATACTTGTTCTTGATTGTAACTTCATTGAGGGAACGATAGTCAATGCATAAGCGGATGGTACCGTCCCTCTTTGCCACAAACAGAATAGGAGATCCCCAAGGGGAGGCACTTGGGCGGATAAATCCCTTCCTTAGCTGCTCTTCTAGCTGCTTCTTCAACTCGGCTAATTCTTCCGTCCCCATTCTATAAGGCTTCTTATAGATGGGTCCTGCTCCGGGCACGAGCTCGATGATGAACTCAATGTCACGGTCAGGGGGCATTCCCGGTAGTTCATCCGGAAAGACATCAGGATACTCACATACCACCGGTACTTGATGTAGCCCAACTTCAGACAGACAGTTGACTTTAGCGGCTTGAGCGGAAGAGGAGTTGGGGGCAAACTTGACTTCGACTCCCTGGTCATTGGTCACAGTGACTGTCCGATTGGCACAGTCTAACAAGCCTTGGTGCTTACTGAGCCAATCCATCCCTAAGATCACATCCAAGCCTTGCGATCTCAGGATGATAAGGTCTGCTAGGAAGTCTACACCGTTAATGGTAATACTTACTCCTTTACAGCCTATCTTGGCTCTCATCTCGGCTCCGGGGGTTTGTACCACCATAGGGTTATTCAGGGGTGTAGGGGTCATGCCACTTTTTAATGCAAATCTTTGAGTGACAAATGAATGCGTTGCTCCAGAATCAAACAAGACAGTTGCAGGTGCTGAGTTGACAAGGAACGTACCCAGCACGACGTCCGGGTCTTCCTGGGCTTCTTCAGCAGTGACGTGATTCACACGCCCCTTCCCATAGTTCGGTGGATTGCGAGGAGCTGGGTTCCTTGGTGGCATTCCACGGCCTTGTCCCTGGTTCTGCGCATTGGGGCGCGGGGCATCAGGCTTCTTGTTGGGGCACACCCTGGAGATGTGTCCGGGCTGACCACATCCAAAGCAAGTGACTTGGTTTGGAGTGTTGATCTTGTTGCCACCACTGGTATTGGGGTTGAAAGCTGGCCTGGGGTTGGCATACTGCTGAGGCTGAGGATTGGCACGAGGTGCAGGAGCTCTTGGCTGCTGATAGGTTGGCTTGGCCGGGGCTGACTGCCACGGACGAGGCTTCTGGTTGCTGGGACTTCCCTTACTGACCAACTTGCGCTTGCGAGTGTCTTCCAAAGCACGTCGCTTGTCTTCAAGCATGAGTGCCTTGTTCACCAGGTCAGGGAAAGATGGGCAGTCGCACACGACAAGCGAGTATTGCAGAGTCTGATTAAGGCCTTCCATGAAGCGCTCCCGTTTGGCAGCATCAGTGCTGACATCTTCAGGGGCATACCTTGACAGAATGCTGAACTTCTGCATGTACTCCTTGACAGTGCCACTTCCTTGCTTCAGGGCTCGGAACTCGCGCTTTTTGATAGCCATGATTCCGGAAGGAATGTGGGCCTTGCGGAATTCTGCCTTGAAGTTCACCCAAGTGATGTCTTGTTCAGCATGCATGACCTTGAATCCATCCCACCAAGCTCTAGCAGTTCCCCCGAGGCAGTGGGCTGCATAAGCCACCTTCTCGCGGTCTTCGGTGCATCCGACTAGTTCCAGGATCTCCTCAATGGAACGGACCCAGTCGTCAGCATCCAGGGGTTCTGCAGTCTCCATGAAGGTTGGCGGTGCATGCTTCTTGAACTCTGCCAACGTGGAACGTCCATTGCCATTCCCCGCCATCTGGCGGTTGTTGGCGACAGCTTGAGCAATCAGCTGAAGAGCTGCAGTGTTGGCTTGGCGTTCCTCTCGGAAAGCTTGGAGAAGCTGAGCCATGTCCATGCTTGGAGGAGGTGGTGGTGGAGCTTGGTCGTTGGTTTGGTCGTGGCCTGCCTCTGGCTGAGAGGATGCTCCGGCTTCGGGCTGCTGGGTAGAGGTACCAGTACGAGTTACAACAGGCATCCTGTTGGAGCGGTAAAATGTCTCATGACTCGGAAGAGGGAAAGCAAGAAAGATGGGTGCCTAGTAAGGGGGTGGGTGTGACACTAAATCAAATCATGCAAGGGTCGTAAGGCCAAAACTCACTCATTAAAATCCAAATGGGTGATGTAGTCGTTTACACCTTCCCGAAGGAAGAATACAACATACATCCAGACACAACAAAAGCAAATGCTAGATGGTTTCATATGAACCATACAAGGACTCGACTGCGCATAGGGGTTACACGACCTATCCTACCGTAGGGGTTACAACTGGCATATCCGAGTAGCGAATAATGCCTAAGCGGCGGAATGCTCGGTCGCGTATTCCGGCTCTTCTGGGTCTTCCTCCTTGTCTTCATCTGTCTGGGCTCCCTTGTCGCTGGAGGGAGTGGGGGAGTGGAGGAGTTGGATACGACGGTGCTTCGACGGTGGTGCAGGGAAAAGCTTGCGATATTCCCTTGCTGTCATCCGGCGTCGCCGAGGTGGTTCTTCACCCTTGGAAGACACATCCTCGGAGGGCCTTCCGCCTCGATATGCGATAGCGGATTGTTCAGAAGGTGCCCCTTCTTTCTTGATCCTGTTTGCCTTCTCTTGAGCTCGACGAAGAAGTGCCTTGGTCTTGTAAAGTTCTTCTCGAAGCTTCATTGATTCCGAGGCCAAGTCTTGTGCCAGGCTGTCGGCACAGAGACTGAAGTAGGTCTGGAACCGAAGCGAGAGTCCTTCCTTCAGTGGAGGGGCTAGTGCGCTGCTTTCTTCGTCACCTTCCTTCCGGTAAGGTAAGAAGCGAGTCGCCATCTTGGCTGCCATCTCCGGAAGAAGCTCGCGGAGACGGGTTAACGCCTTGAGTGCAGCAGCCTCGGCAGCGAGTGGTAGTGTTGCCATCTGGGGTCCCTCGAAGAACCAACTTGTGGGAGGATCGTTTGCCTTCACGATCACTTCCACATGGTACTCCACCTCAGTATCGCTCACCCAATGCTCAAGGTAGGTGAGGATGGGTGCTCGGTGGAACTGACACTCCTGGAGGCTATCCTCGAGAAGTAGGGGAAACCCAGTGGTCAGGTGCTCTTCGGGAACAGCGGCCATCTACAAAGGAGGAATAGGAGGGGTTAATAAGCTGAGGAAATCTCAGGTTTAGAAAAAGAAGAGAGGTTCAGAAGGTTTTGAAAAAGGGGGTCTCAACTAACTAACGCCCATGCTAACTAAGGCTTCCTACTGTCAGGAAGGCTCTAATACCAGCTCTGTGGGGACCCCGACTTAGAAGTCGAGATCACCGAATGCACGTGTACAGTGATCCCAGAGATCAATGCTCACTGAACACACAGAAGCTGAAATAACAAGAGTCTTACATCCATACAAATAGTCTTACACGAATTAAGGCCATTATGGCCAAGTCTTACATAGATAGAGCCTCACGGGCTGAATAGCAAATAACTCAAGTAGCGGAAGTCTTCGATAAACGGGTAGAACCCATGCCATCTGCCTTAACCCTACAGGCATTCTGACTGGGATAGCGTCCTAGTTCGCATGATCGTCTCCAAAGAACTCTTCCTCGTAATCCTGCTCTTCCATGCCTGGCCAATTAAATAACCAGTGGCAAGCCAATGAGTACTTTGAATGTACTCGCAAGCAACCCATGATGTGGTACAAAGTAACGGTGCAATTGAATAATAATGATCAATCTAGCAAGGCTAGAACAATACTCTACCATCAAGTTTATGCATCAATAACCTCGCGTAACCTCGAAGACAGGTTACCGATATCAATATGAGTGATTCAACTCATCGAGTCAAGTCACCATCCTTGACTTATCACACACATTCCAACACCGATGAAGTAAAATTCTGGACATAGTTTAAGTAGCACCACCCAACTGTCCATGACCGTGGACACGACTATTCGAATAGTTTTACACTCTGCAGAGGTTGCGCACTTTACCCACAAGATCCGGGGAACTTCCGTGTCATCCACGACCCGCGGTACCTCAAGTACCCGGGGTAAGCACCCGGTCATTACCTTTCCTTAGACGACACTAACATAGAGTCCACTCGTTGGCACACGGCCCTCGGGTACAAACAATAGATCACGGGACTTGCCCTAGTTTCAATGTTCACGCGTACCCGAGGGGACCAACGGTGTGTCCGGTGCCCTGTGAAAACAGTCATGGTCGTCCATCCAAGCACGACCCCATCCCGGGAAAGACCTCAAGTCTCCCCGTCACTAGTAATGCGGGCACCATGCTAGTATCGACCTAAGTAATCAATAAAGCCCCGTCCCATAAGGGGTAGTGTGGTTGCACATGTTTGGTTGGGACGGTAGTCACACATAAATCTAATCCATCATTCCACCATGCACATGATATTACCGGCACATCACTTCTTTCTCAAGTGATGACCTAACACTTCATCACCCTCGGGCATTAGGGGCACCCGATGGGTTCATGCAAAGATTTCAACTATGAGGGTTCATATCACACATGCATCATATAAGCATCATGACCATCTATTGCATGTCATCTAGCATATAGCAAGATCAACAATAAAGCATGCATCATGTGGTGGTTCATCTAGGTTACCATCGTAACCCTATCATCATGCATCGGAAACAAACGGGTTCCGAGAACAAGTGTATCATGGTCAAAGGGCTGCTTGCCTGGATTGGCTTGGTCTTCAAAGTCTTCAAGTCCTTCTCCTTCTTCTTCCACATCAACTTCGTCAAATACGGGATCTATACGTCGCATAATAACCACGGGAAAATAAGGATACAAATAAAATAGAAAAATCAAAGTGCTCAGAAAAATGTCAACTCATTTTTGTAAAATACTAGAGGGATTTCTAAGATGGGGAAAAATTTTAGTTGGAGTTTTGGAGTTACAGAATAGGATATATTGATTTTTGAACAGGAGTTATACTGCTCAAATTTGAATTTAAATTTGAACAGTACAGCAAAGTTTCATGGATTCGAATGAAAGTGGTACCATTAAATAGGTTGGAATATTACAAGATTTTAGGAGTTGGAAATATTTAATTTGGATCAATATTCTTTTCTGTATAAATGTTTAAATCATTTACAGAAAAGAAAAAAAAAGGGGTCCTGTGCACTGGGCCAGAGAAGGCCACAGTGCACGGCCCAGACGGACTGGCCCAGCCGCACGGAGCCAGCGCGCGCGCACGTCAGGTTTTCAAACCTGACGGGCGTGGCCCGTGGGTCAGCGGCACTGAGGAGGGGGAGAGAGGTAGGGGGATGACAGGCGGGGCCCGCCTGTCATCTCTAACCCCACGACCACGGCGGCGGCGAGCTCACCGGCGAGGACTCCGGCCACGGCGACGGCAACGGAGGGCAGGGTTGAGCTCAGCGTCGAGTTGCGGTTGTAGTGGTGGTAGTGCGGCACGGCGGGGGGTCCTGGTTCACCGGCGGCGAGGTGGGACGGCGGAGGCTCGTCGGAGGGTAGTGGCTGCGGCTGTTTCCGGCTGCCACAGAGAGGGGAAACAGGGGGGAAATGATCAGTGAGGTGCGGCGGTTCCGAAACGAGGGGAAGGAGAGGCAGGGGAGGCCTATACCTCGAGATCGCCGGCGGCCCGACGCGGCGGAGCTCCGGTCGATCCCGAGCACTGGGGCGTCCTGGGGTCGAACTGAGGGTGTTGGGGGTCTCAGTGGAGAGGTGTGAGGCTGGTGAGGGTGTTGGAGAAGCTCGGGAGGGCCTTATATAGCCGCGCCCGTGGTTCACCGTGGACCCGTGCGCCGGCGAGGTTGCAGGCGAGGCTGTGGAGGGTTCTGGAGCCTGGGAACACGCCGGGGAGGTCCGTGGACTAGCTCCACGTCCAGCTGAGGTGAGAAGAGGAGCGGGGGAGCGTCAGAGGAGGGCGCGCGTGTGAGGCAGAGGAATGGCCGAAGCGGGCGGCCGGTGCGCGTGCGACGTCGTTCACTAGAGGGCGTAGGAGGAGGGGGGACAGCGCCGGGGAGGTTGCGGACGTCGAGGCGCCTCGACTGGAGCGAGGGGGAGGCTCGAGGTTGTCGGGGGAGGCTGATTGGCCCGAGCCAGCGTGCGAGGTGCACTGTTCGCGCGCTCCAGAGCGCGCGTTTGACTGGCATCGACGCGCTCTCGCTGGTTTGGTCCGTTCCAGCGTGCCCAACAGTGTCTAGCACGTTGTAGGAGAAGTAAAGAAATGCCTTGAGGCCTTGGATGCCCTGGGGATGCAGAGAGAGAGAGAGAGTGCTGGTGAAATGGTAGAAACCTACTGTACTGCAAGGTAAAACAGAGGTTTCACCCCTCAATCATGGAGCTGAGGTGCTGGGGGAGTTACTGGAGGTAGCTGGTAACCCAATGAGCCTGTGGTAAGAAGTTGAGGCCATGGAGAAAAGTGAAAGTGGTCAAAATGGAGGTTTTAGCATTTCTGCAGAAGGTGTTTGATCAGTGTTTGATCAAGTAAATGAAGTCCACTTGACATGGCACTTGAAAGGGTTGAAGGACATGAGAAAATAGGGTGCTTCACCAAATTTGGGCTCATTTGGAGAAACTAGCCAATGCAACTTTGGTGAACCCTAGAAATCAACAGAAACAGTTTCATATTGATTGAGTCAAGCTAATCATCTCCCCTTGATGCACCACTTGGTGTAGCATCATCATTTGGGGTATTGATCATGCCCACAAAGTTTGAAGCTCCAGATAAAAAGTTGGTAATGTAAAGTTGTTCAAATTTGCATTTGAACAAAAAGGGTTTTGAGGTGATCTGATCAAGTTGCTCTATTCAAATTCTTGTGCCATTTGGTCTAGGTGCCTTATTAGGCCATTCTAGCATGTGCACCAAGTTTGAGAGCATTTGGACAAGTTTGGCAATGTAAAGTTGCTCAAACTTCAAATATGGACAGAATGGTTATGAAGGGGTTTGAGGAGGTTTTCTTGCTTCCCAAGGCATGGGACTTGGCAAGATCATCAAATATGTCATAAATGACATGATAGAATTTCCCTGGAATTTTTGGAGAAAGTTTCCTTTGTAAATATTTCAAAAGCTTGAAATATCCAGAAAGGGTTTTAGAGGGTTTAGCCCATTATTTTGAACATGACCAAGTGTTGAAACTCTTATATATGGACAATATATGTCCTATGAGTCTCTCTGAATTTTGGCAAATATTTTTGAAACAGTTAAATAATTTTTCCCTATTAAAGACCATTTCTGGCCTTAAGAAAAGGCTTTTAAATAAAATAGGAAAATAACTTTTAAAATTATACCTTTGTGGTTTCTGGGAGTCCTATGACTACTAGGTCTCAAATAAACCTTTTGAAATAATTTTCACACCCTTAATCAAGTACTTGCAGTGCAAATCTCAATTCAGGGGTTTTTGGAAAACTAAATTTATAAAATGCTTTTTGGCCAAAATAATTTTGTAAGAAAATACTATACTGTTATATGACACTTGGCATGATCATTGGGCAGAAGCTTAGAGTATGGAGATGAGATCTACAAGAGATCATAGTTGACTTTAATGAGCACATGAAAAAGCAAATGAAGAAAACTCAATTCCAATAAAAGCCAAATGATGCTAAAAAATTTTGCTGGTCCAAATTTTCATGCCTCAAAGTTACAAATAACATGTTACAAAATGCAGGGTGTGACATCTGCTGAGGTGTGTACGGAGCTGAGAACTCATGAGTGATTCCCATTGTATCCAGATAAAGATCAAGGCTGGTATTCTTGAACTCAGTGCCGTTGTCACTTCTGATATGCTTGATTTTGACGCCATAGTTGTTCATGGCACGGTTGGCGAAGTGTCTGAAGACATCCTGCACTTCAGTCTTGTAGAGAATTATGTGAACCCATGTGTATCTTGAATAATCATCAACAATGACGAAGCCATAGAGACAAGCTGTAGTAGTGAACGTGGAGTAGTGAGTAGGGCCAAATATGTCCATGTGAAGCAGCTCGAAGGGTTGGGATGTCGTCATGATTGTCTTTGAGGGATGCTTGGCCCTAGTCATCTTCCCAGCTTCGCAGGCACCGCATAGATGATCTTTCTTGAACTTGACGCCCTCGATGCCTACGATGTGCTTCTTCTTCGCGATAGTGTGCAAGTTCCTCATGCCGGCATGTCCTAGCCTTTGATGCCAGAGCCAGCACTCTGAAGCTTTTGCTAGAAGACATACGGCCATCCGTGGTCCTGCAGAGAAATCTACCATATACAGATCATCTTTTCGATATCCTCAAAGATTAGAGACTTGTCAGATTCCATTAGTACAAGGCAACGATATTTACCAAATATCACAATCATGTTTAAGTCACAAAGCATTGAGACAGACATTAAGTTGAAACCAAGGGATTCAACAAGCATGACTTTATCCATGTGATGATCCTTTGAGATTGCAACTCTACCTAGACCCAACACCTTGCTTTTACCAGTATCAGCAAATGTGATGTGACTTTTGTCAGATGGACGTAAGGTTGAGTCCACAAGAAGTCTTCGATCACCAGTCATATGATTAGTGCATCCGCTGTCCATAATCCATTCTGAAGTCTTTGGTGTCATACCCTACAGTGCAGTTAGGGGGATAGGCTTCACGAAGAGTATTGTGAAGCATAAATGTTTGACAAGCAAGCGGATTATGAAAGCTTAGATCCAAGTTATGACTGATAGGATGATTGGCAAGCGATTCAGAAACAAAATACAAAATACATAGTAAGACCATTTGGGCATTTGATCTTGCGCCCTACAAGATGTTTTAGGTCCCCAGCAATAGCATCAGACGCCTTTGATTTTCGGCTGGAGACCTTTCCCTGCAAGAGAAAGTTAATTCTTCTTAACCACCCACATCTTCAAGGGTGGCTTAGAAGCAATGAGTCTAAGTGCAGCATCTGAGAATTTTGGCTTAGGAGCCCTAGCAAATAGCTTTGCAGGAGGAGAATAATACTCATAAGAATAGGCAGAAAAGTTCTTCGGTTTGTGAATATAGCGGTTTGTGGAAACACGCTCATATTCATGGGTCTGAGTACAATTTCCCTCCAAAACATTGGCATTAGGGTGACTCAGATGAGTCCTCTGTCTGTATGAAGCCTTAGGACCATATGAAGCCTTTGGTCTAGGGTTTGTCTTCTTCCCCGGTGGTGTCATGATGACATTTACTGGAAGCTTCTCAAGACAACTTTTGGGAACCCAGATCTTCTTCATAGGTGGCCCGTTCCTACAGTTAGTACCAATATACCTGGCAAACACTTCAGCATTCTGATTCTTAAACAGTTTATAGTTTGCATCAAAGGATTCATCAATGATAATAGGATTAGCACAAGTGAAGCCAGATAAGGTAGACAGATCCACTGAAGGTTCCTTTGCAGCAACCCATGTGATTTTGGGGTACTGCTCAGGCTTCCAGTATGAACAATCAACATTCATTTTCCTCTCGAAACCTACACCCTCTTTCCTAGGGTTTCGGTTCAGAATCTGGTTTTTGAGGACATCACATAACGTCTATTGCCCTTTGAGGCTTTTGTACATCCCTGTTTCAAGCAAAGTCTTCAACCTAGCATTTTCATCAGCAATAGTAGTGGTATCCTCAGCAGAGGGGTTAGTTACCATATCAGCAGTTGAAGATATTGCAACAGTAGCAGCAGTAGAACATTCAGCAACAGATGTAGCGTTATCACGCTCAATGCATTTTAGGCATGGTGGTTCAAATCCATCCTGAGCGGAGCTGATCTATTGAGTGCAGAGTGACTCATTTTCTTTTTGAAGATCTTCATGAGCCGCTTTCAATTTCTCAAGTACTTGATTCCTTTGAAGATAATCATAGGAAAACTTTTCATGATTTATTGAGAGCGATTCATGATGACTTTCAAGTTCCTCGTACTTAGCATGCAGATTTTTTATGTCTTCAATTAAGGACTGAGAACGGGTCATTTCCGCGTCCAATAGGTCATCGCTTTTGTCTAACATTTTTTGAATATGTTCCATAGCTTTCTGTTGTTCAGTGCCAATTTTAGCAAGTGTTTTGCAGATAGGTTTGGATTCACAATCGGGGTCATCTTCACTGGATGTTTGAAAGTAAGCATCGCGTGATTTTACCTTGGCACTGCGTGCCATGAAGCAGTAGGTGGGAGCGGAGTCATCGTTATCATCAGTGTTGGTGACGGGGCCATTGTCTTCAGTGTTGAAGATGGACTTGGCAACGTAGGCTGTGGCTAGAGCCAGACTTGCAACACCAGAATTGGACTCCTCCTCAGACTCCACCTCCGCTTCTTCTGAAGCAGACTCCTCCTCTGAATCCATCTCCTTGCCAACAAACGCACGAGCCTTGCCATAAGAATTCTTCTTGTGTGATGAATACTTCGACGAAGACTTGGAAGAAGACTTTGAGTATTTCTTCTTTTTCTTGTCATCAGAATCATATTCCTTGCTCTTCTTCTTCTTCTTCTCATTGTCCCATTGAGGACACTCAGAGATGTAGTGACCAGGTTTCTTGCACTTGTGGCATGTTCTCTTCTTGTGGTCATGGGTAGAAGCTTCATCATTTTTTAAGCTGGATCATGAAGACTTTCTGAAGCCTTTCTTCTTAGTGAATTTCTGGAACTTCTTCACAAGCATGGCAAGCTCCTTTCCAATGTCTTCAGGATCACCAGAACTACAGTCAGATTCTTCTTCAGATGAGGAAACAGCCTTTACCTTCAAAGCGCGAGTTCGGCCATAGTTGGGACCATAGATGTCACGTTTCTCAGATAGCTGGAACTCATGTGTGTTGATCCTCTCAAGTATGTCAGATGGATCGAGAGTCTTGAAGACAGGGCGTTCTTGAATCATCAGGGCAAGGATGTCAAATGAGCTGTCAAGTGATCTCAGGAGTGTCTTGACGATTTCATGCTTGGTGATCTGAGTAGCGCCAAGTGCTTGAAGCTCATTTGTGATGTCAGTGAGGCGATCGAATGTGAGCTGGACATTCTCATTGTTGTGTCTCTTGAAGCGATTGAAGAGGTTGTGAAGGACACTGATCCTTTGATCTCTTTGGGTTGAGACGCCTTCATTGACCTTAGAGAGCCAGTCCTAGACTTGCTTCGACGTTTCCAGAGCACTCACACGACCATACTGTCCTTTGGTCAGATGACCACAGATGATGTTCTTGGCCGTGGAATCCAATTGAACGAGCTTCTTGACATCAGCAGGGGTGAGACCTTTACCAGTGTTGGGAACGTCGTTCTTGATGACATACCAGAAATCTACATCAATGGCTTCAAGATGAATGCACATCTTGTTCTTCTAGTAGGGGTATTCAGTGCCATCGAAGACGGGGCACGCAGCGGAGACTTTGATTATCCCTACAGTCGACATAGCTAAAACTCCAGGTGGTTAAACCGAATCACACAGAATAAGGGAGTACCTTGCTCTGATACCAATTGAAAGAGTTGTATATCGACTAGAGGGGGGGTGAATAGGCAATTTTTATGGAAGTCTTCAAAACATGGAAGTTTGGAAGACAAACGATAGAACCGATCCTATTTATATGCAGCGGAAGGTAGACTACACTAGACAAGCCATAGTCAAGTATTCAATGAAGTGAAAGCACTAAGACTAATAGCAGCTAAGCAGTATGGATCGGGATGGAAGATTGAATGAAGCCAATCAGAACAAGTAGTCACACAGTGAAGTCAAATAGATAAGGCAAGCAGGCAATGACTTCACAAGGATAGACAGTAAGTAAAGAGAAGGAAGTGATAGAACCATTAGCTTGGGGAAGACAATGATTTGTTAGACCAGTTCGAGTTGCTGTGACAACTGTACGTCTGGTTAGGGAGGCTGAGATTTAACTCAGAAGACCGCGTCTTCACCTTATTCCCCTTGACTAACCGACTGGAGGAATCACAGTCCACAATGACTCTTGGATGCTCAGAACGCGACGCCTAACCGACTGGAGGAATCACAGTCCTCAAGTGTAACAAGCCTTTTGATCACGTGGACAGAAAGACTTCAGTGATGCCTAACACTCTTTGGCTCTGGGTGTTTGGGCTCTGTCTTTGCAAGGATCTCTCTCTCAAATGAATTGGAGGTGGGTTGCTCTCAAACGACAAAAGCCATGTTCTAACTCTGAGCAGCCAGAAATTTATGGTGTAGGGGGTGGGCTATTTATAGCCACTAGGCAACCCGACCTGATTTGTCTGAAGTGACCCTGGGTCACTAAGGAACTGACACGTGTTCCAACGGTCAGATTTCAAACACACGCGGCAAGTTTACTTGGGCTACAAGTAAAGCTTACTCATCCAGCTCTGGATAAGATTTGCTCTCATTGTCTTCGCTCGAAGACATATGATTTGGTTGAGCATCACTTCAGTAACTCTGACTTTGTTCACTTGGACCCCACTTAACAGTACGATGGTTCCTATGACTCAATAAAGAAGAAAAGGAAACAACGAAACGTCTAAGTCTTTGTGCTCCATAGTCTTCACACAATGTCTTCTCTCGTCATAGTCTTCAATATGAATATCTTCATACACCACCATTGTCATCAATGCCTTCATACATTTTTAGGGGTCATCTCCGGTAGGTAAACTGAATCGATGAGGGACTACTACCTGTGTTATCCTGCAATTCTCACAAACACATTAGTCCCTCAACCAGGTTTGTCGTCAATGCTCCAAAACCAACTAGGGGTGGCACTAGATGCACTTACAATATGCATCAGTATCAACAAAGGGGGTGGTGGAGTTTGACTACAGCAAGCCAGCTTTGACTCGGTGGCTATCATGAACTATGACTGCAAGTAACTCTTTTGAAGTGCCGCACACGAGTCCACATATTCACCAATCAATACACCACTATGGATCCGCTCCCGTCTACCTACGAGAAGGCCATCCATAGCACTCACGCTTTTCTTGCGCATTTTAGAGTATCTACTTTCACTTGTCTACGAACTGTATAGTTAACCCAGAAGTCCTTTACCGCGGACACGTCTATTCGAATATATGATGTTAACCCTGAAGGGGTGTACTTCTTCACACACGCTCTCACCACTTATCGCCGTTTACACGACATGTACTCGACAACCTTCAAGCGGAAGCCCAGTGAGGGTGTCCGCCACGACCTGAGTAACCACACAAGTCCCTAGTCCAGGTTTATCGCCTATTCAGGTTCCATCCGCAGGGAGTCCAGCCGAGGTTTCCACATACGGCCCCGAACGATGTGTACAGGGTTCCCGAGGCACCAAACGGGCGTCCCGGTACACCGTGCCACATACCTACCGCATCACAGCCCATCCCACGAGTCAGCGCTCCATACGGCCTCCAGTATGCTACAAACACCCGAAACTAATTGCAACTCCTGGACAGAGGACAAGGGCGGTTAATAAGTCGAGAGGGTCCATTGGTTTCGGGCCCAATGCCTGGTAGTAACTGGTCATGGATCACAAACACAGAACTCAACTCCTGAGGATGGCTGCAATGAGACAATCCACTATGTACTCCTACATGGCCTCTCATCGCTACCTTTACCAAATCATGTTCACACACTTAGCTCTCAACAGTAGGACATGTTCATCACATTCCAATTCATCCCCGTTGAATCAGACCTGACACAACTCTAAGCAATAGCTGGCATAACCAGAAAGCATGAATGAGTAGGCACAACATGGCTCAAACAACTCCTACTCATGCTAGTGGGTTTCAACTATTTACTGTGGCAATGACAGGTCATGCAGAGGAAAAGGGGTTCAGCTACCGCAACAAAAAGCAGTTGAAACACTGTTGTCCGAATGCAGTAAAAGAGAGCAAGAGCGAGAGAGTGGGATTGTATCGGAATGCTCAATGGGATTTTGCTTGCCTGGCACATCTGAAGATAGCATTGTGTCTTCATCAGTGTCATCGATCACATCGTCGGAACAACGTCTACTGAGAGGGGACAAACACCGGCAAACAAGAGAGAACACAATCAATGCAATGCGACAATATGATGCATGATCATGACATGGCAATATGTTGTTGATTGAGCAAATGCAACTACCAACCATATTAAATGAAGTTGGTTTGAACCAAAGGTTCAAATTCAAACTCCATATGTGATTATTCAAATGCCATTTATTCAAATTGTCCTAAACAGAGGCTGTAAGTTATTCAAACATGCATGAAAAGGCCGTAAACAGATTCTTTGGATTTTTCTGATCATTTTTCATATATAAATTATTTTCATTGGAGTTATAGATTATTTTCTATGATTTTTAGAAGTTTTGAGTATTTTCTGAAATTCATAAATCATTTTCTGATTTATTTTAATTCCAGAAATACTTTACTACATCAGCATGACTTCATGCTGACGTCAGCATGTCGACACGGGCTGGTCCAGGTCAAACCTGACAAGTGGGCCCATTGGTCAGTGACTCACAGTCAGCTACAGAGGCTGACACGTGGGACCCACACGTCAGTGACTACTCCTAACTAACTAGGGTTAGTTTAACCTAACTTACAACTAACAAAGCTGGGCCCACATGTCCATTGCACATCAAACTAATGACATCAATTAGCACTTAACTAAACCCTAAACTAATTACAAACAGAAACCGGCCCCACATGTCAGTGACTCAGGCGGAGTCAAACCCCTGGTCAACGGGCCTAACACGCCGGCGGCTCGTCGCCGGCAACAGCGAGCATGGCGGAGGGGCTTGAGATTTTTCCTCCGTCGACCCAATGGCCGGCGAATACGACCTACGTGACGCTGGCGCTCGTGCACATCCAGCGGTCCCATCGTCTCGAGCTGGAATCGACCAAGATGGTGGCAGCGACGACTACTGCGGCGGCTGGAGCACGGGCTCGACCGGCGCTACGTTACGGTGAACGAGAGAGCGAGGGAGTGGGTGCGTAAGGCTCCTGGGGGCTTCCGGAGCACGATGACGCGCTCCGTTGTGTGCTCGTGCGGCTGTGGCCACGGCTACGCCATGGCCGGCGGCGAGAAGCTCTCGGCCGCGGGAGGAAACGGAGCTAGGGTACAAGCACGAGCACGAGAGAAGAGGGGAAAGGAAGAGGCGCTCACGGCGAGTGCAGTGGTGGCCTCGGCGAGCTTGGGGAAGCACCGGAGAGGGCACACGGTCGCCGGCGATCTCGGCGGACGAGGGAGGAAGATAAGCTTGAGGACGGCGCATCGGGGCTTCTGGCGAGGCATGGCTCGATGAGGAGGTCGAGGACGAGGAGGCAGAGCTCCTTGGCGTGTCAGAGAGGCGTAGGGTGGCCGGTAGCCGTGGCTACGATGAGCAGCGGCGACGGGCGCGTTCGGCCCGGGCGAGAGAGAGGGAGCATAGGAGAGAAGGGCCACGAGGGAGAGTGAGAGGGTCGGGTAGAGGTGCGTGTCGACCTCCACAGCCTCCAGGGTGTCGGGGAGAGCAGCTAGGCAGGCAAGAGGTGGCGAGCACAACGTCGGCGCTCGCCACCGAGCTGCTTCGTGCGCTGGCACGGGGAAGAAGACGAGCTTGCCCTTGGTGGGCTGGGCCGTGAAGCTAGGCCGCCAGGTAAGTTAGCCCAAGTGAGCTCTTCTCTCTCTCTCTCTCTCTTTTCTAATTCTTTTCTATTTTCTATTTTCTGTACTTGTGTTGCTTTATTAAAAATGCTAAAGCACTTTCATAATTCATGAAACTACTCATGCCCACTGTATATAACATATCCAACATATCCAACAGGGAACATTTTGGTTTATGGTTATTTGGGCATTTAAAATATTTTATAGCATTTGAATGCCCAAATGCAAATAACATATGATTTAATCCAAAGACCTTAAGATGTCCTAGAAAATTGGGCACCATTCTTGGCTGAGGTTTAGAACCAATGCAAAGATGATGAACATTTTAGAAGGGCATTTTGGGTACATTGAAAAATATTTTAGTAAACCCTAGTTGAGTTCTTTTGGTGCTAGGGTTTGATCAATCCCCATTTTAACTTTCTGAAAACTTAAACATGATGCAAGCAAGATGCAAGAACTATGCAGTACCAGAAGCTAGGGATGTGACAAAGCCATGTTTTGTAGTAGTGGTGTGGACTGGAGAATAGGAACGAATGCGGATGATTGCGGCTATGGCCGGCGCAGCAGTTTATATAGCAATGGTGGGCGGCGGAGGGACGGACATGAGGCGTCGGAGTAGCCGCCTCAGCAACCGCGTATCATTAATGTGGCCGGCAGAAGGACGGACGGACGGCACTTGTGTCGTTTGAAGGTGGAGCAATCGCATGCACCGGGAAGCGGGGCGGGCTACGCTGACCGTTTTCGGCGGAAAGCGCGCGCGGGCGAGGGAGGCGGTCTGGGTGGGCAAGGGCAGTCAGACTCGTGCTTGGCAGCGGGTCGGTCCAGCAGCCAGACATGCTAGCTCGCGAGCTACCTCGCCGAGCTGAGCGCCAACAATCAGACGATGGACGTAGCTTTCGACCAAGAGCCGGCGCCACCGTCCAAGCCGGTTCATGCCGTGTTCACCATAGAGCAGGTGCGGCCGCACTTCGACACCATAATGGCGGAAGAGCTACCAGCGCAGGAGGACCTGTGCTGCAACCTCCGTCTCCTCAACGAGCACCGGTGAACAAGCGAACGACAATGCCATCGTGGACATGTGGCCCTATGATCCTGACTTCCCGAATGAGCAGCGGGTGTTGTATCAGACCAGCCGTAGGGCCCGCGAGGCCCTCTACGTCGTCCTTCGAGTTGTTGCGCTCGCCGTGGCACCGCCCTCTCGCGTTGTCAACATGGTCAACGGACATGAGGATGAGGAGATGACTTTACCTGGAGAGGATGACAGTGGGGACCCATCAGGGCCATAGCCGCACGTACGCAAGTGCCTCCTTATTAATATATAAAATTGTATTTTTTTGCTTCCTCCTGGTTTCCAGACATCACGGTCCCACACCATTGTCAACCTATGTAGTCAATAAACGAGAGAATTGCACAAGAAGCGACCGACATCTGGGACCAAGCAACTCGAGCAGTATTTGTGTTTTTGAAGTGTGAGCACTGCAGAGTTTTTCTTGAGCGATGTTTAGCCTAGATATTAATTTTTCTCCTCTAAACAACAACAAAAACATCGCTGCAGCTATTAACTGGGCGGGTTGTGGCCCGTCTAGCCCAGTCCAGATATTATTATTTTTCAAGCTGAAAATGGCTAGCCCAGCTATACTCTTTTTTAGGAAACCCAGGCAAGGTCAAGTTGTTATTCTCCGCCCCGTTGGGCTGCAAATCTTTCCTAGGAGGGATGCATTAGACTTAACAAGAAAATTGGTTTTAAGAAATAATAAATTAGATATAATTATAAAAACTAGGCAGTAACTATAAAAAATGCACCAAAAACGTAATTACTTTATAAAATCTTATTTTTGGATATTGAATTTTTTTTATTTCATTAATTGTTGCGAGCGCAATGTTTCGTTGGATTTTTACGTAATATAAATTTATATTGAAATTGTATTTAATCTGACTAGAAATTTCGGGATAAAAATATATTATGTGGGAATTTTTTTTATTCTGTTTTGAACGGTTCGTTGAAATGGGCTGTACTTTTAACAAACTGTAAATGGGCTGTAGTAAATTACATTAGAATTCAAAAATTGGCTGCACATCTATTACTCCCTCCGTCCTAAAATAAGTGACGCAAAAGTGACTCAACTTTGTACTAAAGTTAGTACAAAGTTGAGTGATTTTTGAGTCACTTATTTTGGGACGGAGGGAGTATATAATTAAAATAGAAGTCAAATAACACAACATGTTCTTCCACCTAATCCAAAATAATATACATCATTGATCAATAATACTTACGGCTGAGATTTATAGATATTACGTTATATGAAAAAAGATATAAAGTCATGTGTATTGAATTGACACGTACAAGGGTTTGGAAGTTACATTGAACAATCATGTACACATATGTTCCATCTACCACATTACATGCAGACTTTACTTTAAAAAAATAGAAAAAATTGCATTGCCAGGCACACGTACATATTGTTGTGTTCGCACAAGAAAACGGCAAAAAAACAAGTGATGGAAGCATCAGACACGTATCTTTTTTTTGGAAACTATATATTTTTCCTATAGAAAGTACGGCAGCAACTAAGGAAGAGTCTTAAAAAACGAAGAGTCTGAGCGTGACGCAAGAAAACAGAGTCCAAGAAGAATACAAGGGATGAATCAATCCAGACTCTTCAGCAAATTATTCTATCCGGCCGGTCTTCTTCTTTCTTTTCTTTATAAAATATTCAAATAGGACTACAACATTAGTGCTTCACGGTAGAAATTAATTTTTTCTACCAAGATATAAGAAAAAAAAGAAAATATATATGTACGCATAACATAAAGAGTGGGCCAAAAGAATACCAAAATGCTTTTGTTTGTTTTTGTGTGAATAAATGCTTTTATTTAATAATAAAGATGAAGTATCCCCTGCAAATCATAACAGTAATTATGAAGGGGAAACGTTTACATCCGGCGCGTCGGCCGAACCACGCGCCGGTCGCCTTCCACATACGCGCATCTCTCGTGGGCCCGCACACCAATATGCATCCAGCAGCCTTATCTAGTCTCGGTCCACTCGTTTCTTTGATTCTCCCTCTCTGCCTCACATCGTCTCCCACCTCTAGCACCAGCACATCCCCTCTCTCTCCCCACCGTCCACCATGCTCTCTCAGATTGCCCTCCCTTCCCATCTCGCAGGTTTCTCTCCCTACTCCCTCATCTCGCAGGCTACTCTCTATCCCCATCTCGCGCAGGCTGCCAACGAGCCAGTGATAGCCGCTCGTTTTTTTGCTGCAACCACAGCCTCGTCGCACAGCGAGGGTTGCTGCGTCTTACAGCCATGGCGACCATGGCGAGGCAGTGCTATGGCCGACGTCGTGCACTGCTACGACCACAGCGTCGCGGTGCTACAACCGGCGGCTGGCCGTGCTGGAACAGGCTATGCAATGTGCTGGAACCAGGGCCAAATTTGCTACATCGCAGAGACTATGTGCTAGGAACCGGTCGTTGGAGCTGCATCCAGTGATATAATTTGCTACATCCGGCATCATTTTTTGCTGGAACCATCGAGTAACGACTACGACCATCGGCGCGGCAGAGCTGCAACCAGGGAGAAAAAATGTTACGACCGCTGCTTCAAATCGCTACAACCGGCTTATTTTTTTGCTGGAACCAATTGAGCGTGGGCGCGACGGAGCTGCATCTAGCAACCGTAGTAGGATTTTGCTACAACCGGCATACCATTTTGCTACAATCAGCGTCACGTTTTGCTACAACACACAGCCAGCATCGCGGTTTTGCTACAACTAGGGTCGCTTTTTGCTATAACCGGCATCATGTTTTGCTACATCCATCACGACCGGGTTGGAACCCGCGGCTGTGGCGGAGGCATTGCAGAACCTGCTCCACGCGCTCATGCTACAACTGCTAACCGAAAAGCTTCAAATGAGATGAAAAAAGCTTCAACCAGATATATGAAAAGCTGCAAGCAGTCATTGCCATGACGGAATGCTACAACCATTGACATAAAATGCTACAACCCTTTATAAAAAAAGTTTCATTGCAGCACATCTGGTGGGTCTGGTCCGACCGGCCGAAATTTCGGCCGGCGCACCGGCGCCTAGCGTTGCCCATTATGAAGTATCCCCGGAAGAAAATAATAATAATGATGAAGTATGCCCATAATAGAGGAATAACATATTAGCGCTAATTAATCATTATGGACAGCTGAGACCCAAAATACGTAAACATCTAAATGCTAATAATTCATATTTCCTATCTTGCAAAATAGGAAACTTCCAATGAATCATGATGTGCGCTCTAATTACAATAGTGATATTCTAAATATACCCTACAAAAAAGTTATAAATATCAGTAGAAAGAAAGAACGCATGCAAATTCTGAGAATAAATTAAGTATTCTCCATGGTAAATAATCCATGAAAATACACCATTGTTTCCCACAATATAAGACTTATTAGTAACCAAGAATTGTTGATCACGCTCAATGAGATTAATCTTTTTTCATGTAGAGCTAAGTCAGATTATTCTGATGTATAATATTGTCAACAACAAACGATTAACATTTCTGAAAGTGTCTAGAAGAAATAGTCATCCATATAGGCTAAATTACTTCAAGTAACTACCAATGATTAATATTTAAATTAAAATATTTCTTAAAGTGTCTGTACAAAAATATCGTCCTAAAACATAGACAGTAGGATAGCAAAAACTACAATACATAAAGCTAAATATTATATTAGTATAAAACTCGATAACTTTACATTGCCACTTAAATATGTCTAGACCATCCATTGCACACATCAAAATACTTTTGAACTTTTACAGAAGTCATTTCATTTAGCCATGTATTAAACTCGAGATTACGTTTCGAAAAAATATTGATATGTTTCGAAACAATTAATTCAAATTGTTGTATGAGGGTGAACAAATGACAAAGATTAACAATTGATAATGTTCCCACAGATCTGTGCGTATCACTTTGTTAATTATAAGTTGGTCCAACTTATAACGACTGAGATTAAAAATCAACATATAAAATTCTGAAGACATGCTATTAAGAGCTAGAAGTACGGGTGGTATATGAGTTAATTTAGTATGGGCATAATGAAATCATCGATAAAAATATGATTTGGTTGCTGTACTACTAGCCTCAATCGGGAATCATATTGTTATAGTAGGAACAGTCTAATTTCACATAACTAAAGCATAATATATGATTTTGCAACATATCATACTGAAGAAAAATGATGTTGTGACAACATAACTAAAGGTTTTAAGTAGCATGCCAATTGTCATGAACATTATGTGATAATTCATTTCGTCATGCTAAATGTTATATGTGATATTAAAACCACAAGGTACAATCCTAGGGGACAAGCTCTGAGAGGGGTAGTCAAGGGAACATGTTAACACTTCCAAGTAAGATACACTGATATTTGAATTTTTCTTGAATGAAAACCCATAGGAGATGCCCCGGTAGTATAGAAAAAGTAAACCCAAATTCTTTACCATGAAAAAAGCCAACATCCAGAGTTCCTATAAGATTGTGCATGTCATAGAAGATAAGCGAAATAGGAAAACAACATAGACATGATTAGAAAAAATAAGTTATGAGGTTAGACCAAAGGCTGATTCTTTGAGAAATAAGTTTGGCAAAAAAGAGACCGAGGGACGGTGTTATAGCAAAAACGTTGTAAGAAAAGAAAATCATATAATGTAACATTAGATAGTATATATGATAAACGTAATGATTTAGACTTTTGGTCAAGAAACTTAGGGAATGAGTGAATGATGACTTAGCGAAAAGCCAGTACAAAAGCATATGATTATTACATTTAAATATGATAGAGTGAATCAAACATAATTAACTCTAGCCGCGCAAATGCGCAGGTCACACTACTAGTTCTTACAAATCTCAAATGGGCTATAAGTTCTCTGCCACACACTTGTGGCCTTACTAAGTTGACGCGTCTCCTAAAAAAAGAGTTGACTCGTATGCAAGGCTTTGTCAACTTATAGTCAACACACGGTTCTAGCAGCAGTGACTGTTGGATGTCCATCCATCGGATGCCGTTCTTCTTCTTCAATCTCGGATATTCTAGTTTCATCCGCCCAAAAAATGATTCCTTCCCCTGACATCTGGGGCGCACCGTTTCGAAAGCTGACCTATGGGCGTACTAAGTTGACGCGTACCAAGGGGTTTGTCAACTTAGTCAATATAAACGATTCTAGCTACAATGACCATACGATGTCCATCCAACGGTCGTCGTGCTTCTTCAACCTCTGGTCTTCTTGATCCAGCCGCCCAAAGCAGCGCCGGTCGTGCCGCCTGCTCCTGCCTCCCGTGGCCGGCTATGCTGCCGCGCAGGCCTCACCGCCCCCTACTACTCCCATCGCTGGCCAGGCCATCCCTCTACTCACCCACACCCCCTGTTATTCCGCGGCGGCGACAACCTCACACCGCAGCCGGACAAGTGAACCCTCGTACTCCTCTCCACACCGGCTTCCACTACCGCGTCTTCCCCAGCTCCGCGTCATCCCCTTCCTAGGCCTCATCGTCGTCCACGTGGGCAACGTGGTCAAGGAACGGCTTCCATCGGACGTGGACTGTACATGGAGAGGCTGACATCTGGGTCCACGACGGCAGCAAGGAAATGCCTCCTTATTACGCGGAAAATAATGATTCCTTCACCTGACAGCAGGGAGCCACCGGACGGGCCACCGTATTTCGCGAAAAAACGTTTCCCCCTGACTGCTGGGACCCACTGGACGGGCCACCGTATTGCGTGAAAAAACGTTCCCCCCGCTGTCAGCTCGGACCCACCGGAAGTGCCTCCATATTACGCACAAAAAAATGAATACCCCCTGGTGGTTGGGACCCACCTTGGTGGGAGGCTGACTTGTGGGCCTACTAAGTTGACGGGGACATTGTGCTTTGTCAACTTAGTCAATACGAACGATCCTAGCTCCAGTGACCGTACGATGTCCATCCAATGACCATAGTGCTTCTTCAACCTCTGGTCTTGTTGCTCCAGCCACCCAAAGCAGCGCCGGTCATGCCGCAGGCTCCTGCCTCCCATGGCCGGCTGTGCTGCCGCGGAGGCCTCACTGCCCCCTACTATTCCCACCGCTGGCCAGACCATCCCTCTACTCACCCACACACCCTGTTATTCCGCGGCGACAGCAACCTCACACTGTAGCGTACTAGTGAACCCTCGTACTCCTCTACGCGTGGGCATCCACTGCCGCATCTTCCCCGGCTCCGTGTCGTCCCCTCCCTAGGTCTCGCCATCGTCCACCGCCCTGGTGCTCTCGATGCGGCATGGTCAACGTGGTGAAGGAACATCTTCCATCGGACGTGGACTGTCCGTGGAGAGGCTGATAGCTGGGTCCACGACGACAGCAAGGAAGTGCCTCCTTATTACGCGGAAAATAATGATTCCTCCACCTGACAACAGGGACCCATCGGACAGGCCAGCGTATTTCGCGCAAAAACGTTTCCCCCCTGACTGTTGGGACCCACCGGACGGGCCGCCGTATTGCGCGAAAAAAATGTTCTCCCCGCTGTCAGCTCGGACCCACTGGAAGTGCCTCCTTATTACGCACAAAAAATGAATACTCCCCTGCTGGTTGGGACCCACCTTGGTGCCCGGGACCGTTTGCACATTTTGGCATACGTATATGATAGTGTCGCTAGCATCCATGTGATAGAGAACCCGGGCCGACATGACTACTTATAAACCAAAAGTGGCGCTAAATTACAGAGACAGATATACATGACCCAGCAACGAACGTGTCGGTCATCAACATATGAACCCAAGTCGTAGCAAGCTACAATGACTTAAAGGAACAACATGTGACATTTCCCCTAAGGGACAGACACAGGAACGAAGAAGGACACATGCCGGCCAACCTAAGTGTTCCGGAGCAGTAGCAAGCTACCAAGGCTCAGTGGAAGCACTAGGAGACATTTCCCTGTAAGATAGGCTACCAAGGGTAAACAACTAGGTGTTGGATCCCACACATAGCAATACACATTACACATACGCATAACATGCAAGTATGTGCTATACAACATGGCATCACAACATAACTCAACAACTCATATAGATAAGGCCCAGAAGAGCTATCATAGCATTTATTACAAATAGGGGTCACATGACCCAACATACAGAGCATACAGGCAATGGAAGCATAACATGTCTGAGTACAGACAACTACAAATGAAAAAGGCTGAGAAGCCTGACTATCTAGAAGACCCTCCCAAGGGTACAAGATCGTAGCTGAGGTAACAAGCTAAACATCGAAGTCCACGTGGAACAACTAGTGAGACTAAAGTCTCTCTGCAAAAACATAATTAAGAAAACGTGAGTACAAAGGTACTCAGCAAGACTTACATCAGAACTAACTACATATGCATCAGTATCAACAAAGGGATGGTGGAGCTTAATAGCAGCAAGCCAGCTTTGACTCGGTGGCTATCCTGAACTACGAGTGCAAGTAACTCTTTTGAGGTGGTGCACACGAGTCCACATATTCACCAATCAATACACCACTATGGATCCGCTCCCGTATCCCTACGAGAAGGCCATCCATAGCACTCACACTTGTCTTGAGCATTTTAGAGTATCCACTTTCACTTGTCTATGTACCACGTAGGCATCCAAGAAGTCCATAACCGCGGACCCGACTATTCGAATAGATCATGTTAACCCTGCAGGGGTGTACTTCTTCACACACGCTCTCGCCACTTACCGCCATGTACACGTCGTGTATCTCGGCAACCTTCAAGCGGAAGCCTGGCGAGGGTGTCGGCCACGACCTGAGTAACCACACACGACTCTAGTCCAGGTTTATCGCCTATTCGGGTTCCATCTACAAGGAGATCTGGCCGGGGTGTCGCTCACGACCCCAAAAAATGTGAACAAGGTTCCCAAGCCCACTTCGATGGATGGATCTACGCTTGGTACATCATGCTACTGCACCTAGTCTGTTCCAAGCCCAGCTGTACTGGGTGCCACTTGGTAGAGTACTAGCACTACCTACAAACACCAGAAACTAGTTGCAACTCCTGGATAGAGATCGAGTTGATTAATAAGTCGAGAGGGGCACTTAAGCATTCCAATGTGTGGTAGCATCTAGTTATTGAACAACTTACGCAGAACACAGTTCTTAAGGACGTCTCCATTAAGACAACCAACCATGTACTCCTACATGGCCTCTCACCGCTAACTTTACCAAATCGTGTTCACACACTTAGCTCACACACAGTAGGACATGTTCATCACCATTCCAATTCATCCCCGATGAATTAGACCTGACACAACTCTAAGCAATAGCAGGCATAACCAGAAAGCATGAATGAGTAGGCACAACATGGCTCAAACAACTCCTACTCATGCTAGTGGGTTTCAACTATTTATTATGGCAATGATAGGTCATGCAGAGGAAAGGGGTTCAGCTACCGCAGCAAATAGCAGTTCAATCGTTGTTGTCCTAATGCAGTAAAGGAGAGCAGGAGCGAGAGAGTGGGATTGTATCGGAATGCTCAATGGGTTTTTTGCTTGCCTGGCACTTCTGAAGATAGTAAAGTTATTCATCTGTGTCATCGATCTCATATCATCAGAACATCGTCTACTGAGAGGGGACAAACACCGGCAACAGAGAAAGAACACAATCAATGCAATGCGACAATATGATGCATGATCATGGCATGGCAATATGCTGTTGATTGAGCTAATGAAACTAGCAACCATATTAAATGAAGTTGGTTTGAACCAAAGGTTCAAATTCAAACTTCATATGTGATTATTCGAATGCCATTTAATTAATTTGACCTGATCAGCAGGTTTAACTTGTTCAAACATGCATGAAAATGCCATAAACAGAATCCTTGAATTTTTCTGATAATTTTTCATATATAAATTATTTTCATTGGAGTTATGTATTATTTTCTGTGATTTTTAGAAGTTTTGGATATTGTCTGAAATAAATAAATCATTTCTGATTTATTTAAATCCCAGAAAATATTTAATGCATCAGCATGACCTCATGCTGACGTTAGCAGCTCAACAGGGCTGGTCCAGGGTCAAACCTGACGTGTGTGGTCCACACATCAGTGGCTCAGGTGCTAATTAACAGGGTTCGTTAACACTAATTAACCCTAAACTATAATTAGACAGGGCGGGGCCCCACGTGTCAGTGACTAACTAACTAACCAATTTAATTAGTACTAATCTAGGTTAGTTAGCAGGGAGGGCCCCTCTTGTCAGCGACCCAGGGGGAGGTCAAACCTCTGGTCAGCGGGGCAAACCCGCCGGCGGCTCGTCGCCGGTGACGGCAGATACGGCGCGGCGGCTTGGAAAAACTCCTCCGACGACCAAAACGGCAGCGGAGAGCACCTACGTGACCAGCAAGTTGTAGCGCATCCAAAGGGGGCAGCGGCAGGTGATGGGGTGCAGTGAAGCGACAGCGGCGATGGGCGGAGCGACGGCCGGAGTTCGGTCAAGCTCGGGTTCGGCCCTAGGGAGCACGGGAGGGGGAGATGGTGGTGGCTACAGGTTACCAGAGACGTCCTGGGCATGCCTGTGTGTTCGGTCACGGGCTGCAATGACTGTGGCCACGGCTGTGTCATCGCCGGCGGCAAGGAGCTCACGGCTCCGGTGGAACCACGGCCTGGGCGAGGCAGCATACGCAAAAGTAAGGGGGAACGGCGTAGGAGCTCAC
This sequence comes from Secale cereale, assembly GCA_902687465.1. Classification (NCBI taxonomy): domain Eukaryota; kingdom Viridiplantae; phylum Streptophyta; class Magnoliopsida; order Poales; family Poaceae; genus Secale; species Secale cereale. The sequence goes on from LR738710.1 coordinate 330,091,996, forward strand.
GGAGTGGTCGACGGCAGTCTCAGAAGGCTCGGGGAGGCGCCAGACGTCGCGAATCGACGGCGAGGTCGTCGGCAGCCGGAGGTTGAAGACGAGCATGGTGACGACGAAGCAGGGCCTCCCGTCGTCCCTTAGCTCGGTGGAGAGGACGAGGAGGACGCGGCGGAGCCCGATGGCGCGTCGAAGAGGTGAGGGGGTGGTGGTGGCTACGGCTACAACCGTCGGTGCGCTCCGGCTCTCGCGGGCAAGCTCGAAGAAGGGAGCTAGAGGAGGGGAGGGGAGGAGTGGATGGGCCAGAGCAGTCGGGGGGTTGCGTGGCGCCTCCCGAGAGTCTAGACCGTTGAGGGGAGAAGCAGGCAGGGTGGAGATGGCGTTGCGCGCATCGGGCACATGCCCTCCTGCCTACTGGCAGGAGGTTGAAGACTGTGCGGCGGCTAGTGGGCTGGGCCGTCTACTTGGGCTTCTAGGTAAGGTACAGGTGAGTCTCTCTCTCTCTCTCTCTCTCTCTCTCTCTCTCTTTATTTTCCTAATTCTATTTCTGTTTTCTAATTTTGATATTTGTTTTGGCTTTATTAAAAATGCCAACGCATTTAAAAAAATCATGAGACTACTTGTGGCCATTATTTGGATTATTTCCAACAACCAACATTTCAGCTCATGAATATTTGGACATTTAAAATAATATATAAAATTTAAATGCACACATGCAAATAAGGTATGATTTAATTCAGTGCCCAAAATATTCCACAAAAATGTTCACTAGTTCTGGTTTGGTCTCAAAGCCTTGCCAAAATTATCAAACATTCATGAAGGCATTTTGGGTTCATTGAAAATAATTTTAGGTTGAACCTAGTGGAGTTCTTTTGGTGCTAGGGTTTGAACAAACCCCATTTCAAGTTTCCTTTGAATTTAAACATGAGGCATGGATGCAAAGCCACTTGTTACAAGCAAACTCTAGGGCTGTGACACCCCACCTGACAGCAGGGACCCAGCGGACGGGCCATCATATTTCGCGAAAAAAACATTTCCCCCTGACTGTTGGGACCCACCGGACAGGCCACCTGCGCGAAAAAAACATTCCCCCCGCTGTTAGCTCAGACCCACCGGAAGTGCCTCCTTATTACGCACAAAAAAATGAATACTCCCCCAGCTGGTTCGGAACCAGCTTGGTGGGTGAGACACCCCGAGACCGGTGCGCCAGGTGTCAGCCAGTTATTCGTCGCCGTTGCCATGTCATCTGCTTGCGTGTTGCATTTTGCCATGTCATCATGTGTGTGCATCATCATGTTTTCAAAACTTGTATCCGTTCGGGATCCCCTCGTCCTCTCTGTAGTCCGTTTTGAGCCTAGACACACTTGCACGTGCCCGCGGCACCTCCGAATATTGATTTTGTGAGTGGCCGGAAAATGTTCTCGGAACGGGTTGAAACTTGTCGTCTGGTCTTATTATAGCATAGGTAGACCGCATGTCAATTTTCGTCGCATTCGGAGTTCGTTTGATAGCCCAACGGTTAACCGCGTTAACCGTCAGAAGCCTTTTCTCTTTTGGCCCAGCACCCCATTTCAACAGCCCGCTAGCCCATTCTAACCCCCTCCATGCTCTTGGCCATTCGATCACGATCGCGTGGCCGCGAACCGCTCCTCATTTGGACACTCCTAGCTCCCTCTACCTATAAATATGTGTTTCCCCCCGAAATTTCTCGCAGATGAACCCTAGCCTCGCCGTCGGACATGTCCGCCCCGCCGTCCACGTCGCCCGGCCAATCCCGGGGCGCCACGTCAGCGCCGCCGCCGCTTCCAGCCAACGGGCATGCGCCACGTCGCCCCAGCCACGTCCCTCCATAGCGGCCCGCCAAAGCCTGCCTCAGGCCCGCCGCCGGGCCGAACCTGGGCCCGTTAGCCTTCGCCATCGCCCGCAGGCGCCCAACGCCCCTCACCTCCGTCGCCGACGCGCGCCCCTGCCGCCACGCCGGACCTGCATCACCGCCGTCCCCGGACTCCAGCTCGCCGGAGAGCCCCGCCGCCGCTGCCCTGGATGAGCCGCCGCAGCCCGACTCCCTCCGGCCGGATCCGGGCCCGGCGCCCCCGGATCTGCCTCGTCCGCCGCCCCTCGAGCTCTCCTCGCCGGAGACCGGTGAGCCGCGCCCTCGCCGGAGAGCCCCGCCGCCGCCGCTCTGTCTCCGCTCGGGAGCACGACGGCCGGCCGCGCAGCGCCCCTCCCGGGCCGGCCCAGCTCCCCGTGCGGCCCTTCGCTCCAGCCAGCCAACCCCGCCTGGGTCCGAGCCTAGCTCCGCGGCCACGTGGGCCCCGAGACCCACTGGCCCAGCTGCCTCACCTACCTCCTCCACTTTGGGCTCGGCCCGCTAGGGTGAGCCCACTAAGCCACGCCCATGCGCTGTTTACTATTTGACGCCCCTCTGTTTTTTTCCTGGTGCTAAAAAAACTGCTAAGTCTTTTCTGTCATAAAAATGTTGCATGTTTGCATGGCTGTAACTTTTTGTGTGCTTATCCAAATCGAGTGAATAATATATCAAAATGATCGTGGTGATATGCTCTACACTTTGTTCCATTGTGCATGCTTGTTTGAGTTAATCTTGCAATTTTAATCTCTGTTGGAAAAGTGCATTTGGCTGTTAAGTGCTGAAACTTGTTATGAGTTGTTGATTTCACTTGCTCATTGCTATTGGTGTGTTTATCTTCATGCCACATGGCAATATGTTTTAGAAGCACAATCATAAGGTCTTTGTTGTGGTGCAATTAAATTTCCATGATATGCGTTGAGGTGACTTAAACAACCTTGTAAACATGCCATGCCAATGTTGCTGTTTTATACTTAGTGAAAAAACTGCTAAGTCTGGAATCTGTTTAACCTGATGCTATGTTTGCTTGATGCCCCACTCAAATCCATGCTTGTGTTAGTATATCAAATGATCATGTCTTGTTTTCCATGTTATTGTTTATCCATCCATGCCCTTGTTTGCATATATGGCCTGTTGTAGCTTATTTATTTCTTGCTCTCAAGTTGCTATAAATTTTACCTGTCAGACTTTTATCAGCATGATCAATTTGGTGAAGCTTGTTGTTATTGATCCATGCCTCCTATGGAGATGATACAATGGAGTTGTTTGATGTATGATATGTCTACTACATATCCATGATCTTTATATGCTTAGTGGAGTTGATATGCTTGTTTTTTTGTGCCTCCGAAGGCAGCATCGTGATCATGTTTTTGCCTTCCCAGATTTTGACTAAGTCTGGATAATTTTATTGCAACTTGCCATGCTTGGTTAATTGTGTTCCAGCAAGCTTTTGGGTGTGTTCTAAGTTCATGCTTGTTAAGTGACATGTCTATTTCACATACATGCATCTTGTTAACATGTTTGGGTGCTGTAGCATATTTTTACCTTGCTCCAAAGTTGCTATGTGACTGTTAACTTCAGCTTGTTGTTATATCTTGTTTTGAGTGTATGTGTTGAACCGTTGCTCCGTTTTGAGCATGCTCTATATGAAACTTGTGTGATTTTGCATGTAGAAGAATAATATCATGTTGTTTTCATGTTTGGAGTGTGTTTGCTTGATGTTTGGGTGCATCTTGCAGCGATGACATGTTTAACTTGTTTTGCTCATATCTTCTAGGTCGTAGCTCCGAATTAAACAAACTTTATATGAAACTTGACTAGAATTTCGAGTAGATCATTCTGGTGCATGTTAACCTGCTGTTTAACAACTTTAACTTAAGGTTTGGTCAGATCTGGACTAATTTCAAAACGTGCATATGAGGGCTTACCGGATTTGTTATATGTTGATTCCGGCCTCATTTAAACTTGTTGGCTTGTGTTGTTTTTGTGTGCATCATCCCTTGCCATGAGTTGAATCATATAGACTTGTCTTGCTTCATACTTGTTTGAGCATCTTGTCGTGTTCTTGTGTTGTGTGTTTACTTTGTTGTGTGCTTTCTTCTCGTTAGTTCTTTTCCGTTCCGATCGTGAGGATTCGTTCGACTACTCGTGGTTCGTCTTCAAGGCTTCTTCTCCGTCTACTTCATGGACCCGTTCTTCTTCCTTGCGGGATCGCAGGCAAGATGACCATCACCTTGGATACCTTTACTATCATTGCCATGCTTACTTGTCTTGATGCTATCGTTATATGTCGCGCTACCCATCATTTATGTCAGCCTCTCCTTGTTGCCATGAAACCTCTAACCTTTGACACCTTCCTATCAAACCGTTGTTTGGCTATGTTACCCGCTTGCTCAGCCCCTCTTATAGCATTGTTAGTTGCAGGTGAAGATGAAGATTGTTCCATGTCGGAACTTGATGCTTTGGGTATATCACAATATCTACTATTATTATTAACACACCTATATACTTGGCAATGGGTGGAAGGCTTGGCCTTTTGCTCGGTGTTTTGTTCCACTCATGCCACCTTATGAGCCAATAAACCGGCATTATGTTCCTTGATTTTGCGTTCCTTACACGGTTGGTGTCGGGGAAACTGATCCACCCACGAACACCTATGGGGACGGAGCCCATTTTCGGTACGGCAGGGGGCGGAGATTGCACAAAGAGCAGATCGAGGCGAGGCACACGAGCAGTTTACCCAGGTTCGGGCCGCACGGATGCGTAAAACCCTACTCCTGCTTTGGTTTGTATTGAGTTCTTGACTCGGGGAGCGCTGGAAGCTACAGTACTCCTCAGCGGCTAACGAGACCGAGCGTGAGAGTGTTCGAATGTCTAACCCCCCCTATGTTGCGCATGGGCCTCCTTTTATAGGCTTAAGGGGTCACCGACAGGTGGCAACACATTTGAGGGCAAAAAGGGAAAAGTGTTGCGGTTGGTACATCTACCTCTATAGTGTTCCATACCTAACCCTGACGGCAGGGGACAAGGGCATTAAATGCCCATCGACGTCGCCCAAACAGTGCAAAAAAGGGCCGTCAGGGGCGCCACCGTTCGCCACAATGGCAACCTTGTCATCGCCGCTTGCCACCGCGTACCCCTGGCTGCACAGCCTTCCGCCACGTACGCCTGGGATGATCCCAGGGCGACACGTGGGTGGATGTGCTGGAGCGTGGGTACTGAGTGGAAGATTGCCGCGGCAAGCGCCTTGCCGCGGTCGCTATCTTGTCGCTTCCGGGAGCTTGTCGCTCACCGGGCCTTGCCGAGACGCGTGGTGCGTCGCGGCAAGTTTCTTGAGATGCCTTGGTTGGCCTTCCCGGCAAGCTCCTCTTGCCAGGGTCTTGCGCCTTGAGTGGTCTTGTACCTTGAGTGGCCTTCCCGGCAAGGTCCTCTTGCCGGGGCCTTGTCTCCTTAGCTTGGATACTTTGTTCTTGAATGGCTCCAAAAAGGGACCACGGAGGACCTTGGCGATCACCCGGCAAGCCCTGCCGCGGGACGCTGCGACTGCCCGTGCACAAGTTCGGGATACTAAGGGTACCCCTACTTTAGTACACCGACAGGAGCCCCGGGGCCTGGGCCATACACGGTGCCGAGCGCTGTTGGGCTAGGCCCAAAACAGTGCACGGGCACGCGCGGCCTGGTTCTCGCCGTATCTTACTCCGTATCCACCGCGCCCTCCCCTAACGGCACGCATCGATTGCGGCGTCGTGGGAGAGATCGTGGGCGGTTTCTTTAATCGGAAATGCAGAACGTCCGCCCCCTCCCTCCTTATAAGCAGGGGAAACAGGGGCATTTCGTCCATTCGCCCGTTGCTTCTTCAATCTTGATAACCTCCGCCGCTCCCCTTCTTCCCAAAGCTTGAGAGAGAGCAGCGCTCCGCCCCCCGTCGCCACCAGCACCACCAACGCCGTCGACCTCCCTTACCACCCCCGCCATGGCTCTGAAAGGCGATAAGGGGAAGACCGCGAAGTCGGCCGAGGCGCAATGGCTCGCGAGGCTGCGAAAGGAGCGGGCTGTCTTCCCCCCCAAGCTTGCCGCGAGAAAGCTGAGGGAGAACTACTACCTCTTCTGGTTGGGGGAGACGCGGGCGCATCCGCGCACCAAGGTACTCCCAGCCGTTGCTTGTCAAATGGCTCCAACCGGATATGCGTTCTTCACCTTGTTCTTCTACTGCGGCCTCTGCCCGCCTTTCTCCGAATTCTTCTGTGACCTCATGAACACCTACGGGTTCCACCTTCTAGACTTCACCCCCAACGCCGTTCTGACAATGGCAGTTTTCTCACATCTCTGCGAAAACTTTGTCGGAGTCTTTCCCAATGTAGCCCTTTTCCGCCACTTCTTTACGCCCCGAGTAGAGAGAGGAGAGCCCTTATCCGGCGGAGTCTCCTGGATCTCGAGGACGCACAAGAAGGAAGCTTATCTGGAGGGAGAGCTCCGCAGCAAATGGGAGGAATGGAGAGCCAATTGGTGTTGGATTGTAGAGGAGAACCCACAGCCATTCACCGCCCGGCGCCAAGCCCCAGTAGTACGCGGCAACGACTGGAGTGACTTGGCCCCGGAAGACAGTAGAGTGAAGATTGCCACTGCCCGGATCCTTCGCCTCAGGCTTGCCGGGCTCACTGTAGGTGCAGTTGGCGCAGATTTCCTTCGCCTCCGCATCGCTCCCTTGCAGGAGGGAAGAGGCCCGCATGGGAGTTCGAGAATGCGGCGGATATCATGAGGCTGCGCCCGGGCCTCAATTTCAATTTCACTGTCCTGGAGCTCAACGCGATGCTCCAGGAGCTGTTCAAGTATGACCCCGATCATCCCGAAGTGTTCAGGTTGCCGAGGGGGGTCGTCCCAGTGTGAAACAACTCCGCGCTCAGCCGCATCCGCGCAATGATGCCGCTGTGCGACTCTCATGGGATTGACCCAACTTGGCAAGAGCCTGCCGAAGACGCCGTGCAGCAGTTCTTCGACAACTTAGAAGAAACACCGATCTGCTCCGACGAGAAGAAGGGCCTCACCCGCGACACCACCGATAAGGAGATGGCGTACATCGCCACCAGGCTGGAAGAGGCGGCGGCAGCCGCTGCCGCGGGCGAGTTCGGTTTCACCCCGGAGGAGGCAGATGCAGCAAAGGCGGCAAGCCTTGCCGGACGAGGGGAGTTTGTCGGCGAGGGAGAGCCTGCCGGGCAAGACGCCGAATCGAGCGAGCCCGCCGAGCAGGGCGTCGGGCCGAGCGAGCCCGCCGAGCTGGGCGACGAGTCGAGCGAGTCCGCCGCGGATGCGAGCGGCTCGCTGGAGATCGGCTCCTCTTCCTCCTCGTCTTCGGGCAGCTCGCCACCAGCAGATCCTCCAGCTCCACCAAGAAGGTGTCTCCGCAAGGTCCGGGACGCAACGGAGCAGCAGACGAGTCAACAGCCGCCGTGCCGCGCGACATGCTCCTCCGCGGCAAGCAAGGCTGCCGCGGGAGCACCTCGCACTTCCGCGGCAACTTGAGCGGGATCTTCTCGGACCACTGCTTCTGCCCCTGCTGCTCCCCACGCCTCGGCGGCAGCCGGAGCGGGGTCATCTCAGACCACTGCCCCTGCTCCCGCCAAGCGGCCAAGGGAGCCTACTCCTCCGCCTCCTCGCGCCGGGACGCGTGAGCCAGACTTCGACTTCTCTGCGCTCAGCTCCGACGAGGAAGAAGAGTAAGATTTCGTTGTTCTTGTATTTCTTCGATTTTCTGCTGTTTTGTCTTGTATCTCTTTTGTCTCACTCTGAACTTGTTCCTTTTTTCAGAACTCTGGCCCAGAGGGCGGCAAAGAGAGCCAAGGTCCCGGTGATTGTCATCGAGGATGAGCCGACCGCGCCAGCAGGGGGTGCGCCTGAGACAAGCTTGCCGGACCCGGCAACTAATCTTCAGAACAGCCCCCAGCGCAACCCCAGCATAAGTGTATGGTTCACTTTCTGCTGTTAGATGCGCGCGGGCGTTCTTTCTTGGTTGACGTCTTGTTGATTTGTGTAGGAGCAGAACAGACACATCAGGAGTGCCCGGAGACCGCCCCCGTCGTTCCATCTGCTTCAACCACGCCGCCAAGGGAAAATTCCCCGGCAAGGGAGAGTTCCCCACCAAGGGAAAGTTCTCCAGCGAGGGACAGCACCAGCGGCCCTCCGCCGGCGGAGACCACGACTACGCCGCCAAGGGAGAGCTCCCCGGCAAGGGACACTGTCGAGGAGCCGGCTCGTGCAGGTAATCTTCTTGCTTAAAGAACTCCCCTTGGGCTTTTCTTCTTTTTGGATATTTGCTTGACTCTTTCTTCCCTTTCTCGGCTTTCAGATCCATCTGCTGTTGAGCCGATGGAGACTGAGGTCGCTACTGACGATGTCGCCGCCACCAACGAAGCAGCCGGCAGAGATGATCCCGCCGGTGCAGAGGCCGCCAAGGCTGCCGCCATAGCAGCTGGCGAGGGGTCGGGCGATCGCACTGACGGCCCTGAGGCCGCAGGAGCGCTAGGCGCTACACCGACCGCCGAACCCTCCGCTGCTGCCGCAGCCCCAGACTCCGAAGAGTTCGAGCCAGGCGCCTACTTGAAGGCCGGCGACGGCCTCTTCATCAAACTTCCGTGGGCGTCGAGCACCAGGGCGTCGGTCGAGGGAGAAGTCTTTGATGGAGAAGTGCTCGCCTCCGCCGGGCTGACGCTCGTGGACGCGCCGAGCAGCAGCAGCGATGAGCCCGAGGAGGAGCGGCTGCTGCGGAAGCTGTTGTCGCTCTACCGCGCTCGGCAAGCCAAGCTGGAGTCCCGCGAAGCGCTGGCCGCCAAGGCGGGAGCTGACATCGAGAAGCGTGCGGAGGAGCTTCGGGCCCTCAACCAGGCAGCTCTCCGGTCCTTGGCAGAGGAGCGGGAGCAACTCGCCGAAGAGCAGACGACCTTCTTCCTCGAGAAGGCCGAAGTCGAAGAGCAGCAGCGGCTTGCCGCTGAGAGGCTGTCCACGCGGGAGGGTGAGCTGGCGCAGCGGAAAGTCAACCTTGACAGCCACGAGGAGGAGCTTGCCGCGCGCGAGCAATCACTTGGCGGAGCTCTTCAGGAAGCAAAGGATGCTGCCACGGCTGCTGAGACCGCCAAGAAGGAGTTGGAGACGAGAGTGGCGCAGCTCGAGGCCAACCTCAAGGCGAGCGGCGAGGAGGTTGCCGCGCTCAAGCTTGAGCGGGAGAAGGACGCCCACAGCCACTCAGAGCTGCAGGTCCGCCTCGCCGAGAAGGGCAAGGAGCTTGCCGCCGCCATGAACTCCAACGCCGATCTTGAGTTGAAGCTGACCACTTTGACCAAGACGCTGGACGGCGCCAAGGAGCGGGAGGCGGCCCTGAAGGAGGAGGTCAGGGCCAAGAAGGCGTTGCTGGCGAGTGCCGCTGTCACCCAGAACAACTTCAGGGCAACCGTCGAGCACTGGACGGAGGGTCTTGTGAACGCTGCCGTGGATATCGACAGGGAGCTGGCGCAGCTGGGGGCGGAGTATCTCGGGTATTTTTCCCACGAGAACCTCCACCCCAGCGCCAAGCTCACCCTATTCTTCAGAGGCGTGGCGACGGCCCTCCAGCGACTCCGGGAAAGGATCCCAAAGCAGCTGGCGGACGAGTCGCGCAAGCTCTGCGCGGGAGCCCTTCAAAAGGTGCTGATGAAGGTGGCCTTCCGCAAGCCTGGCCTCAACCTCACCAACGTCTTCAGCAGCTTGCCGTCGGACGCTGATCTAGAGGCGCTCAAGGCCCTTGTCGTACCCATTGTGGACAAGGTGAGCGGGATCAAGAGGGTCGAGGGCGATCGCGCAGATTAGGCTGCCCATTTTCTTCTTTTTTTGTCGCTGCTAGTCATGTTATGGAAACAATCTGTTAGGGCTGCGACAAGCTATTTTGTAATATAACTCTATTTTGGGTAATGGTTGCACTGTTATTTCCTTTACTTGATTCCCTGCTTTGTATGTTTCCGCCCTACGCTTTTTAGAGAACTTGCCGGCGCAGGCACCTTACCCGCGAGCGCTGAGTGCGGAACGTCAGCAGCCTGCTGGCGGTGCCATTACCGACAATAAACCTTGTCGCAACTAGTCGCAGCTCACATAAGTTGTTGAGCAAACTCGAAACAAAGTAAGGGCGCGACACTAGTCGCAGCACACTTAAGCTGTTGAGCGGACTCGAAACAAAGTAAGGGCGCAACTAGCTACGAGTTGGTTCTTCCGCGCACAGGTTTTCCATACAAGGCACAGCCGTTCAAGGAAGATAACTTAAAAATTTAAAAATCCGATTGCTCAAACTTTGGCAACTTAGCTTTTCAGTTGTTTGCTTCCCGGCAAGGCAAAACTTTCTTGAACGGCGCTTGGTCCATATCACTATCTTCTTCTCCTCCCCCCGGCAAACTTGTGCGCGAGGGAACCTTTCTTTGCTTGAGAAAAAGGAAAGAAGAGAAAATACAGATATGGAGCCTTTGGGCTCGTTATTGCTTACCGGGGGTAGGCGCTGCATAAAGTGTCAGATAATACATGCATAAAGTAAAAAGCATGAAATTGACAAGATGTGCGGGGCACATGAGCTTTACTGATGCACGAGGTCTGCGTCCGGCTTTGTACAAAGGATTACATGCAATAGCGGCAAGACTTGTACAAAAGGTGGTTGCCGGAGCGGGTCGCGGCAACCGCGCCTTACGGGTAAAACTTACGAAGATTCTCGATGTTCCAGGAGTTGCTCACCGGAAAGCCATCTTCGGTCTCAAGGCGGACAACGCCAGGCCTAGTGACTCGTTTCACCCGATAAGGGCCTTCCCACTTCGGCGTCAACTTGTTGGGATTCTTGGCGGACTGAACGCGCTGAAGAACAAGGTCGCCTTCCTCGAGACTTCTCGCATTAACTTTGCGGCTATGGTAGCGGCGCAAAGCTTGCTGGTAGCGAGCAGCTCGTACAGCAGCCTGAAGACGGTCTTCCTCAAGGAGCAGCGCGTCATCTTGTCGCAGCTGCTCTTGCTCGAGCTCGTCATAAGCGAGCACTCGAGGTGACCCGTATACGAGTTCAGTGGGGAGAACTGCCTCTACTCCATAGACTAGAGCGAAAGGTGTCTGTCCAGTGGCTCGATTTGGCGTCGTCCTGATCGACCAAAGAACCACCGGCAGCTCCTCGATCCAGTTTCTTCCGCACTTGTGCAGCCTGTCGAAAGTTCTGGTCTTGAGGCCACGCAGCACTTCATCGTTTGCTCTCTCCGCTTGACCGTTGCTTCTCGGGTGAGCAACAGAAGCGAAGCAGACCTTGGCGCCAAGATCTTGGACGTACTGCATGAAGGTGCGGCTCGTGAATTGCGTACCGTTTTCGGTGATGATCCCGTTAGGGATCCCGAAGCGGCAAACAATCGACCTGAAGAACTTGACTGCTGACTGCGCGGTCACCTTCCTCACTGGTTCCACTTCTGGCCACTTTGTGAACTTGTCGATTGCAACGTACAAGTACTCAAAGCCCCCGGCTACGCGGGGAAAGGGGCCGAGGATGTCGAGCCCCCATACCGAAAATGGCCAGGATAAAGGGATCGTCTGGAGAGCTTGAGCTGGCTGGTGTATTTGCTTGGAATGGAACTGGCACGCTTCACACTTGGTTACTTGTGCAGTTGCATCCTGGAGGGTTTCTGGCCAAAAGAAACCTTGCCGGAATGCTTTGCCGGCAAGTGCTCTTGCGCCAATGTGGTGACCACATATGCCTCCATGTATCTCTGCCAACAGCTTTTGTCCATCTTCCCGAGGAATACACTTCAATTTCACACCGTTGAGTCTCCTTCTGTAAAGTTTGTTGTCGACAAACTGGTACATACTTGACTGTCGGGCTACTCTTTCGGCTTCTTCTTGCTCTTCGGGAAGTTCTCCTGTCTGAAGGAAACGGATAATCTGTTGTGCCCATGCTGGAGCCTGTGGCTCGACAACAAGGACTAAAGGCACATCTGCTGCTGCGGGAACATCCGCTTCTACGGCGAGAACCTGCGGCTCGGCCGGACCTTGATGTTCCCCGGCAAGCTTGCCGGAGCAAAACTTGTCGGGAGCGTTTGCTTCAACGGAACAAACCCTAGGGCTTGCCGGAGCAGACTGCTCCTCAGCACTCTTGGTGTTGATCTTGGGGACCTTCTTGGCGGCGGCTTCGGGAAGCTCTGCCGGAAAATAGTCACCAGAAACCAACTTCCTCTTCTTGCTTTGTCCAGTTGATGGCGTTACGGATGGTTGAGTCAGCTTGAGCACGAAGATCCCTGTTCCACAGGTAACTTAAGTGCAGCGCACTTCGACAGGCCATCAGCAATGTCACTCTGAGCTCTTGGAACATGCTCCATCTGTAGGCCGTCAAAGTGCTCTTCTAGCTTTCTCACTTCATCGATGTAAGCTTCCATCAACGGACTCTGATAATTCTTATTCACTTGGCGGACGACAAGCTGCGAGTCACCCCTGACAATGAGCTTCTTGATCCCAAGGTCTGCTGCGATCCTGAGACCGGCATGCAAACCCTCATACTCTGTAGTATTGTTTGTTCCTTGCTCCTTGGGAAAGTGCATCTGGACCACGTACTTGAGGTGTTCTCCGGTGGGTGCGACAAGCAGCACACCAGCACTGGCGCCTTGCACCGAGAATGCACCATCAAAGTACATTAGCCACTCTTTGCTTGCTTCCTTGACGGGGATGCTCGTTTCTGGAATCTCTTCATCTGGTGTTGGCGTCCACTCCGCTATGAACTCTGCCAATGCTTTGCTTTGGATAGTTGAAGTGCTTTCAAACTTGAGGCCAAAGCTTGACAGTTCCAGTGCCCACTCAACAATCCTGCCTGTTGCTTCTGGATTCTGCAGTATCCTCTTCAGCGGAAAGCGAGTGACAACTGTGATCTCATGCGCTTGGAAGTAATGGCGCAGCTTTCTCGAGGCCATGAGAAGGCCGAAAAGCAACTTCTGCACACCAGAGTACCTTGACCTAGCCCTTGCAGAAGGGAGCTGACAAAGTAAACTGGGCGCTGCACCATTTTCTTCCGTATCTCCTCTTGTGCCTGCGCAGATCCATCTTTGTCGGGACCAGAGCTTGTCGGGGAAGCCCCCTGCTTGTCGCTGGACGTGCCTGCCTTGGTTGCTGGCTCATCATTTTCCTCCCTCTCCGCTACTAACGCAACACTAACCACTTGATTGGTTGCCGCTAAATACAGCATCAACTTCTCTTGTGGTTTAGGTGCGACAAGTATTGGAGTGGAGGACAGGTATCTCTTCAAGTCTTGCAGCGCAGCCTCCGCTTCAGGAGTCCATTTCATTGGACCTGCCTTTTTCAAAATTTTGAAAAATGGCAGGGCGCGCTCAACAGACTTAGAGATAAACCTGCTTAGAGCAGCCACGCAACCGGCAAGTCTTCGTACATCCTTGACACGCCTTGGTGCTTCAATCTGCTCAATGGCCTTGATCTTGTCGGGATTGGCTTCAATTCCCCGCTGAGACACGAAGAACCCGAGAAGCTTGCCAGAAGGGACTCCAAACACGCACTTCTCTGGGTTGAGCTTGAGCTGGATCTTGCGCAGATATGCAAAGGTTTCGTCTAAATCTTGAACCAGGGTCGCCCTGTCCTTGCTCTTGACCACTATGTCATCCATGTATGCTTCTACATTTCTGTGAATTTGTGGCTCAAAAGCTGTATGGACCACCCTTGCAAATGTTGAACTAGCATTCTTCAAACCAAAATGCATCCGTATGAAACAGTACGTGCCACATGGAGTGATGAATGCGGTCTTCTCCTCATCCTCTTCTGCCATGAAGATCTGATGGTATCCTGAGTACGCGTCAAGAAATGAAAGCAAGTCACATTCAGCTGTGGAGTCAACAATCTGGTCAATGCGCGGCAAGGGAAATGGGTCTTTGGGACAAGCTTTATTCACATCGGTGGAATCGATACAAAGCCTCCATTTCCCGTTTGCCTTGCGTACGACCACATGATTGGCCAACCACGTAGGATGGAGTACTCCTCTGACAAGGCATGCTGCTTCCAATTTCTTGATCTCTTCTGGGATGAATTCTTGGCACTCCACTGCTTGTTTTCTGACTTTCTGCTTGACAGGCCGCGCATGAGGACAGACGGCAAGCTTATGCTCAATCACTTTCCTGGGAACACCGGGGATGTCAGACGGTTGCCATGCAAACACGTCGACGTTGGCCCGCAGGAAAGCAACGAGCGTGCTTTCCTATTTAGGGTCAAGCGTGGCACTGATGGTGAAGGTACCACCAGTGCCGTCCTCCTTGGCGGACACCTTCTTGGTCTCTGGCGGAGCTGCAATCGTCTTCTTACACTTGCCGGTGGAGCTCGATGGTGCGTCCTCGACGGCGGCGCAGCACTCCGAAGTGGTGCGCTTGCCGGAGTGGGCCCCAGAGCTCTTGCCGGACTTGGTCTTCTCCTCCCCCCCCGGGAGCTTCAGCGGCAAGTGTCTTGCGATCTGTTGCGGCTGCTGCATCCCGGTAGATCTTGTCGGCGCAGATAAGAGCATCCTTCTTGTCGCTAGGGACAGAGATGACGCTTATCGGGCCTGGCATCTTCAGCATGTTGTATGCGTAGTGAGAGGCTGCCATGAACTTGGCGAGTGCTGGACGGCCGAGTATCCCATTGTAAGGCAATGGAAAATCAACAACGTCGAACGTGACACTCCCAGTCCTGAAGTTCAGCTCGCCGCCAAATGTCACTGGCAGCGTGATCTTCCCCTTCGGCTTGCTCCTTCCCGGGTTTATTCCTTGGAATGTGCCTGTCTCTTCGAGCTCGCTGTCAGGGATCTGGAGTCTCTGGAGTATCGTGGAGGAGATCAGATTCAAGCCGGCCCCGCCGTCAACTAACATCTTAGTGACCTTGAGGTTGCGAATGGTTGGCGAAACCAACATCGGCAAACACCCGACCGCAGTTGTGCGATCAGGGTGGTCCTCAATATCAAAGATGATAGGCGTGCTGGACCATTTCAGAAGCTTGCGCGATTCGACAGGTGGTTCTGCTGCATTAACTTCCCGCACCCACTGTTTGAGCTGGCGGTGAGAAGTACGCAGAGAAGCACCGCCGTCAACGCACAAAACCTCTGTGGCTTTCTGGAACTCCTGCTCAATGGTCTCAACATCCTCCATGTCTTGATCGTCGTCGTCGTCTTCATCCTTGTCGCGGCCGCGGGGAGGTCTATCTCCTTGCCGCTGCTTGGCCTTGCCGCGGCGTCCTCCCCGGCCGGCGAATGTCCGCTTCTTGCCGGATCCTCCATCACCTCCTTGGGCCTTCTCCTTGTCGCGTCGCTCGTACTCAGCCTGCTACTGCTCGACGAGCTGTTCGACCCTCTTGCAGTTCTGGAGGTCATGACCCTTGGTGCGGTGGATCTTGCAATACTGCTTGTCGGTGCCGTCCTGCTTGTCGGCGGCCGCCACAGCCTGGCAGTTGGTGCATGCGGCAGTCTCCTTGCCGGAGCTACCAACTTTGGCCTTGTCGGCGCCACCTCCGTTGCCGGACTGCTCAACGACTAGCACCTCTTTGCTTTTCTTCTTCCTGTTGCTTCGCCGCCGGTGTTTCTTTGCTGGGGCAGCATGCTCACTGTCAGATCCTCCTGCTCCTGTATCCTCTCCGGGGAGTTTCATCCCCTCCTCAGCACGTGCGCACTTGTCGGCCAGGGCATAAAGCTCACTGACGTCCCTGATTTTGCACATCGCCATCTCCTCCCTCATCCTGCGGTTGCGCACGTTCTGATGGAACACGCTGATGACCGCGGCAGGGTGGACATCTGGGATGTTGTGCTGTACATGGCTGAATCTCTAGATATACTTGCACAGGGGTTCTCCTTCCTTCTGGGCGAGTAGGTGGAGGTCACTCTCTTGGCCATGAGGTTTGTGGCCGCCTGTAAAGGCGCCGACAAACTGATGGCATAGGTCCACCCAAGAAGATATGGAGTTGTCCGTCAAGTGCATGAGCCAGGATCTGACGTTGGGCTTGAGTACCAGCGGGAAGTAGTTGGCAAGGATCTTGTCGTCTCGCCCCCCGGCAGCTTGCACCGCAATGGTGTAGATGCTGAGGAACTCCGACGGGTGCGTCTTGCCGTCATACTTCTCTGGTACGTCTAGCTTGAAATTCTTCATGCTGGGCCACTAGACTTGCCGCAGCTCACGAGTAAATGCAGGACAACCTACCGCGTACGGCAAGTCGCCTGGTCCCTCTGGCGCATGCATGTCGACAGCAGGCCCAACACGCTGGTCTGATTGACACCGCACTTCTCTTCGGCGCTCGATGCGAGTACGAGCGTCCTCTTGCTGTCGTTCGTGGAGAACTTGGCGTTGATCGCTACGAGCTCGTGGATCTGATGACGCAGTGGAGTCGTCGTCGATGTTGATCCGGCGAGTCGGAGATTTTGGCCTCCGGGGCGGAGAGTGCACGATGGTTGCACCCCCACCGGTCTTGTCGCCATTGGCCCGCGCCTGGCTGACTTGCCGCGGCTGCGATGTGCTCGGTTGCCGCGGAGTGTCGCCGTTGGCAAAGGCGATGAGACTCTAAATGGTGGCCCTCCAGTCGTCGGCCTTGTCTGCCGCTGGAGGGAAGTCTAGGAGCAGTTGAGCTCGTGCCAGAGCTTCTGCTGGAGTGGCGGGTAGCGGTGGCGAACGGTGCGAGGAGCGGGATACGCTCGGACTTCTAACTACGTTAGAAGGAGCAGTATCCCGTCCGGGCGAACGTTCCTTGCTCGTGCCGGTGTGCTGGCGTGCATGCTGGCCTTGAGCGTCCCGGGATCCACCAGCTCGATCTTGGTCCAGCAAGCGTATGGTACCGTGAGTACCACGACGCTGCCGGTCCCGCGCCTCCTGAGATGGGCGCGGTGCATGCACGGACGCCGATGTCTTGGAGTGCGCCCGATCGTCGTGGGAGCCGGCTACGCCGCCGATGGGCAGCGCAACCTTGTCCTTGGAATTGGTAGCACCGTGAGCTCCCTCGTCGACGTCCGTTCTCCCACCGGCGTCTACCCCACCAGCCGTTGGCTCCGGCGGTGGTGGGATCGACGCGTATGGACCGGCTGCCTCCGAAGCCTTCTTCTTCGGCGGCATGTTGATGAAGATGGTGAAGATCTAGCTCGTGTGGACGTCGGATCAGGTTCACACAACCTCAACGCACCCACCTACCTGGCGCGCCAAAGATGTCGGGGAAACGGATCCACCCACGAACACCTATGGGGACGGAGCCCCTTTTCGGTACGGCAGGGGGCGGAGATTGCACAAAGAGAAGATCGAGGCGAGGCACACGAGTAGTTTACCCAGGTTCGGGCCGCACGGATGCGTAAAACCCTACTCCTGCTTTGGTTTGTATTGAGTTCTTGACTCGAGGAGCGCTGGAAGCTACAGTACTCCTCAGCGGCTAACGAGACCGAGCGTGAGAGTGTTCGAATGTCTACCCCCCCCTATGTTCGGCATGGGCCTCCTTTTATAGGCTTAAGGGGTCACCGACAGGTGGCAACGCAGTTGAGGGTAAAAAGGGAAAAGTGCTGCGGTTGGTACAGCTACCTGTACAGTGTTCCATACCTAACCCTGACGGCAGGGGACAAGGGCATTAAATGCCCATCGACGTCGCCCAAACAGTGCAAAAAAGGGTCGTCAGGGGCGCCGCCATTCGCCACGATGGCAACCTTGTCATCGCCGCTTGCCACCGCGTACCCCTGGCTGCACAGCCTTCTGCCACGTACGCCTGGGAGGATCCCAGGGCGACACGTGGGTGGATGTGCTGGAGCGCGGGTACTGAGTGGAAGCTTGTCGCGGCAAGCGCATTGCCGCGGTCGCTCTCTTGTCGCTTCCGGGAGCTTGTCGCTCACCGGGACGCGTGGTGCGTCGCGGCAAGTTTCTTGAGATGCCTTGGTTGGCCTTCCCGGCAAGCTCCTCTTGCCAGGGTCTTGCGCCTTGAGTGGTCTTGTACCTTGAGTGGCCTTCCCAGCAAGCTCCTCTTGCCGGGGCCTGGTCTCCTTAGCTTGGATACTTTGTTCTTGAATGGCTACAAAAAGGGACCACGGAGGACCTTGGCGATCACCCGACAAGCCATGCTACGGGACGCTGCGGCTGCCCGTGCACAAGTTCGGGATACTAAGGGTACCCCTACTTTAGTACACCGACAGTTGGTTATATGGGGACCCCTTTACAGTTCGTCTTTGAATAAAACTCCTCCAGCGAGGCCCAACATTGGTTTTATTTTGCAACATAATAATAACTTAAATTAATTAATTAATTTGCATAGGGGGTCGCACCCTCGAGGATTCTGCTACATAGGAGGGAGGGCCAGTGCTGATGGTGTTGGTCCCAAAGTAGAGCCACTTGCAGTGCCACCCAGTTATCTGGGGTCTTCGGTTGCTGTACGTAGTGCTCATCCGGACGTGGCCTGAGACGAGATGCGCGCGGCTACCATCAGGGTGTTGGCACGCCGGGAGGTCTTGCTGGACTTGTTTTACCATTGTCAAAATTTCTTGTGCACCGGGATTCCGAGCCTGATCGGATTGTCCCTAAGATAAGGGGTGATAATATTATTATTACTTCTGCTGACCGTGAGAGCTTGTGATTGGCTATGTTGGGACACCCCTGCAGGGTTATGATCTTTCGAAAGCCGTGCCCGCGGTTATGTGGCAGATTGGAATTTGTTAATGTCCAGTTGTAGAAAACTTGACAGAGGATCCGAGATAAAACACACAACTGTGTGAGTAACCATGACTGTCTCTTTTCACTTTGAGAAGAGAACATGGTGGAGTTATGTTTGACTCGTAGGTAGTTCTGGATCTTTAGCGATCACTACTAGTTTGCGACCGTTTGCGTAGATGCCCAGCTTATTCTTGTACTCGTAAGTTAGCCACCATACATATTGCTTTGCCACTGCTGCAACGTCACCACTTTACCTCTTCCTACCCATTAAGCTTTGATAGTCTTGTTACCCATGGTTATGGGATTGCCGAGTCCTCGTGGCTCATAGATACTACAACAATAGTTGCAGGTGCAGGTTTCCGATGACTTGACGTGAGAGCGATGTTCCTTTTGTTAGAGTTGTTTCTTCTTCTTCTTCGTCAGTCTTGGGTTAGGTTTCGGGTCGGCAGCCGGCGATAGCAGATGGATGTCGTTGAGCTTTTCATGTTTGCATCCGTAGTCGGATGCCTTGTATTGATGTTGTTGTATTCATGTGACTTGTATGTATTGTTGTATCCCCCATGTATTTATGTAATGGTATGATGTAATGATATCCATCTTGCTAAGCGCCCGAAATGCTGTTGTGCCCCAGTCACGTAAGTGTCACGTGATCGGGATAGAATCGCATCTTGGGCCTGACAGTGGGAGGCTGACTTGTGGGCCTACTAAGTTGACGGGGACGGTGTGCTTTGTGAACTTAGTCAATATGATGAATTCTAGCTCCAGTGACCGTACGATGTCCATCCAACGGCTATACTGCTTCTTCAACCTCTGGTCTTGTTGCTCCAATCGCCCAAAGTAGCGCCGGTCGTGCCGCTTGCTCTTGCCTCCCGTGGCCGGCTGTTCTGCCGCGGAAGCATTACCGCCCCCTACTATTCCCACCGCTGGCCAGGCCATCCCTCTACTCACCCACGCCCCCTGTTATTCTGCGGCGACGGTAGCCTCACACCGCAGCGAACCAGTGAACCCTCATACTCCTCTACGCGTGGGCATCCACTACCGCGTCTTCCGGGGCTCCTCGTCGTCCCCTTCCTAGGCCTCGCCGTCGTCCACCGCCCTGGTGCTCTCGGTGCGGCGTGGTTAACGTGGACAAGGAACTGCTTCCATCGGACGTGGACTATACGTGGAGAGGCCGACAGCTGGGTCCACGGCCGCAGCAAGGAAGTGCCTCCTTATTACGCACAAAATAATTATTCCTCCACCGGACAACGGGGACCCATCGAACGGGGCACGGTATTTCGTGAAAAAAACGTTCCCCCTGAGTGCTGGGACCCACCAGCTACATCTTCGCACGCTAGGAAGTGCGTCCGGGCAAAAAAAAAACGATTCACTCCCCTGACTGCTGGGACCCACCAGCTACATCTTCGCACGCAAGGAAGTGCCTGACTGTCGGGACCCACCTGGTCGAAGCGTACGTAGCGTTGTCATTCTGGTCGCGAACGTGTACGTACATACTGGTCGATGTAGAGGCATGCACGTGTCGTAGTAGAGGCGCGCACATAACGTGTACACGTACGTACAACAGCTAGTGTGCAAAAAAGAAAATACAGCCACGTACGTACATACGGGCAGGGTCTCGAAGACCTACTCGTGCATACGTACGGCCAGGGCTCGTGTACATGGCTGGGTCGGAAAGGAGAAACAGCGTCGTCGTCGTGTTCATAGGGAGCCAACCAGCTGGGTCAGAACGGAATGCGTCGCCATGTTC